>JAZHRO010000014.1:118002500-119202500 GCA_037157565.1 Thalassia testudinum
TACGTGTAAATAAAAATAGGAAAAATATGTACAGGTATTATAAATGTGCATCAATAGTATTCGTGTGTGTAATGTGTATAGATAGTGATGTGTGCACATGCAATAGCAATTTATGTGAATGTTCAAAAATGTGTGTGTGTGAGGTGTGTATGGGTTTGTGCAAGGTGTAGGTATGTAGGTTAATAAGACGTGAATAGGGTTTAGCTAAGTTTGCATGTGTGATGTATACACATTCATTTAAGTTAAAATGACTATTTATGCATGTTCCAAGGCTTAGATATGCATTCCATAGTGTAAATACTGCGTAGCATGCATCATTCTGCATTTAGAATAGTTTGTATAAACTTTAGGTTAATTCGTGTCCTTTCATGGCCAGGAGAGGAGATTTATTTCGGGATCTCGAATTGACGATCCATAAGTGAACACTCAAAAATCGTACTAAGATTTCTTATCATCGTACTATTCTTGTTTAACACCATACTGTATCCTTTTGTTCACCGTATGAGATTTGATCAGGACAACGATCGAAGTCCAATGCCTCCAAAATCATCTTGATCAGAGTCCCATAGCACATTATATAGTTTGAGGAAGATCAAAGGCCAAGGGACAAGGTGGTGCCAATCAGAACCTCAGATACCAGATCCGACCACATGGATCTAGATTGATGATTATAGCCCAACAGCATAGCAATTGACCCAATCTGACGCCTGTAGTGCCACATACAAAGCAAAGAAGATGGATGGCCAGAATGGCACCACGTGACACCATCCTAGCCGCCTCAATCCACCCTCAGTAGCCACCCCTCCTCAAAGGCGTTTCCACCACGAGATCAAGCCCATTGGATCAGGATCCAATGGCCTTAAGCTCTTAATATCACTGGTCTCAACACCCTCATCAGAGCAACCTTAATCTCGACCGTTGGATTTCCATCTAACGGCTGAAATCAACTCCTCGCCATGCCTGCAAAAACATCTTCTTGACACAACAGTGCTCGCAGCGCAATGGTCACAAGAGGCATCTGCAACCCATGAGCACGAGTTCGAGACTTGCAGTGATCTCCAATTTAAAGTGTCTGGTGCGAGTGCTAAATTCACCCACTTGATCTCCACCAGATGGTCCCAAAGCTCCCACATGGCACTTCCTCACGCACTGGATGAGCACAGTGCATGCATGGGATTGATAATGCGCGAACACACACTCTATCTGACGGGTGTTTGAGGCACGACCTCAAACGTGATCATCACGCATTCTCAGCCCTCCGATGCACGATCAACGGCCATGATTCATCAACCTCACGCAACAGCTACGAGCATTGCAAGCGTGAGCGGGCGCGTGAGCTGGAGGCTATAGCGACGTTTAGGATGGAGCTTTAGTGACACCTTTGATGTCACTAAATGTCCAATGCACTAAATGCCTCTTCTCCTCCACTATAAAAGGACCCCTACCCCTCCCATTCTTCTTCATCTCTTCCTTTCTCTCCCTCACCACCTCAAAGGCTCTAGAGATAGCTTGTCCCAAGCCTAGGATGCTCCTCTAGAGTAGAAATCAAATTATTTTCCCACCTCTCATCTCCCTTCATGGAGGATCCCATGGTTGTCCTCTTACCACTTTGGGAAGTAGATCCTCACCGCAATGTCATCTCGTCCCATCCTCCTTCCTCTTACACCGTTCTCCTTCCTCCAACTTCCTACCACCTTCATCTCGGGCACCATCAGAGCGAGTCGTCCTCTAAGCGACCGTCAAGGGAGACTCTTCTTACCTCTATCTATCTTTTACTACTTTCTAGTGTAGTCGATTATCTATAGAAAACTTTTTTTGAATATATATTATTTCTCTCTCTATGTTATTTTGCAAGTAGATGGATAGATAGTCTTGTCAATTTGGTCTCTTGCCTTATAAAAATACTAAAAAAATTGTAAAAGATAAAAACAACAAAAACAAATAAAATCGAAGTGCGGATTTCAAACCAAACGTTCGCCTCCCTATGTTCAACCTAGGACTCACTTCGAGTTTCGGTATAAACATTATCTGGTAGTGATTTTTGCTACTACGACGATGGGTTCCACGAAACCCTGATTTTACATGGCAAAAATACGATGACCATTTTGGGGTTGTTGCTAGGCAGGCAACACTCTTTGCTTTTTCTCACATTTTTCTGCCTTAACTTTTTTTCACCTTTTCTTTGATCTTGCTGTGATTGTAAGTAGTACTCTTTTGAGGTAGGCCAGAGCGGTTAGATTGAAGAAAAGTGCAGATGAAGGTTTTGTAAGTGTATCTCCACCATCCCCACTAATGAGAACACCATCATGAGCCATAACCAGCTCAATTTGATTTAATTAAGTCTTTAAATGCTCCTACATAATAGCTAGTGGACTACAATTCATTGGATAATCATTCTGAGAGAAAGATAAGAAACTAGGGTTAAAATTATAATTTTACCATCATATCATGAATGCATAATAACCACAAGTTTTCTTAGGGGTTAATTAAGGGTTAAATGGTCCTAAAAGGCTAACAAATGGGTTAGAACAGGAAGAAAAGGGTTTTCATGTGTTTCGAGAATTAAATGACTTTTGAAAGCCTAAAAATAGCCTTCTTAAGTAACTGAGGTTTTGGTCAGGATAAAATTCACCTAAACCCTCTAAAATTCATAGAAAAATATTCTCT
This sequence comes from Thalassia testudinum, assembly GCA_037157565.1. NCBI lineage: Eukaryota > Viridiplantae > Streptophyta > Magnoliopsida > Alismatales > Hydrocharitaceae > Thalassia > Thalassia testudinum. The sequence continues at coordinate 118,005,168 of JAZHRO010000014.1, forward strand.
AGGGTTTGATACCTTCAATTTGACCATCAAGACTTGTCTTGACCCAAAATAGAGTCTCAGACAGACATTTATCCTAATTTACCTTGTCAAACATGGTTAAAACCAAAATCCAACTTCACCATTGGATTCCTTAGGTCCAAATTAGGTTTGTACCAAAATTTGGACCAAATCTGAGATTGTCTTGACCTAGTTTGCAATTTGGTCCTGTCCAATTCTTTTCTATCACACATATGCCCTTAACTTTCAAAATCATTGCAAAAAGGCCCCTAACTTTGTCATCATTTTCATAAATAGGTCCCTACCGCCATTAATCTTATTCCTACAAACTCCAGCGACCTAAAATTGACAAGTTCTCCTTGATTCCTTGATGAATCCCTCTAGGATTTGAATGGGAAGTTCGTTAAGGAATTCTCTTCCTTTTGAGTCAATTCCCATGCCCTAAACATTCCCAATCTCTCATGTGAATGCAAGAGATATTAGGGTATCCTAGAAATCCCAACTCCGGCAAAGCTTTCCAAGCTTGGGAAGCTTGCTTCCTAAGCTCAAAACTACCTTTGAAGGCCTATAAAAAGATCTCCAGATCTAGCTGAACTTCGCACGCTCGAATTTGGCCTTGAACACCTCCAATTCCTCTCCTCTTTCTTGGCGAAATTGCTCCTCGACATCTAGCAACTCTCTCCATCTCTATTTTTCCTTCGTTCGCAATACCGATAGCAGAGCTATCTTCCTCATCTTCTTCCACATAGAGCCATACCTACCAGTGCCCCTATCCTCTTCTCCTCATCGTTTCCAACCCACCGAAGCTCTTTCCTTCTCTGGCACCAGCCATACCGCAACTAGCGCCATCTCCTCTCCCCGTCGTCCGCTACCTCCCTCAACCGACTCCTCAGCTTCCCCTCATCAGAACAACATCTCCAACACACAGCTTCGACCCGCGCACAGCCCTCCGTGACTCCACCTTCCATCTCTTCGGTGGACCTTCGACGAGCCCTAGCAACTTCCACACACCGCCAAAGCGGCCGCTCCCACACTCCACACCTCCACCTCAACCTAAGGAGCAAAAGCCTTGACTTTGTTAGGATGATTGCCCCTGTGAACTCCCCGTCGAACAAACCCACATCCGGCAACCCTCTGCGAGGTCGACAGACTTCACACACGCACACGCCACGCAACCACCACTGTTGCATTCGCCGTGCTCCGACGATCGTTCCTGAGCTTTCTGATGAGGCCAAAAAGCCTAATTTTTTATTTCAGGTACCGACCCCTATTGCCATTAAAACACAAGCTTCAAGCTTGCTTTGAAGCTCTCTTCAGCACCTACTACTCCAGGCACCAACTCCAGAGGATGCAGCTGCATCTCAGGAATCATCCCAGGTCTTTGATTGAGGCCTCCATCGTCATCCGCCATCAAATTGAGTGAAACCATTTCCACCTACTGCAGCATGTGCTATGCGAAGAAAACGGGGGCAGACAATCCCACATCGTAAACTGTTGCCCTTTTTGAGCTGCATAAATTGAATTTGTGCCTAGGGCTTACTGCCTCAACACTTGAGGGCTGAGGTCCCTCACACCCTTCATGCTCCTCGTCCATGACATGCCCCCCACGGACTTGGTGCATATCCTAAGCCCTATAAACTCCTCGGCTGCGACCCATGCCTGCAGCCCTAGACCCGAGTGCGCTCCAAGTCCGATTACCTGATTACTCGGTACTATGTAAGGCTCTGGGATAGCTGAACCCAGAGAGAGAAAGGAGAGAGTGCGGGGTAGGGGAGGGTTTTGCTCTATTGTGGATCAGCTAACACTTAGCCAAAATTTGAGCCCTTTCTCCTATGCTTGAAGAGAAGAAGAAGAAGAAGAGAAGGAAGAAGGAGTAGAAGCAGAGAAGAAGAAGGATAGAAGAAGAGCTACAGAACTGAAGAAGAAGAAATCAGAGAAAGAAGGAGAGCATTGTTCATCAGACGTTTAAGACGTCTGATCATTCAATCATACGACTGACTTGAGTTTATTTTATTCATAGCTATTGAGTTCTACTTGCTATTATTGTAGGGAGTAATTGGTGATTCAAATCACCATGTTACTCCATTCTTTTTGCAGTCTAACACTTGATATTATTGCTACATTATTTTGAATCAATTTCTGATCATAATTTCTTATCTCTATTATTTAAATTGCAATCTTGAGAATTGAATTCCTACTTGCTACTAGCGAACGACCTTGGATTTTTTCGAGTATAAAGGCTATTTGTTTTTCACGAGATTTTAACTATACTGCAACACAATGATTTAAAACCCGATCTCGAGTGACTAACATTTTGACACCGTTGCCTGGGAGCAACGTGCAATTCAGATCTCTTGATTGCAATATTAGATTTGTTACTAACTTGCTCTATCTCTTTTGATTGTGATATGCTTTAGGGGGACTCATTGAAAGAAGATCAGCCGCACATCAACCACTCCAAGGGTAGGTAAACTCCATCTACCCTCTTCTAAGCCCCTGAGTCTGAAAAAGCTAAAAAAGGAAAAAATTAATTAGGGCTACTTGCATTATATTCTTAGATTAATCATCAAGTTGCCTGATTTGATCATTCTATTTAGACACCATCCAAACCTCGCTTAGTGCACCTACTTAAAGTTTAAGGAATCTAGGGCTATCACATTCTTGCTTAAAACCCTAGGTACCACATTTGGATGAACTAAATTGTACCAAATCAAAGCCAATTAAGGATTCCAGTTTAGGGTTTTAGAGACACACTTGAGTAATCAAGAATTGATCTTTCCAAACAATGTGTGCCTAAGCCTTGATTGAATTGATCTATTCAAGAAAAACCCTAAAATTAGGCACTTAAATTCATTTGAACACTAAAAGAGGGACCTAAATTTCTCAAAAGGATAATATAGGTGAAGTTGACCCACCTTGTTGGGTTAACCAATCTTCAAATTAGGTCACTTTGCACAAAAACATCTTAAAGTTCAATTGAAATCATAAGCACCCTTGCTCTTAGCTTAAAACTGGTAGACTTAAGGGGTCAAGTCCCCATTCTGGTCTACCTGGATCATTAGTGACAAGATAGGTTTAGTGGGTGAAGCCCTGTAACTCGTGGGGGTGCTCTACCGTGTAGGGGTCTTTGTGGGACTCTCCCTCTCTGGCTGCCCAGGTAATTCTCAGGTGGACGACTTTCTAAGTAAGGGGTATCATCCGTCCCGAACCTCTATAGTCATCCAAAAATTTTTTTAGGTGCCTTGATTGGGTCCATCACATTCTACCTCTCATCTAATCTATCGGTGCATGTTTAGGAGGAGGACTCTAAGACCATCCTTGAGGCGTCCATTAGCTACTCATTCCAGTCGAGGCCTAGCCTCGACCTCCTTGTTTGTGCAACAACCCAACCTGATCGATATCTCTTCTGATTCATCTGAACCTAATTCTCCTTCATCCATCATCATGGAGCAACCAGCAGAAGAAAATAATCTTGAAAATCAGCTTCAAAGCATCAATGATCTATTCTAAGCCTTTGTAAACCCACCGCAGCGTCCTATGATGCGAGATCACTACAATCCCACTGCGGTGGCAATCGAACCTCAACTACAAATCCTCGTTGGAGGTTCTGATATTGAACTCAAGCCCAACATGATTCAGCTATTCCCAAATTCCATGGGCGTAATTCTGAGGATCCTTTCCAGCATATCAAGCAACTCAAGCAGCTGGCCTAGACCTTTGGGTCAGAAGCTCAAAATTGGGATGTCTTACTCATGAAAATGTTCTCCTCACTCATGGATAATGTTGCTCACTGGTACCAAACCCAAACATGTCCAATCAACACCTGGGAGGAACTTCAATCCGAGTTTCTGACAAAGTTCTTCCCTGTTGGTCAGACAAATGCTTTACGACACCAGATCACACATTTCACGTAGCAAGCAAGAGAACCGCTTCATGAGGCATGGGATCATTTTCTAGATCTCATGCGAAAGTGCCCCCACCATGGAGTTCCTAAATGGGAACAAGTCCAGTCATTCTACCAAGGGCTCCATGAGGATATTCGATTATTCATCAATGCGACCTATGGAGGAAACATCAGGGGTCAACACGAAGACACCGTGTGGGAAATTCTCGAGAATATGTGTGAGAACTCCATCAATAATGAATCCATGGGCATGTTCGACCGGACGAATGCTCGTGCATTGACGAATCCAAAGGGAGCACATGAGACGTAGGGCCTGTCCTCTTCCGTCGACTTGGAATTGATGGCCAGTCATCTGGACAAGGTCGCTATTATTGAAAAGAAGGTGGATGAGCTAACTCGACACTTGCAGTGAGCCACCTCTATGCAAAACTCATTCGTGCAACCTCCCTCTAGTAGGTAGGCTGTGCATAACATCTATCATCGATTTTCTCAGGGGATGGACCGGTATCCACCCCCGTCTAATTATGGTTTCGGAGGAAACTCTGGCCCCACCTATTCTAGTTGGGGGAACTCTGAACCCTCGTATTCTGACTTCTTCGAGGCTCCTCAGACCTACGATGACCTCAATGCCATTTGGAATGATCCATTCTCAAACACCTACAACCCTTGATGGCGTAATCATCCTAATTTCACGTGGTCAGGGAACAATCAAAATCAGAGACCTCAATATTAGCCTCCACCACAAGCTCCTCATCCATATCAGCCACCTCAGCCTCAGCCCAACACAACTTATCAAACTGAGCTAATTCATGCAGATCAAATGACTCTTATCCTTAAAACTCTGGCTAACATTCAGAAAATGAATGCAACTATGCAAAAACAGCACAAAGACGAGATCATAGAGGTTCACAATCAACTCGCCCATATGGAAAATCCCCACCAACCTAGAGCACTTCCTTCACAACCTCTGCCAAATCCAAATAATGTGCCAAACCAGAGGTGCATTATAAACCCAAATTAGGGTCAAGCTCACTTTGTTTATCAAGCCCCTTCTACTCCATCATCTGACAGGATGGAGGCTTCGACATCATACATGGGTTATCAGTAGCAATCACCTCTTTTGCCCATACCAAACCAGAACTAGGCAGGATTGAATTCCATTACTACCCATAGTGGCAAAGCAACATAGGACCCACCTCATCGAAGCCACTCCCATCCTGGTAATGCAACCCCAAACCCTAGGATAGTCATCTAGGATACCTCTATCCCAGATCAAGAACCTGGACCCATTCTAGAGGAACCTGCAAAAGTTCAATTTCCAGAGGCCTTGACCAAGGGAAAAAGGACAACCAAACCTGTGGCACCTGAGGAGGACCTGGTTAAGCTGTTTAAGCAAGTCCATATAAACATCCCCTTGATGGATGCGATGCGCCATGTACTGGCTTACACACGATTTCTGAAAGACGTGTGTACACCTAAGCATAAGCCACGAACCAAAGGTGGGAACCTGATCGTACTGTCAGAGCAAGCCAGCTCCGTCATTTTGAGAAAACTCCCACCTAAGGCAAATGACCCAGGCACCCCTCTGATCTCCTGTGCAATCGGTGATATGAAGTTCGATCGAGCCTTACTAGACCTAGGAGCTTTCATAAATTTGATACCTACATCCCTACTAAACTACTTCGAGGAATCTGAACTTAAACCGACAGAAATGACTTTGCAGCTAGCCGACCGATCTATTAAGTCACCAAAAGGAATTCTCAAGGATGTCATAGTTAGGGTACATGATTTCTATTTTCCAGTGGATTTCATTGTCTTAGACATGGATGTTCCTGAGAATGTGAAGAATACACCGATCATACTAGGGAGACCATTTCTGGCCACTAATAGGGTGACAAGTCCATTTTCACATGTTTTGAAATTATCAAAAATCGTAGCATAGTCGTACTAATCCCTTGATCAAAATATTTAATTATTTACGAAACTCGCTTAAATTTCTTTTCTTTTTAGAATTTGAGTCCCAATCGATCGTCTCAGGGAGGTGTAAAAACAAGTTGAGATTTGAATCGGCTTTTCTAACCTAAATCTGACCTAACCAAATATTTTTGTCTTTTTTGTGTTTTTTGATTTTATTTTGAAACACGAAATGAAACCTAGATCTTGACGTGCCAGCTAAAACCTAAGTGACTACGTGCATCTAAGTGGGGCCATGGTGGCCATGCATGGTGTGAACGAACCTAAGTATCATAAAGACAAAGACTATCAATCATAGAACAATGATCACACCATATTATTTATGCATAAAAATGTCAACACATCTACACTAGAAAGCATATAAATAGAGAAAATCCCTCACACCGGAAAGCTGCCACTAGGGCCATCGGCTTTGGGTGAGGGTGTAGGCCAGACCTAAGGTATGCAAACCCATCCACATGCCTACCAAAAGAGATGGCCAGCCACAAGAGGTTTTGGGTGAGCCTTCATGGCAGTCCAAGAAGAAAGAGAGGGGGCAAGTGCACCCAAGTGGAGAGAGGGTAGCATGCCGACAAGAAGAAAAGAGGGTGGAGAACCCTTCTTCTTCCTAGCCATCCTTGAAGCTTTAGAGAGAAGCTTCTCTAGCTTTTCTAGCTGACCATGGAGAAGAGGAGATTGTCCCCTCTATGTCCACGCCCTCATGAAGGAGAGTAGAACAGGAAGGTGGCCTTCTTCCTCTTCTTGCTTAGCCACCCATGGTGGTGCTTAGAGGAGGAGGAGCACCTTGAAGAAGGTGGAGGAGGACGACCTTAGGGTTGGAGGGTGGAAGGGAGTGGTCGCAAGTGTGGAGGGGAGGAGAATGGGAGAGTGAATGGAATATGGGGTGAATTTCGTGGCTCTCTCATTGTCCTTATGGGAAGGCTCCATTTGGTTGCCACTCTTGGTGGCTCCAAAAATAGCTAATGCCACATTTTTAGGATCTAGGTTTGACACAAGTTTTAGGGTTTCCAAGAGAGTGTGCTTGGGTTTGGTAAGGGTAAAATAGGAAGGTGTCTGTGTGTGTGTGGGTGTGAGTTTGTCGTAGGGCTAGGTTGTGGGTTTTGGTAGGATTTGGTGCAAAATGGGTTGGGTCAATCTAGATTAAGTAGGTGTGGACCTAATTAGGCTTAGGAAAGTCTAATTGGATAGGAGTGATCCTAATTAGGTCTAGGTCAAGTCTAATTGGATGTGTGCATGTGATTAGGCTAGGGTAACAATAATAGGTATGAGTCAATTAGATTCAGGGTGGATCTAATTGGGCTCAGGTGCACCTAATAAACTGTAGATGCACCCAATTTGGTATGAGATGGTTCAATTGGGTTAGGGATAGGATAAGGAGGGCTATGGATATTAGGCTAGGTTTAGGAGGTCTCTAATTAGGTTTCTTAGGGTGTCTAGTGGGGTTCCTAGGTCAAAATAGGCAAGCTAGGACTTCAAACACCAAAATTAGGAACCAGACAGTAGTATTAAATGTCCAGGATAGTGGTCAGACATCTTATACTACAAAATTCGACGTCTAGACATTAAATTGGATATCCAATTCTGTGTCAGTATGAGTTTTGGCTTCCTGGATTGATATTCTATAGAAATTAGATGTCCAGACATCTCTGGACGTCCTAAAAGGTGCCAGAGAGTGGGTATTAGGTTTTCTAAGGTGGGTTTTGGTTCCTAAGTGTTTGGGAGAGGGATAGGGTGGATAAGAACATGGATAGTGTAATCCATGTTTGGGTTTTGAAACTAAGGTGTCCTAATGGAGGCGGTTTTGGGTTTGGGAAGGCTATCCTAGGGTTTCTAAGGGTAGGTATAAGGCTATGCTCCTCACTCCTCTTATCTATATTAGTCTTCTTCTTCCTTTATTCCTTTATTCCACTATCTCCTTCATCCTGGATCACTTTATTACCTGCAAATAGAAATAAAAACCATTAAATAGCAGGATATCTCATCTTATTCTAAAAGACTGATGCAATGCATGGTATGCAAGATATGAGTGCAATATCCACAAATTAAGCTAGGTTCAGACATTATTTATGTTGATTAGGACCCATGATTGCTGTGCAATCATACCCCCATGCCTAAACTTTGCTAGTCCCTAGCAAATGCAAGACTAAGTGCATGGCTAAGTTATTTACAAGATTAATCCCTAAAGGACCGTTTATTCTTTTTATCAAAGAGCTTGACTAAAGATTTTTCTCGTTTTGTTTCATCCAGAAATCTACAAATCCAGATACATGGAAGTACAGCTATGTAGCTTTTGCAATGGAATCGAGTGAAAGGCCTGATTCACCTCTAATGTCTATACTTAACCCCTAGTAAAATTCTAGTGGGATAGGCTAACTTCTTCCCTCAGGGTATTCAAAATATTCTATGAATTCTACCTTGGCTTTAAGCTTAGGTAGAGAATTTTAGAGGGAAATGGATGCGTTTATTTGGTGGCTCACTCTCACTTGGTGCTACATAGAAATTAGTACTATAGAATCTATATTCCCAAATTATTAAGTAACTCAACTTAGAGAAAGACGAGAAAAACTATGCTCTCTTTTGATTCCTTTGTATTCATTGTCTTTTTCTCTCTTTTTTTCTTTTTCTTTTTTCTTTTCTTTTCTTTCTTTTTCTTGGAGCCCACAATCTCACCAGATTCACACATATGACATGTATTTGGTTATCTCACTTGCCATTAATACTTTAATTGAGTTTCATAACCCTAATACTAAGTCGAAATTTCTCAGCCAGTATTGGGCGGTCAGAAACACAGAAAGATATGTTAAGGCCTTATTTGGTGGATCTCAAATTTATTTAGTGGTATTGCCTCAATGCAACTGAAATAAACACTAAATATTCACATACTTTTTTTCTTTGTTTTTTCTTCTTTTGTAATTTTTTTTTCAATTTTTATTTTTTTCAATTTTTTTCTTTTTTTTATGTATAATTTTTTTTTGTCAACAACATAAGCTAGCATACATTCATGAACTTTGTTGAGGAGGCATTATTAGGGATTGGTGGTACTCAAGAGACATTGGGTGGCTTATTTGGTGGAAGTGCCTACTCACGACATCGCGATAGATGGATAGGACAGTGTATTTCTAACCTTGACATCAATCCCTTCCTCCAGCCGAGGATTCTGTAAAGAATGGTCATAACCATTCACCTTAGCCCTAGTTTTATGAAAACTCGCTCTCTATGTATTTGCCTTATTTGGTGGTTCTAAAAATTTCATGCAAAAATGTATACACAGGATCCGAGAATGAAAATTATGCCTAATCTCTAAGTATCATTACCTAATTATCTAGGATTCCAGAATCCTTGCACTAATCTTAGAGCACCAGTACACTCTACTCTCATCTCACACTATTGGTGGATTTTTGGAAGAAAATCTGCCTAACTCCCAAAACATTGTCCAGGGGTTAAGAAAAGAAGCACTGCTTCTTCTCGGCAAACTGAAGACATTCATCAGTCTTCACCATGAATCCATTGCAAATTCTATGTGTGGGTGTGAAAATTGTAGTGGATTTCAGATTACAGGAATCAACTAGAGGATAAAATCCCTAATGCATTCTCTTAATAAGAATAATCTTATTCATGAATGCGCTATGTATAAATGCTATTTGTAACCTTTTAAAGTTACACTTCGAAAATTTCCCTAATTCGGGTTATATACAGCTTGACCCTAAATTTAGAACAAAAAGGTGAATGGATGAGTCGAAAGTGGTTGTTGCGAATGATTTTTAGCTGCAATGCGAACATTGGAGGTGGAGTCGATTAATCTTAATTTAAGAACCCTAAAGTGCAATTAGCAAGATGTACGAAAGGTTTTTCCTAGGTGTTGGTAGAAAAAAATTTCAATTTACAATTACAACCCCCCCATGCCCACTTTCTTGCATGTCTTCATGCATGAATATAATGAAAAATAAATTAAGACAAGGAGTAAAATGTTAGAAATCACCTAAATTTTGACGTTCCACTTATTCCAACTCCTAAAATTGAATGTGCAGGGAAAATATGACAAATAAAATATGCTATATATAAGTGTTGAGATTAATGCCTCCAGCTGGGTGTACACTCAAAAAGGATATACCAATATATTGTTGAGAATGGCGAGTAAAATGATAAGAATTTTAATCTCATTCACCAACAGCGGGCTGCAATTATGGATTAGCTGTCCATGAATTCTGAGCCCAAATAATCGAAAAAATATGTAGATGGGTCATGGGATTATTTGCAGCCAGATGCTACAGAAGAATGATAGATAAATACAGGTGCCTGGAAGAAATGAAGGTGAAGACATCATGAAGAGGTGATGGAGAATGTGTGTGGTAGGGGTATGGCTAGGTGATAACACCACACAAGGGGGTAGTAATTAGGTTGAATATGGCCCATCATTAGAATAAAAGGCACAACACAAGTAGAATAGGAGCATTGCATGCATCAAGTACCAAGATTGCTTATAAACTATATTAATGGCCATTTGTGTAAAGCATTTGTCAAAGCAAGCCTCAAATGAGCAATCGGACCGCACGGATGGATTCAGAACGACGAACGGAGTCCAACGGACTCAAGATCGGCCAAATCCAACAACCAGAGTTCCCACAATGGGCCCAAGAAATTCTGACCGTTGATCTGGAGATCAACGGCCCAGAGAGCGCCACGTCGCCCCGCCCCCACCTCTCGCACACCCTCAAGCCGGCCAAAGACGAATCTCGGCCGTTGATCTTCGATCGAACGACCGAGATCCGCACGCTCGCCCGCGGTCGCCGCGACAAAACGCGGGCGTGGCGCAACGGTTAGCGTGCACGCCCGCGGTCGCCGCGACGCGCGTTCGAGCCGCGAGGGCACGGAAAAATTGGGCCACCCGATCAGCAGCGGGCGGCCACGATCTCGTCACGCAGCGCGACTGCAGCGCACGAGCACCCACGCACGCGCACACGATGGGCGGAAATGCATGCACGCACACACGCGCGCCCAAGGCGCGATCTTAGCGCGGGCGTAGAAGGCTCTCAGCCGTCCGATCTTCGATCGGACGGCTCTCGTTCAGCGGCCACGGATCGCGCGAAGAGGAAGACCGGGGCGGGCGGCTGACCGACGGCGAGAGGGCTACACCGACACTTTTGGAAGCGGTTTTAGCGACGCTCTGGATGTCGCTAAAGCCCCTTCTTCTTTTAGGAAGCCCTTAACTCTATTTAAACCCCCTTCTACCACCATTCAAGGCATACTCTCCCACTTGCAACTACTCCACTCCTCTCTCAGCTTGCTTTAGGCACTTTTGTAATCGCCGGAGACGACGAGCCGCCGACGGAGCCTCCTCCATCACCGTGGCTGCCTCGTCGCTCTCCACACTTTCTCTCTACCTCTCTCTCTCTCTTTTAAGCTTTCATTTACTTTTGTTGAAGCATGTATTTAATGTTGTAAACCATGAATTGTGAATGCATGTTTAATGAAGTTATTTTCCGTTCAATCGCCATTTTAATTTGTGTTACAAGTGCATGATCAAAACCAAGAGCTTTCTAACCCTAAACTCTCTCTCTATCTCTCGCTTTTCAAAACCATCTCTTTCGCAAGCAAAACTCTGCCTTTTTCATGACAACACGTGGTAAACAAAATCCGATTTCCACGCCTCCCTGAGATCGACACTCGGACTCACCTTCGTTTACTTCTTTCAAAACCGACGTATCAAGTGCAACTATAACGACACCTCTTAACACACACGCACGAGACCACGTCAGTTTTTGGCACCGTTGCCGGGGAAGAAAACGGATTTGTTTCATCACCTCCATTCCACATTCATTCTCACATCGTCTAATGCCCTATTTTCCTTTTTACTTGACGGTTGCAGGAATTCGGTGCATGGACGGCAAAGCGACGTAGTCCACGACGGTAGCAAGGGAGTAGGCCCCTCGAGGACCGATAGTGAGCAATCTCTCTCTTATTGTTTTCTTGCGTGAAAAAGCTAAAAAAATTGTAAAAAAAACTGAAACAAAATTGGCGTGGTGAATGATTGCTTGACCCACATTCTTAACACATCACCCTACAAAAAAAAATGTGTGCACTCTAATATGCTGAATAAATTCTTGGAGTGTTCTTTTCTTTCTTGAGTGGTGTTTGCGAAGCCACCATGTGTTGACCTAGGCCGCACCACTCAACCCTAAAACCGACTCATCTAATAGAAGCTGCATGATCATTAGGATGAGTACACTAGGGTTTTAGAGCCTCTACAAAATAAAAAGGAAATCTACTTTCATCGAATTGTGTGCAGAACTTGACGTGCCCACTGAAACTTGGTTGAAAACATTAAGACACGTCAACCCTAAAAAGCACTAAAGTAAGGATGAAATACTAAAAGACACCACACCTTAAAAATCCTTGCTTGAAAACCATGTTTTGCTAGAAGCACACACTTTGAAAGTGGAAAATTAAGAGGCACCACCCCAATCAACGCCTCATCACATCACCCTAAGCACAAGCACTATCCTAACCCTTTAAAACTGAGTAGACGTGCCCTAGGCAGGACTGAGTTAAGTCTCAAAAGGCGAGGTTTTGTTTGCTAGGCATTTGGCTTTCTTTCCCTTGGAGAATCTAGTGACTAGGCTGCGGGGCAGTGTCAAACGACCGCGATTGTGGGGTCTATGGAACTGGAGGCGCAAGCCAAAGGAAGAACCTTCCCTGCAATCCCCTCGTAATCAACCTGGCCAGATTAACCTCAGGAAGGGGAGTCCAGTGCTTACGGACTTAATCAACCTTTGTGAGATTTCTAGGTCTCCTAAGGAATACACCATAAGGACTAGGCTTGTTTGCTTGGTTGAGGACACAACTCTCTCGCATCTGTTCTTCCCACATCCCTCCATTTCTTCCAAACCATGGATTTCAATGCCTATCCATCTTACCCAAACTACCCCCAACAGGATTTGTATGCTAACCCAAGTGGACCCTACCCACAGCCTACTTGGGCTAACCAACCACCAAGTTGGGGGTACAACCTTGAATATCCCTCTTGGTCCAACTATGACCAAACCGCACCAACCTCTTATTGGAATACAACCAACATAGCCACCCAAGGGTACGATTCAAATTATGGGGCTCCATATCTCGATTGTCCTCACGATGCCTCTTCATTTAGGTCCGACCCGCTCTATTGTGATAGGACCAACACTTTAGGAGAACACCAAGAACCCTACCCATCTCAGGATAATAACCAAGAAAGGTCATCTGAATTCAACAACCTTGCCTACTTGACCTTTGGATTAGAAGGAGTTCTAGACAAATGGAAATCAGAAAATGATCAGAAATCTAGGCAAGCCCAGGATCATCAACCTTTGATTTGGTCCCCTAATGAAGAATCTGACTGGGAGGAGGACTTAGAACCTCAACTATTCTGGAGTAGGACCAAACAGAGAATGGTTCCTTTTGAAGAACTGGACCCTGAACATGATAGAATAGAGGACCCACCCAAGAACCTAAACACCAATATGGATTCTGATCCACAACCTCAACCACACTCTCTTAACCTGGATTTCAAGGAGGAAATCCAAAGGACACCAAATGACACCATGTCAATTCTTGATAACCTCCAGTTAGAACTACATAGACAGAATCAAGAATTGGTTAAAGGGCAACATGCCATGTTGGAGTTGTTCCAACAATTGGGGGAAGAAGGCCAAAGAAAGCTGTTGCACACAACACCATTCATGGAATTCATAAAGCAAGGACCTACCATGATCAATTGGACTACACCCAGTCATCCTGATTTGGTTCAGTCCACCATTAATACCCCTCAGGAGTTGGACAGCTCAGTGGATAAGGACAATAAGGATTCCTTGGAACACAATTTGGGGAGCATTGAGAACAAACATCAGGAGGAAACTGAGAAGGTGAGGGGAGAGGCCTTGGAATCTGAATCTAATCGACCCAAGACAAGTAATCCGATGGGAGTAGCAGCCAACGTCGGAGATGGAGAATGGAGTTACAATTTCAAAGAAATTGATTATGAATTGGTTAGAATCCCCATCACAAATTTGGAGGAGGGCTGAGAGAAAGAATATGATCTAGAGGATGAAATTGACCCTACCTCTAATGTAATCCCAAACAGTGAATCTGATACAGAGGAGGTTGAAGAAAATATTCTTGAGATCAAGGGCTTGGAGGAAATGAGCAATGAAACCATAGTTGCGGGAGAGAGGCCTCATGCTTGGTTGTAGGGCTCAGTATGAAACTCTGGACTTTGTTACCTCCCCTACCAGAATAAGAATCCCGCAACCCGAATGCACTGGAATTGATACACTTTCGATGGATTACAATTTTATGGGGACACAAGCTGAATATAAAACCTACATCTTTAGTGTCTGGCGTGTCATAATTGGGGTGTGTTCATCCACAACAACTTGTTTGCATGCCCACAAACTAAGAGAGGTTCTGACATGGGAATGCATGATACAGAATTCCCGCCCCTTAGGAACGGGACTCCACCACAACCTTATTCGCATCTGTGGACTTCTGATTTTGGGTCTGATTAATTTTTAACATATCTCCTTGACCCAAACCATTCCTATTTGTGCACCGCCCAGCTGGAGGTGTTAAACTTAGCACTTCCTGGGAGGCTACCCAGCGGATTCAGACTGATCTGGTAGTTTACGTCACTCTGGTACTATCTTTTTGCACCCTACTGCATCCATGAATCTGCCATTGAGGACATTGTCCAACTTAAGCATGGGGGGGTGATAAATTGCATAATCCTAAGTTCAATTAATCAGTCTGAATAAATAATTAAGAAAAAAAAAATGAATTCAGGAAGAAAACTTAGGCATTAGAAACTTGTCAATAGTGGGAAATAATACAAAAAGAACTTAAACACTTAGACTTTTCAGGCCTTCAAGCTTAATCAGCCCTGGTGTCCGTTAAAATATGGATTTAGCGGCGAATCCTTGCAACTTTAAGCTATTCTAATCCACCTACTAAATAAGGTAATAAGTATACGACTTATCAACTCACCCTCTAACTCAGGAAAACTTTGAGTCTAAGCATCTGCACACATTTTTGTACAGACTCACTTCTTGGAGATTTTGACAGAAATTGGGTAGCTAATGAACTCTCTAGGGTGGTATGGCTACCAAGTTGTCGTGGGTAACAGCCCACTGGCAGGTTGTCCAGAACCCAGCCACAGGCCATTTCCTTTTCACTGCCTCTAGGTACATTTGAGATCAGGGAAGCCACCTACGAAAAAAAAAAACAAGAAAAGAAAATAAATCACACTTCACCACACAAGTATGGCTGGCAAGTGATCGTGGGTAACAGCCCATTGGTCAGTTGTCCAGAGCCCAGCTTAATAATTGCACAAAAAAGACCAAAACACCTAAGGAAGAAGCAGGGAAGTAGTATAAGCCGGGGATATATACACTAGAAAATCCTTGTGTTGACCCCAAGTAAAACGAACATAGGGAGAAAGCTACCAATCGAACAAATACACCTTCAGGCAAAAATATTTTCTTTTTCGGTCACCTAGAGGCGTAGAAACTCGAAGTCTGTCTCAATTACCGTTAAGTGAGTCTATCACAACATTCACACCAAGATGCTTAGCACTTAGGGTTTTGACCGAGTTTTGGGTGGGTTGGGTAGCCATAAAAAGTTACCAACCCACACCGAATTCCAAAAAAAAAAAAATTCTAAGAAAATATACATACGTATACATATGTACATTAAAGCAAGGATTTGGGCGATTCGTATTTTGGCAAACACTCAGGCGCTGCTTAGTCTTTGTAGATTAAGATATTCGTATATTTCCTCTTATTGACAAGTAACGAAGTGCCTAAGCAGTTACTTCTTGAATTCCCCAAGGAAATAAAGGCTAGAATAAACCTTGCTAGGGACTAGAAAGGAGTAAGCATGGGGGTATGATAACACCACACAAGGGGGTAGTAATTAGGTTGAATATGGCCCATCTTTAGAATAAAAGGCACAACATAAGTAGAACAGGAGCATTGCATGCATCAGGTACCAAGATTGCTTATAAACTGTATTAATGGCCATTTGTGTAAAGCATTTGTCAAAGAAGGCCTCGGATGAGCAATCGGACCGCACGGATGGATTCAGAACGACGAACGGAGTCCAACGGACTCAAGATCGGCCAAATCCGACATCTAGAGCTCCCACAATGGGCCCAAGAAATTCTAACCGTTGATCTGGAGATCAATGGCCCAGAGAGTGCCACGTCGCCCCGCCCCCACCGCTCTCACACCCTCAAGCCGGCCAAAGACGAATCTTGGCCGTTGATCTTCGATCGAACAGCCGAGATCCGCGTGCTCGCCCCGCGGTCGCCGCGACAAAGCGCGGGCGTGGCGCAACTGCTAGCACACACGCCCGCGGTCATCGCAACGCGCGTTCGAGCCGCGAGGAGCGGGATTTGAAGGAGGACGAAGGGCGTGGAAAAATTGGGCTGCCCGATCAGCAGCGGGCGGCCACGATCTCGCCACGCAGCGGACGAGTGCCCATGCGCGCGCGCACGCCAGGCGGAAACGCGCGCGGACACGCGCGCCCAAGGCGCTATCTTAGCGCGGGTGTAGAAGGCTCTCAGCCGTCTAATCTTCGATCAGACGGCTCTCGTTCAGCGGCCACGGATCACGCGAAGAGGATGACCGCGGCGGGCGGCTGACCAGTGGCGAGAGGGCTACATCGACGCTTTTGGAAGCGGTTTTAGCGACGCTCTGGATGTCACTAAAGCCCCTTCTTATTTTAGGAAGCCCTTAACTCTATTTAAACCCCCTTCTACCACCATTCATGGCATACTCTCCCACTTGCAACTACTCCACTCCTCTCTTAGCTAGCTTTAGGCACTTTTGTAATCGCCAGAGACGACAAGCCGCCGACAAAGCCTCCTCCACCGCCGTGGCTGCCTCGTCGCTCTCCAAACTCTCTCTACCTCTCTCTCTCTCTTTTAAGCTTTCATTTACTTTTGTTGAAGCATGTATTTAATGTTGTAAACCATGAATTGTGAATGCATGCTTAATGAAGTTATTTTCCATTCAATCACCATTTTAATTTGTGTTACAAGTGCATGATCAAAACAAAGAGCTTTCTAACCCTAAACTCTCTCTCTATCTCTCGCTTTTCAAAATCGTCTCTTTCGCAAGCAAAACTCCGCCTTTTTCATGACAACAAGTGGTAAACAAAATCCGATTTCCACGCCTCCCTGAGACCGACACTCGGACTCACCTCCGTTTACTTCTTTCAAAACCGACGTATCAAATGCAATTATAACGACACCTCTTAACACACACGCACGAGACCACGTCACTAGGGTCGTGTGGGGTAAAGTAATATGGGTCCTGATAATGGTGATGGATGGAAGGCATGACCCAAGTAGTGTGGTCAGATCTAGAAATCAATGTCCAGTGATCAGTCTTTGTCTCTACCAAAGATGTTTGGGTATCATCTTATTTTATCTCTTGAAAAATTTTCAATTCTATTTCCCAATTATCACATGATTTCGCAAAATTTTTAGCTTCCTCTGATAGTTCATCATATGTGATCCCCATTAACCTTTCGATCTCTTGAATATCCTTTTCATATGGGGATATTTCTTTCTTCTAACTTAGATGAAATTGGTCATTAGATTCAGTAGTGAGTCGCTCCATGAAAGTGGAATGGACTGAATCATTGATTAAGGAGTTGTTACAATCTTTTTGATTTTGTTGCTTAGTGTATGAGATCATTTGAATTAATTCATCAATGTCTCCATGGATATTCTCAAATACAACAAAATCGTATTCAGGTCCCTTAATGCTTGGTTCCTCAAAATGAAATGATTGGTATTCAGGCCCTAAATCAAGAACAAGATTCTCGAATAAATCTCCATTCTCAACTTCAATAGGATCATTAATATCAACCACCTCAGGTGTTTCATCAACAGAATCCTGCATGACCACCACAAAATCATAAATCGATTGTGACACACCTAACCCAAATTCAAACATTTTTTATTTTTGTTGCTTGTCCCGAATTCTATGAAGCTCTTTTCTTATATCATCATATTCTCTTGCACTAGCTTCTTTTATTTCAAGAACCATTTTGATCAATTAGGTAATCAGGGATTCATTGCAAGGAGCAAGGGTTTGAATTGGGCTAGGTCGATCAAGATAGTCAACCATGCTATCAATGATTTGATCTAGTATTGAGGGTGACTTATGTGATCTAGTAGATTATTGATTCGGGTCATGCGGTTCTACCTAGGTGTCAATGGCCATGGTTTCTTCCGAATCACTTTCCTTGTCATCCATAAAATACCCTGACTTTGTTTTCTGAGCGGCTGCATAAATATCAAAGTGAATCTTCTCATTGCCACTAATCATTTTCATACATCTTGAGTAACAGTCAATCAGTGCATTGGCTGTAGCCAAGAAAGGTCGACCTAGAATGATGGGTGAATTGCTTAGCTTCTCTGGTATATTCATTTCCAAGATAATAAAATCGACCGGAAAGCTAAGACTGTGCATTTTAATAATCACATCCTGAACTACCCCCTTAGGTGTTTTGATGGAGCCATCTTCCATTCTAATGGTGACAGGTGTGTGGTGCAGATCTCCAAGTCAGGTGCAGTCAAAAAGGGCGATAGGAATCAAGCTAATGGAAGACCCTAGATCCACAAGGGCTTTATTGAAGGTGAATCCCTTGGTAGCACAAGATATGAAAGGTTTTCCAGGGTCGATCTTTTTGGGCGGTAGAGTGCCAGAAACAAATGCACTTATGTTAGCTGATAAAACCACCCTTTTAGGTGTGCAAGTCTTTTTCTTCTTTTGTGACTTTTTAAGGCCTCAAAAAAGGGAAAATAGGTCAAATCAACTTCAGAAGCCTTTTCCTTCTTTTTGTCCCTAGAGTCTGAGTCAGAGCTGGATGTGGGTTTTGTCTTATGATTTTTTGGTTGAGCCGAAATCAAATCATTTGGGTGGGCTCTTAGCTTTTCTCTTCCTTTTAGAGGCCACAGATTTGGCCCATGCATAATGGCATGTATGATAGATTGGAGGAGGGGTCAGAAGAATAGGTGGAGAATAGGAGTGAAGAGGAGTGTGCATATGGGGATAAAGTGATTCTTGAAGTCTCTTGATTTGATCCCCTTGAGATTTCACTTGATTTTCCAACTTAGTCAGCCTTTCTTCATTTTTCTTGTCAAAGTCCAACAAAATGTTCATGATATCTTCAAGGGTGGTTGTGGGTTGGGATGGACTAGATGGTTGCCCTAAAGTGGTTTGAGTGGAATACTGGGCTGGCCTATATTGATGTTCAGTCTAAGTTGGTCTCTGTGGTGGCCATGAAAGATCAGGACTGCCTCTCCACTCAGGGTTATACGAATTCGGATATCGATCGATAGGTGTATCGCCTTGAGTGGGGCTGACTATAGAGGGAGTTGATTGAGAACCTATTTTGTGGTCCTGTACTTGTGATCCACTATTCCAATTCCTTAATGATATATCATCAAGTACAGGTGTATCAGAAATGGTGCATTCCTCAAATGATCTACCCAAATCGTGGTTAGGTCCAAAGGTGCCTTTTGGGTTGGCTGAGTCCAGGATGCTTCCCCATGGTAGTAGAATCAGTAGAGTAGCTAGTGGATCCAAAATATGGGTCACTAGACCCACTAGGCTTGTTGTTCCAAGTCTCTTGTTCCTGGGAGGAGTGATAAGATTGAGATTGTGCCTGAGATCATCTAATTTGCACTAGTAGCTTGGCACATTGATCTGTATTGTCCTTGTTATATTCAGGAAATTCAGCAACTATGTCTTTCAATTGGTTCTAATCTAGATAAGGGTTGGGTCCATGAGGTTCAGGCTCTAAATAAGCTAGGGGATAAGGATGATCATATCCCAGCTGGTTAGGATGAGTCTCCCAACCAGGAGGAGTTGGAATCATGGTTTGGTTGGGAGATGGAGGACCCTGAGGGTCAAATGAATGATATGGGTTCATGACTATTAGAGATAAGAGATAGTCTTCCTCAGGAAGACTCAACCAGCTACAAGGGGCTGGTGGAATTAAGGCAAAGACCTAGAAAGAAAGATGAGAGAGCCCCAAATCAAGCAAACAAGCTAGCCTTAAATTGTATACCCTAATTGGATCTAAACCTGGTATTCTGAAATGGAATTGGGTTAAACCAATCCTTGAATTACTTGGCTGGCTAGAATGGTGGGACCCCTGAGGACACCCTGCATGGCAAGACACCACTAGAGGTTAACGTGGTTACTGCACCAACCTTTCTTGTCACCAGTTGGTCCAAATAGACAAGGCCTTGGTTTTTACCCAATTAAATTTTAGTTATCAAGTAATTTATTCCTACCTAGGGCACGCCTACTTACTTTTATGCTTGGGCTTAGAGTGCTCTTGGAATGTGAATGGGCATTTTAGGGGTGTTTCCCTTAAAATTAGGTTTGTGAGTGTGAAGTGCATAGACAAAGGATTTTCAATACAAGCTTTAATTGGTGTAGTGGATTTTATGGTTCAAGTTCTTGTATTAATTTTTTTCTTTTATGGTTTCTTTGTTTAGGTCAATTCAAACAAGATTGTAGTGGAACACACAACAAGTTTTGCAAGTCCCAATTTGTTATGTGAATTTCCTTTTAGTATGGCATGCAAATGTGCTCTACCCTAGTGTGGAAACCCTAATATCAAATACGTCTATATGATGCTTTTAAGTCCGACTAGGTAGAAGTGGTGCGACCCAATCAAGGAAAACAATGGTCCTAATGCACCACTACTAAATGAAATAGACCTAAGTGGTTGCCTAAGTTGAAATGTAGATCAAATTCAATTTAAGTCAGTGAGGGGAAGACAACCAATCAAATCAGATCCGCTCTCATGCAATCACGTACAAATCAGGCTCAGACGGGTTTGTTTTGGGTCTCTAAATTTAAACCCTAAAGTGAAACACCTAGGGTTTATGCTTCTAACAATCTACAGTCAGACCCTAGTCTGACTTGAAATCACTCCCGAAATCAGTAAATAAATCAAAATAAAATGAAATACGGTAGAGATCTTCCTTCTTTAATAAGTTTTTCATGGAATATTTACTTAAAATTTTTACTATTTCATGTAATTTTTCACAAATTTTTATGTTTCAGGGGTCAAAGAGAGCAGATGGACCCTTTCTGAGAAATGCAGTTTGAAATAGTATCTAAGAAAATCCAAAAATTCATGAAAATTTATAGAAAAAACTAGGTTTCAGCGGCTTTCTAACCCCACAAATTTCATATCAATCTAATTTATGTAGAGGTCAGAATTACTATTTGAAGTTGAATAAAATCAGAGTACAGACTGTTTTGACCCCCTTACACTGTAGAAACTTTCAAAATTTGTATAGTGTGAATTTTTCAAAATAAAGGCTGGATTTAGAAAGCCTGTTTAAATCCCTAAGATCAGACCGAATCCCAAGATTTTTGGATGCCTAATTTGACAATAATAAATTTTTGAAAATTATCAACAATTTTTAGTTGGATTTCCAAATCTAACTTTGGTGTGTTTAAATAGTTTCCAAGTTAAAACACACACCAAAGAAAGAAAAAGTTTCTTTTTTTGTAAATTCAAATATGAAAATTTGAATTTGAATTTTCATATATAAATATATATATTTGATTTTTTTTTAGCCTAAGAAAGCAACAAATAGAGGAAAAAGAAAATACCTATGGTCTTCACCACGGGTCGATGTGTGCACGGATCCTCATCTTGACCTACAATCAAAACAAATAGAAGTTAAGTAAATCTAAATCTAAACTTGCACATTGCCTCCCCAGCAACGGCACCATTTGACAAGTCCATTTTCGTGCATTTTGAAATTGTCGGAAATCTTAGTATAGTCATGCTAAACCCTTGATCAAAATATTTAATTATTTACGAAACTCACTTAGATTTATTTTCTTTTTAGAATTTGAGTCTTGGTCGTTCGTCTCTGGGAGATGTAAAAACAAGTGGAGATTTGAATTGGCTTTTCTAACCTAAATCTAACCTAACCTAATATTTCTGTCTTTTTTGTGTTTTTTGATTTTTATTTTGAAACACAAAATGAAACCTAGATCTAGATGTGCTAGCTAAAACCTAAGTGACTACGTGCATCTAAGTGGGGTCATGGTGGCCATGCATGGTGTGAACGAACCTAAGTACCATGAAGACAAAGACAATCAATCATAGAACGATGATCACACAATATTATTTATGCGTAAAAATGTCAACACATCTACACTAGAAAGCATATAAATAGAGAAAATCCCTCACGCTGGAAAGTTGCCACTAGGGCCATCGGCCTTGTGTGAGGGTGTAGGCTAGACCTTGGGTATGCAAACCTGTTGACATGCCTACCAAAAGAGATGGCCGACCATAAGAGGCTACGGGTGAGCCTTCATGGCTATCCAAGAAGAAGAAGAATGAGAGGGGGCGAGTGCACCCAAGTGGAGAGAGGGTAGCACGCCCACAAGAAGAATAGAGGGTGGAGAAGCCTTCTTCTTCCTAATCATCCATGAAGCTTTGGAGAGAAGCTTCTCTTACTTTTCTAGCTGACCATGGAGAAGAGGAGAATGTCCCCTCTATGGACATACCCTCATGAAGGAGAGTAGAGGAGGAAGGTGGCCTTCTTCCTCTTCTTGCTTAGTTGCCCATGGTGGTGCTTGGAGGAGGAGGAGCACCTTGAAGAAGGTGGAGGAGGATGGCCATAGGGTTGGAGGGTGGAAGGGAGTGGTCGCAAGTGTGGAGTGGAGGACAATTGGGAGAGTGAATGGAATATGGGATAAATTTTGTGGCTCTCTCTCTGTCCTTATTGGAAGGCTCCATTTGGTTGCCACTTTTGGTGGCGCCAAAAATAGCGAATGCCACATTTTTAGGATCTAGGTTTGACACAAGTTTGAGGGTTTCCAAAAGACTCTGCTTGGGTTTGGTAGGGGTAAATTAGGAAGGTGCGTGTGTGTGTGGGTGTGTGTTTCTTGTAGGGCTAGGTTGTGGGTTTTGGTAGGATTTGGTGCTAAATAGGTTGGGTCAATCTAGATTAAGTGGGTGTGGAACTAATTATGCTTAGGAAAGTCTAATTGGATAGGAGTGATCCTAATTAGGTCTACGTCAAGTCTAATTGGATGTGTGCATGTGATTAGGCTAGGGTAACCCTAATAGGTATGAGTCAATTAGATCCTGGGTTGATCTAATTAGGCTCAGGTGCACCCAATCAATTGTAGATGCACTCAATTAGGTATGGGATGGTTGCATTGGGTTAGGGATAGGATAAGTACGACTATGGATAGTAGAATAGGCTTAGGAGGTCTCTAATTAGGTTTCCTAGGGTGTCTGGTGGGGTTCTTAGGTCAAAATAGGCAAGTTAGGGCTTCCAGCCCCAAAATTAGGAACCAGACAGCAATATTAGATGACCAGAATAGTGGTCAGACGTCTTATACTACAAAATTGGACATCTGGACAATAAATTGGACATCCAATTCTTTGTCAGTATGAGTTTTGGCTTCTTGGATTGATATTCTGTAGAAATCAAATGTCCAGCCAGATGTCTGGACATCCTAAAAGGTGTTGGAGAGTAGGTTTTAGGTTTTCTAAGGTGGGTTTTGGTTCCTAAGTGTTTGGGAGAGGGATAGGGTGCACAAGAACATGAATAGTGCTACCCATGTTTAGGTTTTGGGGCTAAAGTGTCCTAATGGAGGTGGTTTTGGGTTTGGGAAGGTTGTCCTGGGGTTTCTAAGGGTAGGGATAAGGCTATCCTCCTCACTCCTCTTATTTGGATCAGTCTTCTTCTTCCTTTATTGCTTTATTCCACTATCTCCTTCATCCTGGATCACTTTATTACCTCAAATAGTAATAAAAACCATTAAATAGTAGGATATCTCATCTTATTCTAAATGACTGATGCAATGCATGATATGGAAGATATGAGTGAAATATCCACAAATTAAGCTTGGTTCAAAGATTATTTAGGATGATTAAGACACATGATTGCTGTGCAATCATAGGGACAATATCAATTGTGAGGAGGATCAAATTGAAATAAAGTTTGGGAGAAAGACACTAAAGATCGACATCTTTAAGGCCCAACAAGGAATTAATTGTGGAGTTATAGAATAAATTTGCGATATCGAGGCTGTGGTCGACAACCTATGTATTGAGGAAAACCCAACTATTTCTGATCAACTACAATAAGATGAAAACTCGTAATTAGAGGAGTCTGAACCCAACCTAGACACACCCATAGCTCCTTCCTTTGCTCCCGATGTCCACCCTGAACCATCTGCTGCTGCTGACAACCTAGTTATGGAATTAATGCCTCTCCCCGATCATCTCAAATATGTCTTTTTGGGTTCCAATCAAACGTTTCCTATTATTATCAACTCTCGACTCACACCTAATTAGGGAACATGCCTAATTTCTATTCTCCAGTAGCATCGTAGAGCGATTGGATGGACTCTCGATGATCTGACTGGCATCAACCTTTCATACTGCACACATCACATTTACACTGATGAGGGCTCACAACCATCCCGTGAAATGCAGTCACCTAAACCCAAATCTGCAGGATGTCGTGAGAAAGGAGATCATCAAGTGGTTAGATGCAGGGATCATCTACCTAATCTCTGACAGTAATTGGGTGAGTCCAATCCAAGTTGTGCCTAACAAGGCAGGGCTCACCGTCATCACGACTAAAATTGGAGAAACCATATCGACTCGTATAGCGAACTCGTGGAGATTCTGCAATGATTATAGAAGACTCAATTCCTCCACGAAGAAGGATCATTTCCCACTACCGTTCACTGATCAGATCCTTGAGAAACTAACAGGAAATCGATTCTTCTTCTTTTTGGATGGGTACTCTAGTTATAACTAGGTCACAATCGATCTTGAGGACCAAGAGAAGACCACCTTCACTTGTCCTTTCAGAACATACGCATTCCAAAGGATGCTGTTCGGTCTTTACACTGCACCCGCTACTTTTCAGCAGTGCATGCTTGCCTTATTCTCAAATATGGTAGGTGAATACCTTGAAGTCTTAATGGCTGACTTGTCGATGTTTGGTGAATCATTTGATGATTGCCTCCTGCACTTGGTCCAAATCCTCAGGTGATGCGTCGACGTGAACTTGGTTCTTTCCTGGGGAAAGAGCCACTTCATGGTACATGAGGGAATTATCTTGGGACATCTCGTCTCTAAGAAAGGCATCCAGGTTGATCGAGCCAAGGTGAATCTGATTTCCAAACTCCCTATGCCTAGCTTGATCAAAGACATTCGATCCTTTCTAGGGCATGTCTATTTTTACCATTTATTCATTCTCGATTTCTCAAGAATCGCGTACCCCTTGACTAATCTTCTATCTAAGGATGTCCCTTTTGAAATTTCTAAGGAGTGCACTCAGGCATTTGAGATCCTGCATGATCGAGTTACCCAAGTGTCTCTCCTACAGTCCCCTGCTTGGTCTCAACCCTTTGAGATCATGTGCGATGCATCTGATTATGCTGTAGGTGTGGTACTTGGGTAGAAAATAGATGGGAAACCCGTGGTCATCTACTACGCTAGCAAGACACTTGACGAGGCTCAGCGTAACTACACAGTTACTGAGAAAGAGTTGCTAGCCATAGTATTTGCCCTAGAAAAATTCAAATCATATCTTTTGGGTTCCTGTGCTATCAAATACTCATATCACACTGTAGTGAGGCACCTCCTTACGAAGAAGGATACGAAACGTTGACTAATCCACTGGATATTGCTATTGCAAGAATTTGATCTCGATATTCGTGATAAAGTGGGAAAATAGAACATGGTAGCTAACCACTTATCCCGCCTTCCTTCTAATAGCATCGACCCTTCCAGACCCATCACAAAACACTTTCCCGATGAGCACCTCCTGACTATTAGTACAAGACTTCCTTGGTTTACTGATTTAGTGAACTACTTGGCATCACATCAGATTCCGTCCGATTGGCTGAAGGCCAAGAAAAACAAATTGCTTTCCAATGCCAAGTACTACATTTGGGAAGACCCGTACCTCTTCCGCATTGGTGTTGATTTGATCATCAGACGGTGCATCTCGGAAGCAAAAATTCAGGACATTTTGTCCTTCTGCCATGGCCAGGCTTGCGGCAAACATTTTTCCAGACATAAAACCATAGCAAAAGTCCTCCAGTATGTCTTTTATTGGCCCATGATTTTCAAAGATGCATACGATCACTGTAAGGCATGCACTCGTTGCTAGACCTTGTCCAACATGACTCACCGCGATATGATGCCTTTACAATCGATTCTCATATGCGAAATCTTTGACATCTGGGGGATTGATTTCATGGGACCCTTCCCTGTTTCGAATGGCTTCAAATACATTCTTCTCGCTATTGGCTACGTGTCCAAATGGATCGAAGCCATTTTTACCCAAACCAATGATCATAAGGTGGTAATCAAATTCATTCATCAGAACAACTTTTCTCGGTTCAGGATTCCACATGCCATTATTTCTGATATAGGGACCCATTTCACGAATGCTTAGTTCAGATCACTGATGACCAAGTACGAGGTATTACACCGAATTTCTACTCCTTATCACCCCCAAACTAACGGTGTAGCTGAGCTATCAAATCGGGAGATCAACAAAATCCTTCAGGTCACTATCCGACCTGACAGGAAAGATTGGTTGTCCCAACTTTCGGAAGCCTTGTGGGCCTATAAGACAGCCAACAAAACCCAATTGGGAATGTCACCTTTCATATTGGTGTATGGGAAGGCATGTCACCTCCCCGTCGAGTTGAAGCACAAAGCCTATTGGGTTGTACAAAAGTGTAAGCTAGATCTTTATAAGGCAGAAACCCGCAGAAAGCTTCAAATGAGCAAGATCAATGAATTACACAATGATGCGTATGAGAACTCGCGAATTTACAAAGATCGGGTTAAGGCCTTTCACGACAAGCACATAACCAGAAAGATCTTTCACCCTGGTCAGAAAATCCTACTCTTTGATGCCAAACTCAAACTGTTCCCAGGAAAACTCAGATCAAAATGGATTGGACCATATCTTATTAGGTGAATTTTTGGAAATGGAGTCATTGAAATCAGTTAACTCAGCCATGATTTAGAACCTTTTGTCGTGAACGATTAGCGACTCAAACCGTTCATTGAACTCACCGATACAAACATGGTTGCGGTATCTTTTGATCTCCATTCTCCTTGAACTCATTGCACCCGGCTGTTGTCATTAAACTCAGCGCTTAACGGGAGGCAACCTGTCATCTTTTTGAAAAACCTGAAACCCTTCTTGACACATCTTTTGCTGAACTCATATTGCACTTTAGGGTTCATCCATTAGAACAGCTGACTCCACCTCTAGTACCCGTACCCGAGCTTGAAATCATCTGCAAAAGTCACCCTGACCCGTCCACCTACCCAAAATCTGTTCTAATGTATGTTCTAAGCTAAATTCAAACCCACCTAATTTACAATGAGGATGTTGCAAATCATAGGCATGGGGGGCATTAAAGTGCAAAATGCTGTGAGAATCACATAAGAGATGGTTTCATCAAAAAATTTACATATTCCAAAAACCAAAAAAATAAAAAGCTAAAAAAGAAAACAAATGGAGAATGGAGGAAGTTTCGAGTAAATCAATTGCATATTAGTTTTGAGGAGGAAAAGAGGTGATATAAATGCCAAAAAGGAGCACAATTTGAAAATAAAAATTGTTATTCATTAGTAAAAGATTGAGGAATCTACTTAGTTCTAGACCAAATCAAAAAGAAAGAAAATGAAAGATAAAAAGTACTAAGAGACAAAAAGAGATTAGTATGAACGCTGATCATAGGGCTCTTGGGCTGTGATTTTAGTCTTAAAAATACAAGTATCCATTAAGATCTGGATAGTCCTCAAGAGGTCGGGGAAAATGCGAAGCTTAAGTATTAGGTCTAAGGCTTAGGGATTATTTAGCCTTGTTAATTAACCTCTGGTTTGCGGGACTCGGTAACCTAAGCACCCCAATCCACACACAGTCTAGTTCAATGTGCTTAATTATCAAAATCATGCAAAATGCGTTAAATTTGTTATGAGAAAAAGCTACCTAGATTAGGAGCAGCTGATCAACATAAGTTGATTTAGAAGAGTTCCCAGTGCGGAGAGGTAGGAAATTCCCCTCGAAGATGTGCAATAACATACCATCTCCTCTGTGCTTGTATCCTAGGATATCTAAATATCCTACTAGGGGCATGTAAGCACCTTGTGCTAGTTCAGATGCCATGGGCAGCATTATCACGAAATATCGATTGCCAGGGTTTGGATTTAGCTACAGAACTCCATGGGTGGGATTATCTCGAAAGCCAGGGTTCTGGGGGTTGCCATAGGTAGTGCTATCTCGAAGCATCGATTGCCAGGGACTCTGCGAGGATTCATGGTGGGAATTAGGAATCCGATACAGACTGTGTTGTAAAGCTAATCCGAAGCTAGAAAAAAAAGAAAAAGAGAGAAAACTCTCCAAAAATAAAGAAAAATCTTCTATCTCTCTCTTACAAAAATGCACTGCAAACTAAACCTAGGCTAAAACATGTTACAAGCACGGGTGCTTTAACTGCGGGGTTCAATAAACCTTAGGTTAGTTCCTGTGGGCCTTAGAAACCTTCGTGGAAGACTAAGGCTAGAGATGGTCAGGTCCGGATCTTAGTTGGTACTTGAGTACCTCTAGGCCTACTATCGGCATTCTGACCTAATGTAAAAATGAAAGCACACATCAGAATTCTGATCATAAAAAGGCATGTGGTATAGAATTTGAGTTAAATTCCTTGAGATTTTGCTAAGGGACTAGCAAAAGCTAGCCATGGGGGTATGATGGGAACAATATCATGAGCCATAACTAGCTCAATTTGATCTGATTAAGTCTTTAAATGCTCCTACATTACTGCCAGAGGACTGCAATTCATTCTAAGAGAAAGATAAGAAACCAAGGTTAAAACTACAATTTTACCATCATATCATGAATGCAGAATAACCAAAGGTTTTCTCAGAGGTTAATTAAGGGTCAAATGAACCTAAAAGACTAACAAGTAGGTTAGAATAGACAGAAAAGGGTTGTCGTGTGTTTTGAGAATTAAATAACTTCTGAAACCCTGAAAATAGACCTGCTTATGTAACTAATGTTCTGGTCAAGATATAATTCACCTAAACCCTCTAAAATTCATATAAAAATATTCTCTAGGGTTTGGTACCTTCAATTTGACTATTAGAACCTGTCTTGACCCAAAATAGAGTCTCAAACAGACATTTGACCTAATTTGGGTTTTTGCATAAATTACCTAGCCAAATGTGGTCAAAACCAAAATCCAACTTCACCATTGGATTCCTTAGGTTCAAATTATGCTTGTACCAAAATTTGGACCAAATCTGAGATTGTCTTGACTTAGTTTGCAATTTGGTCCTGTTTAATTCTTTTCTATCACACATATGCTCTAATTTTCAAAATCCTTACAAAAAAGCCCCTAACTTTGTCATCATTTTCACAAATAGGTCCCTACCACCATTAATCTTATTCCTACAAACTCCTGCGACCTAAAATTGGCAAGTTGTCCATGATTCCTTGATGAATCTCTCTCAGATTTGAAAAGGAAGTTTGTCAAGGAATTCCCTTCCTATTGAGCCAATTCCCACGCCCTAAAACCTTTCCAATCCCTCATGCGAATGCTTGCGAGATTAGGGTATCCTAGGTATCCCAACTTCGGTGAAGCTTTCCAAGCTTGGGGAGCTTGCCTCCCAAGCTCAAACATACCTCTAAGGGCCTATAAAAAGATCTCCAAATCAAGCTGAACTTCCCACACCCGAATTCAACCTTGAACATCACCAATTCCTCTCCTCTTTCTTGGCTTGATTTCTCCTCGATGTCCCACAACTCTCCTCATCTCTATTTTTCCTCCATTTGCAATACCAGAGGTGGAGCTATCTTCCTCATCTTCTTCCGCGTCAAGTCGTACTCACCAGTGCCCCTATCCTCTTCATCCTCGACATTTCCTACCCACCAGAGCTCTTTCCTTCTCTGGCGTCGGCCATACCGCAACCCGTGCCATCTCTGCTTCTTGTAGTTTGCTACCTCCCTTAACCAATTCCTCAGCTTCCCCTCATCACAACAGCATCTCCAACACACCACTTCGACCCCCGCACAGCTATCTGCAACTTTGTCTTCCATCTATCCGGCAGACCACCAGCAAGCCCTAGTCGCTTCCACACACAGCCAAACCGATCGCTCACGTACTCCACACCTCTACCTCAACCTCAGAGGCAAAAGCCCTAACTTTGTTAGGATGATTGCTCCTCTAAACTCCCTGCCGAACAAAGCCACATCCGGCCAGCCACTGCGAGGTCGACAAACCTCTTCACACATGCACACGCCACACAACCACCACCGTTTCATTTGTCGTTCTCCGGCGATCATTCCTGAGATTTTTGCCCTAGCTAAAAGGCCTTATTTGTGATTTCAGGTACTGACCCCTATCGCCATTAACATGCGAGCTTCAAGCTTGCTTTCAAGCTCTCTTTAGCACCTACTACTCCAAGTGCCACCTCCAGGGGATGCGGCAGCATCTCAGGAATCATCCCAAGTCTTTGATTGAGGCCTCCATCATCATTCGCCATCCAATTGAGTGAAACCATCTCCGCTTGCTGCTGCATGTGCTGCACGAAGAAAATGGGGGACGGATAGTCCCACATCGGAAAGCATTGCCCTTCCTGAGTCGCATAAATGAATTTGTGCCTAGGGCTTATCGCCTCAACACTTGAGGGGTTAGGTCCCTCACACCCTTCAGGCTCCTCGTCCGTGACACCTCCCCGTGGACCTGGTGCAGACCCGATTACCCGCCTAAGCCTTGTACACTCCTCGGTTGTGACCCACGCCAACAGCCCTGGACCTAGGTGCACTCTAGGTCCAATTACCCGATTTCCCAATACTGTGTAAGGCTCTAAGAGAGCGGAACCTAGGCAGAGAAAGGAGAGAGTGTAGGGCCAAGGAGGGTTTTGCTCTGTTGTGGATCGACTAACACTTAGCCAAAATTCGAGCCCTTTCCCCTGTGCTTGAAGAGAAGAAGAAGAAGAGAAGGAAGGAGTAGAAGTAGAGAAAAGGAGAAGGAAGAAAGGAGTAGAAGCAGAGAAGAAGAATTGAAGAAGAGCCACAGAACTTAAGAAGAAATCAGAGAAAGAAGGAGAGCACTGTTCATCAGATGTTTAAGACATCTGATCATTCAATAAGATGACTGACTCGAGTTTATTTCATTCATAGCTATTGAGTTCCACTTGCTATTATTGTAGGGAGTAATTGGTGATTCAAATTGCCATTTTACTCCATTCTTTTTGCAGTATAAGTCTTGATGTTATTGCTACATTATTTTGAATTATTTTTTTATCATAATTTCTTATCTCTATTGTTTAAATTGCAATCTTGAGAATTGAATTCTTAGTTGCTCCCAACGAACGACCTCAGACTTTTTCGAGTATAAATTTTATTTGTTTCTCACAAGATTTTGACTATACTACAGCACAACGATTTAAATCCTGATCTCGAGCAACTAACACCAACCCTAGATTTCATTTCACCACATTAATAACTCAAACCCAAATCAACTTAGGTGTTTACATAAACCCTAGGTTAGATCTTGATTGTTTGATTGTCACTCCATTCACCTCACCCATTTGCATAAATTAAAAATAAAGAAATTACTCTTCACTTCTTGTGGGATTAAGCTAAAAGTGACACACCTTAATCACGCACAAATTCTCATCCTAAGGCGCATAATCGCTTTGATTCTACCACTTAACCAAGATCTAACCTATGGTTCCGGTACACCTTAACTCAACACACAAATAAGTGAGTAGAAAATTTGAATAGGTTAAACACTCTTGTTTGCCTTAATTAAGTGGTGCATCAGGGCAAATTGTTTGAGCTATCTAGGCCACAACATTCAATTTAAAACTGATTCATTAATTAGCTTACCACTTAGGATTCAAATTTTTATGAGCTAACCAGGCACTCCACATTATTTTTGAATTTTACAGGAATATACCATCACCGATGCTTGCAAAACTTGGAGTGTTCTACCAAACTTGATTGAACCAAGCTAAAGATTAAACCTTAAAAGCTACTAAACAAGGTTAAACCCTAAAAGACACATCATAAAATAACCTTGTTTGAAAACCCTGGTTGTGCACACATGCACATTTGAATTGATCATTAAGGGCACAACCCATCTAAAGGGCCCACCACATTCCAAGAGCACAATCATCCCAAGCCTAATTAAAACTGAGTAGACATTGGCCTTAAGGATTAACTCACTCTCTTGACTCCAACTGAGATTCCTTTCAATTAATCTTCTTCTACTGGTCCATTCGTTGTCTAGCTAGGGGAGTAGCATGAAACGATCGTGATTGGGGGTGTTTATGCCGCAAGACTCATTAGAAAGGTTAGATATTATCGTTGTAGTGTGAATCGTGATGGAACAAATGAATTTATAAAAACCAGTGAGTAT
This sequence comes from Thalassia testudinum, assembly GCA_037157565.1. Taxonomy (NCBI): domain Eukaryota; kingdom Viridiplantae; phylum Streptophyta; class Magnoliopsida; order Alismatales; family Hydrocharitaceae; genus Thalassia; species Thalassia testudinum. Next base: position 118,037,556 of record JAZHRO010000014.1, read on the forward strand.
TGGGTCGTTCATAGAGAGGCAATCATGATTTTTTGCATGGAAGTTTTTCATAAAACTCGCTTTAAATAGATATATATATGTATAAATGTATAAAACAGATATGCAGAAAATCAAAATTTTATTGCATTCAGAAATAGTTTTTCAAAAGAAAGATTGTTATGCTAAACAATAACTATAAAGAGAGAGGGAGAGATAAGACGACACCGCTTGTGGGATTCTTGTGTGAAGCACAGCAACACTTCAGATCTAGAGCGCTGGGATGAAGGTTGGAGTAGAGTTGTAGAGGGAGAGAGATCTAGAGGAGAGATGGTGGAAGTTGTATCTAAGATGGAAGAGATGTCTTTCTAAAGGGGCCCTAGGCCTTCTTTTATAGCTTTTATGAGGGGCAAGGTGGGCATTTGAGCCCCCAAAATCGTGCAACCCTGGTTTAAGCAAATTGCCCGATCGAAAGATCAACGACTTTGATTACACCTAAAAATAGCCTCCAACGAGCCTTCATTGCATGGAATGCTTCTCTGGCCAACACATGGTGTGCCCACGACCCTTGGATCATGATCTGACAGCCCCGCTGACTCCTCAGACCCGCCCGATGCTTGGTTATCGCTTCTCTCTGCCTTGTGAGTGTCCTTTGAATTCAAATCTCATTCCAATGCTCCTCAGTCGTCCGATCGTTAGAGAACTCACCCCATCGTCTTTTGAAAAGTGTGTGCGATCGCATGTTTGTTAGCACATGCAGTCATGGAGAGCTCTGATCATGCCACGCGTTCGCTTATTCGCCCCTCGACCACCATCTATTGGTCAATAGTGCTCGCGTCCACCAGCTTTCACAATTTTGTGTTGAGAGCGAGTCGATCCTGCATTAGCTGCTTGCAGGCAAAGGTGCTAACCGTTGTGTTGTGTCACCTTTTATGTTGAGGGTAGGAATTAGGCAACTCCGCTCTCGGCCATTAGATGGAGATCCAACAGCTGAGATGCTTTCTTCTTTGATGAGGGCGTGGGGAGATCAGGCGACGTGGCTGCTTTTTGGCCATTGGTTGTTGATCCAATGGTCCTTGTTTCTTCCTTCAAAGGTTGGGGTTGAGGCAAGGGTGGCCGTGATGGTGCCACATGGCACCATCATGGCCATCCATCTACTCTTCTTTGTAAATGGTGATGTAGGCCTCCGATCAGGCTGATTTTTGTGCCGTTAGACCACGATTGTTGATCTAGATCCTTCTGTGCAATCAGATCTTTCATTCGAGGCTTTGATCTTTGTCATCTGGCTCTGTGGCCTCTATTCTTTTATGGACTGCTCAAGTTGCTATGGTTTTTTGGTTAAGATGATTATGAAAGCATTGGACTCCCATCGTCGTCCTGATCAAATTTGTATGGTTTGATCTGTCATCTGCTACTTTGAATCATCTGTAATTTTTTTCATCTCTCTTTTAGTGCATAAAATGATAATTGAAATTTCCCTACTAGGAGGGGGTGACGTAATAATTGCGGAAATAAATATAAACAATCTCAAAAATAGACAATCACACAAGTACACGAGTATTTGTTAGGTGGAAAACCGAACCGGGTGAAAACCACCACCTAACCCTCTCGAGTTAGGATTTTCCGATCAACCAAGTTGATCAAAATCCACTAAGAGAATCACTTTAAACGAGGGTGATTCAACCTCAAATACAACAACGCTATAAGTGCGAGGGTAGCGTTCCTCAACCCCTTCTCTTCACGAGAAGGATTTTGTCTCTCGAAGGAGACGGGAATTCGCAAAGCGAATACCCAACCAAATAACAAAGATAAAATAAACAAGTAATCCTATAGAGCCAATAAAGTAATTTTAAACCTAAGCTTCTATAGGAATTAGGATGCTTCCCTTTGAAAGGAGTGCGTCGACGACGTGGATGCGTGAGCCACGCGACGGCGCAACTTCGCTCTCGTGAACTACGGCGGGAGAGCGGGTGCACGAAGGCTTGATGCTCTCAAGATGTAGAACTTGAGCTTTGAGAGCAAGAGAGACACAAAATGGTAGAAAGTATGTTCCTTAGGTGTGTTGATGAGAACCTCATCATGAGCCATAACTAGCTCATTTTGACCTAATACAAAGGATAAAAGCTCCTACATAACTCAAGGAAAGGCTTAACTCAGAGAATTCTGAGTTTAAGGAGAAAACAAGTCATAAGGGGTAAAAATGCAATTTTACCAGTATAATCTGCATACAGGGTAATTCAGGGTCCAAACATAGGTCAAAGCAACTTAATAAGAATAAAAGTGGGATGAGATGATCTAGAAAGGGCTACAGCAATTCCAAGGAACTAAATGATAATGTGTAACCCTAAAACAACCCACTTCAATTCACGAGGTTCAAGGCAAAGTAAAAATAGAATAAACCCTCTAAAATTCATAGAAAAATAATCTCTAGGGTTTAGAACCTTCAATTTGGCCTTCAGAACCCATTTTGACCTACATTGAGAACCATGCCCAATTAATAACTTAATTTGGGTTTTCACATAAATTGACCGGTCAAACAAGGTTTAATATAGAAATGAAAGTCACCATCAGATTCCTTAGGTCCTAATTAGTCATGTATAAAAACTTGAGCCTAAGAAGAAACCTCCTTGACCAACTTTACACTTTGGTCCTCATATATTTACTTTTTGGCCCTCAACTTTTGAACCCTCGCATTTTGGCCCCTAACTCTCCTTCGTTCTTTGCGTTCAGGTCCCCCCTGCAAAACCTGCCAGCACCATGCTCTGGCGACCTTGCGCGGAGCATGGCGCCGCGCAGGGTGAGGGGGAGAGCCTGGCAAGTAAACCGGGGGTGCCCTGCGTCGTCAGCCGTCGCAGGGACACCCCCCTGGTCGATGTAACCCGCCATACCGGCCGTGCGAACGCACGGACGGTATAGGTTTCCATCTCCGGCGTCCTCCGGCGAGGGAGACACGTCGTCTCCCTCCGCCTTCCTCCCTGATTCGGTCCCTATAAATACCCCCGTCGCTCCACCGTTCTTCCCAGCTCGGATCTGACGGAGAAAACCCCCAACTTTCCTCTCCTCTCACTCCGGCAGACGCCCACCAGCTCCGGCGGTTCCTCCTCCTCTTCGCTCTGCCGTAATACCAGCAGCAGGGACTTCTTCCCCTGCTCTTCCCGCGCCACGCCGCACCCAGCTGGCGCCTCTCCGGCTCTCTGCTCGCCGCCGCCCCTTCCCCTGGGCAGCTTCTTCTCCGGCGACAGTCGATACGACTGTCGCCCTGCCCCGGCCCCTTTCGTCTCCATAGCTAGGTCAGAACTCCTCCCCATCTCCCCCTCTTTCTTTTCCTCACTGTCTTTTATTTGATTAAACCCTCGACCGCTCCTGTCCACCGTCACCCCCCTCGTCTCCGGCCAAACTCCGGCGAGACGCTCCCATCACCCCAGCAACCCACACGGCTCGCCGACCACCGCAGAACCTCCGCCTCCTCACCCTGATCAATCCCCGCCCTTCCACTTCCCCCACATCACCCTCTGCAACCCCACCGAACAAACCCATCCTCCGACCCACAGTCTGACCTAGGGCAGCCCTTGCACGCCGCCCCACGCCTCGCCACCACCCACACGAGCTTCGCCGCACTCTGGCGAAGCTCCCGGCACCTTCTGATTAGGCCGAGAGGCCGTTTTGCTGTGAACAGGCCACCCGACCTCCGCCGCCATTGCCGTGCAGAAGGAGCTGCTTCCGGCTGCAGCTGCAGGCGCGCCACGCCCAGCGCCACGCCCAGATTCGACTCCCAGGCCTTGCGAGGCATTTCGACAAAGCATCAGGCTCGCAGCTGGGGAGAAGGCTTCGCGTGAAGCCGCGATCGCCCGCTGCTTTCTCCACTGCGGGCGGTCAATTAGGGTGGGACATTTAGTCCCACCTCGGAAAAGTCTGAAGAGGCGCAGCGGTTTAAAGCGAAAAAGTGCTGGAGGCTTACTGCCTCAGCACACGGGGTGAGGTCCCCTTCACCCGCCCGGTTACCCGGTCTCGTCCGCGCTCACGCCCCGCGGATCTGACCCGACCCGACTTAGACTGACCTGCACTCCTCGCCCACCACGCACGCCGGTGGGCCTGGACCCGGGCGCGACCCGTTCCCGGCTACCCGGGAACATCTGGGAGAGCTATCCTATGAGCGGATTCTGTGAGAGAGAGATGGAGGGGCGGGGGGTAGAGTAGGTTTTGCCCCCTGACGTAAACTCTGAAGTGTGCAGGCACAGGTGAAGAAGAAGGACTGCGGAAGAAGAAGGAAGCTGAGGGAGACACTGTAGCAACAAGCGGTTTAAGTCGTCTGATTGGAAAATCAGACGACGTCCTGAAGGGAAAAGAAGAAAGAAGGAGAGACGACGTCCTGACAGGAAAAAGAAAAGAAGAAAGAAGGAGATCTGAAGAACAACAGAAGAAGGCGAGGCAGAGGAGAACACAGGGAAGAACTCAAAGAAGAAGAGCAGGAACAGCTGAAGAAAGAAGAAGAACATCACCACTGCAGAAGAAGAACATCACCACTGCAGATAAAGAAGAAGAGGATAACAGAAGATCTGAGACGAGGAGAAGCAAAGAGAAAAGAAGAAAAGACAACAAATTCTTTCTCTCTCTTTCTTTATTTTTTGTAAAAGAAACATGTATATCTCTAGAATACAACTTGCTCCCTGAGTTCGACCTCGGGAACTCTTTTATTTTTCGAGTAAAAAATTTATATATTTGAAATGTTGGCAATAACTGGCTATACTACAACGCTATAACAATAAAACCCGGTTGCCGCCAGCGTGTCATGTGTCTAGGTTTCTCTTGGTGTGTTTTGGTGTGTAAAGGCTCCCCTATATTTATAAAGGCCTTAGGAAGTCTTTGGAAGGCTTAGAAAAGCTTCCATAGCCATTGGGTACAAAGCCCAAGTGAATCAGCCCGAAATCAGGGACAATCATCTCACTGACAGGCTTATCAGACGTCTGATTCTGGCATCAGACGTGTTGAAGACCACTTTAAGACGTTTGATTTCAAGGTGAGACGTCTGATTTTGGGTGGGTCTCTTCCTGACTTGAATCAGATCTAAACAAGGTTCTAGTGCAAGTCCATCAGACGACATACAGGACATCTGGCACTATGTTTGGATGTCAGGAAACCTACTTTTTCTGTGGGAATTGATTTCCAAACGTTGCAACGGCTAGAAAATCTCTGAGAAGAGATTTTCGGGTAAGTCGAGGCGAAATGGTCAATTATCAGACGTCTGGAAGGGCTTAAGGACGTCTGATAAGGCTCTAACGGTCATATCTTGAGTGTTTGCTAAGCCAGCCAACGGTCCACTAACTGGATGTCTGGCAAAGTCATCAGACATCTTCTAAGACGTCTGGTCTAAGGTCTGGACATCTGATTTCATCAGACAGAACTACTTAAGTCAGGCCTAATTGTAATCAGACGTCTTAAAACATTTTATCAGACGTCTGATTTGGGAATTAGACGTCTGGAAACTCTGTTTGAACCTTACATTGGTTTTCTAAGTTCTTTACAGAAAACCTAAGTATCCTAGGGTTGTGCCGGTGTTCCTAGGACTACTGTTAGGGTACTTTGAGGCTCTTTAACTTGAATCTAAGTAAAATATAAAGAGCAAGAAAATAAAGACAAAAGTACATGAAAGGAATAAAATGGAATTCTATCCTATTCTTCTTGTCCTTCCATCTTCAATCTATCGCTCCTCGCGAATCTTCTCTGTTCTCCGTCACGCTCCTCTAATCCATCCTGGATGCGAGCTCGAATTTCGTCTCATCACGTATCCATTTGCAATTGGCCTGAAATCTAAGACTCCAAGTGCAAATGTTAAGTAACACGTGTTTTGTTATCATCAAAATAAATGATCGTGGTGCTCTAGCACCAACAATCTCCCCCTTTTTGATGATGACAAAACCATAAATAATAGTGTAGAAAATCCTCCCCCTTTTTGACATTATCAAAAAGGTTTAATTGATTTTAAATTTTCTATAACTCCCCCTTAAAACATGCTCTTCTATAAATTTATTTTAACAAAGGTAATGTCCTTCCCCTTTTTTTTTTTTGTAACAAGAAAGCTATTATTTTTCTCCCCCTTTCTAAAGGAAATTTAGCTACCTTATATCTTCCCCTTAAAAATTGACAATTAGCTTATAATTTTTTGCACCCCCTATCTAAATTCTTATGATAAAAGGATAGGGTAAAGGGTTTTACCTCACCTACCATGGCCAATAAAATGACCCAAATGGTGGTGGTGGATGCCACATCGGATGGGGCTCCCATCCGTAGCTTGGAGGCCCAGGCATTGGCACCGGTCTCCAATCTGGTGGTCGACGTGCGGCGGGTCCATCGTTTGTTCACCGTCTCGTCGGTCTTCTCGTTCTCCTCCTTGGTCTACTCCTTGGTTCTCCCAACTCGAGTTGACCAGCCTTGAGCTTGTAGGTCCAGTCCTTCGTGTTGTAGTTATCCCTGAAACCTACAAAGCAGGATTCTAATTCTTTTTTCGATATCCAAGTGGGCTTGGATCCGGATCTGTTAGTGGGTCTCCTTGATGGAGATCCTTTCTCAATCTTAGGGCTATATAAATCATCTACTTTGTTGATTAGTTTGTTAGAGTTTTCCCTAAGACATGCGATTTCTTTTTCTATAGTACGCATCTTAGTTCTTAAATCACAGATTTCTAACTTTAAACAATCATTTTCCTCAATCAATTTATTATTTTCATTGATGAGGTTTTGATTTTCTAATAATAGGTTATCAATTCTAGGACTAGCTTCTATGTCCTTAAGTTATTTTTCTAACCTATCATTTTCATTTTTAAGAAAACTAAGGTTCTTTTTAATGCTTTTGTTTTCTATTCTTAATGATTTACTAACATCAAATAATTCATTAAAAGCTTCTTGTAAGTCGTAACTTACCTCGTTGTTTGAGTCGCTTCAGCTTTCGCTATCGCTTCCTCTGGACATGAAACTGAAGCAAGCGGTTTCTTCTTCTATGGACTTTTCTTCTTCTTCTTCCTCCGAGCTGGAATTGTCCCAAGTGGCTTGGAATGCCTTCTTCTTAGATCTCTTTTCCTTTTCCTTCTTCTTCTCCTTTTTGAGAAGAGGGCACTCTGGTCGTAGGTGCCCTTTCTCGTTGCAGTGGTAGCAACATCTCGGGCTTTCCTTCTTCTCCTTTTTCTCTTTCTTTAATTTCCTACAAAACTTGGAAAATTTTTTAAGTAAAATTCTAAAGTCTTCGTCGTCGGAACTTACCTCACTATCCGACGTGGCTCTGAAGGCGAGAGTCTTCTTCGGTTTAGGCTCCGGTGTATCCTTCTTCTTTTGCTTCAACTTTGTCTCGTAGGCCATTAGATTGCCTAGGAGATCTTCCATGTTGAGCTCCTCCACTTCGTTCGCCTCCTCGATGGCGGTGACTTTCTGTTCCCACTCTGGTCCGAGGGAACGAAAAAGCTTCCATTGAAGCTCCCCCTTGATGAAAGTCTTCCCTAAAGCTTTCAAGTTATTTACAATGAGAATGAACCTAGTGTTCATCTCACTTAAAGACTCGTTAGGTTTCATAGAAAAGCATTCAAATTCTTGAGAAAGTAAATTTATTTTAGAAGTTTTTACCTTAGAAGTACCTTCATGAGTTACCTCGAGTGTGTGCCAGATCTCGTATGCGGTGGCGCATTGCAAGATTCTATTGAACTCCTCCGAGCTAAGCGCGCAGTAGAGGGCATTCATGGTCTTCGCGTTCAAAGAGAGTTCGCGAATTTGTTGTTGTGAGTAGCCTCCCGCGGGTTTTTCTGGGATCTCAAATGGCGTCTCGCACCTGGCCCAAATCGTGAAGTCATTGGCTTGAAGCCAAGTCTTCATCCGCAGCTTCCAGTAGGGGTAGTTGCTCCCGTCAAAGAATGGCGGACGGGACGTGGACTGCCCCTCGGAGATTCGGATCGCTGATGTGCTTCCCTCCATTTGATCTCTTGCCAGGTGTTACTCCGATCTCGCAAGAACCTGCTCTGATAACAAATGAAATTTCCCTACTAGGAGGGGGTGACGTAATAATTGCGGAAATAAATATAAACAATCTCAAAAATATACAATCACACAAGTACACAAGTATTTTTTAGGTGGAAACCCAAATCGGGTGAAAACCACCACCTAACCCTCTCGAGTTAGGATTCTCCGATCAACCAAGTTGATCAAAATCCACTAAGAGAATCACTTTAAACGAGGGTGTTTCAACCTCAAATACAACCACGCTACAAGTGCTAGGGTAACGTTCCTCAACCAATTCTCTTCACGAGAAGGATTTTGTCCCTCGAAGGAGACGGGAATTCGTAAAGTGAATACCCAACGAAATAACAAAGATAAAATAAACAAGTAATCCTATAGAGCCAACAAAGTAATTTTAAACCTAAGCTTCTATAGGAATTAGGATGCTTCCCTTTGAAAGGAGTTCGTCGACGACGTGGATGCGTGAGCCACGTGACGGCACAACTTCGCTCTTGTGAACTACGGCGGGAGAGCGGGTGCGCGAAGGCTTGATGCTCTCAAGATGTAGAACTTGAGCTTTGAGAGCAAGAGAGACACAAAATGGTAGAAAGTATGTTCCTTAGGTGTGTCTAGGTTTCTCTTGGTGTGTTTTGGTGTGTAAAGGCTCCCTTCTATCTATAGAGGCCTTAGGAAGGCTTTGAAAGGCTTAGAAAAGCTTCCATAGCCGTTGGGTACAAAGCCCAAGTGAATCAGCCTGAAATCAGGGATAATCATTGCACTGACAGGCTTATCAGACGTCTGATTCTGGCATCAGACATCTTGAAGACCACTTTAAGACGTCTGATTTCAAGGTCAGACGTCTGATTTTTGGCGGGTCTCTTCCTGACTTGAATCAGATCTAAACAGGGTTCTAGTGCAAGTCCATCAGATGACATACAGGACGTCTGGCACTATGTCTGGATGTCTGGAAACCTACTTTTTCTGTGGGAATTGATTTCCAAACGTTGCAACGGCTAGAAAATCTCTGAGAAGAGATTTTCGGGTAAGTCAAGGCAAAACGGTCAATTATCAGACGTCTGGAAGGGCTTAAGGACGTCTTATAAGGCTCTAACGGTCATATCTTGAGTGTTTGCTAAGCCAGCCAATGGTCCACTAACTGGATGTCTGGAAAAGTCATCAGACGTCTGGTCTAAGGTCTGGACGTCTGATTTAATCAGACAGAACTACTTAAGTCCAGCTTAATTGTTATCAGACGTCTGAATAAACAGTCAGACATCTTAAAACATTTTATCAGACGTCTGATTTGGGAATTAGATGTCTGGAAACTTTGTTTGAACCCTACATTGGTTTTCTAAGTTCTTTACAGAAAACCTAAGTATCCTAGGGTTGTGCCGGTGTTCCTAGGACTACTGTTAGGGTACTTTGAGGCTCTTTAACATGAATCTAAGTAAAAAATAAAGAGCAAGAAAATAAAGACAAAAGTACATGAAAGGAATAAAATGGAATTCTATCCTATTCTTCTTGTCCTTCCATCTTCAATCTATCGCTCCTCGCGAATCTTCTCTGTTCTCCGTCAAGCTCCTCCAATCCGTCCTGGATGCGAGCTCGAATTTCATCTCATCACGTATCCATTTGCAATTGGCCTGACATCTAAGACTTCAAGTGCAAATGTTAAATAACACGTGTTTTGTTATTATCAAAATAAATGATCGTGGTGCTCTAGCACCAACAATATTATTTATGCAGCTAAAAAACTAACTATTATGCAAATTAGGACACTTATTCGTGTAATGTTCCTAAGTTATGCTAGAATCTAACTTAATTCAGGTGATTTAGGTCACATGATTGCTGTGTAATCACACCCCATGCCTAAATCTTGCAATCCCTAGCAAATGCAAGACTAAATGCAAAGTTGTCCTACATGACATATTTCTACCAAGAGTTTGACTAAAGATTTATTTCTTTTCTTTTCATCCAAAACTTGAGAAATCCGGATAATTCTGAAAGTGTTTTGTTGTAGCCTATGCAATGGATCCAAGTGAAAAGCCAATCCACATCTAAAGCTCATATTGACCCCTTACTAAAATTCTTTTGCGATAGGCAAACTTCTTCCCACGGGGTTATAACATAATTTGGTAATTTAGCCCTGGCTTTTGGCTTAGGTAGAAGATTTCTGAGTTAAGTAGATTTGTATTTGGTGGCTCACACTCATTTGGTGCTACATATAGACTAGTACTTTAGAATCTAGATTTCCAAACTATTAAATAATTCAACTCAAAGAGAGGTGGAGAAACTGTGCTTTCTTTAGTTCCTTTATACTCATCCTCTCTCTTTCTCTTTCTTTCTTTTTCATTTTTTTTTTTCTTATCTTTTCTTTTCTCTCTTTTAGAGCTCACAATCTCACCAAATTTGTTAGTATATTTGGTGGTCTCTCCTAGCATTGACACTTTGATTAGGTTTTGATAACCCTATGACTAAGTCAGAAATACAGAAAAGTAAGTCAAGGCTGTATTTGGTGGATGGTGAGGGTGGTAGGTGTTGTTGCCTCAATACACATGAAATAAACTCTAAACTCATAAACTCATTTTTTTTCTACTTTTCTTTTCTTTTTTTTTCTAATTTTCTTTTATGTATATATATATATTTTTTTGTTTCTTTTCTTTTCCCTCTCTTTTTTTCTATATATATTTTTTTCTCTCTTTTTTTCTTTTTCTTTCACATCCATATATCTATTAACGCAATGCGGTATAGCATACTAACTTTTATTTACAAGGCATTATTTAGGATTGGGGATGTTCAAGAGGATATTGGGTGGCTTATTTGGTGGAAGTGCCTATTCATGGCACCGGGAAAGGAATGGATAAGACAACGTATTTCTGACCTTGGCACTAATACCCTCCTTCAACAGAGGATTCCGTAAAGGACGGTCGTAACCATCCACCTTATTCCTAGTTTTATCAGAACCTGCTCTCTGCATATTTTACCTTATTTGGTGGCTCTCAAAGTATTCTAAGAACTTGTACATAGAAACCAAGAGTGAAAACTTATGCCTAACTCCAAGTATTTTTATTTAATTATCCAGAAGTTAAGGTTCCTCATACTAGCCTTAGAGCACTAGTAGACCTTCTACTCACCTCACACTTGTTTTGTGGATCTATTAGAAGATAGTTTGTGTGACTCCCTAATTAATGTCCAAGGGTTCAAGAGAAGAAGCATTGCTTATTCTCAATAAACAAAAGATGTCTATCGGTCTTCACAGAGGATCCATTGCAAATTCTACGTAAAAGAGTGAAATTATATCAGATTCTAAACTCAGGAATCAACTTAACAATAAATCCATAATAAAACCTTAATAAAATTTCTTTATGCCTAAATGCAATTTTTTTTATTGACACAAAAATAAGACATGCAATGTCCACCCTCCCATGCCTATTCATTACAATGTCCTCATTGAAATGTATGCAGGAAAATCAAAATATAATAAGTAAGAGCAAGGGATATCACCTGACTATGCTTGTTGATCCATGTCAGCATGGATGCAGAAGATGCAAACTACCTATAAAGAATATTGTGTTGCCTCCCATCCAGTGCTAAGTTTAACGTCATTTGCCGGACCCAAACCCAAAAATGAATGATCAGATTAATGGGTTGAGTTAGGATTAAAATTAAGATATGATCGTTTGGTCTAAGAATCATTGATCCACAAATGTGGACCAGCTGATGATGCAGTCCTACACCAAAGAGTCTTTCTGGTTTGAAATATGGACTAGGGTCAGGTAGATGAGGTTTAAGATGCAGAGCCTGTTCATTAATCCAGTTCCATAGATCAAGAAGAAGTGGTAGAGGGTCTAGATCGAGATCATGATTGGGATTTAAATCTGGTTCTGAATCAGAATCATAATGATCCTCATATCTGTAGTTGATGCCAAAAATCATTACTTCTCCAGGCTTTGGGTCATATGAGGGCAAAGGTAGAGTTGTGCTGAATTCATCAAAATCCTCATAAGATCTTACCTCTTCCTCATGACAAGTCATTTCTCCCTCAAATTCAAGCCATCCATTTGAACCAATTGGCTTATAAATTCTTCCCCAATCCCTTTTGTGTTGAACTTCTTCTTCTAGGGTTATTTCTTAGTTCATGTCTTTAGATTGTCTACTCCCTTGAACCCTTTCAAAATTTAATAGTTCCTAGATTTTGGGGTGGATGTATTGAGGATTCTTCATATTATCTTCTAAGTCATCATAAGTTACTCCCAAGAGTTTTTCAATCTCACTAATGTCTTTTTCAATTTGATCTTCTGTGAGAGGTGGTAGATCAGAATCATCCTCACATGCATCCCCCTCTTTCCTTTCGGGCTAGTCTTGACATTTGGCTGGATTTGGATTATCTTTAGTGTGAATTGCCAAAACTTATTCAATTGTTCCTACGACCACGATGGAACCACAATTCACCTTATTCTTTTGGGAGATTTAAAGATGTTGAGTTAACAATTTTTCCTTCCAGAGGTGATGTGCATAATACCCGTCTCACAGTTGATTAGAGTGTTGTCCATGGCCAAGAAAGGTCTTCCTAAGAATATCAGGATGTGGTTTAGGTTTTCTGATGCCTTCTTGTTCAGATAATCTACGCAAAAAGGTTTCAGTTTTGAAAATCCGTCGTTGTAGTGCAATTTGCGAGGAAAATCGTCAATAGATAACTTTTACCGAAACTCAAAAGGAATTTCGGGTCGAACACAAGGAGGCAGATGTTTGATTAAAAATCACATTTGTTTTATTGTAACGAAGCATATTAGCTGGTCAAATTAAATCGTAACTAGCTATCAACTTAAAGAATAATGAATAGAAGAGAAAGAGATAATATTACAATTGAAGAGAAAATAGAAGTAGAATACACATGGATTTCATAATCATCAAGTGATGTTCATTACAACTAACAACTACTTGTTACACTAGAATGCAGGAAATCTACACTAGAAAGAAGTAAATCTACTATAGAAAGCTGTAAAGAGAAGGTGGAGAGAAGTTATCCTCCTCGACGGCTGCTTGGAGGATGACTCGCATTGACGGAGAGCCCGGACGAAGGTGGTGAGATGTGTGATGAAGGAGAATGATGACGGACGACGGAGATTAGGGCAGGGTGACGTCGCAATGAGATCCGCTTCCCGAATGGCGGTGAGAGGACAACCACAGAATGCTCCACGAGTAGGATGAGAAGGTGGAAAAATTATATTTTTAACTCTATAGGAGCATCCCAGGTTTGGGACAAGCTCTTAGAGCTTTGCAGTGGGTAAGAGAAGAGAGAAAGGGATGAAAAAGAAGTGGAGGTCGTAGGGCTATTTATAGGTGAGGAATGGGGGGGCAATTAGGTCATTTCAAGTTAAAAACATTAATTTTAGTATCTTTAGTGATGTTTATGAGCATCACTGTAGCTTAATCGGGGGTGAAGGTACGTGCAAACTCGGCACCCGTTCAACTTTAGCGCACGCAATGCCTCATCACGAGCGCATGATCTTAGCCATCCGATCGGTAGATCAAATGGCTTAGATCACGCATCATCACTTCTTCAGCGCCTTCACTCGCCATCATGTGATGCCACATTGGATCACACGTCATCGAACGCATGCGTGAGCTAAAGCATCCCTACATGCTACGTCGCCCACATCAGAACCATTCATGCTTCATCCAATGGCCGAATTTGGCCTGTGTGCGTCACACTGTGGATTGAAGGCGGGATGAGGAGTCGAACCCACGTTTTTGGCTCTTCGTAGTGCCCTTCACCAAGGAGCTGCACACACATTTGAGGTGCATTTGTGAATTCTTCCTCTAGTGCTCTCCATCGTTGGATGGCGATCCAATGGTGAAGATTGGATCATCCTAGTTGGGAAGGGTTGTGGTGATGTGGGTGCCTGGGATGGTGCCACGTGGCATCATCCTAGCCATCCATCTTCTTTGAGTTGCAGATGGCACCACGCATGTCGGATTGGATTAATTTTTGCACCGTTAGGATGCGATGGTCGATCTGAACCCATCCGTGTGGTCGGATTTGTCATCTAAAGCGTGGATTTACGCCATATTGGCCCTTGACCTCTAATCTTTTTCAGACTGTATCTGTTGCTACAGGAGTCTGATCTAGGCGGTCTTGGAGTCGTTGAAGTTCAAATGGCTTAGATCTTCAATCCGAGGCCCCTATTAAGTGTTTCCCTATTACCTGACCATAAAAAAGAGAAATTAACCTAAAATTTATACAACCTAACCTACATGCATGATGATGCATGTTATGCAATATTTATAATGCATGATACAACTATAAGTCTAAGAACATGCAAAAATAAACGTTTTATGTGATATATCACACCCTCATGCCTATCTTTTGCTAGTTCCTGGAAAAACTACATGCTATTTATAAGAGAATTAGGTCAGATTTCTTGGGCAATAGTTATTTTTCAACTCTCATTAATTTCAACTAAGACCTGAACTATAGAGACACAAAAGCGCCTGGGTGACTGCCAAAATGCGGACTGCCTCAAGCCCTCACCTTATTCAAAGAAGGGTCTTTTTCTTCTTTTCTAATCTTTTTTTGGATTTTTGAGTTTAGGATTTCATAGCAGCTTTCTACGGTCACTCAACCCACCCAATACTTGATGAGAACCCTAAGTTCTAAGAATTTTTTTGTGTGAAGTTCTAGACTCAATGATCAGCAATCTGAACGGACTCTAGGTTTCTACACTCCTAGGTGATCTTAAAAAGGAACTCTACCTAAAGATGTATCTCTTCGACTGGTAATTTTCTCCTACTTTTATTTTTATGGGGTCAAAGGCGAACCCAATGTATATCTTCCTGACTTATTCTACTCCACTTCTTCCTATGTTTCTAGGAATTATACGTGCATTTGTTGAGCTGGGATTTGGACAACCTACCAATGAGCTGTTACCCACAATAACTTACCAGCCATACTCGTGTGGTGAAGTGTGGCTTATTTCTTTCTTTTTTTCTTCCTTTTCTGTTTCTTTTTTTTCTTTTCTTTTTGGATATTTTTCTTTTTCATTTCTTTCTTTAAGTAGGTGGCTTCCCTGATTTAAGATTTACCTAAAGGCAGTTGGAAAAGAATGGTCATGTGATTGAGCTCTAGACAACCTACCAATGGGCTATTACCCATGATAACTTGCCAGCCATACCACCCTACAAGGTTCATTAGCTACCCAATTTCTGTAAAAATCATCAAAAAGAGGGTCAGTGCAGTTAGTGTGTAGATGCTTAGACTTAAAATCCCCTCAGATAAGAGGGCGAGTTGACAAGTTGTGTACTTATCACCCCAACTTATTTAATCAAATTAGAAATTGAATTTAGAATGGCGAGGACTCAGTAAACAAATCCACATTTTAGTGGACACCTGGGTTGATTAAGCTCGAAGACCTGAAAGGTCTTAGTGTTCAAGTCATATTGTTTTATTCTCTAAGATTGAAAGTTTTCGAAAACCCAAATTCTCTTTTCTAGTTCCATAATTATTTTTTAATAAATAAAAAATAAACAAGAAGAATCTATGGAGTTAACGAAATAATTTTGAGCTGAATATCCACCCCCGCATGCTTATCTAATGCAATGTCCTCATTGTATTAAAAAGACATGACAAAGAGTGGAGTAGAGAAAAAAGCACCTAAATTGCATGACTATCTGGCCTGCTCCGAAATAAAACAAACTGTATATGTGCTAAATTTAGTACCTTCAGCTAGGCGCACTATACAAAGAAGAAGAACCAAAGAATTCATAAGTGTAGGTCAGAATTAGAATAAGAAAATTTAGGTTTGGACCTACCAGGAGAAGATGTCCACAGATGTGGACCAGATTGTAATGCAGACCCATGCCTCGTGGTCGAGTATATCTAAGGTTCTGTATAAAAATTATCCAAAATCGGAGATCAGCATGCAAGCGGAGTCGGGCCTACGATTTGTGAGGCGCAACCCAAGTCCAAAAAGTCGGATAACACAGAGATTAGCTCAAAAGGATAATCAATGAATTTGTGCTTGGGTTGCACATCCTCAGAATAAATGTCGTAAGGGTCTTGGTAGAAGGTTGGTAGTTTCAGACAAATAGGCACCCTTAGACTCAGTATTTTGATTCCTCTGGAATTACCTTCCCAAATCTTCATTTCCCAATTCCTATCTTCCATAATCAGAATTTTGAATTCTGCATATTAATCACCACATCTAAAATGTTCAAGTCCAAGATTTATTGCTGAATCAGAATTGACTTTGGTCCAGTGATCCCAAAATCAAAATCATCAATATGCTCAAAGCGGTGTAATTAAGGAATAAGGCTATGAATTGAATATTTCATGAAATCAAGATCTGAATCCACCATGCGAGCTCCAACAGGATCAAGTTCATCAATTTTAGGGCCATCAAATGATTTATTGAATTCCTCAAGCCCAGTTGTCTCGTTGAAATCGTGTGCTGTAAACTCAGGTGAGACTTCGCATAATGATTCTTCACCTTCAGAATCAAAGAATTCTAAATCCACATTAATGGATGCCTTAAAATCATCAATCACTTTCTGTTCCATAGAGACATACGTTTCCTCGTACCCCAGCTCAGGGATCTCAGGTGAAGAAATCAGTTCATCCTTATTTGATTGCTCTAGAACAACTTGGTCAACCTTGGTCCCGTAAAACGTGTCCCCCCTATAGGTCAATGAGCGGATTCTGACACCGGCTCTCCTGTCAACGGTTCATCTTGGGAATCATCCCAAGATTGGACTAGAGCAATCATAAATCTCATACTCAATTTTGATAACTTCCCAAGTAAAAACTCACTCAGGCCTTTATCCTTAACATCCTGGAGCCAATCATTTCAATCAGAGACTCCAATTCTTTAGGACAAGGTGTTGGATGAGCTTCTAGAAATTGAATGGTATTCTTTAAGTTAGCCAACACCTTATCTTGGACCTGGTTAACCTGAACCAAATGGTTTGGTTCAGGGTTAGGCGGGTTTGGGTTTAGTGTAGGGGAGTCAACGAATTGAGATTCTTGATACCTTCCCTGATAATAGACCATTTTGAGTTGTCCATAAGGAGGTGGTGACCTATATGCAATGTAATTTGGGGAAGGGTAAGGCTCAACATATCCTTCTTGATTGTAGATCATATTAGGTTGTCCAAATGAGGTGGTGATCTATAATTGATGTAGCTCGGAGAAGGATAAGTATCAAGATTATGGTGTCCAAGGTTAGACCCTAACCACGGAGGTCTAGAATGATATCCCTGATCAAGAGTACCCCAAGTAGAAGATGGATGAGAATAAGTCTGGTTGGAATAATAATCATTTTGGGAATAAGTAGTCGTAGGATGGTAGGAATGGAAGTGCGAATAAGATGTGGAAGGATCCATGACAGAATGGAGGAAGAAAGGTGTCCTGAAATACAAATAATCAAACTTGTCCTTTAGTGGGCTAGCCTAAAAACCTACAGACTCCCAGAACCAGTCTTGAGATGAAGAAATGATTTGATCTACTTCTTCTTGGTCAATCTAACCAGTTAAAGGGAGGGGCTGGGGAGAAGGTTCTTCCTTTGGCTTGCACCTCCAGTTCCTAGTGTACCCCTCAGCCGCGATCATTTGATTCTGCTCCCTTAGCTAGACATCAAATTGAACGGTCGAACTAGACTAATTGAAAATAATCTCGATCTAGGCTCCGAAGAGTGAGCCCAATCCTTAAGGCCAACGTCTTCTCTATTTCAATTAGGGTTAGGTTTGAATGTGTTTAGAATGTGATGGGCCCTTTATCTAGGTTTTGTCCTTAATGATTGATTGATATGTATGTGCATGCACAACCAGTGGTTTTCAAGCAAGATTATTTTTTGGATGTGGTGAATTTTAGGGTTTAAATCTTGCTTAGTAGCTTTTAGGATTCAACTTTAGGTGTATTCAATCAAGTTCAGTTGGCACACCAGGTTTTGTAAGCATAGGTGAAGATGTTTTCCTTTAAAGCGTAAAAGAATCTTGAGTGCCTGGTAAATCCCTAAAAGTTGAACCTATGTGATAGCTACTTGATGAGTTGTTTTTAGTTGAAGTGGTGCGGCACAAACAACTCAAACAATTTGCTTGATGCACCACTTAATTAGGCACACAAGTGATTACCTAATCTGATTTCTACTCAATTATGTTTTTTTGAGTGTACTGGTCTCAAAGATCGGGTTACCGGTTGGGTATGAAGAATCAGAAGAGCTTGTGTATCTCTGTGAGATTTTTTTACAATTTTTCTTTATATGCAAAGGGTGAGGCCGGTGGAGGTGATAAACAAACAATCAAAACTAACCATAGATTTTATGAAAGCTCCTTGGTTAATTAGGGTTTGTGTTATTAGGTGATGGATTAAATCTAGTGGGTAGGCAGGTGGGGGTAAACTTATAGACCCTTCAATAGCACTTTACTCCAATCTACCGCTTTTGCCATCTCGAGAGAATACCTGTTGATGTAAACATGTTTATATTACATAAAATGTCTATTTATGCATGTTCTTAATCATATAATTGCATTACATACTACAAATATTACATAGCATGCATCACCTTGCATTTAGATTAGTCTGAATAAAATGGAGGCTAATTGTCTCCTTTTATGGTCAGGGATAGGGCGACTTTTTATTGGGACCTTGGATCGAAGATCCAACCTTACGAATCTGATCAGGGTGATGATTGAAGTTCAACGACTCCAAGATTGCCCTAATCAGACATCCGCAGCATCAGATAGAAATCGAGCAACCCTATAAGATCAAGGACCAAGATGGTGTTAATCCGCACTTCATATGACAAATCCGACCGCATGGATGGATTTGGATTGACGATCATAGTCTAACGACGTGAAAATCAACTCAATCTGATACCCGTGGCATCTACATCACCCAGAAGATGGACAGCCAAGATGGCACCACGTGGCACCATCTCGGCTGCCCAACCGGCCACACACATTCGTTGAAGCATCTCGCGCCAACACTTCTCTGTCGTTGGATCAAGATCCAACGGCTGCGAGGCGCCCATGCTTAAGTTAAGCGCTCGACACAAACACGCCCACAACGCATTGGTCGAGCACCTTAACAAGGCGAAGGGGACGTGGGATCGAGCCCTTGCATTCCTTAATTGGAGCGGGTGCGTGGGTTTGATCGACAGCACGATGGAGATCAGGTGGATATGCATGCCCAATTGGCTGAACGCACCATCTGATGTGGCAAGGTGACGCGCCATCCCATGCATTGAGGCATGCGGATGAGGCGGCCGAGGAGCTCTCTCAACCGTTCAATCTCACGATCGAATGGCCGAGATTGGAAGATTGTGGACGCACGTTGAGGTGTGGGGAGGCAAGTGGGTGCACGTGCACCAGCCACTACGACCACATTCAGGCCTTTAGTGATGGATTTATCCATCACTAAAGGTCCTGAATTAATGGTTTTCAACATGTAATGACCAAATTGCCCTCTCTCCTTGCAACTATAAAAGGAGACCCCCTCCATACGAAATTCTCATCCCTTCCTTCTCTTCTCTCCCTCTCCAAAGCTCAAGAGAAGCTTGCCCCACACCCGGGATGCTCCTTAAGAGATAAAGTCAATTTTTCGCCCCCATTTCGGAAGTGGATCTTGCAACGACGACGATGTGTTGCCTCATTCCTGTTCTTCCTGCCTCTACCTCCTTCTTCCCGCTCTACTCTTCGTCTTCCAGGCATCGTCCCGTCCGGCTCGTCCTCCAAGCGATCCTCGAGGAGGATAACTTCTCTCTCCCATTCCTTTTTCCCACTTTCTAGAGTGGAATTTTCCTACTTTCTAGTGTAATAGTTTTCCTACTTTCTAGTGTAATTTCTTTCTTACTTATCTGTATAAACATTTTGAAGTATCAAGTGAATGTTTTCTCTCTCTCTCTTATGCTAATTGTTTATAGTGCTTCATTGTAATTACTCCGCTTTTTAACAAAAACCCTAAAAAATATAATTGCGAATTTAGATTGACGTAGCCTCCCTGAGTTCAACCAGGGATTTCTATTCCGGTATAAGTTTTATTTGTTAAACTCGAGTTCTTTGCTTTTCAAACTACAAGGACAGGTTTTCAAAACCAAATTCGAAAGCGTAGTAACTCGTAGATTCAACATTTTGGCGCCGTTGCCGGGGAGGCAATGATTTCAGATCTTTTCGCATTTCACGCACTTTATTGTCAACTAACTTGCTTTCTCTTGTGTCTATTGTTTTGCAGAGACCTCCATCAGGGAATTATCAAGTGGTAGATCGGAGTAAAGTGTAGCTGAAGACGACTGTAAGTACTCCCCATTCTTCCCCCTCCATAGATTTCATTTGTCACATTAAATTCAAATTCCAATTAACCTAGGTGTTTGCATAAATCCTAGGATTAGTTTGGTTGTTAGGATTTCCACTCACACTCAATTCACCCTCGCTTTTATTAAAAAAAAAAATAAAAAGATAATTTTGTGCGGTAATTTTCAACAGACACACAACATACACCACATTCAAGGTACTTAACCTACTGATTTGCTTCTACTTAATTGGGTTCTGATCTGTGGAACTGGTACACACAAATCAACACATAAAAGAATAAAAATCATTCTAGGTTAACCATTTCTATGTGCCTAACCTAGTGGTGTAGTTGTGGCTAGTTGTTTGAGTTGTTTGGGCCGCACCACTCAACCTAAAATCAACTCATCAAGTAGCTTCTTCTTAGGAATTTCAATCTAGGTTCATACCAGGCACTCCACTTTATTTTTTTGATTTTAAAGGAAAGCAATCTTCACTCTTGCTTGAAAACCTGGTTTGCCTTAAACATGATTGAAATCAAACTAATTCTAAACCCTAAAAACTATATAGGCAAGATTTGAACATTAAATTCTACGCATCACAAATAATCATGCTTGAAAACCCTGGTTGTGCACGCACTTACACAATACTCAATCAATCATTAAGGGCACAACCCATTTTAAGGTCCCATCACATTCCATAAGCACTACAATCCTAGGCCCCAATAAAATCGAGTAAACATTGGCCTTAAGGATTGATTCGCTCTTCGGGGCCTAGTCTGAGATTGTTCATGATTAACCTACTTGTACTGATTAATCTGATGTCTAGCTAGGGGAGTAGCGTCAAACGACCACGGCTGGGGGGTACACTAGGAACCGGAGGTGCAAGTCGAAGGAAGAACATTCTCCCCAGTCCCTCCTTCTAACTGGTTGGATTGAGTAGACATAAGTAGAGTAAATCATTTATAATCTTAAGGTGGGTTTTAGGAGTCTGTAGATCCTTAGGCTACCCCACTTAAGGACAGGCTTGTTTTGTTGTGTTGAAGGGTCCTTATCCCTAGTCCTTCCGACCTTTCCCCAGCTTATGGTAGGAAGACGGTCATTGAATCCTCGATTGGAAGGACCACTAGAGTATTCTCGGAGGCATAAATTGGATTTTGGTCAAATTGAATCCATGGCCAATCAACAGCCTCCTCTGCCTCAGGATCCACAGGAGGAATTCCGAAGGCAATTGGAACAAATGCAGAGAATGCAAGAATGGTTCCAGAAAATGCAGGGTGCTCAGCCCTTGAAGGATTTTTATAATCCTTCAAATTACGAAAAATGTCCCGATGTCCATATTTCGACCGGAGACGTAGAAATCAAGCCCCATGTGTTAAGCCTAATCAAACATTACCATGGGCTTGGCTCCGAAGACCTGTTTCAGCACTTGGAGGACGTGACCACTTTGGTCCAAACCACCAAGGCACGAAATGTGAATGAGGAGCAAATGATCATGAGGCTCTTCCCCACTCTCTTAGGGATAAAGCCACTCATTAGTATAGGACTATAGGAAGACCAATTGCAACTTGGAATGAGTTGAAATCAGCCTTTCTGAAGAAATTCTTCCCTGTCGGACGTACCAATGCTTTGAGACGGGAAATCACTACCTTTACCTAGCGGCTAGGGGAGCAGTTTCATGTGGCTTGGGAGCGATTCCAGGACCTATTGAGGAGGTGTCCACACCACGAGGTGCCGAATGGCAACTCGTGCAGATCATCTACCACGGATTGACCGAGCGACTTAGAAATCACGTGGACGCCTCTTGAAAAGGCAATTTTCTCAATAAAGATGCAGATAATGCACACGATTTGTTTGAGGAAATGAGCGATAATTCAATCAATCATGCCTCCATGGATACTTTTAACTGGTCCTAGCAGCCCAAATCAAATCTTAATGAAGTCCATGACTCTCATTCATTTGATATGGAATTGATTTGTAACAAACTTGATAAGGTGGACTTGGTTGCTAAGAGAATGGAAGAGTGGATGGCTGGAAATTCAATGAACAACTCTCGATTCACTCAATCCCAGAATTCAGGATTCCATTCGTCGCGAGCTCCTTCTGGACGAGAGTTCGTGAATCAACTCGATGTGGCTCAACCCGTGAGTCAGCATTATTCGGAACCTCACGGGTTCCAAACTGGGACCTTTGATCCCAGTTTTTCTGATCCTTCCCTTTCTTTCTCTCCATCCTCACCCTATGAGGGTGTCCGTGCTATACAGGAGAACATTAGATCCAACCCCTACTTTAATGCTTATAATCCGGGTTGGGGAAACCACCCTAACTTCTCCTGGAAAAACCTGGGGCAACAAACCCAATTTCGACCCAGCAACAATGCTCCGCAACGACCAATGGGTCAGGGTCATGTGTATACTCAGTTGCCCCCAAATCAGGTCAATCAGCTAGCTTGGAATGCCCGTCAACCCTTAGGGCAGAATGATTTGAAGCGACAAATGGTAGAGATGCAAGGATCCATGCTCCAGCTCATGTAGCAAATGAAAACCTTGTTGGACAACTTGCAAATCGGGCTCATAGCTAACTCTCGCCAACCCGGATCTCTACCATCCCAACTCGTACCCAACCCACGAAATATCCTGAATCTTGGCAACCAAGCCCATGGGTACGAAAATAAGAGGGACCCACACGCACATGCTCAGGTGGTTGAGTAGGGTCCTTCCTCTTCTTCTTCTTCTTCTGCACATCAACAATTCTTGGCTAATCAAGCCCCTCCAATCTTTCCTAACCCTCCCTAAGACCCAAACTCTTATGCATCCTCAAATTCTGTTACCTTGAGGAGTGGTAAACAAACTCAGGATCTACAACCACACTATTCTGATTTACCTAATCCTGAGGAACCTGAGGAGAGAAAGGAGAATTCTAGAGAGGAAATCAAGGCTCAGGAACCTGATTTCAAAGATCTGACTCATGTTCCTTTTCCTAAATCCTTGATCAAATCAAAGAAAAAGTTTGTTGATAGCAATGAGGAGCTTCTGAATATTTTTAAGAATGTGGAGATCAATATCCCACTCCTCAATGCTATCAAGCATATATCGACTTACACAAGATTTTTAAAGGATTTATGTACACAAAAGTGTAAGTCGAGAGGATCTGTTCTGAGGAAGGTGGTACTCTCCGAGCAGGCTAGTTCTGTTATCCTGCACCACCTCCCTCAAAAAAAGAGAGATCCAGGTGCTCTGTTGATTTCTTGTGTCATCGAAGATTACAATTTTGATAGAGCACTTCTGGATCTGGGTGCATCCATCAACCTAATTCCGACTTCTCTTTACGAGAAGTTTGGATTAGGTGAACTTCAGCCGACTTCAGTAATGCTATAGTTAGCGGACCGTTCGGCCACAAATCCGCGGGGCGTTATTGAAGATGTTATAGTTAAGGTCAAGGATTTCTATTTTCCTGTAGATTTTCTTGTCCTTGACATGGATGTACCAGAAAATCTGAGGGACATGCCCATCATTCTGTGGCATCCGTTCCTGGCTACGCTATGACCAACATTAATTGTGAAAGCGGTAGCATGGAAATCGCCTTTGGGGATCAACGAATGAAGTTGGATATTTTTAAGGCGATTAATAAATTTGAGGATTATGGATTTATTAAGGAACTTGAGGAGGATAATGTGAACATTGAAACTTGTTTGATGGTTTCTACAATTGAAAGTTCCTCCTTTGATGATGAATTGGACTCACAACCCTCTATGGCAGACCTGCCATCTTCTGAAGAGGTTATTGATTTTGTTTACTCTCAACCTCTTCCTCTTGATGAGTCTTCAGTATCTTCCTTACCTTTAGTCATCAACCTGCCCCAGCTTGAACTAAAATCATTTCCTGAGAATTTGAAATATCAATTTTTAGGACCACAGAAGACGCTCCCTGTGATTATCAGTGCTAAATTAACAAAGGAGCAGGAGATTAAATTGATCAAGGTCCTGAAGGAACACAAGAAGGCAATTGGTTGGATCATTCATGACCTTAGGGGGATCGAGCCATCTTACTGCAATCATAGAATATTCTTGGAAGATGTATCCCGCCCTTCTGGCCAGATGTAGAGGAGATTAAATCAAAATATGTGAGAAGTGGTCAAAAAGGAAATCTTTAGGTGGCTCGATGTAGGAATTATTTATCCAATATCTGATAGTCCTTGGGTAAGTCCTGTGCAGATTATTCCTAAGAAAGCCGGGATTACCGTTGTGACTAATGAGAGAGGAGAATCTGTCACAACTCGTTCAGCTTCCTCTTGGAGGGTTTGTATCGATTACAGGAAGCTGAACACGACCACGAAAAAGGATCATTTCCCTCTGCCTTTCATTGATCAAATCTTGGAAAGACTAGCCAGGTAGAAGTACTTCTATTTTCTTGATGGCTACTTGGGATACAACCAAGTTCCTATCCATCCCAAGGATTAGGAAAAAACTACTTTCACCTATCCCTACGGAACCTTTGCTTTCTGTAGGATGCCTTTCGTTTTATGCAATGCACTTGCAACTTTTCAAAGGTGTATGTTAGCCATATTCTTTGACATGGTGGGAGAGTTTATGGAAGTCTTCATGGACAATTTCTCTATTTTTGGAGAATCATTTGACTCTTGTCTAGCTAATCTAGAAATGATTCTTAAATGATGCATCAAAACACGATTGGTCCTTAGATGGGAAAAGAGTCATTTCATGACACAAGAAGGCATCGTCTTGGGTCATGTAATTTCTGAGTGGGGAATTGAAGTGGATAAAGCTAAGGTTGATGCTATTGCTAAACTTCCACCTCCCACATATGTTAAACAAATTTGATCATTTCTTGGTCATGTGGGATTCTACAGAAGATTCATCAAGGATTTCTCAAAGGTTGCTCATCCTCTGAACAATCTTCTCGCCAAAGAAACGTCGTTTGTTTTTGACGAATCATGTCGTAAGGCATTTGATTTCCTGAAAATGGCAATCACTTATGCTCCGGTGTTGCAACCACCGGTTTGCATAGCCCCTTTTGAGAGCATGATCGACGCTTCTGATTACGCGGTCGGGGTTGTTTTGGGTTAGAAAGTTGATAGGAAGTCCTTTATCATCTACTACACTAGTAAAACTCTGGATGAAGCCCAGAGGAATTACACTATTACTGAAAAGGAATTACTAACCATAGTATTTGGTTTGGAAAAATTCAGGGCTTATCTCTTAGGGTCTCATGTCATCATTTATATCTACCACTCGGCCTTGAGACATCTCTTGGCCAAAAAGGATGCCAAACCCTGACTTATTCGTTGGATTCTTCTGCTTTAAGAATTTGATCTTGAAATCAAGGATAAATCCGGGGTACAAAATGTAGTGGTGGATCATTTGTCGAGACTTCTAAGTGATTCTTCTCGTCCGGATGTCCCGATTGCTAATACTTTTTCGAACGAAACCATCCTTATAGTTTCAGGTGTCCAAACCCTGTGGTTTGCTGACATTGTTAATTATTTGGTCGTTGGTCAAATTCCCTAGGATTGGACCAAGCAACAGCAGGATAGACTCAAATCTGAGGCCAAATACTACTTCTGGGAGGACCTTGAACTATACCACATCGGCTCTGATCAGCTTATTCGCCGATGTGTTCTGGAGAATGAATTCAACAGTATACTTGAGTTCTGCCATGCATCTGCATGTGGTGGACATTTCTCCAGGAAAAAGATGGCTGCAAAGATTTTGCAATCTGGCTTCTATTGGCCGTCGTTATTCAAGGATGCCTAGGATTTCTCAAGGTCGTGTTCCCGATGTCAGGCACTCAGGAGCATAACTAAGAGAGATATGATGCCCCTAAACCCAGTTCTTCCTATCAAAATCTTCAATGTTTGGGGCATCAATTTCATGGGACCCTTTCTCCCTTCATTTGGACATCAGTATATTCTTGTCGCTGTTGATTATGTGCCCAAATGGCTTGAGGCGATTCCCACCCGAACTAATGACCACAAGGTGGTCATCGATTTTGTCATGAAACACATCTTCACCAGGTTCAGAATTCCGAGGGCCATCATCAGTGATGATGGCAATCATTTTACTAATGCCCAGTTCCGTAATTTGTTGGCGAAATACGGGGTTAATCGTCGAATCTCCACACCTTACCATCCCCCGATGAATGGACAAGCTGAGATCTCCAATCGGGAGATCAAGAGTATTCTGTAGAAAACGGTTAGGCCTGATCACAAGGACTGGACTCAAAAGCTTGGGGATGCTCTTTGGGCCTACTGTACGGCATATAAAATGCCCATCGGCATGTCTCCATTTCGTTTGGTGTATGGAAAGGCATGTCATTTACCCATAGAGATTGAACATAGGGCATTCTGGGTAATCAAGAAATGCAATTTAGATTTGAGTTTAGCTGGGAAGACCAGGAAACCCCAACTATCTGAGTTGGAAGAGCTTAGAAATGATGCATATGAGAATGCCAAGATCTACAAGGCTCGAACCAAAGCTCTACATGATCAATTGATTTCCCGAAAGAGCTTTGAGTTGAACTAGAAGGTCTGGTTATTCGATTCTCGACTTAAGCTCTTTCCCGGCAAACTTGGATCAAAATGGAACGGCTCGTTCATTATCGACCATATTTTTCCAAATGGAGCCATTCAGATCTCTAACCCAAAGACGAGTAACACATTTAAAGTCAACGGTCAACGTCTGAAGCCTGTTATTGACCGTACTCTTCCAGAACCCATATCAGAAATGGTTGCTCTAGCCATATTGTTACTTCTTTGGCTGGACTTCGCCTAGTTGATGGCATTAAACTCAGCAGTTGTACATATGACACAAAGCTGACCCGAGCTTCATATTCAGGTGATATCTTTCATACTCTACCCTTTCTTTCATGTCTCTTTTTCTCAATGTGGACATTGCATCAGCTAGGCATGGGGGGTGGATTCATTTTTGAATCATTTTGTCAGCTTTGTGAAATTCTTGTAATTGTATTTCTCTTCTTATATATAAATAAAAAAAAATTGAATTAGGAAGGAATACTTGGACATTAGGATTTTTCAATCTTAGGAAATATTACATTAGGATCTAAACACAAAGACCCTTCAGGTCTTCGAGCTTAATCGACCCATGTATCCACTAAAATGTGGATTTGTTTTCCGAGTCCTCGCCATCTTAATTCTATTGTAATTTGATTAAATAAGTTTTGGTGATAAGTACACCACTTATCAACCCACCCTCTAATTTGAGGGAACTATAAGTCTAAAGCATCTACACACTTTCTTTTCACTGACTTGTTGATCGGCGATTTTAATGGAAATTTGGTAGCTAAAGAACCTTCTAAGGTGATATGGCTGGCAAGTTATCGTGGGTAACAGCCCATAGGTAGGTTATCCAAAGTCCAGTCACTGGACCATTCTCTTCTTGCTGCCTTTAGGTAAATCTTAGACCAGGAAAGCCACCTACTTAAAAAAAGAAAAAGAAAGTCAAAAAGAAAAGAAAAAGAAAAGGAAAATAAAAGAAATAAGTCACACTTCGCCGCATGAGTATGGCTGGCAAGTTGTCGGTGGTAACAACTCATCGACTGGTTGTCCAGAACCCAACTCATGAAATGCACTGAAAATTCCCAAAACACTTAGGAAGAAGCGGAGTAGAATAAACTAGGGAGATATACACTGGATTCATCTTTGCGTTGACCTCATAAAAATAAAAGTAGGGAGAAAGCTATCGGTTGTAATGATACACCTTTAGGCACAACTCTCTTTTTAAGGCCACCTAGAGGCGTAGAAACCCGAAGTCCATTCTAATTGCTGATCAACGAGTCTATCACATTCATAATATGATGCTTAGAACTTAGGGTTCTCATCAAATCTTGAGCGAGTTGAATGGTTGTACAAAGCCACTCTTTAGCCCTAAACTTAAAAAATCCAAAAAAAAAATAGAAAAGAAGAAAAAGAGAAAAAGAAAATTTTCTTTGAATAAGGTGAGGGCTTGAGGCGGTCTGCATTTTGGCAGATACTCGAGCGCTACGATGTCTTTAAAAGTTCAGATCCTAAGTAAAAATTTTCTTAATGTTGAAAATAACTTATACCCAAATAATCCAACCTAATTCTTTTATAAATAGCATGTAGTTTTTGCTAGAGACTAGCAAAAGATAGGCATGGGGGTGTGATGTAAACATGTTTATATTACATAAATTGTCTATTTATGCATGTTCTTAAGCATAGAATTGCATTACATATTATAAATATTGCATAGCATGCATCATCTTGCATTTAGATTAGTCTGAATAAAATGGAGGTAAATTGTCTCCTTTTATGTTCAGGGATAGGGTGACTTTTTATTGGAGCCTTGGATCGAAGATCCAACTGTATGGATCTGATCAGGGTGACGATTGGAGTTCAACGACTCCAAGATCGCCCCAATCAGACATTCGTATAATCAGATAGAGATCGAGGAGCCCTAGAAGATCAAGGGCCAAGATGGTGTTAAGCCACATGTCAGACAACAAATCTGACTGCATGGATGGATTCAGATCGACGATCGCAGCCTAGCGGTGCAAAAATCGACTTAATCCGATACCCATGGCATCATCTACATCACCTAGAAGATGGACGGCCAAAATGGCACCACGTGGCGCCATCTCGACCACCCAACTAGCCGCACGCATCCACTGAAGCATCTCGCACCAATGCTTCTCCACCATTGGATTAAAATCCAACGGCTGCGAGGTGCCCATGCCCAAGTTAAGTGCTCGACATAGACGCACCCACAACGCGTTGGTCGAGCACCTTAACAAGGCGAAGGGGATGTGGGATCGAGCCCCCACACGCCTCAATTGGAGTAGGCGCACGGGTGAGATTGACCACACGATGGAGATCGGGCAGCTGTGTGCTCCCAATCGGCTGAACGTGCCATCTGACGCGTTGAGGTGACGTGCCATCCCACGTGTTGAGGCACGCAGATGAGGCAGGCGACGAGTGCTCTCAGCCGTTCGATCTCGCGATTGAACGACCGAGATTTGAAGATCGTGGAAGCGCGTTGAGGCGTGGGGAGGCGAGCGGGCGCACGCATGCAGCCCACTACGGCCACATTTAGGCCTTTATTGAAGGATTTATCCATCACTAAAGGTCCTAAATTAATGATTTTCAACATGTAATGACCAAATTGCCCTCACTCCTTGCAATTATAAAAGGAGACCCCCTCCACAAGAAATTCTCATCCCTTCCTTCTCTTCTCTCCCTCTCCAAAGCTCAAGGGAAGCTTATCCCACACCTGGGATGCTTCTCAAGAGATAAAGTCAAATTTTCGGCCCCATTTCGGAAGCAGATCCCGCGACAACGACGACGTGTTGCCTCGTTCCCATTATTCCTGCCTCAACCTCCTTCCTACTTCACTCTTCGTCTTCTAGGCATCGTCCCATCCAGCTCGTCCTCCAAGCAATCGTCGAGGAGGATAACTTCTCTCTCCCATTCCTTTTGCCTACTTTCTATAGTAGAATTTTCCTGCTTTCTAGTGTAATAGTTTTCCTACTTTCTAGTGTAATTTCTCGCTTACTTAATTGTATAAACATTTTGAAGTATCAAGTGAATGTTTTCTTTCTCTCTCTCTCTTATGTTGATTGTTTATTATGCTTCATTGTAATTACTCTACTTTTTAACAAAAACCCTAAAAAATATAATTGCGAATTTAGATTGACGTAGCCTACCTGAGTTCGACCTGGGATTTCTATTCCGATATAAATTTTATTTGTTGAACCAGAGTTCTTCGCTTTTCAAACTACAATGATAGGTTTTCAAAATCAAATTTGAAAGCGTAGTAACCCGTAGCTTCAACACCTGTAATCACAATAAGAAAGGAGAGAAGTGAGGTAAACGATCAGTAAGTCGAAAAATGCAAAAAGTCGAAGAGCATCACCTCCCTGACAACAACGCCAAAATGTTGAATGGATAATCACTGGCAACGGTGCCAAAATGTTGTACGAATGATCCCCGGCAATGGTGCCAAAATGTTGTTTGGATAATCTGCAAAAAAAGGTTTGAGTTTTTAAAACTAGTCATTGTAGTACAATTTGGGAAAAAAATCATCAATAGATAAATTTTACCGAAACTTAAAAGGAATTTCAGGTCGAACATAGGGAGGTGTATGTTTGATTAAATATCATGTTTGTTTTACTGTCACGAAACATATTAGGTAGTCGAATTAAACTTGAACTAGCTATCTACTTAGAGAGAAATGAATAAAGATAAAATAGAAGTAGAATACACATGGATTTCATAATCGTCAAGTGATGTTCATTACAACTAACAACTACTCGTTACACTAGAAAGTAGGAAATCTACACTAAAAAGTAGTAAATCTACTCTAGAAAGCAGTAAAGAGGTGGAGAGAAGTTATCCTCCTCGACGGTTGCTTGAAGGACGAGCCGCATTGATGGAGCGCCCAGACGAATGTGGTGAGATGTGGGACGAAGGAGAATGACGATAGATGACGGAGAACGGGGCAAGGCGACATCGTAGCGGGATCCGCTTCCCGAATGGCGGTGAGAGGACAACCGCACAATGCACCATGAATGGGATGAGAAGGTGGAAAAATTATACTTTTAACTTTAGAGGAGCATCACGGATTTGGGACAACTCTTAGAGCTTTGGAGGGGGTGAGAAAAGAGAGGAAGGGATGAAAAAGAAGTGGAGGTCGTAGGGCTATTTATAGGTGAAGAATTGAGGGGCAATTAGGTCATATCAAGTTGAAAACATTAATTTCGGTATCTTTAGTGACATTTATGAGCATCATAGTAGCTTAATCGTGGGTGAAGGTACATGCGCACGTGCCTCCCTTTCAACTCCAGTGCATGCAACGCCTCATCATGATCGCGAGATCAGATGGCTTAGATCATGCATCATTGCTTCTTCTTTAGTGCCTCCACCTGCCCGCGTGTGATGGCTTGTTGGATCGCGCATCATCATGTGCGTTCGAAAGCCAAAGCATCTCTGTGCGCCATGTCGCCTGCATCAGAACCATTCATGCTTCATCCATTGGCCGAAATTGGCCTACGCACATCGCACTACGGATTGAAGGCGGAATGAGGAGTCGTACCCACGTTGTTGGCTCTTCGTAATGCCCTTCACCAATGCGCTACACATGCGTTTGAGCTCGTTTGCCAATTATTCCTCCAGCGCTCTCCACCATTGGATGGCGATCCAATGGTGGAGATTAATCTTACCTTTGTCAAGAAGAAGGGCTACGGTGATGTAAGCAGCTGGGATGGTGCCACGTGGCACCATCTTGGCCATCCATCTTCTGTGAGTTGCAGTTGGTGAGACAGAAGTCAGATTAGACTGATTTTCACATCGTTGGCTGCGATCGTCGATCCTAACCCATCTGTGCAGCTGAATTTGTCGTCTAAAGCATGGATTTACACCATCTTAGCCCTTGACCTCTAATCTTTTTCGGATTGTATCAGATGCTATAGGAGTCTGATCAGGGCGATCTTGGAGTTGTTGAACTCTGACCATCACCCTGATCAGATCTGTACGGTTAGAAATTCAATCCAAGGTCCCAATTAAATTTTACCCTGTTACTTAACCATAAGAAATAGAAATTAATCTAAAATTTATACAACCTAACCTACATGCATGATGATGCATGTTATGCAATATTTATAATGCATGATACAACTATATGTCTAAGAGCATGCAAAAATAGATGATTTATGTGATATAAACATGTTTACATCATGCCTCCATATCCAGAACAAGGAAGTCCACAGGGTAATCAAAATCCCTCACTTTTATAATCACATTTTGTACAAGGCCCTTTGGAATTTTTATTGACCTATCAGCAAGCTGAAGGGTCTCATCAATGTGTTGCAAGGGGCCTAAATTCAACTCTTCATATAATTTTGTGGGGATTAAGTTGATGGAGGCACCAAGGTCCAGTAAGGCTCTATCCAAGATAAAACCATCTATTTCACATAAAATTAAGGGGGTCACTGGATCATTCTTTTTAGGAGGAATATTATTTAGGATGATGGCACTGGCTTGTTCAGAAATCATGACCCTTTTTGATGATTTGGCCTGGTGTTTCGATGTGCACAATTCCTTCAAAACTTTTGCATAGGCTGGGATGTTCTCAATAGCCTCAAGGGGTGGTATGATCACCTGAACTTGCTTTAAAATCCCAAGCCACTCCTTAGATTGGTTGGTTTTTCTTTCCCTGGGTTTGTCCAAGACTTTAGGAAAAGGTGCTTGAGAAAAATCATGAGTAGTCAAATCCTGAGTCTTGTTTTCTAGATTAGCTTAGTCTCCCAAGTTAGATTTAGGCTCCTCAAGATATTGGTAAGATTTTTATGTAGAAGGATAAGGATCTTGGATTTGTTTCCCACTTCTCAAAGTGACAGTACAGGCATGTGCATAGGGTTGGAAGGGTATGGTGGGTTTTACAAAATGGGTTGAGCCTGGGATGGGTTAGGGTTGACAAAGCCAGGTGGGTGCTGGGGAGCAGGTGAATTATGTGTGCTTGTTGCTCCTATGTGTTGTGCTGGTTAACCCTATTGAAGTTCCTTGGGTTTGGGATGGGTTTGGATGGAAACACCCTATGTTTTCTCACATCAACTAGTTGGTCCAGTCATCCCATCAATTCTATCCTCAATTGATTCATTTCTTCATTATGTCTTAGATTCATTTCTCTCATTTCTTTGTGGGCCAAATTTCAGAGGGTTGGTTTTCCTGATAAGGTTGTGGCTGATATGTGTGTGCTTGTGTGTACCTACTAGGTTGCCCATAAGTGTTTGGCTTAGTCAAGTTAGGACCTTGGGTGGGTTTCTGACTTGATGAAGCAAAGTTAGGATGGTTGCGCCATCCAAGGTTGTAAGTATTTGAATAAGGCTCATTTCTAGTGTAACCCTAGAGTGCATTCACATCCTCGGGAGAACTAGGCATCGAGATGCCTAGTTCAGAATTCAAGGGCATCAAGGTCCTCCCTTGGTACCCAGAAAGAGATGGGTCCAAGTACAATTGGCTCATTGCTGGAGCCATGGTTCGGTCATTGATGTTGTGCATTAATTCCTAACCTAGGGGGGTTGGGGAGCTGGTTGCGGGTTTACATAGGATTTACTCTAGATTGTGTACCTAAGGAACTCCTGCTCTTCAGAAGATTATCCAGTTTCTTATCCAAATTTTCCACATTATTTCCCACGAGTTCCACCTTGTCTAATCGTTGTGCAATTAACTATAAATCAACCAAGTGTGAATTATCTTCAACTTCATAAACTCTGCTCCTTGGTTGATTAGCTCTATTAAAGGCGAACATTAAGGCATTGTTGAGGGAATTCTTGCTCATATTATCAAATAATTGAAAGGCTCCCTCAGCATCACTACTTAGGAAATTGCCTCCACATGTTGCATCAACAAAATTCTTTAGATTATCACTTAACCCATAATAGAAAATATGGGCCAAGTGCCACTTCTAAATCCCACGATGAGGGCATTTCCTAGATAAATTCTTAAACCTCCAAGCCTCATGTAGTTGTTCCCTAGGGTTCTGCTTAAAGGTTGTAATGGCACATCTATGGGCGTTCTTCAGGAATGTGCTTCTCAGATCTTCCCAGGTAGGATTGGTCTAGCAATAGTCCTCAACCAATGAGCAGCTCTATCTTTTAAGGAGAATGGGAACATTTTCATCATCAAGGTATCCTCATTCATGTTATTAAGGCCAAAAGTCCTTCCTATGTGTAGAAGTTTTTCAAGGTGGTGGAAGGGGTCATCAGAATCACGGCCATAGATGTGGGGAATCAGATTGATAATCTAAGGTTTGAGTTCAAAATCATACCCATCCTGAGGTACCCTGACAAAGGGTTTTGATTGGGCATTAGGAGGGTTGTAAAAGTCACAGAGAGGTTGGTTAGCTCTCCCAGTTTGGAGTCAGGTGATGGCCTAAACTATGGCCTGCATCTACCTGTCATGGTGCTGGCCCTACTTAGTGATCTTCCTCTATAGGAGGTCATTGCATCCAAATTTTGTTCTTCCTCTTCAATCTCATCTTCCTCATGGTTACTAGCCATTACAGAGGGTTCAGATTCAGATTCTGGATAAATAGGTCTTCTCTTAGGATTTCTCTCTAATGGTGGTACCAAATTAGGATTTTGAGATCTTCTACCTTGCATGCAGTAGAAGAATGTCTGTAGATGAGAGGGAGAAGACAGATGAGAGAATACCTCACCCTTTCAATGTAAGCAATCAAACTGGTCCTTAGAGTGTTAACCCTAAATAGACTTGATCCTGGCTCCCCAAAACACGACTGGGTTAGATGAATCCTTGAATTACTTGGTTGGCCAGAAGGGTGGGAACCCCTAGGACACCCCACACGGTGGGACACCACTAAGGGTTAACGCGGTTACTGCACCGACCTTTCTTGTCACATGTGGGTCCAAGTAGACGAGGCCTTGACCTTAGCCTAATTTAATTTTAGGTCCCCATGACTATTAGTCCTGCCTAGGGCACATCTACTCAGTTTTAGGTTTGGGCTTGATGTGCATTTAGAATATAATGGGCATTAAGGGGGTGTTTGCCCTTAAATTGATTTCAGATGTGTGAAGTGCTCAGGCAAAAAGGTTCACAAGCAATTTTTCAGGATGAAGTTAATTTTAAGATTCAAATGCTTGTGTTAATGTATTTTAGGGTTTACTTGAGTTAATATCTTCAAAAAAGGTTCTGATGAGGCACACAAGAGTTTTGCAAATCCCAATTGTTGGATAGATTTCCTTTAAATATGGAAATGCAGGTGTGCTCTACCGTTAATGTGAAACCCTAAGAATAGATAGTTGCTAGATGTTCTTTTAAGTCCAAAAGTTAGATTAGTGGTGCGACCCAAGGAATGCAATCAATTGGTCCTATTGCACCACTAACTAGGCACTCAGAAAATATTTTTTCAAGAATTTTAATGCATGTTTTCTATTTTTAAGATTTGAAGTGTATTGGGGATTTTGTAGTCGATTTTGATCCCCAGTTCGTGATTGAATAATTCATGCAATCAAATGTGTAAGAAATATTTTCTTCAGATTTTTCCTAAATTCTTGATTATCTCTTGATTTTCTCAGAAATTTATGCCACAAATTTTAAGTTAATCGGAGTTATATAAAAGTTCCTATGATATTTTGAACTCCAAAAAATCAAGAACAATAATAGTTTTGATAATAGATTAGTAGATGAAGTTTTGAAATTTTTTTATAACTTTGATTTGTGTAAATTTTGGATATGTTGTTCCTAACTTTGAAACCCACGTCCAATAAACTTTTGAGAATTTTTGAACATGTGGATCTTTAGGAATTGAATTTTTAAGATAAGACTTTATTTTAGCCCGAAAATTAAGAGATTTCTTTTTCAATAAACAAGCAAATTCTAACTAATCCTAAGGTTCAAGCAAATCCTAATTTTTCTAAATCTAACTAATCTAAACTATGGGTACCTGAGATTCAAACCCATGATTTCTCCATTTGTCGTGTCTTGTTCAGATTTCCTTGCTTCCTAAAAGCAACGAAAAAATAGCAAGTTAGAGATCTCAAATAACCACCGAAATGCTTCAAAAATTTTAGTTGTCTCCCCCACAACGGGCCAACTTGATCATGGCCGTAAGAAGCATTAGAATGGTCAGATATTATCATCGTAGTGCAAATCGCGATGGAATAAATGAATTTATAAAAATCGGTGAGTACCAGGTCGTTTGTAGGGAGGTAATCACGATTTTTGTACGGAAGTTTCCAAAAAACTTACTTTAAACATACATATATATCTGTGTGTTTGTGTGTATATATGTATAGATCATATATGCAGAAGATCGAAATTTTATTGCATTCAGAAATAGCTTTTCAAACTAGAGATTGTTATGCTAAATAATAACTAGAGAGAGAGATAAGACGATGCCACTTTTGGGATTCTTGTGTGAAGTGCGGTCTCACTTCAGATCCAAAGTGCTGGGATGAAGGTCGAAGCAGAGTTGCAGAGGGAGAGAGGTTTGGAAGAGATATGGTGGAAGTTGTATCTGAGATGGAAGAGATGTCATTCTGGGGGGCCCTGGGCCTTCTTTTATAGCTTTGATGAGGGGCAAGATGGGCATTTAAGCTCCCAAAATCGTGCGACAACCCTGGTTTGATCAGATCTGTCGATTGGAAGATTAATGACTTTAATTGCACCTAAAAATAGCCTCCAACATGCCTTAATTACGTGAATTGCTTCTCTAGCCAGCATTAGGCGCACCCATGGCCCTTGGATCATGATCTGATGGCCCTACTCGCTCCTGGCATCTGGCCAACACCCTCTCACTGCTTCTCTCTCCCTTGCACATGTGCTTTGAATTCCAATCACATGCCAACGCTCCTCGATTGTCCGATCTTACAATTGGACTGCTTAAAGAACTTGCCTTCACTGCCTTTTGAAGCACACATACGATCATGCATTTGTTACCATGTGTAGCCGTGAAGAGCTCTGATCGTGCGACACATTCGCTTATCCACCCCTTGATCGCCATCCAATGGTCAATAGCACCCGCGACCACCAGCTTTCTCAATTTCGCGTTGAGCATGAGTCGATCCTGCATCGGCTGCTTGCAAGTGAAAGCGCTAACCACTGCATTGTGCCGCCTTTTATGTCATTGGTAGGAATTATGCAACTCCACTCTTGGCCATTGGATGGAGACCAACAGTTGAGATGCGTTCTTCTTTGATGAGGGCGTAGGGAGATCAGGCGGCATGCCTGCTTCTTGGCCTTTGGATGTTGATACAACAGTCCTCGTTTCTTCCTTCAAAGGTTGGGGGCACGGCAAGGGTAGCTGCGATGGTGCCACGTGGCATCATCGTGGCTGTCCATCTGCTCTTCTTTGTAAATGGTGACGTAGGCCTCTGATCAAAATTGCACCGTTGGACCGTGATCGTTGATCTAGATCCATCCTTGCAGTCAGATCTTTCATCTGAGGCTTTGATCTTTATCAGCTGGCTCCATGGCCTCTGTTCTTTTATGGACTACTCACGATGGTATCGTTGTCAGATCAAGATGATTCCAGAAGTGTTGGACTCCCATCGTCATCCTAATCAGATCTGCACGGTTTGTTCTGTCATCCGCAGCTTCGAATCATCTATAATTTTTCTCATTTCTCTTTTAGTGCATAAAATGAAAATATTATTTATTGTTGAACTTATTTACGAACCTACGCTAACGTGTTTGGTTTTGGAAAACCCGTCGTTGTAGTTCGAAAGCGAAGGATTCGTGTTCAACAAATAAAATTTATACCGAAATAAGAATTCCGGGTCGAACACAGGGAAGCGAACGTTTGATTTAAAAACTTCGCGTTTCTTTTTATTTTGTTACAAAGAAATTCAATTTAAACTATCTAAGTATCTACAACAAATAAAAGAGAGAGAGGGAGTAAGAGAGAGAGAAAGAATACTATACATGGAAATCAAAATGAGATGTAGAATAGACAATGAATTTATCATAAAAGAGTTCGTTCGTTACAACTAGAAAACATAAAACAATTACTCTAGAAAGCATTAAAAGAATGGAGGGAGAAATGTCCTCCTCGACGATCGCTCGGAGGACGAATAGACTACTCTAGAAAGCAGTAAATCTATACTAGAAAGCAGTAAAAAGAATAGGGAGAGAGAATCCTCCTCGACGGTCGCTTGGAGGACGAGCCGGACGGGACGACGCCTGGATGAAGGAGGACGAAGCGGGACGAAGGAGGACGAAGCAGAAGAACGGGAACGGAGCAGCACGCCGTCGTCGTCGCGGGATCCACTTCCGAAGGGGGACGAAAATTTGGACTTTATCTCGCGAGAAGCATCCCGGGTGTGGGACAAGCTTCTCTTGAGCTTTGGAGAGGTAGAGAGGAGAAGGAAGGGATGCAAATTTCGTATGGAGGGGGTCTCCTTTTATAGTTGCAAGGAGTGGGGGCAAAATGGACATTACATCTTCAAAATAATAAATAAGGGGTCTTTAGTGATGGATAAAACCGTCGCTAAAGCTCCCACGTCGCCGTCGCCGCCGCGCACACGCGCGCCCGCTCGGCTGGCCGTGCGCGTAACGCCTACGCACGTCGCTTGATTTTCAGCCGTCCGATCGCGAGATCGGACGGCTTAGATCGCGTCCGCGCCCGCTGCGTAGCGCGCCCGCCCGCGTACGATCGCGCGTTACGCCCGGCGTCCAATCGCGCGTCGTCCCGATTGAGCGCGCGCAGCCGTTGGATCTTCATCTGACGCTCGTG
Source organism: Thalassia testudinum (assembly GCA_037157565.1). Taxonomy (NCBI): domain Eukaryota; kingdom Viridiplantae; phylum Streptophyta; class Magnoliopsida; order Alismatales; family Hydrocharitaceae; genus Thalassia; species Thalassia testudinum. The sequence continues at coordinate 118,076,030 of JAZHRO010000014.1, forward strand.
CGCGCCTGCTCGCCCGCGCCTTTCACCCCCTCACCGCGGCTCGAACCCGCGACCTCCGCTTCGCCCACAGCTGCGTCGCCGCTGCGCTACGCGGGCGAAATGGTCGCGCTGACGTTTTTAAGCGCGAGCGACCGCAGCCGTTGGATCGAGATCCAACGGCGGAGAGGAGACGGTGCGCGGTCTTCACCAGACGCATGCGGTCGATTGGGCGGCTGAGATGGCGCCACGTGGCGCCATCTTGGCCGTCCATCTTCTGGAAGTTGTAGATGGTGCCACGGATGTCGGATTGACTCGATTTTTGTGTCGTTGGGCTGCGATCGTCGATCCGAATTCATCCGTGTGGTCGGATTTGCCATCTGAAATGCGGATTTACACCATCCTGGCCCTTGATCTTCTAGGGTTCCCCGGCCTCTATCTGATGCTACGGATGCCTGATTAGGGCGATTTTGGAGTCGTTGAACTCCAATTGTCACCCTAATCATATCCATACGGTTGGATCTTTGATCCGAGGCCCCGATAAAATATTTGCCCTGTCCAAGCACATAAAAGGAGACAATTAACCTCCATTTTATTCAAACTACTCTAAATGCAAGATGATGCATGTAATGCAATATTTATATCATGAAATGCAATCCTATGCTTAAGAACATGCATAAATAGACATTTTAAGTAGTGTAAATGTGTTTACATCATTTATGCAGCTAACAAACTAACTATTATGCAAATTACAACACTTATGCATGTATTGTTCCTAATTTTTGCTAGAATCTAACTTAATTTGGGTAATTTAGGTTGCATGATTGCTGAGCAATCAGTGGGTATCAAAGGAACCAGAGGTGCAAGCCAAAGTATGAACCTTCTCCCCAACCCCTCACTCTAACTAGTTGAATTGACTAGATAGAAGTAGACCAAATCATTTATATCATCTTCAGATGGGTCTTGGGAGTCTATAGGTCTTTAGGTTAACCCATTTAAGGATAGGTTTGGTTGATTGTATTGTAAGGTACCTTTCTCTGTTCTGTTTTCCCTCTTGTTTCACCATATATGCTTCCACATCCTACAGACATTTCCAATCCTACCCTCCTACCACAACATATCCTCAGGATGATTACTATCCTGACTTGACTTATGATTACCCATCCACTAGCCAGGATAACTTTGATTGGGGATATGATTTCGAACCTCAACGTCCAGGACCTAACTTGGGACATCATGATCATTATTATTATCCTTCCTAGAGCTACACTAATTATAGATCACCGCCCTCATATGAACAAACCAACCCGATCTACAATTAGGAAGGATATGATGATTATAACACCTACCCTCCCTAGGATTATTCTAAATATAAGACATCACCCTTCTTTAAATAACCTGAAAATGACCTATTATCAAGGAGGACCCCTAGAACCTCAATATCTTCACTCACTAGATTGAACCCAAACCCACACAACCTTAAATCGAATCATTCGATTCAGGTTACCCAAATCCAAGATAGGGTGTTAGCTAACTTGAGGAGCACTATACAATCTTTAGAAGCTCAGCTAACACCATTCATTGAAGCATTGGAGCCTATGATCCATATGATTGATGAGCTTAATAGTTCTTTATTGGATTGGTTCCAAGATGTTATGGATAGGGGCTCAAGTGAGTTTCTACTTGGGAAATTGTCGAGATTGTGGATGAAATTCATGATTGCCATAGTCTAATCTTAGGAAGACTCTCAAGATGAACCCCCTTCTGAAGAGCCAATGTCTGAACCTGCTTGGCGCTTGTCGGGGGGGACACATTTTATGAGACCAGAGATAACTAGGTTGGGCTAGAGCAACCAATCAAGGATGATGTGATTTTCTCACCCGAGATCCCTGTGCCAGGGAGCGAGGAAAAGTATGTCTCCATAAGCCAAGGGACAACATATGATTTTGCGACCTATTTAAATGAGGATCAAGAATTCTTTAATTCTGAGGGTGAGGAATCTCTTAGTGAAGTCTCACTTGAAGTTAAGGAAAATAATTTTAGTGAGACAAATAGACTTGAGGAGCATGATGAACCATTTGATAGCCCAATAACAAGGGATTATGATCTGATTGGGGTTGACAAGGAGGATTTTGATCCTACTATAATAGATGATCCAATCGGTAGCCCTAATCTTCAAACACACCCCAAAGAGATGAATGATTTTGATTTGGAAATTATTGAATCCAAACCAATTCTGATTCTGCCAGAATTATTTGACTTGAATATCTTTGATGGGGTGTACAATGATCGGGAGGTCTCGGAAACATAGATTTTAGAGGAAAAGAGTTTGGAAGTTAAATTATGGGAAGTGAATACTGAGGGAAATAGTGTTCCTGATCTAAGGGTTTCCCTGTGTCTAAAACCACCAACATTTTACCAGGACCCTTATGACATTTTTGATTCTGAAGATGTGTGGTGTAGACCTGGATAGGTTGTGTTAATACGGTGATTTTATTGTTGAAATGCGTATAGTGGTTAACCTAAATCGAGCCTAACCATCTCTTTACAAAAATTTTTAACCTAGCCTACTTGATTTTATCTTGGTCACTTTTAGGCCTAGGGTGGAACTCAATGAAGTGGGATTAAAGGTGAAGAAGTTTCTACGCCTTTCCTACAACGAATCTCTTTCGTTCGTTTTATTATGTTTTTGGTGTTTTTCTATTTAAGATTTTTTTTCTGATAATTTTTTGTCCTTTAGGTACACCCTCAAAATCAGGTTCTTGGCTTTGAGCCAAATTAGGGTTCCAAAACTGGTCTTAATATTCGCAAGACTGAGTACCTGCAAGTAAGGGATTATCTTTTCTCTTTTGTATATTTATTTTTATCTTTTTACTAGTAGGAAAGAGAAACAGAAATAAAGTAAATATAGTATATATATATGTGTGTATATTATATATGTATATAGGGGTGGGGGTAGTGGTGGAGATGGCGTGTAGCACGGTGTCGAGTCGGTCATCATCTAGGAAGATGCAACCAATAGGACGAAGTGTCACGTGGAGTGTAGGATGGATGGGTGGAAGATGTGAGCAAAAAAAATGCTTTCTGTACGCGTGTATTAGGGAATATCAGCAACTGGTGCAGATATTCCCGTGATACAATGTATGGTAGGTGATATGAAAATATATATATATGTATGTATATATGTAAATATATATCTATATGTATAAATGTAGATATGGTTATAATTATATAGGTGTATATGTATTTATATATATATATATATGTATATATATATAGAGATATAAATATATGTATACATAGATATATGTATAGATATATATATATATATGTATATGTATGTATATATAACTATATATTGGTATTGATATATATATATAGTAATATATGTATATAGTTATATATATAAGTGTATATGTATATAGATATATGTAGATAAAAATGTATATATATGTATATATACTTAAACTTAGTTGTATAGGTAATAATATATATATATATATATATATATATATATATTTATACGTATATAAACATATGTATATATGTAAATATATATGTGTATATATATATATAAGTATGTAGATGTATACTAACACTTAGTTATATAAGTACTAATATATGTATAGATATATGTATATATATATATGTGTGTATATAAATAAATAAATAAATATATATATATAAATATATATGTATATATATATAAGTATATAGTAGTGTATAAGTGAGTGGGTGTGTGTACGAGAGTGTGTGTGTGTGTATGTGTGAGGTAAGCCTCTGTGAGAGAGGGAGAGAGAGAGAGCGCGCTTCTGCTAAAGTGAGGGAGGAGAGTTAAGTCATCTAAAGCCCCAGGCGTCGTCTGATGTTTCACGTGCACGCGCAGGTGCGTAGGCGTGAGAAGAGGCGAACGCACGCAGGAGGGAGTGGGAGCGGGAGGAACCGCAGCGCACTGCGCTGCGCGATGAGGCGGGTGCGGGCGTGCGTGGATGGGCAACAGACGGTCGCTGCATGCCGGGTGACCGGATAAGTGAGAAACTTACCGGTGACCGCACTGTAGCCACAATGTTCCGCTGAAATGCATGAATAGTGGCTACAGTGCAAGCTCGGCTCGTGCGACCGGGTGTTGGCAGTGTTGTGAGTGCGGGCGTCGCTGAGCGAGCTGGCGCACACGCGGAAGGACTGTGCCGGCTGCTGGCGTGCGCGAAGAGAGGCGAGGGCGGCCTGCAAGCACACACGGAAAGTGCTGCGTCGGTTGCTGCAGGGGTGCACAGTGGCCTACGTGCAGGCGAGCGGTGGCCTGCATGTGGGCGAGCGGTGGCTAGTTGAGCTTCAAAGCTTGAAGCTCCTGTGGCAATGGCGGTGTTGGCTTTGAACGATGAAACAGGGAAGAGAACCACCACGCCCACCAGCTCTTTGATGAGCTGGGCGGTGGTGGGACTCACAGTGGTGGTTGTGCACCACTGTGAGTTGCTCCTGCCCGCAACGTGGCTCTTCAGGAAGAAGAGAGGCTGCGTATGGAGGGGAGAGGGTTGGAGACTACCTGGAAGGGAAGGAAGGTGTTGTGTTTTGGCGTGGACCAGGCTCAGCGGAATGGAAGAAGGCTGGGCTCTTTTTTAAAGAGGAAGAAGGCATGCACAGCCATGCCCTGGCTATGCAGGGCAAGCTTTGCAGAGCATGGCGCGAAGAAGGTCCAGCCATGCTTTGCAGCTGCAGAGAAATTCAAAGCCAAAAAGAAATAAAAATTAAGATGGAGATTTTGCGAGGCAGCACTTGAAGAATACATTAATTTCATGGCCATTTTATTCACTCTCCTCCCCTCTCAAATAAATGCATGAATGCGTTCATTTTTACAAATGCGACTATGGTTACCTAATTTGCACTGGCAATGCTAGGAAATAGCACAAGATGGCACAATTGTAGGTGTATTTTTGCTGTACAATCATACCCCCTTGCCTATCTTTTGCTAGTCCCTAGCAAAACATTTTTTTTTATTGCATTTAGAAATGATCTTTAAGCTAAAGATTTTCTCCTGAGGCGACATAGGTGTGTTTATTGTTGGATATTGTGAGAACCAATTGCAGAGAAGACTACCAATACTTTAAGTCTCACATGACATAGACCATCTATCAACTAACCTGGACTCTTGATATTTAAACCTTAAGTACGATTTCCAGGACTCGGAGGTTTTTACTGTACTCGAGAGCTCAAGAGATTATGGCATGTGCATAGTGAAGGATCAAGATTGACCAGATGAACATTAAGACTCAAGCCCAAGGTTTAACGAATTTTTAAGTACAGGATGGTCACAGTTTCAGCTCGTGTCTTCGGATTGACCCTTAAAAAGATGTCAAAAAACTCAACTCCCATTTTCTGACATTTGTGGCTCAAAGAAAATAGGGTATTTGCCCTGAAGAACTTTTTTGTAGGAAGATTTTACAGAAATTTGTGAGATATACTGACTTATTTGCATCTTCTCCCTCATTTTTTTTTTTGAAACACGTGTCAGTATATCTCTTACAACATTATTTGGAGGATCACACTTTTCTTTTTGGTGGGAGAGTTCCTTCTTGGTGGAAGGAGTCTTTCCTAAACAAAAGACTAAAGCCTGGGATAAAAAGTCTACTTGTGCTCACAGGTAAGGACTCCACCTTCCCTAATGAACACTAGGGTTGGATCTTATGTTCACCTGGTCTTTCTTAATATGTGTAGTGTGAACCAAGATTACTTAGGTTCTTGAGTAGAAGCAAACCAACGGATCCTGTACTGGTGTCTCAGGTACAAGAATACGTCCTTAGTTAGGAGAGATTCCGATCTATCTTGTCAATGCTCAAGTGAATTAAGCCGAGCCTGAGAGAATCAAGCTTCTGTGGCCTGGAAAGTCTTCAAAACAATGGTTGAATATCCATAAACACTTATTGTATTTTTGTTTCAACCTTCAGATCATTACTAAACACCAATTTTTTTTTGTATATATATATATATAGATAGATGGAAACTGCATGATACCGTAAAATACCCAGATCCTATGGATGCCTATCCACTCCCCCATGGCAAACGATGCTATGCCCTCATATGCATGTAGGGTAAGGTAGAGGAAGGACGAAAGATCAGGTAACGAGAGCTGAGGTGCAGGGTATACAGTAGGGTGGTAGGGTGGGTGGATGGTGGGTGGTCAAGTGAAAAGTGCAGTGAACGTGACAGTGGTGGAGTGTTTTTGGGGTGCCTTCCAACGAGCGCTGAATTTAACGTCCCCAACTGGACTCAGAATGAGGCAAAAAATTAGTTACCCTCCAGCAGGGCAACAGATTCTCCAATAGGGGTAGGTTCATGAGTAAGATAGGGTTTTAAACGCTGCTCATTGACCGTAAATTTATGCCTAGATTTAGGATCTTCAATCTCAACGGCCCCGTTGGGAAATGGTCTCGAGATCGGGAAAGGACTAGTCCATTTGGACTTCAGTTTCCCAGGAAAGAATTTGAGCCGGGCATTGTAGAGCCAAACTTGCTGAGATGGCTCAAATTCCTTCCGCCGAATACGGCTGTCGTGAAAAGCCTTAGTGCGTTGTTTGAAAGTTAAAGCAGAATCATAGGCTTCACAACGGATCTCTTCCAGCTCCTGGAGTTGGAGTTTCCTTTCCCGACCACACAGGTCTAGGTCGAGGTTACATTAGCGAACTGCCCAATAAGCGTGGTGCTCCAACTCCACGGGCAAATGACAAGGCTTCCCGTAAATGATTCTATAAGGAGACATACCAAGGGGAGCCATGAAGGCGGTTCAATATGCCCAAAGTGCGTCAATCAGCTTGTCGGACCAATCCTTACAGTTAGGTTGAACCATTTTCTGGAGAATTTGCTTGATTTTCCGGTTCGACACCTCTGCCTGGACATTCGTCTGAGGATGATACGGGGATGCGATATGATGGTGAACTCCGTATTTCCTCAGAAGTGCCCGAAAAGACGCATGGGTAAAGTGGGTTCCTCCATCTGAGATAATGGCTCGAGGGATTCCAAAGCACGCAAAGATGTTGTCTTTGACAAATTGAGTGGATATAACATGGTCAGCACGGCGTGTGGGAATAGCCTCAATCTATTTTGAAACATAATCAATAGCCACGAGGATAAATTCGAAGCCGTTGGAAGGAGGAAAGGGACCCATGAAATCAATTCCCCAAATGTCTAAGATTTCCGCAGCTAGGATGGGTTGTAATGGCATCATGTCACTGTGTGACATTGACCCTAACGACTGGCACCTAGTGCAATGTTTGGCATACTTGTGTGCATGCTGGTGAAGGGAGGGCCAAAAGAAATCGCACTGCAACACCTTGGCTGCAGTTTTCCTCCCAGAGAAATGGCCTCCGCAGGTCTGATCGTGGCAGAAGGATAGCACACTAGGGAATTCACTGTCAGGAATACAGCGACGGATGATTTGATCGGCACCTATGCGAAAAAGAAGTGGATTATCCTAGAAATAATACTTTGCTTCTGCCATGAGACGCTCGTGCTGGTTTTTAGGCCAGCCACATGGAAGTGATCCAGAAGCAAGGTAATTGGCAATGTCGGCATACCAAGGTCCACTTGCCACATTAATTGCCAATAGGTGCTCATCAGGAAAAATCTCATTAATCGGCGGTGTAAGTCCAATATGGTCAGGGTCCAGTCTGGAAAGATGATCAGCCACAACATTCTGGGCTCCAACCTTACTGCGGATCTCAATGTCAAATTCTTGGAGCAGAAGGATCCAACGAATCAGTCTGGGCTTAGCATCCTTCTTGTGCATGAGATGGCGAATGGCCACGTGATCAATGAAAACAATAACATGTGAGCCCAGGAGGTAAGAGCGGAATTTCTCCAGCCCAAACACGACTGCCAGTAGTTCTTTCACAGTGGTAGTATAATTACGCTGGGCCTCGTCCAATGTCTTACTAGTGTAGTACACCACGAAGGGGTGTCTATCGCATCTTTGTCCCAGGATGGCTCCGACTGCAAGGTCGGAAGTGTCACACATGAGTTCAAAGTTGAGGGACCAATCAAGTGGCTGGAGAATAGGGGCCTTGGTGACAGCATTACACAGCTGCGTGAATGCTCGTATGCAGTCAGGGCCCATATCGAAGGGTACGTCGGTCGATAAGAGTTGAGTTAAAGGTCGAGAAATCTTGGAGAAATCTTTGATGAATCTCCAATAGAAACCGACGTGTCCCAGGAAGGAGCGGATTTGTTTGATAAAGCCAGGCACAGGTAAATCAGCAATTACATCAACCTTAGCTCTGTCAACCTCGATACCCCTATCGGAGATGATATGCCCGAGAACAATTCCCTCGTGTAGCATAAAATGACTTTTTTCCCAAGAAAGCATGAGGTTTACATCAGTACATCTCCTAAGGATACGGGTCAGGTTGGCAAGACAGTCATCGAAAGATGGTCCAAAGATCGAAAAGTCATCCATGAAGACCTCGAGAAAGTCACCCACCATGTCATGAAATATTGCCAGCATACATCTTTGGAAAGTTGTTGGCACGTTACAAAGTCCAAACGGCATCCTTCTAAATGCAAAGGTGCCAAAGGGGTAGGTAAAAGTGGTTTTCTCTTGGTCCCAGGGGTCAATTGCCACCTGGTTATATCCTGAGAATCCATCCAGGAAACAAAAAAAATTATTTCCCACTAACCAGTCCAGGATTTGGTCAATGAAAGGTAGCAGAAAGTGATCTTTCTTAGTTGCAGCATTGAGTTTCCTATAATCTACACACACTCTCCAAGATGTAGGAGTGCGTGTAGGGATGGATTCGCCCCTGTCATTGACATGGATGGTGAGTCCTGCCTTTTTGGGCACAATGTGAATCGGACTCACCCAGGGGCTATCGCTGATCGGTAGATTATACCTGCATCCAGCCACTTATAATTTCCTTCTTAACGACCTCTTGCATGTTAGGGTTGAGACGTCACTGCATCTCACGGGAAGGTCAAGCCTCCTCCTCGTATATATACGGTTAGTGCAGTAGGAGGGGCTAATGCCAGATAAGTCTGCTAAAAACCATCCAATAGCTGCCTTGTGTTCTATGAGGACCTTCGTTACTTTACACTCTTACTCCCTGGTCAATTTTGAACTGATGATTACGGGGAGCATTTCATTTGGTCCTAGGAAAACATACTTAAGTGTACTGGGCAGCTCTTTCAGCACGGGAGTGGATGGTGAAAGATCTGGCATTTCTTTGGACGAGAGTGTCCCAGGCGAATCGGAAAACAAGTCAGGAGGAAGAAGTTGGCCCTCAGATTGGCCAAGAAGAGGGGCTTCTTGGATAGATGGATCCAAAAAGGAATAGCCCCAGTGAGTAGCATGTGGGCTCAAGGTCCCAGTGTGGAGTTGCAAATCCGCCTGATTTGGCGGAAAAGAAAGGGCAATCTTGTCTTCAAGAGTGTGTACCGGCGGTGAGTAGCCCGGATATGACTTAGACCACGAGGTATGGGAAGCGGAGAAAGCCTCGTCAGAAGTCTGGTCAGGAGAAGGTACGAGACTAGGGAGGGATGGGGGAATGTCACAATATGTGTTCGTCAGGCAATCGTCAGTGTTTACAGGTAATCCGCAACAGTCTGAATAGGTCCCAATTAGTCTGATACACGCGCTGACGGCCATGTCCTCGTCAGACGTGTCATCCTCGATGCAATCACAATTAAAGCTCTTGGCTGCCTTGAAGATGTTTAGCTTGAGCTTCTCAGATCCAACAGTAATCTCAATACAGCCCGACTCACAGTCGATATGGGTGCAGGCTGTGGCCAACAAAGGTCGACCAAGGATGATCGGACAATCAGAAAGTGAGCTAGGAACTTCCATATCTAAAACAAGAAAGTCAACAGGAAAACAGAGACTGTTGACCCTAACCACCATGTCTTCCACCACACCCTTTGGAATTTTGACAGAGCGATTTGCCAACTGTAACGTGACAGGGGTGGGTTTCAGATTTCCCAAGGAAAATTTTTTGAGCATGATGGTCAGTATAAGATTGATGGAAGATCCTAGATCAAGCAGGGCATGGTTAAAATTGCAGCCTTGGATGCTACAGGAAGTAAGTGGTATGCCCAGATCTTTCTGCTTCGGTGGTAGATTTGATACTATAGCACAACTCGCATGAAGTGAGAGAACCACAGGATTCTTAGTTTTCTTTGACTGTCGCCTGGGTGTTGTGTAGTCTTTGAAAAATCGGGCAACAATAGGTATGTGGTTGATATCCTCGAGTAGGGGTACCTTGATTTCAACATCCGTGAACAAATTACACAGGTTATCAAAGGCCTGCATATCTTTCTTCTTACCTTTTGGCTCCCTCAGTAGAGCCTCAGGGAATGGGACTGATTCTGGCACCATTTTGGGTGTATCGTCCTCTCGCGAATGCGGTGCGCATCCCGAATGAGAGGGCGATGAAGCAGACGGGCCAGGATCAGGTCGAGGTGGATCAACGATCTGCTTACCGCTCCTCATAGTGATCACATTGGATGATCCGAGTCCAGTGGGATCATACGACGGAGGAGGGTTCGCAATAGGGACATAAGAGTGAGGTGCTGCAGCGGGATTAGCCTGAAATCACGGTGGAATGCTCAGAGCCTGCTGAATTTGGTGAACCTGCCCTTGAGAAGGTCTTACCTATGGTTGAGGACCATGGGGTACAAAATTTCGCGGGTTTGGAACAGGTTGGGCGGGAAGAGTGACTTGAGATCGAGTCGCCATGCGTAGTTGACTGATCTCAGCATTCTGCTGCGCCAATTGGTGCTGAAGAGAGGTCATGTTCTCTTCATGGCACTTTGACATTTCCATCATCATTCGCATCAATTTGTCAAGAGGACTTGATGCATGTTCTGCTTGCGATACGCAAGGACCCGATGGTGGATTCACCATAGGATTAGATTGGGCCCTTGGGATTACGGGTGCAGACGGTCGCATTGGTCCACCAGTAGGGTTTTGGTACTGCGGGTTGTTGGACCATGCGAAGTTCGGATGATTTCGCCACCCTGGGTTATAAGTGGTAGAGAACGGGTTGTTCCCTAGGGCGCAAGCATCTTCTATGCTAGAAGACGTATCCACATGTAAATATGCATCCGAGCACATGGAGGCTTGGTCCTCCATGTCAAAATACTGGCTTGTAGAAGCCAGATCCACATGACTTACTGAGTCGCTCGGCGCGACACTCAGTAAGGAAGGTCTTACGGGGTTTCTTGGGATAAGCCTGGTATTGGAAGAATTGGGATTGTGACGAATTGGTGAGGTGGGGGTGTTTGCCATAGAACGGGTAGGGTTGGCCAGAAGCTCGTCCAGCTTCTTGTGCACGACGGGGACTTCATCCAATTTCTGTGCGATAAGGCTGAGATCTGTGGATGAATGGGAGGGTCCCGTGTCAATTTCGTGGACATTACGGGGTAGGCTGGTATGATTAAAGGTGACAATGGAAGCATTGTTCATTGAGGTTTCGCTCATATTTTCAAATAATTCAAATGCTCCATTCTCATCTTTATTCATGAAATTCCCTTTGCAGGAAGCGTCTGCAATCTGCTTCAAAGTCTTATTTAGCCCATAGTAGAAAATCTAGGCTACATGCCACTTAGGCAGACCGTGGTGCAGACACTTCCTGAGGAGGTCATTGTATCTCTCCCATGCCTCATGAAACTGTTCACCGTTTTGTTGCGTAAATGAAGTGATAGCACGGCGAAGCGCATTGGTTCGCCCGATTGGGAAGAACTTCTTGAGAAACACTGTTCGCATCTCTTCCCAAGAGTGGATGGTTCTCCCAAGGGTGCGTAACCACTGCGACGCTTTATCCCGCAATGAAAACGGGAACATTTTCATGAGGACTATAGGTAACTTGATATTTCTTGGTTTAACAGTTTCAGCCAATCGGGTTAGGTCTTCCAAGTGGAGAGAAGGATCTTCACTTGCAAGACCGTGGAAGTAAAAATTTATCAGGCCAATTATATTAGGTTTCAATTCAAAGTCGTCCCCGCCCATGAGGACCCGAATTTGTCCTATGGTCTCTATAGCAGCGGGATTCTGATAGGAGCTAAGAGACCTAGGCTCCTCCCATTCGGGAGGGTTCTGCATTTCCTCCAATGTTTCCCTTATGGCTTCAATTTTCTCATTATACATTTCCATTTGGGCTTGGAGGCAGGTTATGGGATCTAAGGCTCCACCACCTAGTGGGTTTTGAGGGCGGTTTCCTCCCTTGGGATTTGGGGGTTGGCGTGCAGCCATGTTTGTGGAGGAGGACGATTCGGCTTCTTTTCTAAAATTATCAAGCAATTCACACAGTTCAGGGTTTTGTGACCTCCTCCCAAACATGCACTTTCGCAGGAAGAATTGGGGGGATAAGAAGGGAAAAGAGATGAGAGAAATGACGCCGCAAAGGTACACTTGATGACAAATCAATACAATCAAATTCCTAACCTCTGTAGTGTACCCTTAGACCTAAAGATCTAAGCTACCTACTATCACGACCTACGGAACCGTATGTGTGCACCGCAGAACCACCGGGCTAGATTGAAAGGCCATTTGCCTCAGTCTTAGACACCCGATAGCATGCGGGAACCCTCACCTGCACGTAGGTGCTACACGCAGGTAGTTAGACCTCCAATCCTTAATAAGGGTCAAGTTGCTACCAATTTTAGTTAGAGGCTTAGGATCAAGTGCTTTTGGAATGTGAAGGGCATTATTTACGGGTAATGCCCAAGTGATTGATTTTTAGAGTGTGTAAACCAAGCATGCAATGGGGAAATCTCCCTGAATTGAAGTTTTAATTGGTGAATGGTTTTTAGAATTCAGCTTAAGTAGTATGGATTTTAGGATTTCTCTGAATTACCAATTCAACCAATCTTCAGGTTTTGAGAGAATACAAGTTTTCTTCTAAGCCCAAAAAATGCTTCTTCAATGTCAGTTGATTAATGCATTCCAAAATGCAATGGGCTTTCCTAGATGGAGATTTCTATGTGTCGATGCACGAATCAATTTTAGATTAGTGTGAAAGGGAGCCAAAGCACTTCAATTCAAGTGCTCCCTAATCACCAAAATGATTTCCACATACAAGGCTTAACCATAAGATAAGGAAAATAAAATTGTTGGGGTTGAAGTATTCAGGATCGAATCTTAGGCACGTGAAAGGTCGTGGTGGGGTTGGAATCAACTCAATTCCAAGTCTCCCCACCAAAAAATGTGATCCCAAATTCGTAGATAAATGAGGCAAAGAGGGGTGGCAATCAATCTTTTTATTTGCCTCAAAGAATACTTCACATAGCGAAAGATTCAATAATCAAGATTCTTGGATCTTCGCTATGCGAAGTTTTGCGGGAAATCCCGGGGTGGTGGGAGTGAAGGCAAACAATCAAACAAGTGATTTTTAATCCACTTGTCCCAAGAGATACCAAGAAGTTTTTCTAGTTTTTTTTTTTTTATTAAGGTGACAAGTTAACCTAAGTTGCTAAGAAAGAAGGACCTACTTGTTCAGCAACGTGTGCGAAGCTCTAGTGGGTGCCGGCGTCTTCACGATCTCGTTCCCACCTTGGATCTGCCCACGTCTCCTACTTCATCTGCCTGTCTTCTCTTGCAACAGGTTCACCTGCACAGCAACAAACAGAAACACCCGTGAAGAGAAGGGTGTGAGAAGAGAAAAATTGAAGGAATGGAGTAAAAACTTACTTGAATGTGCACTTCCCCGGCAACGGTGACAAAAAAGATGTGGTGTAGACCCGGATAGGTTGTGTTAATATAGTGATTTTATCGTTAAAATGCGTATAGTGGTTAACCTAAATCGAGCCTAACCATCTCTTTACAAAAATTTTTAACCTGGCCTACTTGATTTTATCTTGGTCACTTTTAGGCCCAGGGTCAAACTCAGGGAAGTGGGATTAGAGGTGAAGAAGTTTCTATGCCTTTCCTATAATGAATCTCTTCCATTCGTTTTATTATGTTTTTGGTGTTTTTCTATTTAAGATTTTTTTTTCTGATAATCTTTTGTCCTTGAGGTACACCCTCAAAATCAGGTTCTTGGCTTTGAGCCAAATTAGGGTTCCAAAACTAGTCTTGCTATTTGCAAGACTGAGTACCTGCAAGTCAAGGATTATCTTTTTTCTTTTGTATATTTTTTTTTATCTTTTTACTGGCAGCAAAGAGAAAGAGAAATAAAGTAAATATAGTATATATATATGTGTATATATTATATATGTATATAGGGGTGGGGGTGGAGGTGGAGATGGCGTGTAGCACGGTGTCGAGTCGGTCGTCGTCTAGGAAGACGCAACCAATAGGACGAAGTGCCGCATGGAGTGTAGGATGGATGGGTGGAGGATGTGTGAAAAAAGAATGCTTTCTGTACGCATGTATCGGGGAATATCAGCAACTGGTGTAGATATTCCAATGATACAACGTTTGGTAGGTGATATGAAAAAACATATATATATGTATGTATATATGTAAATATATATCAATATGTATATATGGTTATAATTATATAAGTGTATATGTATTTATATATGTGTATATATATATAGATATAAATATATGTATAGATAGATATATGTATAGATATATATATATATATGTATATGTATGTATATATAACTATATATAGGTATAGATATATATATATATATATATAGTAATATATGTATATAGTTATATATATATGTGTATATGTATATAGATATATTAGTATAAGTATCTATGTATATAGATATATGTAGATAAATATATATATATGTGTATATATATATATATATATATATGTATATATACTTATACTTAGTTGTATAGGTAATAATATATATATATATATATATATTTATACGTATATAAATATATGTATATATGTAAATATACATGTGTATATATATATATATATATATAAGTATATAGAAGTATATATATATATGTATGTATGCTTACTAATACTTAGTTCTATAAGTACTAATATATGTATAGATATATGTATATATATATATGTATATAAATATACATATATATATAAATATATATGTATATATATATATAAGTATATAGTAGTGTATAAGTGAGTGGGTGTGTACGAGAGTGTGTGTGTGTGTATGTGTGAGGTGAGTGTTTGTGAGAGAGGGAGAGAGAGGGAGAGAGAGAGAGAGAGCGCGCTTCTGCTGGAGTGAAGGAGGCGAGTTAAGTCATCTGAAGCCCCAGCTGTCGTCTAATGTTTCACGTGCACGCGCAGGCACATAGGCATGCGAAGAGGTGCGTGCACGTAGGAGGGAGTGGGCATGGGAGGAACAGCAGTGCACTACACTACGCGTGAGGCGGGTGCGGGTGCGAAGAAGCGGGCGAAGACGCGGGTGCTGAAGCGAGCAGGCGTACGCGAGAGCAGGCGCTGGAGCGGGCGTGGGGAGAGACGCAGGCATGGGCTTATGTGGACGGGCAACAGATGGTCGCGGCACGTCGGCTGACCGGATAAGTGAGAAACCTACCGGTCACCGCACTGTAGCCACAGTGTTCCCTGAAACGAGTGAATAGTGGATACAGTGCGCGCTCGGCTCGTGCGATTGGGTGTTGGCGATGCTGTAAGTGCGAGCACCGCTGAGTGAGCTGGCGCGTGCACGGAAGGACTGCGTCGGCTGCTGGCGCACACAAAGAGAGGCGAGGGCGGCCTGCAAAAACACGAGGAAAGAGCTGTGCCAGCTACTGCAAGGGCGCATGGTGGCCAGCACGCGGGCGAGCGATGGCCTGCGTGCGGGCGAGTGGTGGCCGGTTGAGCTTCAAAGCTTGAAGCTCCTGTGGCAATGGCGATGTTGGCTTGGAACGATGAAATAGGGAAGAGAAGCACCACGCCCACCAGCTCTTTCATGAGCTGTGCAGTGGTGGGACTCACAGTGGTGGTTGTGCTCCACTGTGAGTTGTTCCTGCCTGCAGCATGGCTCTTCAGGAAGAAGAGAGGCTGCGTATGGAGGGGAGAGGGGAGGAGACAGCCTGGAAGAGAAGGAAGGTGCTATGTTTTGGCGTGGACCAGGCTCAACCGCAAGGAAGAAGGCTGGGCTCTTTTTAAAGAGGAAGAAGGCATGCATAGCCATGCCTTGGCTGTGCATGACTATGTAGGGAGTGGCTGTGCAGGGCAAGCTTTGTAGAGCATGGTACGAAGAAGGTCCAGCCATGCTTTGCAGCTGCGGATAAATTCAAAGCCAAAAAGAAATAAAAAATAAAGATGGAGATTTTGCGACGTAGCACTTGAAGAATACGTTAATTTCACGGCCATTTTATTCACTCTCCTCCCCTCTCAAATAAATGCATGCATGCGTTCATTTTTACAAATGCGACTATGGTTGCCTAATATGCACTGGCAATGCTAGGAAATAACACAAGATGGCACAATTGTAGGTGTATTTTTGCTGTGCAATCAATGTGCAACCCAAGTACAGAACAGTTGACTATCTTTCTGTGCCAAATTTCACATGGACAAAAAGACCTAATGATTTAGAACTACCCATTGTCTGGCATTTTAGACTTGGGTTGCACACCACAAAACCATAGGCCCAACCTCGTAAGCTTAGCAATCTCCAATTCTGGGTGATTTTCATCTAGAACCTTAGAACCACTTGACATTGGGGCTTAGGTCTACATCACAATCTGGTTCACTGAAACGTCGGTTCTGTTATAACGTTGTAGTAAAGCTGGTTGTTACCAACATTTCAAATATAAATTTTTTACTCGGAAAAATAAAAGAGTTCCCGAGGTCGAACTCAGGGAGCAAGTTGTATTCTAGAGATATACAAGTTCTATTACAAAAATAAAGAGAGAGAGAGAGAGATGAAAATTTGGCTTCTTCTTCTTTTCTTCTTTCTTCCTCTTTGTCTTTGGTTCTTCCTGTTCTTCTTCTTCTTCTTCTTCTTCTTCTTCTGCTTTCTTCAGATCTTCCCCTCGTGCTCTTCTTCTTCTGTTCTTCCTTGTTTCCTTTCTTTCTTTTTCTTCAGATCGTCTTCTTCTTTTCTTGCTTCTTTCGCGTTGGCCGTTGCTCTTCCTTCTTCTTCAGCCTGTCTTCTTTCCTACTCTGGCTGCTGACCTTCCGTCGTCTGCCCCGGTGCTGAGACGACTTAACGATGCCTATGCTACAGTGCCGCAGCTCCTTCTTCTTCAGCGGGTCTGCTTCTTCTTCTTTGGCCTGCACACTTCAGAGTTTTTTCGTCAAGAGGCAAAAACCTACTCTACCCCCCTCCCCCGCGTATCTCTCTCTCTGAAATCACTCTTCGGAAGCTCTCCCAGAGCGCTATCGGGTAATCGGGTTCGGGTCAGGCCCGGGTCCAGGCCCACCGGCGTGCGTGGTGGGCGAGGAGTGCAGGTCAGTCTAATCGGGTCGGGCCAGGTCCGCGGAGCGTGGTCACGGACGAGGCCGGGTCGGGTCGGGTGAGAGGGACCTCACCCCGTGGTAACTGAGGCAAACAGATGGTGGCACTTTTGCAATTTATGTGGGTGTGTGGCTTCAGAAGGTTCCGAGGTGGGACTATCCGCGCACCCCTTTTCTCTCACGCCTGCAATAGGGATGGTGCTTCCAATTGCAACAGCTGTTGAGGCTCGCAACTCCAATTGAGGGCCAGGGTGTGTGTGCAAGACTCTTTCGCGCAGCCTAGGTCTTCAACCTGGGATATCTAGGCTTGGAGCAACCTCAAGCAAGCTTCGAGCTTCCTCGCCAATGGCGGTCAAGGCCTGGAACCTGAAACCAATAGAACGGCCTCTCGGCCAAATCAGACAGGCGGGGGACCTTCGCCGTGGCACGGCGAAGGTGGTCAGGGGGTCTGCAGGGGGCGAGATGGAGCTAACAGGTCGTCCTAGGTCAAACTGTGAGCGAGGAAGTGGGTGTGTTCGGTGGGTCTGCAGAGGGTGTTTGGTGGGAAGTGGAGGGGCGGAAGAGGATCAGGGTGAGGAGGCGGAGGTTCTGCGGTGGTCGGCGAGCCGTGTGGGTCGCTGAGGTGATGGGAGCGGCTCGCCGGAGGGTGGTCGGAGGCGGAGAGGATGAGGGTGAACAGGGTCGGTAGAGGGCTTAATTGACTAAATCGAAAGCGGGGAAAGAAAGAGGAGGAGAAGGGGAGTAGGTCTAACTTAACTGCAGGGACGAAGGGGGAGGAACAGGGCGACAGTCGTATCGACTGTCGCCGGAGAAGACGATGCTCAGAGAGAGGGGCGGCGGCGAGCAGAGGGCTGGAGAGGCGCCAGCTGGGTGCGGCGTGGCGCGGGAAGAGCAGGGGAGGAGGTCTCTGCTGCTGGTATTGCGGCAGAGCGAAGAGGTGGAGGGGGAGGAAGTCGCCGGAGCTGGTGAGCATCTGCCGGAGGAAGAAGAGAAGAAAGCTGGGGGTTTTCTCCGTCAGATCCAGGCTCCTTTGGTCGGTGGAGCGGCGGGGGGTATTTATAGGGTTGAAGCAGGGAGGAAGGCGGAGGGAGACGACGTGTCTCCCTCGCCGGAGAATGGTCGGAATACGAACCCATACCGTCCGTGCGTTCGCACGGCCGGTATGGGGGGCTACAATGACCATGGGGGTGCTCCTGCGACGGCTGACGACGCAGGGCACCCCCGGTATACATGCCAGGTCCTCCACCTCACCCTGCGCGGCGCCATGCTCCGCGCAAGGTCGCCGGAGCATGGTGCTGGCAGGGTTTTGCAGGAGGGACCTGTTTGCAAAGAACGAAGGAGAGTTAGGGGCCTAAATGCGAGGGTTCAAAAGTTGAGGGCCAAAGAGTAAATATATGAGGACCAAAGTGTAAAGTCGGTCAAGGAGGTTTCTTCTTAGGCTCAAGTTTTTATACATGACTAATTAGAACCTAAGGAATCTGATGGTAAATTTCATTTTCATATTAAACCTTGTTTGACCGATCAATTTGCGTAAAGACCCAAATTAAGTTATTAATTGGGCATGGTTCTCAATGTAGGTCAAAATGGGTTCTAAAGGCCAAATTGAAGGTTCTAAACCCTAGAGATTATTTTTCTATGAATTTTAGAGGGTTTATTCTATTTTTACTTTGCCTCGAACCTTGTGAATTGAAGTGGGTTGTTTTAGGGTTACAGATTATCATTTGGTTCCTTGGAAGTGCTGTAGCCCTTGCTAGATCATCTCATCCCACTTTTATTCTTATTAAGCTGTTTTGACCTGTGTTTGGGCCCTGAATTACCCTGTATGCAGATTATACTGATAAAATTGCACTTTTACCCCTTATGACTGGTTTTCTTCTCAAACTCAGAATTCTCTGAGTTAAGCCTTTCCTTGAGATATGTAGGAGCTTTTATCCTTTGTATTGGGTCAAAATGAGCTAGTTATGGCTCATGATGAGGTTCTCATCATTCACCTCTGTGGACATCTCCTACCGACGGGTTTGAGGATCAATCTTTTAATTCTGATCCTGACCCGCACTTGTGAATTATCAATTTCTTCCTTGTTTGTATATTTTTCCTAGCTAGAGGCAATAAACATAGCACGTGTGTATATTCCACGTTCTCTATGGAGCTAACCGAATTTTCACAAAATTCAGGTGATATTCTATTTGTTCTACCCTTTTCATATCTTTATTTTTACAATGAGGACATTGCATCATTTAGGCATGGGGGGTGGATACTTAATTCTAAAATTTTTTTGTTAGCTTCGTGGAGTTTCTTTCATTAGGAGAAGAGAACTTAGGCATTAGGAGTTGTTAACTTTAGAAAATGATACTTTAGGACCTGAACACTTTGATTCTTCAGGTCATTACGCTTAATCAGCCCGGGTGTCCACTAAAATGTGGACTTGTTCCTGAATCCTTGGCATGTTAATTTTACTTTAATTTTGTTAATAAATTGGGGTGATAAGTACACAACTTATCAAGCTGCTCTTTGATTTGAGGGAACTTTAAGTCTAAAGCATCTACACACTATTTGTACTGACTCACTTTTTGGTGATTTTTACGAAAATTAGGTAGCTAATGAACTTTCTAAGGTAGTATGCCTGGCAAGTTGTCATGGGTAACAGCCCATTGGCTGGTTGTCCGAAGCCCAGTGATGAGAGCCTCATCATGAGCCATAACTAGCTCATTTTGACCCAATAAAGAAGATAAAAGCTCCTACATAACCTAGAAGAAGGCCTAACTGAAGGAACAAGTGCTCTGAGAAGAAAACATGAAATAAAGGTTAAAACTACAATTTTACCATTGCAGTAGATAAACGGGATTTCTCAGAGGCAAAACATAGGTCAAATGGTCTAAATGAGATAAAAAGTGGGTTGAGTCAATCAGAAATGGGTTCATGTGCAATCTAAGAACTAAAAGACACTTGGTAACCCTAAAACAGACCCGCTTAAATTAACAAGGTTCCGGTCAGAACAAAAAGCAAGTAAACCCTCTACAAATCATGGAAAAACATACTCTAGGGTTTAGAACACTTAATTTGGCCTTTGGAACCTAGTTTGACCTAGATTAGGGTCCTAGCTCTTCAATTAACCTAATTTGGGTTTTTACGCAAAATATCCAGTCAAACGAGGTCAAACCTGAAATCTAACTTCTCCATTGGATTCCTTAGGTCCAAATTAGGTTTATACCAAAATTTGGACCTAAGGAGAGGTCATCTTGACCTACTTTGCAATTTAGTACACCCAAATCACAAATTGGTCCCTATCTTTTGAATACCGTTGCAGAGAACCCCCTAGGTTCTTCGCCTCCTTTGCAAACCGGTCCTGCCGCCATTGCTAGGGCAGAACCGAGCTCCGGCGAGGTTCGAAGAGGGATTGCTCTCTAATCCCTCAGAGATTCCCTCCCAGAAATGGAAGGAGAATTCTCTGAAGAATTGCCTTCCATTTAAGACCGATATCGATCCCTGGTGTGAACCCAATCTGTATCCTAACTCCTTTCCATCTCCGGCGACCAACCTCAGGCAATTACGTGCCCTTCACGCCCTAAGAACCCACAACTCCGGCCGAAGAGGCTGAGCTTGGTTTGGCCGAGGTTCCACCCCCAATTCCTCTCCTCCTGCCCGGCCAAACTCCCAGCAGGCTCCGGCGAGGCCCCCTCCCCTCCCTCTTCGCTCTGCCACAAAACCAGTGGCAGAGTTAACTTCCTGACCTTCCTCCGCGTCGCGCAGTACCAGCGCACGCCGCCTCAGCCCCGTCGTCGCCGTCGTCCTCCCCCACTGGGCGTCATCTTCTCCGGCGACAGCAGGTACTGCTGTTCGCCCTCCATCCCCTTTCGTCCTTACAGTTAGGTTAGAACTCCTCTCCATCCTCTCCTCTCTCTTTTCCCCCTGTTATCTCCCTTGATCGACCCTCGACAGATGCTAACCACCTCCATCGTCTTCGCCTCTGACCGCACTCCGGCGAGCCGCCCACACCACTCCAGCCCTCCACACGGCTCGCCAACCACCTCGAAAGCTCCGCCTCACCTCCAGGAACACACTCCACCCTACCACTGCCACTCCAGCCCTCCACAATCACCCCCCGACCAACCCACCATCTCCGGCCACAGGTTGACCTAGGCACGCACGCCTAGGCCGACCTGCGGCCTGCAGCACTGCCCACCGCCTTAGCCGTGCCACGGCGAAGGTCTCTAGCTATTCTGATTGGGCCGAGAGGCGCGTTTTGTGTATGACAGGGTTTGAGCCGCTGCCGCCATGGACGACCTCTGATGAAGCTCCCACGAAGCTCCAGGCACCCGGTCTTCCAGGCTACAGGTGCTGCATACTAGCGCGAGTGTCGCAAGGTGCACGAGTCCAGCCAAGGAGCGCTAGCAGAGCCAGCAGCTGTGGGGCAATCGCACGACGAGGCTTCTGCAGGCGCGTGAAGGCGAGACCAGATAGTCCCACATCGTGGGATTGCAACCCTCAGGTACCATATAAGTTGTTTTTGTGTTTTACTCTTATCGTCTCAGTAAGCACAGGGGTGAGGTCCCTCACTGATCCCACACCCGCCTCGTCCGCGGCCTGACCACGCGGACCTGGCGAATCCGACCCGACCTAGACCTACGCACTCCTCGCGCATCACACACCTGCAGGTGCGCCTGGTCCCGGGTACGATCCTGACCCGATTATGGCTGTGGCTCTGGGAGAGCGGTTTGAGTGAATTGCTTGAGAGAGAGAGATGCGCGGGTAGAGGGAGAAGGGTTAGGTTTTGCTCCTGTGCAGGCAGGCTGAACGCAGGAGGAGAAGGACTTGGCCGCGAGAAGGAAAAGAAAGAAAGAAGAAGGAACGGCAGAGAAGAATAGAAGAGGAAAAAACAAGGCAGAGAAGAAGAAGCAAGAAAGAAGCCTTCGCAGGGGAAGAAAGAAAAGAGCAAGCCAGAAGCAAAGGCACAGAGAAGCCAAGTGAAGACTTTGCAGAGATCAGAAGAAGAAAAGAAAGAGCAAAGACTGCAGCAGAAGAAGAAGAAGAATAATCAAGAAGAAAAGGAGAAATGCTTTTAAGACGTCTGATCACAAGATCAGACGTCCAATTTCATATTTTTTTGCCCTAACTCCTTTTAATCGCATACATTCATACCTGAATTGATATTTTGAGTAAATTAGTGTGTTCAATTACATTTTGATTTAGTGGTA
Organism: Thalassia testudinum; assembly: GCA_037157565.1. Taxonomy (NCBI): domain Eukaryota; kingdom Viridiplantae; phylum Streptophyta; class Magnoliopsida; order Alismatales; family Hydrocharitaceae; genus Thalassia; species Thalassia testudinum. Next base: position 118,098,527 of record JAZHRO010000014.1, read on the forward strand.
AGTTCCATTTGCTCCCTGTGTTTGACCTCGGATACTCCGGTCTTCGAGTAATAAAAACTTTGTATTTGTTCGAACGTTTTGTCGGTTATACTACAACATAATACGCTTTAAATCCGCACGAAACGCCCGTGAACGTTTTGGCGCCGCTGCCGGGGAGCACTGCACAATTTACCACTAGTCTCTACATTCTTTTTATCATATTGAACACTAACTTGCCCTACTTTTCTTTGATGTGATCTTGCAGGTACTTCATGAGAAAATCTCTCCCGCAAGTCAACCACTCCAGGGCAGGTAATTTCTTTTCTTCCTTAATCATCCCCTAATCTTTGAAAGACAAAAGGAAGAAAATCAAGTTAGGAATCAATTGCCTTCTTTATATAGTAATCACCATCTCTAAGGCAAAACATTTCTTGATTTTGCAAAAATTTCTGCAAATATTCTTGAAGTTGGAGTGATTTTTTTTCCATCCCACAAATTCTTGTGCCTAATTGAAAATAAATGCTTAATCTCGGCGGACCACACACTTCTTGTTTATAAGTCCAAAGAGAACTTTTGAAAAAGAAAAAGAGGATTGGAAATAGAACCAAATTAGGGTTTCCACATTAGGGTCTTGAAGCGCTAGTCACACATCCCTGTGTAAAAGGAAATAAACCCTCCCGCATCAGTGTGCTACCCAAGCCCTTGATTGAAGAAAGTTAAATAAGACAAACCCTAAAATTGAGCTCTAAAATCACTTGAATCTTAAAATTTTCTTTTGACCTAATAACCTGGGAGTCAAATCAGGGTGATCTCTAGGCTCCGAGCTTAGAATCATTCTGCCATCTATAGGACAGGTCAGGTGAAGTTGACCCCTTGGGTCAACCAACCTCTAAATTAGGTCACAATACCAAAAACATCTAAAGTTCAAGTGAGAACCCTAAAAGCACCTTTGAAATAAAAAGTGATAGACTTAAGAGGTCAAGGTCCCCATTCTGGTTTACCTGGAATCTCAGTGACAAGAGAGGTCGGGTAGGGGAAACCCTGTAACCCGTAGGGACGCTCTACCGTGTAGGGGTCTTTGCGGGACTCTCCCTCTCTGGCTGCCCAGGTAATTCTCAGGTGGACGATCTTCGGATCCAGGGGTTCATCCGCCCCAAACCTCCATAGTCATCCAAACATCTTTTGGGTGTCTTGATTGGGTCAAGAACATCTCCAGTCCTGCATCTTTTCTCTATAGAGCACACACACTCATTTTCAGTGGGACTCGTTATTCAGATCTGATCGCTTCATAACACATCTTGAGTCAAACTCTGATCGTGATTCCACCACCTGATCCAAATATGCAGCCGAACCACCTAGGACTACCAGTCGAGAAACCTGAATACCGGAGATCCATGAGAGATAAAATGATTGAGGATGCCATGAGATTTTATGAAAATGAAGAAACCTCAACAACAGTAGGAAACATTCAGGTTGATGTCCCAACAACCACAACCTTTGTCATAACTTGTGTCCAAGTACTATTAGTAGAAGCCAACAAAGGATCAACCCGTGACTTGCTCATTACTGCATACATTGAGATAGAAAAACTGCACAATAGTGAATACCTTCAATGTATGACAAATCCTCGACTTTGGAAGCAACACCAAGATAGTCTTGAAAAACGGGAAGAGATAATGAGATTAATAAAACAAGTGATTGATCAGAAATACCCGTACATACCGCCAACAGAGGATGAACTATCTTGGGACAACATCGAGGATAAATCTGATCTCGGGTTTGGGGCACAAAATGGTTGTGGATTCCCAACCCAGATGGAGTATAATGCACCTAATATTGAAGAAGGTTGGGAAGCTCCAAATGCAGGAAAGGACCATGATGAACCCATTTTAGAATCCCAAGACTCCTGCAAGTATGAGAGTAGAACTGAACCTCTCGAGGGTGTAAATTCCGTCCCTTATTCTGATAAGGTGGCCCTCGAAGGTTATTCAGACCTAGATTCTAGTAATTCCACCCACATCCTAAGCCTAGAACCTAGATCTGAAACCTATATTGAAGATTTCAAGGCCCCATATGAAGAAAATCAATCTCTTAATGAAGAATATGATTCTGGGCCTCGATTTGATGAATATCCCTCGTCAACCTCCTCAGAAGAACTAATCGAGTTTTCGGAAGTCATGCCAATCTATGATACAGAAACCGAGGACTTGGACGAGCGGGGTTTCGATTGGCTCTGCCCTACTAACCTTGAACCTGAGCCTCTACCAGATAGGGACACCTTTGTAAGCTCAGAATTAACATTTAGGCTAGATCCCAGTCAGGCTGCTGAATATACAACATATGATTTATTCTATGGTGGAACTCATGATCTAGAATCTCATTCAAACTTTGATTTTCGCAAACTCTCCAACGATCTCGAATCTGACCATAACATCAGAGAAAATATACCTCCTGATTATAACATGTCAATCTTCTTTGAAGCCACCTGCTCCACAGATACAGAACCAATCAAAACCCGTTCCCCACCCCGACCCGCAACCGGACTCAATTTCTATTCTGATTCACCTCTCACTGAGCCGATTGCAGATGATTCAACTCCATATCTATACCGGGTATCGGACACTGATCAGACCACAAATCAGGAGCCTCCATCCTTTGACCGTCCCTGTAGGGATTCCACACCTTACATTGATTATTTTTCGGAACCCTCGAGCCCGAACTCGAGTTTTCACTTCCATATCTATCAGAACATCACTGCATTTGGTGGGTCCCACATCTGCTAATCTACATCTATCAACCCACCAGACTTATTGGGTTTGGGCTGCATCATCAGCCCACTGATTTGAACAAGTACCTGGTTGGACCAACCAGGCTCTTAATCAAGGTGCTTGTTTTCCAAAACTCCATTGATTTGACCACTCCCTCTCCACCCCATTTTTTGCTCGGCTGAAGGCATTAAATTTAGCGCTTAACGGGAGGCAACCCGTCATCTCAAAAATAGAGACCCGTCTGATTAGCCGTCTGTACTCCACGTCTATTGCACCTTGAGTTCAGCCTTAGACAGTTGATCCCACCTCTGGTACACGTATCAGAGCTTAAAATCATTCGCATCACTCATTCCTGACCCATTCACCCACCCGATATATCCTGTTCTAAGCCCCTGACCTCAACACTAATTCCCACCCTCTGTTTACAATGAGGACATTGCAAAACTTAGGCATGGGGGGGTGATAAGGTGCATACATGCAAAACCAAGAAAAAATCAGAAGGATTCTCACAAAAAATTCGCATATGTCAAAAACACAAAAAATTGAAAAATTACGAAAAAGAACAAAAAAAAAATGGGGAGGGAGGAAATGTTGTGAGCCATATAATCATAAGGAGGAGAAAAAGAGCAAAAATGAAGAAAGGAGCACAAAAGGAAAAGAAAAAGAAAAAGTCATTAGTAAAAGATTAAGGGGTTAACTGAAGTTCTAGACCGAGTCAAGAAAAAGAAAAGAAAAGTGCTACGGAGATATAACAAGAGATTAGCGGGAACGCTGGTCTTAGGCCTTTTGGGCTAGTATCTTTAGCTTAAAAATTCACGTATCCGTTAAAATCTGGATAATCCTCAAGAGGTTGAGGAAAATGCGAAGCTTGAGTATTAGGTCTAAGGCTTAGGAAGTATTCAGCCTCGTTAACTGACCTCCGGTTTGCGGGATTCGGTAACCTAAGCACCCCAAATTCACACACAGTCTGGTTCAGTGCGCATAAAACATCCAAAACACGCAAGAGCGTTTAATAATCTGAGAAAGTCACCTAGATTAGGAGCGGCCAATCAACACAAGTTGATTGGGACGAGTTCCCAGCGCGGAGAGGCGGGAAATTCCCCTCGAAGATGCGTAACAACATATCATCTCCTCGGTGCTTGTCTCTTAGGATATTTAAATATCCTACTGGAGGCATGTAAGCACTCTGCTGGTTCAGACACCATGGGTGGCATTATCACGAAATGTCAATCGCCAGGGTCTGAATTCGGCCATGGAACGCCATGGGCGGGATTATCTCAAAATCTCGAAAGCCAGGGTTCCGGGGGTTGCCATGGGCGGGATTATCTCGAAATCTCGAAAGCCAGGGACCTTTGAGGATTGATGATGGGGACGAGGAATCCGATACAGACCATGTTGAGAAGCTAATCCGAAGCTAGAAATAAAAAAGAAAAGAGAGAGAAAAGCTCTCCAAACAAATAAATCTTCTATCTCTCTCTTACAAAAAACGCACTGCAAACTGAACTTAGGCTAAAAATATCTCAAGCACGGGTGCTTTAACCGCGGAGTCCAACAAACCCTAGGTTAGGTTCTGTGGGCGTAGAAACCTTTGCAGAAGACTGAGGCTAAAGCGGAACAGGTCCGGATTTTGGTTGGTACTTGAGTACCTCTAGGCCTATTGTCGGCATTCCCACCTAATCACAAAAGAAAAGGAGAAGCACTTATCATTGTTGACAACATTCAGGGTCTAGAACGGAAGTTAAAACTTTGAAATTTTGCTAAGGGACTAGCAAAAGCTAGGCATGGGGGTATGATGAGAGCCTCATCATGAGCCATAACTAGCTCATTTTGACCCAATAAAGAAGATAAAAGCTCCTACATAACCTAGAAGAAGGCCTAACTGAAGGAACAAGTGCTCTGAGAAGAAAACATGAAATAAAGGTTAAAACTGCAATTTTACCATTGCAGTAGATAAACGGGATTTCTCAGAGGCAAAACATAGGTCAAATGGTCTAAATGAGATAAAAAGTGGGTTGAGTCAATCAGAAATGGGTTCATGTGCAATCTAAGAACTAAAAGACACTTGGTAACCCTAAAACAGACCCGCTTAAATTAACAAGGTTCCGGTCAGAACAAAAAGCAAGTAAACCCTCTACAAATCATGGAAAAACATACTCTAGGGTTTAGAACACTTAATTTGGCCTTTGGAACCTAGTTTGACCTAGATTAGGGTCCTAGCTCTTCAATTAACCTAATTTGGGTTTTTACGCAAAATATCCAGTCAAACGAGGTCAAACCTGAAATATAACTTCTCCATTGGATTCCTTAGGTCCAAATTAGGTTTATACCAAAATTTGGACCTAAGGAGAGGTCATCTTGACCAACTTTGCAATTTAGTACACCCAAATCACAAATTGGTCCCTATCTTTTGAATACCGTTGTAGAGAACCCCCTAGGTTCTTCGCCACCTTTGCAAACCGGTCCTGCCGCCATTGCTAGGGCAGAACCGAGCTCCGGCGAGGTTCGGAGAGGGATTTCTCTCTAATCCCCCAGAGATTCCCTCCCAGAAATGGAAGGAGAATTCTCTGAAGAATTGCCTTCCATTTAAGACCGATATCGATCCCTGGTGTGAACCCAATCTGTATCCTAACTCCTTTCCATCTCCGGTGACCAACCTCAGGCAATTACGTGCCCTTCACGCCCTGCACACCAAGTCCAGCGCCTATATAAGAACCCACAACTCCGGCCGAAGAGGCTGAGCTTGGTTTGGCCGAGGTTCCACCCCCAATTCCTCTCCTCCTGCCCGGCCAAACTCCCAGCAGGCTCCGGCGAGGCCCCCTCCCCTCCCTCTTCGCTCTGCCACAAAACCAGTGGCAGAGTTAACTTCCTGACCTTCCTCCGCGTCGCGCAGTACCAGCGCACGCCGCCTCAGCCCCGTCGTCGCCGTCGTCCTCCCCCACTGGGCGTCATCTTCTCCGGCGACAGCAGGTACTGCTGTTCTCCCTCCGTCCCCTTTCGTCCTTACAGTTAGGTTAGAACTCCTCTCCATCCTCTCCTCTCTCTTTTCCCCCTGTTATCTCCCTTGATCGACCCTCGACAGATGCTAACCACCTCCATCGTCTTCGCCTCCGACCGCACTCCGGCGAGCTGCCCACACCACTCCAGCCCTCCACACGGCTCGCCAACCACCTCGAAAGCTCCGCCTCACCTCCGGGAACACACTCCACCCTACCACTGCCACTCCAGCCCTCCACAATCACCCCCCGACCAACCCACCATCTCCGGCCACAGGTTGACCTAGGCACGCACGCCTAGGCCGACCTGCGGCCTGCAGCACTGCCCATCGCCTTCGCCGTGCCACGGCGAAGGTCTCTAGCTATTCTGATTGGGCCGAGAGGCGCGTTTTGTGTATGACAGGGTTTGAGCCGCTGCCGCCATGGACGACCTCTGATGAAGCTCACATGAAGCTCCAGGCACCCGGCCTTCAAGGCTACAGGTGCTGCATACTAGCGCGAGTGTCGCAAGGTGCACGACTCCAGCCAAGGAGTGCTAGCAGAGCCAGCAGCTGCGGGGCAATCGCACGACGAGGCTTCTGCAGGCGCGCGTGAAGGCGAGACCAGATAGTCCCACATCGTGGGATTGCAACCCTCAGGTACCATATAAGTTGTTTTTGTGTTTTACTCTTATCGTCTCAGTAAGCACAAGGGTGAGGTCCCTCACTGATCCCACACCCGCCTCGTCCGCGGCCTGACCACGCGGACCTGGTGAATCCGACCCGACCTAGACCTACGCACTCCTCGCGCATCACACACCTGCAGGTGCGCCTGGTCCCGGGTACGATCCGGACCCGATTATGGCTGTGGCTCTGGGAGAGCGGTTTGAGTGAATTGCTTGAGAGAGAGAGATGCGCGGTTAGAGGGAGAAGGGTTAGGTTTTGCTCCTGTGCAGCCAGGCTGAACGCAGGAGGAGAAGGACTTGGCCGCGAGAAGGAAAAGAAAGAAAGAAGAAGAAACGGCAGAGAAGAATAGAAGAGGAAGAAACAAGGCAGAGAAGAAGAAGCAAGAAAGAAGCCTTCGCAGGGGAAGAAAGAAAAGAGCAAGCCAGAAGCAAAGGCACAGAGAAGCCAAGTGAAGACTTTGCAGAGATCAGAAGAAGAAAAGAAAGTGCAAAGACTACAGCAGAAGAAGAAGAAGAATAATCAAGAAGAAAAGGAGAAATGCTTTTAAGACGTCTGATCACAAGATCAGACGTCCAATTTCATATTTTTTTGCCCTAACTCCTTTTAATCGCATACATTCATACCTGAATTGATATTTTGAGTAAATTAGAGTGTTCAATTACATTTTGATTTAGTGGTAAGTTCCATTTGCTCCCTGTGTTCGACCTCAGATACTCCGGTCTTCGAGTAATAAAAACTTTGTATTTGTTCGAACGTTTTTTCGGTTATACTACAACATAATACGCTTTAAATCCGCACGAAACGCCCGTGAACACCCAGCTACATGACCACACTCATTCTATTGCCTTTAGATAAATCTTAGATCAGGGAAGCCACCTACTTCGAAAAAGAAAAAAATATATACTAAAAAAGTAAAAAAATAAAAAAATAAAAAAAAGGAGAAAAAAAAATAAACCACACTTCACCACACGAGTTTGGCTAGCAAGTTGTCGTGGGTAATAGCCATTGGCTGGTTGTCCAAAGCTCAGCTCACAAAAATGCACAAATAATTCCCAAAACACTTAGGGAAGAAGTGGGGAAGTAGAATAAATTGAGGAGATATACATTGGGTTCGCCCTTGTGTTGACCCCATAAAAAATAAAAAAAGTAAGGAGAAAGCTACCGGTTGAACAGATAAACCTTTAGGCAGAAACTCTTTAGGTCACTTAGGGTCGTAGAAACCTGAAGTCCATTTTAATGACTGCTTAGTAAGTCCATCTCTTTTTCATAAGATACTTAGAACTTAAAGTACTTTTCGAGTCTTGGGAGGGATAGGTAGCCATAGAAAGTTGCCCTGAAACTCTAAACTAAAAAATCCAAAAAAAATTAGAAAAGATGAGAAAAACATAAAAAATGTATCTTCCCTAGGATGGTCTCCATTTTGGTAGGTACCTAGGCACTGTTGAGTCTTTATAGTTTAGGACCTTAGTTGAAATTTCCTTTTGTTAATAAACAACTAATGCCTTAAGCGATCGACTCCTATTTCTATTTTTATACAGAGCGTTTAGTTTGATTTTGCTAGGGACTAGCAAAAGATAGGCATGGGGATATGATGTATACACATCCATTTAGGTTAACCTACCTATTTATGCTTGTTCTTAGGCTTAGATATGCATTCCATAGTATAAATATTGCATAGCCGGCATCATTCTACATTTAGAATAGTTTGTATAAAGTTTAGGTCAATTCGTGTCCTTTTATGGCCAAGAGAGAAGGAGATATATTTTGGGGTCTTGGATTGATGATCCAACTGTATGGATCTGATCAAGACAACTATCAGAGTCCAACACCTCTGAAATCATCTTGATCGAAGTCCCGTAGCACATTATGCAGTTCGAGGTAGATCAAAGGCCAAGGGGCAAGATGGCATTAATCCAAACCTCAGATGCCAAATCAGACCACATGGATGGATCTGAATCAATGATCGTAGCCCAATAGTGTGGAAATCAACCCAATCTGACATCCGTGGTGTCTCCTACTAAACAAAAAATATGGATAGCCAGAATGGCACCACGTGACGCCATCCCAGCGGCCCAAATCCACCTTCAGTAGCCACCCCTCCTCAAAGGCATTTTCACCGAGAGATCAGGACTGATGGATCGACATCCAACGGCCCTATGCTCGCCATGTTGCTTGTCTCAATGCCCTCATTAGAGCAGCCTTAATCTTGACTATTGGATTTCCATCCAATGGCTAAGATCAACTCCTGGCCATGCCCACAAAAACATCCTCTCGACACAAAATTGCCCGCAATGCATTGGTCGTGAGAGGCGTCCGCAACCCACGAGTGCAAGTTCGAGACCCGCGGCCACCTCCAATTCCTAGTGTGGGGCACGAGTGCTAAATTCTCCTGCTTGATCTCCATTAGATGATCCCAGAGCTCCCACATGGTGCATCCTTGAGCACTAGATGAGCATGACGCACGCATGCGGTTGATAATGTGCGGACACACTCTCGATTCGACGTGCATTTGAGGCACGATCTCAAGCGCAATCATCACGCATTCTCAGCCCTCCAATATGCGATCAACGACCACGTTCATTAATCACGCGCAACAGCTACGAGTGTTGCGAGCATGAAGGGGTGCATGAGCTGGAGGCTATAGCAGTATTTAAGGTTGAGCTTTAGTGACACCTTTGTTGTCACTAAATGTCCCATGCACAAAATGCCTCATCTCCTCCACTATAAAAGGATGCCTACCCCTCCTATTCTTCTTCATCTCTTCCTTTCTCTCCCTCACCACCTACAAGGCTCTAGAGAGAGATTGTCCCAAGCTCGAAATGCTCCTCTAGAGTAGAAAATCAAATTATTTTCCTGCCTCTCATCCCCATTCATGGAGCATCCTGTGGCCATCCTCTCACCACTTCTAGAAGTAGATCCTCGTCGCGACGCCGTCTTGCCCCGTCCTCTTTCCTCTGACACTATTTTCCTTAGTCCAACTTCTTGCCACCTTCATCCGAGGTGCCATCAGGGCAAGTCATCCTCCAAGCAACTGTCGAGGGGGACTATTCTCACCATTATCTACCTTATACTCCTTTCTAGTGTAGTCAATTTTTCTGTAGAAAACTTTGTTTGAATATATATTGTTTATCTCTCTACCTTATTTTATAAGTAAATTAGATAGATAAAGTCTTGTCGAATTGATTTCTTGCCTTACAAAAAAAACCAAAAAAATCTTAAAAGATAAAAACAATAGAAACAAATAAAATCGAAGTGCGGATTCAAACTAAACGTTTACCTCCCTATGTTCGACCCGGGACTCACTTCGAGTTTCGATATAAATTTTATCTGGTAGCGATTTTTGTGACTACGATGACGGGTTCATGGAAACCCTAATTTAACATCCCAAAAATATGCTCACCAATGTGGTTGCCTTGGTTGATTTAGGGCTTGTTTGAATTTGCATGAGCTTGTTGCCTACTTTCTTGCTAGCTTCCTTCCTTGTCTTTAGACTACAGAGGCATCTCCTTTGAATTAGTTATTTTCCTTGATAAATAAATTAGCGTTGTTACTCAAGAGACCATAAAATGCTAGAATTAGGGTTAAGGATATACAAATGCAATTATACATGCAATGCATGTAATGGATGCAATATTCACAGAATGTATGATATGTTTTAGCTTAATTTAGTCAAACTAGGCCCTATGTTTATTGTGCAATCACATGGCTATAAGGATTAGGATGGTGTTGTAGGTATTGAAGATGGTAGTATTGATGGTGATGGTGTTGGTGTGTTGTTGTGATTATGTGCCTGTGGTTGTGTGTGTGTAGGTGGGTTCTAGCCATGTGTTGTATGGTTGTTAAGAGGTGTAGAAGGAGGTACTAATGGGTGGAGGGCACGACCATGTGGTGGTGGTTGAAGTGGTGGCCAACAGTGAAGTGAAGGTCTAGGTGCTGGGGAGCAGTGAGTGGTTTGGAGAAGTGTTGCTGCAACATGTAAGAAAAAGAAAAATAAGCAAAATAGAGGAAGAACAGGGGATGTTAGAGGGTTGTATGGTGGTCGGTTGAAGTGAAGAGAAGGAGGAAAGGGAGAGCGTGAGGGAGGTTGGTGAGGTGACTATAGTGTGTGCAGCTGGTGGTCGTGGAAGGAGAGGGGTGGAAAGGTTGTGGCCGTAAGCTAAGGAGAAGATAAGGAGGTGCGTGAGGGGCAGCTAGAGGTGGCCAACACTAGTGGTTTGTGTTGGGTGGCTGCACATGGTTGGGTTGGTGCGTTTGTTATTGGGAGTTGGAGATGGGATGATAGGTGGCCGGTGGTGGTGTTGAAGGTGGTAGTCGGTGTTGGAATAGTGTGGTTGTAATGGATTCTAAATTGTCCTAAACTCTAGGCAACCTAATGGAAAGGTGCTGCCTTTAGGTTTATCTTTTCAACCAAGTAGCTTTTCCCTACCATTTTTGCATAGGTATGCCTATTTATACTTCCCCACTTTGCATTATTTATGGTGAGAGAGCGAGGGCAGGGCTCTGGACAAATGGCCAATGGGGCATCAAACCCACAACTTGCTAGCCATGCCTATGCGAGAGTGTGACTATGTTTACTTTTTTCTTCTTATTCATATATATATATATTATTCCTTTTTCTTCTTTTTCTCTTGTTTTTCGCAACTATCATTTTTGCTTTCTATTTATTTTTCACATATATCATATTTTGATGTTTCTAATTTTTCTCTTTGTAGGTGGCTCCATAGCCTGAGATGTACCTAAAGGCAACGGCCAAAGAGATTAGATCTAATAGCTTAGGTCTAGACAAACGACCAATGGGGCATCAAACCCATGATAACTTGTCAACCATACTACTCCTATATGTTTAATAGCTCTCTAGCTCCCATTATAACTTCCTAACAATGAGTCAATGCAATTTGTGTGTAGACGCTTAGACTTTCATGACTTTCAAAGCAGAGGATAAGTTGATAAGCTGTGTACTTATCATCCTAATTTATTAGTATTTTCAAGTTTATTTTAAGATGGCAAGGACTCAAGAATAAATCCACATAGTAGTGGACACCTAGATTAATTAAGTCACTAAACCTGAGGAGTCTAAGTGACAAAACTCTAATTGCATTATTTGTCAGAGTCGTTGACTTCTTAATACCCAATGGTCTTATCTTGACTCAATTTATTTCTTTTGATATTTTTGTATATATTCATTTTTTTGTCTTTTTCAAGGATAACTTTGTACAATGCAAAAAAAAAATTTAGTTTGCATCATTTTTCAATTGTTTTAGGTAAACTCTATACAAAGCTTAGAAATAAGAATATATATATACATTCATTTTAGCATTTTCCATTTTTTTTATAATTTTCAAGTATTTTGAAAGAAATGACAAATTCTAGATATTGCCAGAATATTTAATCTTTTGTTCTACCCATCCCTCATGCCTAAATATGAGTGTATCGTCATGCAAAATTGAAAAGAGATATAGAGGGATAGATTGCACCTAAATTTGTTCTACATGTAAATGCTTCTAATACCTAAAGAAGAAAAGAAAAATGGGGTATTTATAGGTGTGTTGGTTATCTCCCAACAAGGGCTAAATTTTATGCCCCCAATTGGGCGGAAATTCAAAATATCAACCCTCAATATGATCAATTATTTCTTCAGAAAGTGAGGATTCTTGGGCAATAATAGGTTTCAATCTTTGTCCATTAATAGTAAATAAATGCCCAATCTTGGGGTCTTGGATCTAGACAGCCCCATTGCCATATGGGATCATGACATGATAGGGTCTAGACCACTTTGATTTTAATTTCCCTAGGAAAATTTTGAGCCTAGCATCAAATAACCAAACTACTTGGTTTGTCAAACTGCTTTCTTCGAATGTTCTTATTGTGGAAGGCTTTTAATTTGTCTTTATAGATCCTTGTGTTCTCATAAACCTCCCTTCTCTTACAATTTTGCCAATTGCAATTTCCTATGGTAGCCTCCTTCCGTATCCAAATTACACTTTTTAACTACCTAAAAGATCAGTGTTCTATGTCCACTAGCAGATGACAAGGCTTGCCATAAATTAATCGATAAGATGACATCCCAAAAGGAGCCTTGTAAGTGGTGTAATATGCCCAAAGCATGTCGATTAACCTTTCGAACCAATCTTTCTTATTAGGTCTCACTATTTTTTGTAAAACTTCCTTGATTTGTTTGTTTAAGACCTTGACCTACCCACTTATTTGAGGATGTGGTGGTTTACCCCATACTTTTTCAAAAGTGATTTGAAATGGGCATGAACAAAGTGACTTTCCTGATGAGAGACTCATCATGAGCCATAACTAGCTCATTTTGACCTAATAAAGAGAATAAAAGCTCCTACATGACTTAGAAGAGGGCTTAATTGGAGGAATAAGTGTTCTGAGAAGAAAACATGAAATAAAGGTTAAAACTGCAATTTTACCATTGCAGTACATAAACAGAATTTCACAGAGATAAATCATATGTCAAATGGTCAAAATAAGATAAAAAGTGGGTTGAATCAATCAGAAATGGATTCATGTGCAATTTAGGAATTAAATGACATTTGATAACCCTAAAATAGACCTGCTTAATTCAACAAGGTTTCGATCAGGATAAAAATCAATTAAACCCTCTAAAAATCATGGAAAAATATCCCCTAGGGTTTAGAACATTCAAATTGGCCTCTGGAACCTAGTTTGACCTAGATTAGGGTCCTAGCTCATCAATTGACCTAAATTAGGTTTTTACGCAAAATGTCCAGTCAAACGTGGTCAAACATAAAATAAAGTTTCACCATTGGGTTCCTTAGGTAAAAATTATGTTTGTATCAAAATTTGGACCTAAGGGAAGGACATCTTGACCTACTTTGCAAAATAGTCCACCCAATTACATTCTGGCCCCTAACTTTTGAAAACCCTTGCGAAAACCCCCCCAACTTTTGTTGTCACTTTCTGCATTCTGGTCCCTCTGCCAATGTAGCAGAAGACCCATACTCCAGCGAAGTTTCGAGGAGGATTTCTCCTCGCTTCCCCAGGGAGCTGCTCCCTGATGTGAAAGGGGGGTTCCCTGAGAAGTCTCCTACCGCCTGAGCAGCTCCCCATGCCCTGATTCGCACCATAGCTCTCGTACAAACGCTCGAGAGGTATGGGTGTTGTACCTGCGGTGACCTCCGGTGAGAGCTTTGCTCACCCTCCGTGCATCTGACCCGTTGCTTGTGCCTATAAAAGAAACCCCAGACCAGCCGCTTAAAGCAGACTTGTCTTGGCGGAGAATCCCTCAAAATTTCCTCTCTTCCCTCTCTGACAAGAAACCCGTAAGCTCCGGCGGCCACTCCTCCTTCTCGTCGCTCTGCTGCCATACCTGTAGCAGAGTCTACTTCATCTCGTCTTCCTGCGTCGCGCCGTACCAAGCGCACGCTTCCCTGCCCACTTCCTCGTCGCCGCTCTCTCCCTTTGGGTGTTTCTTCTCCGGCGATAGTCGATACGACTGCCCGCCTCTCCGGCCCCCTTCGTCCCTGCAAGTAGGTTATAATTACTCCCCATCTTCCCCTCTTTCTTTTCCCCACATTATTTCATTCAAACTGACCCTCGACTGTCCTTGACCACCATCACCTTCCTCGTCTCCAGCCACCCTCCGACGAGTTTCCCCCGTCGATCCGCAGCTCCACACAACTTGCCGACTGTCCCAGAAGCTCTACCTCATCACACTGAATTCCCTCCGCCCCTCCACAGTCCCTCCACACTCACTCAACACGCCACCGAACACACCCATTTTTCCGGCCACAGGACGACCTAGGCACACACGCCTAGGCCGCCCCGCGGCTTGCCGCACAGCTCAACACCTTCTCCATGCCACGACGAAGGTTCCCCAGTAGTTTGATTAGGCCGAGAGGCCATATTCGTGTCTGACAGGTTCTGAGGCTCGACCGCCATTGACGCCACATTGAAGCAGCTTCTTCCACACTCCAGGCTTCAGACTCCAGGTTTCTAGCTGCTACAGATTGGGGAGACTCCTGCGAAGGCAGCCAGCCAGCAACCGACGAGAATCGAAGCTGCAGCTGCGGAAGCAAGGTCGCGGTCTTCCTACTGGCGCGCGAGAGGAGAGGCGATAGGATAGTCCCACATTGGTAAGCCTCGCAGCAATTTAGTGGTTTAAATTATTTTTGTGAATAAGCCTTATCACCTCCGAATGCACCTGGGGTGAGGTCCCTCGCCCTTCATACCCGCCTCGTCCGCAGATTCACCTCGCGGTCCTGGTAGGATCTGACCCGACACCACCGAGCACACCTTGCGCACCATATCACGCCGGTGTGCCTGGTCCCGGGTACGCAACCCGACCCGTTAACCTGACTCTGGGAGAGCTTCCTGTGAGCGCTTTGCAGAGAGAGAGAGATACGTAAGGTAGAGGGAAGGGTTAGGTTTTGCTGTGCCTTGTGTGCAGGAACAGAGCGCCGAAGGAGAAAGGTGGAAAGAAAGAAAATGCAAGGCAGAGAAGAAGCAGAAGAAGAGAGGCTGTTAAGAAGAAAAGGGAAGGAAGGAAAAAGAGATACTGCTGAGGAAATAGGAAAAGGCCCGCCAAAGAAGAAGAAGGACTAGCAGAAGGACTCATAAGAAGAGAAGGAGAAAGAAGAGCAAGAGAAAGAAAGAAAGTAAAGGAAGAACAGAAGAAGGACTAACAGAAGACAGAATCAAAAGAAGAAGAAGAAGAACAGTGAAGAAGATCAGAGGCACGCAACAGCAAAAGAAGAAGAAGATTCTCACTTTAAGACGTCTGATACAAAAATCAGACGTCCAATTCTGTTCTTTTTAGCAATTCATTTTTATAATTCTCTCATTGAACCAATTGTTTTCTCAAGTTTTTAAAAGTACTTAGATTGCTCCCTGTGTTCGACCTCGGATACTCCGATTTTCGAGTAATAAAATCTTTATTTGTTTTGAACGTTTTTTCGGCTATACTACAACGTGATAATCTTTAAAACCCCGATAAAACGTACGTGAAACAGTCCCCCATCACTAATCAAAGCGCGGGTGACATCAAAAAATGTGAAGATATAATTTGTTCATTGTAATATGCACTTATGACATCAATTTTAAAAAGAATATTAGATGGTGAGTCTAAGTGTCAATCTTAAGGAGGCAAGAATTCAAATCCTTTTTGTATATTTGTTATATTACATCATATTTGATTTGCTTGCGTAGAAAGTAAAGGGAAAGAGAGTGTGTAAGTGTATGGTTAGAAATCCGAAGTAATGGCAGTTGCTAGTTACGTATGAAAAAGAGACAAGTTAAGTATTAAACGAAGAGAGCATAAGAAAATATAAGTAGAGCCTACTCTTGAATGAAAAGAGACAAGAATTAACATGATAGAAACTACTTTGCTGAATATCATAAATTGTCTTTCAATTGCAATCAATAAAACTAGAGGAATGCTTAAAAGAATATAAACTAGAAGCTAAAGAAAACTAGAAATTAAGTGCAAAAAGTAGAGTGTCAAGGTAGCCACGACAGTGAAGAGGCTTCCACCGGTTACTCGACGGCTCCGGGAACTTGCTCTGAAGCTCTAGAATGTGGAAGAATGCTTGGAGGAGGTGTGTGTTGCAATAGGGGTCATAAGGGCCTTTTATAGGTGATAAAAGGGCATTGAACTGGGTTATATCGCCCTTGAATCATGTTTGGACTAGCCTTCATGTTCTAAACTGATGCCCACGCAAGAGCCACGCCGAACCGATCCTTCATAGGTCATGAGTGCACCCACTCAAGCACGTTGTCGTGGCTTCATGAGAATCATCCATCACTACATCCAGCAATCGCAGCATCTTCTCAATCACACCTCAAATCACGCTTGCGATCTCGTGCTCGAGACCATGGTCATCCATGCTAGCCACGTGGTGAATTCTACGCCCAGAGATCACGCGTTGATGGCTGAGATGCGTGTGTAAATGAGCGCTTAAGATCGCGCGATCGTGCGCGAGTGGCATAGCAGTCTTGCAGCTGTCGGATGACGATTGAGCAGTCCTATTTCGCATGTGCTGGAAAGTGAGATCTGCGTGGATTGCAGTTTGATCCCATGATCTTCGCACTCGGAGGGTGTGCCTTGTACCACTGTGCTATGCTAAGCGGTGTGAGATCTTGGTCGTTGATCGTCGATCATGCGACCGATGATGATAGGAGACGTGGTGCATCATGAGGCGTTTGATGGAGATTGAGTAGCTGATGTCTTGCATGGCCGCGCGATGAGGAGAGTGAACGAGCACTGAGTAGCTGCTAAGATGATGATGCATGGCATGATGAGGGCCGTTGATCATCAGCAATGGTAAGGACTTCCCAGGCTTGTTATTGGAGCTATGGAGGTCGTATTGGGATGATTTCAGAGCCGTTGCACTTTGATTTTTGTTTTGAATCCATCCATCATCATGAGCCATAACTAGCTCATTTTGACCCAATACAAAGGATAAAAGCTCCTACATATCTCAAGGAAAAGCTTAACTCAGAGAATTCTGAGTTTGAGAAGAAAACAAGTCATAAGGGGTAAAAGTGCAATTTTACCAGTATAATCTGCATACAGGGTAATTCAGGGCCCAAACATAGGTCAAAACAGCTTAATAAGAATAAAAGTGGGATGAGATGATCTAGCAAGGGCTACAGCACTTCCAAGGAACCAAATGATAATCTGTAACCCTAAAACAACCCACTTCAATTCACAAGGTTCGAGGCAAAGTAAAAATAGAATAAACCCTCTAAAATTCATAGAAAAATAATCTTTGGGGTTTAGAACCATCAATTTGGCCTTTAGAACCCATTTTGACCTACATTGAGAACCATGCCCAATTAATAACTTAATTTGGGTTTTTGCGCAAATTGACCGGTCAAACAAGGTTTAATATGAAAATAAAATTCACCATCAGATTCCTTAGGTCCTAATTAGTCATGTATAAAAACTTGAGCCTAAGAAGAAACCTCCTTGACCGACTTCACACTTTGGTCCTCATATATTTACTCTTTGGCCCTCAACTTTTGAACCCTCGCATTTTGGCCCCTAACTCTCCTTCGTTCTTTGCAAACAGGTCCCTCCTGCAAAACCCTGCCAGCACCATGCTCCGGCGACCTTGCGCGGAGCATGGCGCCGCGCAGGGTGAGGTGGGGGACCTGGCAAGTGTACCGGGGGTGCCCTGCGTCGTCAGCCGTCGCAGGAGCACCCCCATGGTCATTGTAGCCCCCCCATACCGGCCGTGCGAACGCACGGACGGTATGGGTTCGTATTCCGACCATTCTCCGGCGAGGGAGACACGTCGTCTCCCTCCGCCTTCCTCCCTGCTTCAACCCTATAAATACCCCCCGCCGCTCCACCGACGAAGGCAGCCTGGACCTGACGGAGAAAACCCCCAGCTTTCTTCTCTTCTTTCTCCGGCAGACGCTCACCAGCTCCGGCGACTTCCTCCCCCTCCACCTCTTCGCTCTGCCGCACTACCAGCAGCAGAGACCTCCTCCCCTGCTCTTCCCGCGCCACGCCGCACCCAGCTGGCGCCTCTCCAGCCTTCTGCTCGCCGCCGCCCCTCTCCCTGAGCATCGTCTTCTCCGGCGACAGTCGATACGACTGTCGCCCTGTTCCTCCCCCTTCGTCCCTGCAGTTAAGTTAGACTTACTCCCCTTCTCCTCCTCTTTCTTTCCCCGCTTTCGATTTAGTCAATTAAGCCCTCTACCGACCCTGTTCACCCTCATCCTCTCCGCCTCCGACCACCCTCCGGCGAGCCGCTCCCATCACCTCAGCGACCCACACGGCTCGCCGACTACCGCAGAACCTCCGCCTCCTCACCCTGATCCTCTTCCGCCCCTCCACTTCCCACCAAACACCCTCTGCAGACCCACCGAACACACCCACTCCCTCGCTCACAGTTTGACCTAGGACGACCTGACAGCTCCATCTCGCCCCCTGCAGACCCCCTGACCACCTTCGCCGTGCCACGGCGAAGGTCCCCCGCCTGTCTGATCTGGCCGAGAGGCCGTGCCATTGGTTTCAGGTTCCAAGCCTTGACCGCCATTGGCGAGGAAGCTCGAAGCCTGCTCGAGGTTGCTTCAAGCCGAGATATCCCAGGTTGAAAAGCCACGGCCAGCGCGGAAGAGTCTCGCGCACACACCCTGGCCCTCAATTGGAGCTGTGCGCCTCAACAGCCGATGCAATTGGGAGCACCATCCCTGCTGCAGGCGTGAGAGAATTGGGGTGGGACATTTAGTCCCACCTCGGAATCTCTCAAAGGCGCGCGGATGCATAAAGGCAAAAACTGCCTTATGCTGTTTGCCTCAGTTACCACGGGGTGAGGTCCCTCTCACCCGACCCGACCCGACTCGGCCTCGTCCGTGACCACGCTCCGCGGACCTGGCCCGACCCGATTAGACTGACCTGCACTCCTCGCCCACCACGCACGCCGGTGGGCCTGGACCCGGGCCTGATCCGAACCCGATTACCCGGTAGCGCTCTGGGAGAGCTTCCGATGAGTGATTTCAGAGAGAGAGATACGCGGGGGAGGGGGGTAGAGTAGGTTTTTGCCTTGACGAATAAACTCTGAAGTGTGCAGGCCAAAGAAGAAGAAGCAGACCCGCTGAAGAAGAAGGAGCTGCTGCACTGTAGCGAAGGCATTGTTAAGTCGTCTCAGCACTGGCGCAGACGACGGAAGGTCAGCAGCCAAAGAAGAAGAAGACCCGCTGAAGAAAAAGGAAGAGCAACAGCCATCGCGAAAGAAGAAAAAGAGAGGTCAAGGCAGGTGAAGACAAAGCAGAAGAAAGAGAAGCAAGAAGCAAGAAAAGAAGAAGACGATCTGACGAAAAAGAAAGAAAGGAAACAAGGAAGAACAGAAGAAGAGCACGAGGGGAAAATCTGAAGAAAGCAGAAGAAAAAGAAGAAAGCAAAGAAGAAGAAGAAAGAACAGGAAGAACCAAAGACAAAGAGGAAGAAAGAAGAAAAGAAGAAGAAGCCAAATTTTCATCTCTCTCTCTCTTTATTTTTGTAATAGAACTTGTATATCTCTAGAATACAACTTGCTCCCTGAGTTCGACCTCGGGAACTCTTTTATTTTTCCGAGTAAAAAATTTTATATGAAAACGTTGGTAACAACCGGCTTTACTACAACGATATAACCGAAACCGGTCGACAAACTAACGCCTATCATTTTGGCGCCGCTGCCGGGGAGCAACGGCTAATTCTAGAGGTAAACATTCCTGTATCTTTTAATTTCTGATAATCTCCTCTCTTTTGTGCAGCTACAGGAACTCAAGAAGACAAGCAACCACACGACAACCACTCCGAAGACAGGTAAATCTTTTCTCTCACTATTAACCCCTACACTCTAAAGAGAAAGAAAAGAAAAGAACAAGCAATATAGGGCTAACCTGTCTTCCATATTTAGTAACCATAAAAGTTGCATGTTTTCAACTCATTATTTCTGCACACTATCAAGGGTATTTAAGGGCTAACACATTCTTGCTTGAGCCCTAATTACCCAACAAAGAATTAACTGGACCAAGTAGAGCCAACCTAGGATCCAACACTAGGGATTTAGAGACACACTACTTAACTCAAGAATTGAGAAAACCAAATGAAGTGTGCCCAAGCCCTTGTCTGAAAATACCTATACAAGAAAAATCCTAAACAATTGGCTCTCTCTAAACACTTGAACCCTAAAAGACAGGACCTAAAAGCTCTTAAAGAAAACAATAGGTAAAGTTGACCCCTTGGGTTAACCAACCTTAAATTAGGTCACTCTTTGCACTTAAAAAGACTAAAGTTCAAGTGAAACCTTAAGCACCCTGATCTTAAAATTGGTAGACTTAAGAGGTCAAGATCCCCATTCTGGTCTACCTGGAACCGCAGTGACAAGAGAGGTCGGGTGGGGGAAACCCTGTAACCCGTGGGGACGCTCTACCGTGTAGGGGTCTTCGCGGGACTCTCCCTCTCTGGCTGCCCAGGTAATTCTCAGGTGGACGATCTTTCTGATCAAGGGGTCCATCTGCCCCGCACCTCTATAGTCACCCAACACATTTTTGGGTGTCTTGATTGGGTCCATCACCTTCTAAACTTACCTCTCCCAACTGTGCATGTACGGAAGGAGGTCTCTAAGACCACCCTTAAGACCTCCTTTAGAAATTCACTCTCATCAAGGCCAAGCCTCGACGCCCGTGTTTGTGCAGCAACACCCTCACATTATTCTCTCTTCTGATTCAGAACCAAGTTCTTCTTCTTCCCCCATCATGGCTCAGCCAGTTGAGGAAGAAAATAATCTGGAACACCAGCTCCAGCGACTCAATGACCTCTTCCAAAACTTCGTGCACCCACCACAGCGTCCTATGATGCGGGACCACTACAATCCTGCTGCGGTGGCAATTGAGCCTCGAGTTAGAATCCCGATTGGAGGACCTGATTCCGAACTAAAGCCCAACATGATTCACGCTATACCTAAATTCCATGGGCTTAATTCTGAAGATCCCTTCCAGCACATCAAACAGCTTAAGCATCTGGCCCACACTTTTGGATCAGATGCGCAAAATCGGGATATTCTTCTCATGAAGATGTTCTCCTTTTCTCTTATGGACAAGGCCGCCCATTGGTATCAAACTCAGACCCGGCCGATCAACACTTGGGAAGAACTTCAATCCGAGTTTTTGAAAAAGTTCTTTCCCGTTGGTCGGACCAACGCCTTGCGCCATCAGATTACACACTTCACTCAACAATCAGGAGAACCTCTCCATGAGGCATGGGATCGTTTTCAGGATCTCATGAGGAAGTGCCCCCATCACGGAGTTCCTAAATGGGAACAAGTCCAATCTTTTTACCAGGGACTCCGTGAGGACATCCGCCTTTTCGTCAATGCAACCTGCGGAGGAAACATCATGGGTCAACATGAAGACACCGTATGGGAGATTCTCGAAAACATGTGCGAGAACTCCATCAACAATGACTCCATGGGATTATTCGACAGGACGAATACCCGCGCAGCGACGAATCTTAAGGGAGCACATGAGATGCAGGGCCTGTCCGCATCAGTCGACCTGGAATTAATGGCCAGTCGATTGGACAAGGTCTCAATTATTGAAAAGAAGGTGGATGAGCTGACTCAGCACTTGCAGCGAGCCACCTCTGCGCGTAACTCCTTTGCACAACCTCCTTCCACACAGGAGACTGTGCAAAACATCCTACACCGATCCTCCCCTGGGATGGATCCATATCCATCCCCATCTGATTCTTGGACTGGAAGATCATCCGATCCTTTCTTCACCAGCCGGGGGAACTCCATTCCCCCTTTCCCTGATTCTCAGGAGGTTCCTCAGACCTGCGAGGACCTCAACGCCATCCAGAACGACCCATTCTCCAACACTTACAACCCTGGATGGCGAAACCATCCAAATTTTCAGTGGGCGGGAAATTCTCAAACCCAAAGACCACCTTTTCAGTCCCGCCCACAGCCCTCTCATCACTACCAGCCGCCTCAGCCTCGGCCCAACCCTACTTATCCATCAGGGCCAAATCAAGATCAAATGTCCTTAATCCTTCAGACTCTGGCTGACATTCAAAAATCGAATGCGGCCATTCAAAAACAGCACAAGGACGAGCTTACTGAAGTTAAAACTCAGCTGGCCCAGTTGGCAAATTCTCGCCAGCCAGGCACACTCCCTTCCCAACCCCTTCCTAACCCAAATAACGTGCCAACACAGAAGCGCGTTATGAATCCAAATTTAGGCCAAGCTCAATGGATTTATCAGGCCCCCACTGCTCCATCTCCAGACGAGATGGAAGCCTCTACTTCTCGTACGGGATTTCAGCAGCAGCCACCCCTCCTACCAAATCCAAACCAAAATCAGGCCGGATTAAATTCTGTAACAACACGTAGTGGTAAGACAACTCAGGACCAGTATTATCCAAACCACGCCCAGCCTGATAATCATGACCCTAGGATAGTTATCCAAGGTACCGCTGTTCCAGACCCACAACCAGGACCTATCCTAGAGGAACCAACCAAGATCCCGTTTCCCGAAGCCCTGACCAAGGGAAAGAAGACCACCAAGCCCGTGGCCCCTGAGGAGGACCTGGTCAAGCTCTTTGAGCAGGTCCACATAAACATCCCCTTGATGGATGCAATCCGCCACGTACCAGCTTACGCACGATTTCTAAAGAATATATGTACACCCCAGCGTAAGCCGCGAACCAAGGGAGGGAGCCCAATTGTTCTGTCAGAGCAAGCCAGCTCTGTAATCCTTAGTAGACTCCCACCCAAGGCAAAAGATCCTGGAACTCCCCTGATCTCCTGTAAGATAGGTGGTACCCAATTTGACAGAGCATTGTTAGACTTAGGTGCATCTATAAATCTGATACCCACATCCTTACTTGACCATCTGGAAGAATCTGAGCTGAAACCAACCGAGGTGACATTACAATTAGCAGATCGATCTATAAAGTCACCAAAAGGGATTCTCGAGGATGTTATCGTGAGAGTGCGGGATTTCTATTTTCCAGTGGACTTTATAGTCTTAGACATGGATGCACCTGAGAACCCTAGGGATACACCAATCATTCTAGGGAGACCTTTCTTGGCTACTGCTAGAGCCAACATCAGCTGTGAGGAGGGCCAAATAGAGCTTAAGTTTGGAGATCAAACACTGAAAATTGATATATTTAAGGCCCAACAAGGAATTAATTGCGGCGTCATCGAACAAATTTGTGACATCAAGACTTTGGTTGATGAATCACACCTCCAGAATGACTTGAGTATTCCTCATCAACCACAGAAGGATCTTGACCCGCAAATAGAGGAGTCCATTCCGGATGTGAACAACCCAGTAACTCCCACCCTTGAACCTCACATCTATACTGAACCACCCGCTGCTGCTGAAAACCCCATCCTTGAACTGAAACCCCTTCCTGCTCATTTGAAATACATCTTTTTGGGTTCTAATCAGACCCTTCCTGTGATCATCAATTCCAACCTCAATCCTGAACAGGAATACCGTCTGATTGTTGTCCTCCAGCAACATCGCAGAGCCATCGGATGGACCCTCGATGATTTGACTGGAATAAGTCCCTCTTATTGTACTCATCATATCTATTCAGAAGAGGGCACACGACCTTCTCGTGAAATGCAGAGACGCTTAAACCCCAATCTGCAGGAGGTCGTGAAAAAGGAGATCATCAAGTGGTTAGATGCCGGGATCATCTACCCGATCTCCGATAGTCGTTGGGTGAGCCCGATTCAGGTTGTGCCTAAAAAGGCAGGACTCACCACTATAACGACTGAGACCGGAGAAATCATTCCTACCCGATTAGCCAACTCGTGGAGAGTCTGTATAGATTACCGTCGACTCAATTCCTCCACGAAGAAGGATCATTTCCCACTACCCTTCATTGATCAAATTCTCGAAAAACTAGCGGGAAATAGGTTCTTCTGCTTTCTTGACGGGTACTCCGGTTATAACCAGGTGGCAATCCATCCTGAGGACCAAGAAAAGACCACATTCACCTGCCCCTTCGGAACATACGCTTTCCGAAGGATGCCTTTTGGTCTTTGCAATGCACCCGCTACTTTTCAGCGATGCATGCTTGCCATATTCTCAGATATGGTAGGTGATTATCTGGAAGTCTTCATGGATGACTTTTCAGTTTTCGGAGCATCATTCGACGATTGCCTCCAGCACTTGGTCCAGATACTCAGGCGGTGCATCGACGTGAATTTAGTTCTTTCCTGGGAAAAGAGCCATTTCATGGTGCCTGAGGGAATTGTCCTGGGACACTCAATTTCGGAGAAAGGTATCCAAGTGGATCGAGCTAAGGTTAATCTGATTTCTCGCCTTCCCATGCCTAGCTCGATCAGGGACATCCGATCCTTTTTAGGGCATGTCGGTTTTTATCGACGATTTATCCCTGATTTTTCAAAAATCGCACGCCCCCTGACCACTCTTCTCTCCAAGGATGTTCCCTTCGAAATCTCCAAGGAATGCACTCAAGCATTTGAAATCCTGCGTGACCGAGTCACCCAAGCCCCGATCCTACAGTCCCCTGATTGGTCTCAACCCTTTGAGATCATGTGTGATGCATCCGACTTCGCTGTAGGAGCGGTTTTGGGGCAGAAAAATGACAAGAAACCTGTGGTCATTTACTACGCCAGCAAAACACTCGATGAGGCTCAGCGTAACTATACAGTTACTGAGAAAGAGCTGCTAGCTGTAGTATTTGCCCTAGAGAAATTCAGATCATACCTTCTGGGTTCCCATGTCATCATATACTCGGATCACACGGCTGTGAGGCATCTCCTTGCAAAGAAGGACGCGAAACCTCGATTGATCCGATGGATCTTGCTGTTGCAAGAATTTGACCTCGAGATTCGCGATAAAGCGGGAAAACAAAACGTGGTAGCTGATCACTTGTCCCGTCTTCCTTCTGAAATGATAGACCCTTCCGGACCCATCACTGAGCATTTTCCCGATGAGCACCTGCTGACTATTGGTACTAGCCTTCCATGGTTTGCTAATATTGTAAATTACTTGGCATCTCATCAGACCCCGTCCGATTGGCCGAAGGCCAAGAAAGACAAATTACGCTCCGATGCCAAGTATTACATTTGGGAAGACCCGTACCTCTTCCGCATAGGTGCCGATCAGATCATCCGGAGATGTATCCCGGAAGGGGAAGTCAACAATATCCTCTCTTTCTGCCATGACCAGGCATGCGGTGGCCATTTTGCCGGGCATAAAACCGCATCAAAAGTCCTCCAGTGCGGCTTTTACTGGCCCACACTGTTCAAAGACGCATACAGTCATTGCAAGGCATGCAGTCGTTGCCAGACTTTGGGCAACATGAGCCATCGCGACATGATGCCTATGCAACCGATTCTAGTATGCGAAATCTTTGATGTTTGGGGGATTGATTTTATGGGCCCCTTTCCTGTTTCGGATGGTTTCGAATACATTCTGTTGGCTGTGGACTACGTGTCCAAATGGATCGAAGCCATACCGACCCGAACCTGTGATCACAAAATCGTTCTCAAATTCATTCATCAACACATTTTCTCAAGGTTCGGGATTCCTCGTGCAATAATCTCTGATGGGGGGACCCATTTCACAAATGCTCAGTTTAGGTCACTGATGACCAAATACGGGGTGTCTCACCGAATCTCTACTCCTTACCACCCCCAAACTAATGGTCTAGCTGAGCTGTCGAATCGGGAGATCAAGAAAATCCTACAGGTCACTGTTCGACCTGACAGGAAGGACTGGTCGTCCCGACTTCCGGAAGCATTGTGGGCCTATAGGACCGCCCACAAGACCCAATTGGGCATGTCTCCCTTTAGATTGGTGTACGGAAAGGCATGCCACCTTCCCGTCGAACTGGAGCATAAAGCCTATTGGGCAGTACGGAACTGTAATCTAGATCTTTCCAAGGCTGGGACCCACAGAAAACTCCAAATCAGCGAGATCGATGAATTACGCACAGACGCGTACGAGAACTCGCAAATCTACAAGGAGCGGGTTAAAGCCTTCCACGACAAACACATCTCGAGAAAGATCTTTCATCCTGGTCAAAAGGTCCTACTCTTTGATGCCCGACTCAAACTCTTCCCAGGAAAACTGAGATCTAAGTGGGTCGGACCATATTTGGTCCGACAGGTTTTTGGAAATGGAGCAATCGAAATCAGTCCACTCAGCCACGATTCTGAACCTTTCATCGTGAATGGTCAAAGACTCAAGCCGTTCATTGATGTAACTTCTACTGATTTGGCTGAGGCATCTCATATCCTCCTTTCCCCTTGAGCTTATTGCGCCCAGCCGATGGCGTAAAACTCAGCGCTTAACGGGAGGCAGCCCGTCATTCTCTTTGAAAACCTGAAACTTGTTCTGACACCTTTCAGCACTCGAAGTTCACCCTGAACTAAGACCCCCTAGGTTACAATGAGGACATTGCAAATCTTAGGCATGGGGGGGTAGGAAAGTGCAAAAACTTGTAAGAAAAGGTTTCAAACAAAAAAATTCACATATGCCAAAAATACCATAAAAATTAAAAAAATTTTTTCGAAAAAGAATAAGAGGAAAAGAGGAGAAGAAAAATTTCGTGAAGGAGAGAAGAAACAAAATGAAAAAGGAGCACAAAATTATAAGAAAAGTTGATAGTCATTAGTAAGGAACTAAGGAATTAACCTAAGTTCTAGACCTCATTCAAGAAAATAACTGAAAAGTGCACAATGAGATTAGTAAGAATGCAAACCTTAGGCATTCTTGAATAGACTCTTAGTACCCATTAAGATCTGGACACTCCTCAAGAGGTTGAGGAAAATGAAAAGCTGAAGTATTAGGTCTAAGGCTTAGGGAGTATTCGGCCTCGTTAACTAATTTTTGGTTTACGGGACTCAGTAACCTAAGCACCCTAATCTCACACACAGCCTGGTTCAGTAAGCGTAAAAATCAGAATCACGCAGAAGCGTCGCAAAAATCTGAAAAGAACACCTAGAATAGGAATGGCCGATCAACACAAGTTGATTTGGACGAGTTCCCAGCGCGGAGAGGCGGGAAATCCCCTCGAAGATGCGTAACAAAATATCATCTCCTCGGTGCTTGTCTCTTAGGATATTTACATATCCTACGGGGGGCATGTAAGCACTCTGCTGGTTCAGATTCCATGGATGGCATTATCTCGAAGTGTCAATTGCCAGGGTCTGGATTCGGCCACGGAATACCATGGATGGGATTATCTCGAAATCTCAATAGCCAGGGTTCCGGGGGTTGCCATGGGCGGTGCTATCTCGAAGCATCGATCACCAGGAACCCTTGAGGATTGATGATGGGAGCAAGGAATCTGATACAGACCGTGTTGAAAAGCCAATCCTAGACTAGAACTAAAAAGAAAAAGAGAGAGAAAACTCTCCAAACAGAAAAAACTTTCTATCTCTCTCTTACAAAACGCACTGCGAACTGAGCCAGGGCTAAAATCATTTCAAGCACGGGTGCTTTAACCACGAAGTCCAATAAACCTTAGGTTAGTTCTTGTGGGCCTTAAAAACCTTTGCTAAAAGACTGAGGCTAAGGCTAGACAGATTTGGATCTTGATTGGTACTAGAGTATCTTTTAGGCCTATGGTCAGCATTCTAACCTAATCTATGCTCAAATAAAAAGGCACTTATCTAAAACCATTGAAAACTTCATGGTCTACAACAAGGGTTGAAACCTTAAGTTTTTTTGTTAAGGGACTAGCAAAAGCTAGGCATGGGGGTATGATAAGAACCTCATCATGAGCCATAACTAGCTCATTTTGACCCAATACAAAGGATAAAAGCTCCTACATATCTCAAGGAAAAGCTTAACTCAGAGAATTCTGAGTTTGAGAAGAAAACAAGTCATAAGGGGTAAAAGTGCAATTTTACCAGTATAATCTGCATACAGGGTAATTCAGGGCCCAAACATAGGTCAAAACAGCATAATAAGAATAAAAGTGGGATGAGATGATCTAGCAAGGGCTACAGCACTTCCAAGGAACCAAATGATAATCTGTAACCCTAAAACAACCCACTTCAATTCACAAGGTTCGAGGCAAAGTAAAAATAGAATAAACCCTCTAAAATTCATAGAAAAATAATCTTTGGGGTTTAGAACCATCAATTTGGCCTTTAGAACCCATTTTGACCTACATTGAGAACCATGCCCAATTAATAACTTAATTTGGGTTTTTGCGCAAATTGACCGGTCAAACAAGGTTTAATATGAAAATAAAATTCACCATCAGATTCCTTAGGTCCTAATTAGTCATGTATAAAAACTTGAGCCTAAGAAGAAACCTCCTTGACCGACTTCACACTTTGGTCCTCATATATTTACTCTTTGGCCCTCAACTTTTGAACCCTCGCATTTTGGCCCCTAACTCTCCTTCGTTCTTTGCAAACAGGTCCCTCCTGCAAAACCCTGCCAGCACCATGCTCCGGCGACCTTGCGCGGAGCATGGCGCCGCGCAGGGTGAGGTGGGGGACCTGGCAAGTGTACCGGGGGTGCCCTGCGTCGTCAGCCGTCGCAGGAGCACCCCCATGGTCATTGTAGCCCCCCCATACCGGCCGTGCGAACGCACGGACGGTATGGGTTCGTATTCCGACCATTCTCCGGCGAGGGAGACACGTCGTCTCCCTCCGCCTTCCTCCCTGCTTCAACCCTATAAATACCCCCCGCCGCTCCACCGACGAAGGCAGCCTGGACCTGACGGAGAAAACCCCCAGCTTTCTTCTCTTCTTTCTCCGGCAGACGCTCACCAGCTCCGGCGACTTCCTCCCCCTCCACCTCTTCGCTCTGCCGCACTACCAGCAGCAGAGACCTCCTCCCCTGCTCTTCCCGCGCCACGCCGCACCCAGCTGGCGCCTCTCCAGCCTTCTGCTCGCCGCCGCCCCTCTCCCTGAGCATCGTCTTCTCCGGCGACAGTCGATACGACTGTCGCCCTGTTCCTCCCCCTTCGTCCCTGCAGTTAAGTTAGACTTACTCCCCTTCTCCTCCTCTTTCTTTCCCCGCTTTCGATTTAGTCAATTAAGCCCTCTACCGACCCTGTTCACCCTCATCCTCTCCGCCTCCGACCACCCTCCGGCGAGCCGCTCCCATCACCTCAGCGACCCACACGGCTCGCCGACTACCGCAGAACCTCCGCCTCCTCACCCTGATCCTCTTCCGCCCCTCCACTTCCCACCAAACACCCTCTGCAGACCCACCGAACACACCCACTCCCTCGCTCACAGTTTGACCTAGGACGACCTGACAGCTCCATCTCGCCCCCTGCAGACCCCCTGACCACCTTCGCCGTGCCACGGCGAAGGTCCCCCGCCTGTCTGATCTGGCCGAGAGGCCGTGCCATTGGTTTCAGGTTCCAGGCCTTGACCGCCATTGGCGAGGAAGCTCGAAGCCTGCTCGAGGTTGCTTCAAGCCGAGATATCCCAGGTTGAAAAGCCACGGCCAGCGCGGAAGAGTCTCGCGCACACACCCTGGCCCTCAATTGGAGCTGTGCGCCTCAACAGCCGATGCAATTGGGAGCACCATCCCTGCTGCAGGCGTGAGAGAATTGGGGTGGGACATTTAGTCCCACCTCGGAATCTCTCAAAGGCGCGCGGATGCATAAAGGCAAAAACTGCCTTATGCTGTTTGCCTCAGTTACCACGGGGTGAGGTCCCTCTCACCCGACCCGACCCGACTCGGCCTCGTCCGTGACCACGCTCCGCGGACCTGGCCCGACCCGATTAGACTGACCTGCACTCCTCGCCCACCACGCACGCCGGTGGGCCTGGACCCGGGCCTGATCCGAACCCGATTACCCGGTAGCGCTCTGGGAGAGCTTCCGATGAGTGATTTCAGAGAGAGAGATACGCGGGGGAGGGGGGTAGAGTAGGTTTTTGCCTTGACGAATAAACTCTGAAGTGTGCAGGCCAAAGAAGAAGAAGCAGACCCGCTGAAGAAGAAGGAGCTGCTGCACTGTAGCGAAGGCATTGTTAAGTCGTCTCAGCACTGGCGCAGACGACGGAAGGTCAGCAGCCAAAGAAGAAGAAGACCCGCTGAAGAAAAAGGAAGAGCAACAGCCATCGCGAAAGAAGAAAAAGAGAGGTCAAGGCAGGTGAAGACAAAGCAGAAGAAAGAGAAGCAAGAAGCAAGAAAAGAAGAAGACGATCTGACGAAAAAGAAAGAAAGGAAACAAGGAAGAACAGAAGAAGAGCACGAGGGGAAAATCTGAAGAAAGCAGAAGAAAAAGAAGAAAGCAAAGAAGAAGAAGAAAGAACAGGAAGAACCAAAGACAAAGAGGAAGAAAGAAGAAAAGAAGAAGAAGCCAAATTTTCATCTCTCTCTCTCTTTATTTTTGTAATAGAACTTGTATATCTCTAGAATACAACTTGCTCCCTGAGTTCGACCTCGGGAACTCTTTATTTTTCCGAGTAAAAAATTTTATATGAAAACGTTGGTAACAACCGGCTTTACTACAACGATATAACCGAAACCGGTCGACAAACTAACGCCTATCATTTTGGCGCCGCTGCCGGGGAGCAACGGCTAATTCTAGAGGTAAACATTCCTGTATCTTTTAATTTCTGATAATCTCCTCTCTTTTGTGCAGCTACAGGAACTCAAGAAGACAAGCAACCACACGACAACCACTCCGAAGACAGGTAAATCTTTTCTCTCACTATTAACCCCTACACTCTAAAGAGAAAGAAAAGAAAAGAACAAGCAATATAGGGCTAACCTGTCTTCCATATTTAGTAACCATAAAAGTTGCATGTTTTCAACTCATTATTTCTGCACACTATCAAGGGTATTTAAGGGCTAACACATTCTTGCTTGAGCCCTAATTACCCAACAAAGAATTAACTGGACCAAGTAGAGCCAACCTAGGATCCAACACTAGGGATTTAGAGACACACTACTTAACTCAAGAATTGAGAAAACCAAATGAAGTGTGCCCAAGCCCTTGTCTGAAAATACCTATACAAGAAAAATCCTAAACAATTGGCTCTCTCTAAACACTTGAACCCTAAAAGACAGGACCTAAAAGCTCTTAAAGAAAACAATAGGTAAAGTTGACCCCTTGGGTTAACCAACCTTAAATTAGGTCACTCTTTGCACTTAAAAAGACTAAAGTTCAAGTGAAACCTTAAGCACCCTGATCTTAAAATTGGTAGACTTAAGAGGTCAAGATCCCCATTCTGGTCTACCTGGAACCGCAGTGACAAGAGAGGTCGGGTGGGGGAAACCCTGTAACCCGTGGGGACGCTCTACCGTGTAGGGGTCTTCGCGGGACTCTCCCTCTCTGGCTGCCCAGGTAATTCTCAGGTGGACGATCTTTCTGATCAAGGGGTCCATCTGCCCCGCACCTCTATAGTCACCCAACACATTTTTGGGTGTCTTGATTGGGTCCATCACCTTCTAAACTTACCTCTCCCAACTGTGCATGTACGGAAGGAGGTCTCTAAGACCACCCTTAAGACCTCCTTTAGAAATTCACTCTCATCAAGGCCAAGCCTCGACGCCCGTGTTTGTGCAGCAACACCCTCACATTATTCTCTCTTCTGATTCAGAACCAAGTTCTTCTTCTTCCCCCATCATGGCTCAGCCAGTTGAGGAAGAAAATAATCTGGAACACCAGCTCCAGCGACTCAATGACCTCTTCCAAAACTTCGTGCACCCACCACAGCGTCCTATGATGCGGGACCACTACAATCCTGCTGCGGTGGCAATTGAGCCTCGAGTTAGAATCCCGATTGGAGGACCTGATTCCGAACTAAAGCCCAACATGATTCACGCTATACCTAAATTCCATGGGCTTAATTCTGAAGATCCCTTCCAGCACATCAAACAGCTTAAGCATCTGGCCCACACTTTTGGATCAGATGCGCAAAATCGGGATATTCTTCTCATGAAGATGTTCTCCTTTTCTCTTATGGACAAGGCCGCCCATTGGTATCAAACTCAGACCCGGCCGATCAACACTTGGGAAGAACTTCAATCCGAGTTTTTGAAAAAGTTCTTTCCCGTTGGTCGGACCAACGCCTTGCGCCATCAGATTACACACTTCACTCAACAATCAGGAGAACCTCTCCATGAGGCATGGGATCGTTTTCAGGATCTCATGAGGAAGTGCCCCCATCACGGAGTTCCTAAATGGGAACAAGTCCAATCTTTTTACCAGGGACTCCGTGAGGACATCCGCCTTTTCGTCAATGCAACCTGCGGAGGAAACATCATGGGTCAACATGAAGACACCGTATGGGAGATTCTCGAAAACATGTGCGAGAACTCCATCAACAATGACTCCATGGGATTATTCGACAGGACGAATACCCGCGCAGCGACGAATCTTAAGGGAGCACATGAGATGCAGGGCCTGTCCGCATCAGTCGACCTGGAATTAATGGCCAGTCGATTGGACAAGGTCTCAATTATTGAAAAGAAGGTGGATGAGCTGACTCAGCACTTGCAGCGAGCCACCTCTGCGCGTAACTCCTTTGCACAACCTCCTTCCACACAGGAGACTGTGCAAAACATCCTACACCGATCCTCCCCTGGGATGGATCCATATCCATCCCCATCTGATTCTTGGACTGGAAGATCATCCGATCCTTTCTTCACCAGCCGGGGGAACTCCATTCCCCCTTTCCCTGATTCTCAGGAGGTTCCTCAGACCTGCGAGGACCTCAACGCCATCCAGAACGACCCATTCTCCAACACTTACAACCCTGGATGGCGAAACCATCCAAATTTTCAGTGGGCGGGAAATTCTCAAACCCAAAGACCACCTTTTCAGTCCCGCCCACAGCCCTCTCATCACTACCAGCCGCCTCAGCCTCGGCCCAACCCTACTTATCCATCAGGGCCAAATCAAGATCAAATGTCCTTAATCCTTCAGACTCTGGCTGACATTCAAAAATCGAATGCGGCCATTCAAAAACAGCACAAGGACGAGCTTACTGAAGTTAAAACTCAGCTGGCCCAGTTGGCAAATTCTCGCCAGCCAGGCACACTCCCTTCCCAACCCCTTCCTAACCCAAATAACGTGCCAACACAGAAGCGCGTTATGAATCCAAATTTAGGCCAAGCTCAATGGATTTATCAGGCCCCCACTGCTCCATCTCCAGACGAGATGGAAGCCTCTACTTCTCGTACGGGATTTCAGCAGCAGCCACCCCTCCTACCAAATCCAAACCAAAATCAGGCCGGATTAAATTCTGTAACAACACGTAGTGGTAAGACAACTCAGGACCAGTATTATCCAAACCACGCCCAGCCTGATAATCATGACCCTAGGATAGTTATCCAAGGTACCGCTGTTCCAGACCCACAACCAGGACCTATCCTAGAGGAACCAACCAAGATCCCGTTTCCCGAAGCCCTGACCAAGGGAAAGAAGACCACCAAGCCCGTGGCCCCTGAGGAGGACCTGGTCAAGCTCTTTGAGCAGGTCCACATAAACATCCCCTTGATGGATGCAATCCGCCACGTACCAGCTTACGCACGATTTCTAAAGAATATATGTACACCCCAGCGTAAGCCGCGAACCAAGGGAGGGAGCCCAATTGTTCTGTCAGAGCAAGCCAGCTCTGTAATCCTTAGTAGACTCCCACCCAAGGCAAAAGATCCTGGAACTCCCCTGATCTCCTGTAAGATAGGTGGTACCCAATTTGACAGAGCATTGTTAGACTTAGGTGCATCTATAAATCTGATACCCACATCCTTACTTGACCATCTGGAAGAATCTGAGCTGAAACCAACCGAGGTGACATTACAATTAGCAGATCGATCTATAAAGTCACCAAAAGGGATTCTCGAGGATGTTATCGTGAGAGTGCGGGATTTCTATTTTCCAGTGGACTTTATAGTCTTAGACATGGATGCACCTGAGAACCCTAGGGATACACCAATCATTCTAGGGAGACCTTTCTTGGCTACTGCTAGAGCCAACATCAGCTGTGAGGAGGGCCAAATAGAGCTTAAGTTTGGAGATCAAACACTGAAAATTGATATATTTAAGGCCCAACAAGGAATTAATTGCGGCGTCATCGAACAAATTTGTGACATCAAGACTTTGGTTGATGAATCACACCTCCAGAATGACTTGAGTATTCCTCATCAACCACAGAAGGATCTTGACCCGCAAATAGAGGAGTCCATTCCGGATGTGAACAACCCAGTAACTCCCACCCTTGAACCTCACATCTATACTGAACCACCCG
This sequence comes from Thalassia testudinum, assembly GCA_037157565.1. Classification (NCBI taxonomy): domain Eukaryota; kingdom Viridiplantae; phylum Streptophyta; class Magnoliopsida; order Alismatales; family Hydrocharitaceae; genus Thalassia; species Thalassia testudinum. Next base: position 118,132,630 of record JAZHRO010000014.1, read on the forward strand.
CTGCTGCTGAAAACCCCATCCTTGAACTGAAACCCCTTCCTGCTCATTTGAAATACATCTTTTTGGGTTCTAATCAGACCCTTCCTGTGATCATCAATTCCAACCTCAATCCTGAACAGGAATACCGTCTGATTGTTGTCCTCCAGCAACATCGCAGAGCCATCGGATGGACCCTCGATGATTTGACTGGAATAAGTCCCTCTTATTGTACTCATCATATCTATTCAGAAGAGGGCACACGACCTTCTCGTGAAATGCAGAGACGCTTAAACCCCAATCTGCAGGAGGTCGTGAAAAAGGAGATCATCAAGTGGTTAGATGCCGGGATCATCTACCCGATCTCCGATAGTCGTTGGGTGAGCCCGATTCAGGTCGTGCCTAAAAAGGCAGGACTCACCACTATAACGACTGAGACCGGAGAAATCATTCCTACCCGATTAGCCAACTCGTGGAGAGTCTGTATAGATTACCGTCGACTCAATTCCTCCACGAAGAAGGATCATTTCCCACTACCCTTCATTGATCAAATTCTCGAAAAACTAGCGGGAAATAGGTTCTTCTGCTTTCTTGACGGGTACTCCGGTTATAACCAGGTGGCAATCCATCCTGAGGACCAAGAAAAGACCACATTCACCTGCCCCTTCGGAACATACGCTTTCCGAAGGATGCCTTTTGGTCTTTGCAATGCACCCGCTACTTTTCAGCGATGCATGCTTGCCATATTCTCAGATATGGTAGGTGATTATCTGGAAGTCTTCATGGATGACTTTTCAGTTTTCGGAGCATCATTCGACGATTGCCTCCAGCACTTGGTCCAGATACTCAGGCGGTGCATCGACGTGAATTTAGTTCTTTCCTGGGAAAAGAGCCATTTCATGGTGCCTGAGGGAATTGTCCTGGGACACTCAATTTCGGAGAAAGGTATCCAAGTGGATCGAGCTAAGGTTAATCTGATTTCTCGCCTTCCCATGCCTAGCTCGATCAGGGACATCCGATCCTTTTTAGGGCATGTCGGTTTTTATCGACGATTTATCCCTGATTTTTCAAAAATCGCACGCCCCCTGACCACTCTTCTCTCCAAGGATGTTCCCTTCGAAATCTCCAAGGAATGCACTCAAGCATTTGAAATCCTGCGTGACCGAGTCACCCAAGCCCCGATCCTACAGTCCCCTGATTGGTCTCAACCCTTTGAGATCATGTGTGATGCATCCGACTTCGCTGTAGGAGCGGTTTTGGGGCAGAAAAATGACAAGAAACCTGTGGTCATTTACTACGCCAGCAAAACACTCGATGAGGCTCAGCGTAACTATACAGTTACTGAGAAAGAGCTGCTAGCTGTAGTATTTGCCCTAGAGAAATTCAGATCATACCTTCTGGGTTCCCATGTCATCATATACTCGGATCACACGGCTGTGAGGCATCTCCTTGCAAAGAAGGACGCGAAACCTCGATTGATCCGATGGATCTTGCTGTTGCAAGAATTTGACCTCGAGATTCGCGATAAAGCGGGAAAACAAAACGTGGTAGCTGATCACTTGTCCCGTCTTCCTTCTGAAATGATAGACCCTTCCGGACCCATCACTGAGCATTTTCCCGATGAGCACCTGCTGACTATTGGTACTAGCCTTCCATGGTTTGCTAATATTGTAAATTACTTGGCATCTCATCAGACCCCGTCCGATTGGCCGAAGGCCAAGAAAGACAAATTACGCTCCGATGCCAAGTATTACATTTGGGAAGACCCGTACCTCTTCCGCATAGGTGCCGATCAGATCATCCGGAGATGTATCCCGGAAGGGGAAGTCAACAATATCCTCTCTTTCTGCCATGACCAGGCATGCGGTGGCCATTTTGCCGGGCATAAAACCGCATCAAAAGTCCTCCAGTGCGGCTTTTACTGGCCCACACTGTTCAAAGACGCATACAGTCATTGCAAGGCATGCAGTCGTTGCCAGACTTTGGGCAACATGAGCCATCGCGACATGATGCCTATGCAACCGATTCTAGTATGCGAAATCTTTGATGTTTGGGGGATTGATTTTATGGGCCCCTTTCCTGTTTCGGATGGTTTCGAATACATTCTGTTGGCTGTGGACTACGTGTCCAAATGGATCGAAGCCATACCGACCCGAACCTGTGATCACAAAATCGTTCTCAAATTCATTCATCAACACATTTTCTCAAGGTTCGGGATTCCTCGTGCAATAATCTCTGATGGGGGGACCCATTTCACAAATGCTCAGTTTAGGTCACTGATGACCAAATACGGGGTGTCTCACCGAATCTCTACTCCTTACCACCCCCAAACTAATGGTCTAGCTGAGCTGTCGAATCGGGAGATCAAGAAAATCCTACAGGTCACTGTTCGACCTGACAGGAAGGACTGGTCGTCCCGACTTCCGGAAGCATTGTGGGCCTATAGGACCGCCCACAAGACCCAATTGGGCATGTCTCCCTTTAGATTGGTGTACGGAAAGGCATGCCACCTTCCCGTCGAACTGGAGCATAAAGCCTATTGGGCAGTACGGAACTGTAATCTAGATCTTTCCAAGGCTGGGACCCACAGAAAACTCCAAATCAGCGAGATCGATGAATTACGCACAGACGCGTACGAGAACTCGCAAATCTACAAGGAGCGGGTTAAAGCCTTCCATGACAAACACATCTCGAGAAAGATCTTTCATCCTGGTCAAAAGGTCCTACTCTTTGATGCCCGACTCAAACTCTTCCCAGGAAAACTGAGATCTAAGTGGGTCGGACCATATTTGGTCCGACAGGTTTTTGGAAATGGAGCAATCGAAATCAGTCCACTCAGCCACGATTCTGAACCTTTCATCGTGAATGGTCAAAGACTCAAGCCGTTCATTGATGTAACTTCTACTGATTTGGCTGAGGCATCTCATATCCTCCTTTCCCCTTGAGCTTATTGCGCCCAGCCGATGGCGTAAAACTCAGCGCTTAACGGGAGGCAGCCCGTCATTCTCTTTGAAAACCTGAAACTTGTTCTGACACCTTTCAGCACTCGAAGTTCACCCTGAACTAAGACCCCCTAGGTTACAATGAGGACATTGCAAATCTTAGGCATGGGGGGGTAGGAAAGTGCAAAAACTTGTAAGAAAAGGTTTCAAACAAAAAAATTCACATATGCCAAAAATACCATAAAAATTAAAAAAATTTTTTCGAAAAAGAATAAGAGGAAAAGAGGAGAAGAAAAATTTCGTGAAGGAGAGAAGAAACAAAATGAAAAAGGAGCACAAAATTATAAGAAAAGTTGATAGTCATTAGTAAGGAACTAAGGAATTAACCTAAGTTCTAGACCTCATTCAAGAAAATAACTGAAAAGTGCACAATGAGATTAGTAAGAATGCAAACCTTAGGCATTCTTGAATAGACTCTTAGTACCCATTAAGATCTGGACACTCCTCAAGAGGTTGAGGAAAATGAAAAGCTGAAGTATTAGGTCTAAGGCTTAGGGAGTATTCGGCCTCGTTAACTAATTTTTGGTTTACGGGACTCAGTAACCTAAGCACCCTAATCTCACACACAGCCTGGTTCAGTAAGCGTAAAAATCAGAATCACGCAGAAGCGTCGCAAAAATCTGAAAAGAACACCTAGAATAGGAATGGCCGATCAACACAAGTTGATTTGGACGAGTTCCCAGCGCGGAGAGGCGGGAAATCCCCTCGAAGATGCGTAACAAAATATCATCTCCTCGGTGCTTGTCTCTTAGGATATTTACATATCCTACGGGGGGCATGTAAGCACTCTGCTGGTTCAGATTCCATGGATGGCATTATCTCGAAGTGTCAATTGCCAGGGTCTGGATTCGGCCACGGAATACCATGGATGGGATTATCTCGAAATCTCAATAGCCAGGGTTCCGGGGGTTGCCATGGGCGGTGCTATCTCGAAGCATCGATCGCCAGGAACCCTTGAGGATTGATGATGGGAGCAAGGAATCTGATACAGACCGTGTTGAAAAGCCAATCCTAGACTAGAACTAAAAAGAAAAAGAGAGAGAAAACTCTCCAAACAGAAAAAACTTTCTATCTCTCTCTTACAAAACGCACTGCGAACTGAGCCAGGGCTAAAATCATTTCAAGCACGGGTGCTTTAACCACGAAGTCCAATAAACCTTAGGTTAGTTCTTGTGGGCCTTAAAAACCTTTGCTAAAAGACTGAGGCTAAGGCTAGACAGATTTGGATCTTGATTGGTACTAGAGTATCTTTTAGGCCTATGGTCAGCATTCTAACCTAATCTATGCTCAAATAAAAAGGCACTTATCTAAAACCATTGAAAACTTCATGGTCTACAACAAGGGTTGAAACCTTAAGTTTTTTTGCTAAGGGACTAGCAAAAGCTAGGCATGGGGGTATGATAAGAACCTCATCATGAGCCATAACTAGCTCATTTTGACCCAATACAAAGGATAAAAGCTCCTACATATCTCAAGGAAAAGCTTAACTCAGAGAATTCTGAGTTTGAGAAGAAAACAAGTCATAAGGGGTAAAAGTGCAATTTTACCAGTATAATCTGCATACAGGGTAATTCAGGGCCCAAACATAGGTCAAAACAGCTTAATAAGAATAAAAGTGGGATGAGATGATCTAGCAAGGGCTACAGCACTTCCAAGGAACCAAATGATAATCTGTAACCCTAAAACAACCCACTTCAATTCACAAGGTTCGAGGCAAAGTAAAAATAGAATAAACCCTCTAAAATTCATAGAAAAATAATCTTTGGGGTTTAGAACCATCAATTTGGCCTTTAGAACCCATTTTGACCTACATTGAGAACCATGCCCAATTAATAACTTAATTTGGGTTTTTGCGCAAATTGACCGGTCAAACAAGGTTTAATATGAAAATAAAATTCACCATCAGATTCCTTAGGTCCTAATTAGTCATGTATAAAAACTTGAGCCTAAGAAGAAACCTCCTTGACCGACTTCACACTTTGGTCCTCATATATTTACTCTTTGGCCCTCAACTTTTGAACCCTCGCATTTTGGCCCCTAACTCTCCTTCGTTCTTTGCAAACAGGTCCCTCCTGCAAAACCCTGCCAGCACCATGCTCCGGCGACCTTGCGCGGAGCATGGCGCCGCGCAGGGTGAGGTGGGGGACCTGGCAAGTGTACCGGGGGTGCCCTGCGTCGTCAGCCGTCGCAGGAGCACCCCCATGGTCATTGTAGCCCCCCCATACCGGCCGTGCGAACGCACGGACGGTATGGGTTCGTATTCCGACCATTCTCCGGCGAGGGAGACACGTCGTCTCCCTCCGCCTTCCTCCCTGCTTCAACCCTATAAATACCCCCCGCCGCTCCACCGACGAAGGCAGCCTGGACCTGACGGAGAAAACCCCCAGCTTTCTTCTCTTCTTTCTCCGGCAGACGCTCACCAGCTCCGGCGACTTCCTCCCCCTCCACCTCTTCGCTCTGCCGCACTACCAGCAGCAGAGACCTCCTCCCCTGCTCTTCCCGCGCCACGCCGCACCCAGCTGGCGCCTCTCCAGCCTTCTGCTCGCCGCCGCCCCTCTCCCTGAGCATCGTCTTCTCCGGCGACAGTCGATACGACTGTCGCCCTGTTCCTCCCCCTTCGTCCCTGCAGTTAAGTTAGACTTACTCCCCTTCTCCTCCTCTTTCTTTCCCCGCTTTCGATTTAGTCAATTAAGCCCTCTACCGACCCTGTTCACCCTCATCCTCTCCGCCTCCGACCACCCTCCGGCGAGCCGCTCCCATCACCTCAGCGACCCACACGGCTCGCCGACTACCGCAGAACCTCCGCCTCCTCACCCTGATCCTCTTCCGCCCCTCCACTTCCCACCAAACACCCTCTGCAGACCCACCGAACACACCCACTCCCTCGCTCACAGTTTGACCTAGGACGACCTGACAGCTCCATCTCGCCCCCTGCAGACCCCCTGACCACCTTCGCCGTGCCACGGCGAAGGTCCCCCGCCTGTCTGATCTGGCCGAGAGGCCGTGCCATTGGTTTCAGGTTCCAGGCCTTGACCGCCATTGGCGAGGAAGCTCGAAGCCTGCTCGAGGTTGCTTCAAGCCGAGATATCCCAGGTTGAAAAGCCACGGCCAGCGCGGAAGAGTCTCGCGCACACACCCTGGCCCTCAATTGGAGCTGTGCGCCTCAACAGCCGATGCAATTGGGAGCACCATCCCTGCTGCAGGCGTGAGAGAATTGGGGTGGGACATTTAGTCCCACCTCGGAATCTCTCAAAGGCGCGCGGATGCATAAAGGCAAAAACTGCCTTATGCTGTTTGCCTCAGTTACCACGGGGTGAGGTCCCTCTCACCCGACCCGACCCGACTCGGCCTCGTCCGTGACCACGCTCCGCGGACCTGGCCCGACCCGATTAGACTGACCTGCACTCCTCGCCCACCACGCACGCCGGTGGGCCTGGACCCGGGCCTGATCCGAACCCGATTACCCGGTAGCGCTCTGGGAGAGCTTCCGATGAGTGATTTCAGAGAGAGAGATACGCGGGGGAGGGGGGTAGAGTAGGTTTTTGCCTTGACGAATAAACTCTGAAGTGTGCAGGCCAAAGAAGAAGAAGCAGACCCGCTGAAGAAGAAGGAGCTGCTGCACTGTAGCGAAGGCATTGTTAAGTCGTCTCAGCACTGGCGCAGACGACGGAAGGTCAGCAGCCAAAGAAGAAGAAGACCCGCTGAAGAAAAAGGAAGAGCAACAGCCATCGCGAAAGAAGAAAAAGAGAGGTCAAGGCAGGTGAAGACAAAGCAGAAGAAAGAGAAGCAAGAAGCAAGAAAAGAAGAAGACGATCTGACGAAAAAGAAAGAAAGGAAACAAGGAAGAACAGAAGAAGAGCACGAGGGGAAAATCTGAAGAAAGCAGAAGAAAAAGAAGAAAGCAAAGAAGAAGAAGAAAGAACAGGAAGAACCAAAGACAAAGAGGAAGAAAGAAGAAAAGAAGAAGAAGCCAAATTTTCATCTCTCTCTCTCTTTATTTTTGTAATAGAACTTGTATATCTCTAGAATACAACTTGCTCCCTGAGTTCGACCTCGGGAACTCTTTTATTTTTCCGAGTAAAAAATTTTATATGAAAACGTTGGTAACAACCGGCTTTACTACAACGATATAACCGAAACCGGTCGACAAACTAACGCCTATCATGGCTTCATGAGAATCATCCATCACTACATCCAGCAATCGCAGCATCTTCTCAATCACACCTCAAATCACGCTTGCGATCTCGTGCTCGAGACCATGGTCATCCATGCTAGCCACGTGGTGAATTCTACGCCCAGAGATCACGCGTTGATGGCTGAGATGCGTGTGTAAATGAGCGCTTAAGATCGCGCGATCGTGCGCGAGTGGCATAGCAGTCTTGCAGCTGTCGGATGACGATTGAGCAGTCCTATTTCGCATGTGCTGGAAAGTGAGATCTGCGTGGATTGCAGTTTGATCCCATGATCTTCGCACTCGGAGGGTGTGCCTTGTACCACTGTGCTATGCTAAGCGGTGTGAGATCTTGGTCGTTGATCGTCGATCATGCGACCGATGATGATAGGAGACGTGGTGCATCATGAGGCGTTTGATGGAGATTGAGTAGCTGATGTCTTGCATGGCCGCGCGATGAGGAGAGTGAACGAGCACTGAGTAGCTGCTAAGATGATGATGCGTGGCATGATGAGGGCCGTTGATCATCAGCAATGGTAAGGACTTCCCAGGCTTGTTATTGGAGCTATGGAGGTCGTATTGGGATGATTTCAGAGCCGTTGCACTTTGATTTTTGTTTTGAATCCATCCATGTGGCAAGACTGCTGATTTGAGACTTGTTTCATTATGCACTTGTATAACTTCGCCATTAAACATTAGTTTCGAGCAATATTAATATAAAGATTACAATAAATGCATGCATGCTCCTAGACCCATTAGATTGTCATATTAAGTACATTGGCACTCAAATTGAATCTAAAAGATATAATTAATATTGTTACTTGTAGAGTCATCAGTGGGGAATACTGAATCTGGCAAAGATGCTTTCACGGACAAAACGAATAACAATTTTGTGATCGACATGTCTTGCCGGGATGGTTTCAACCCATTTAGACATAGTCTACACCTAAAAGAATATACTCAAAGCCATAAGAGTTCGGGAAAAGGCCCATAAAATTGATTCCCTAGACATCAAAGATTTCCACAACTAGGATTGGTTGGAGAGGCATCATGTTCCTCCTAATCATGAAACCTAATGTCTGACATCACAAGCAACCATGGGAAAAAATATGTGCATCTTTAAATAAAGATGGCTAAAAGAAACCTGAGTACAAAACCTTTGTAGTAGTTTTTCTTCCTGAAAAATGGCCTCCACAAGCTTTGCTGTTATAGAAGGATAGAATACTTTTTGTTTTTGATTAAGCAGCACACCTTCTAATGATATGGTCTAACTTTAGTTGGTATAACAATGGGTCATCCCAAAAGTAATACATAGCTTTAGTGAGGAACTTGAGCTTCTAGTCCCTTATCATTCTAAGGGGCATTTTCCCATATCCCAAATAGTTCGCAATGTCCATGAACCAGGGAAGCCCACATGATTCAATAGCCAATATACTTTCATTAGGGACTTTTCATTAATTGGCAGAGAAGAAGGAATGAAATTTGGGTCAAGTCTAGTAAGGTGGTTAGCAACCACGTTTTGGGCTCTGGCTTTATCCTTGATTTCAATATTTAATTCTTAGAGCAAAAGGATCCATCTAATGAGGCATGGTTTGGCATCCTCCTTGGCTAATAAATGCCAGAAGGCAGAATGGTCGGTATAGATAATCACTTTGGACCCTAGGAGATATGAACTAAATTTCTCCAACCCAAAAACAATAGCTACTAGCTCCTTTTCATTCAGCTTCATTCAGCTTCTTGCTGGCATAATAAATGATGTGGGGTCTTTTGTCTCTTCTTTGTCCCAAAATTGCCCCTACTGCATAGTCAGAGGCATCATACATTATCTCAAATTCAAGGGAGTAGTCTGGGGGTTGGAGGATAGGAGAGTTAGTGACAACATTTCTGAGGATAGTAAAGGATTCAAGACAATCCTCATTAAATTCAAATGGGACATCATTTGCAAGCAGTCTAGCTAGGGGTTGAGCTATCTTAAAGAAATCTGATATGAAATGTCTAGAAAACTCGACATGCCTCGAAAAGGATCTGATTTGTCGGACTGAACCTGGTGGTGGTAACTTGGAAATTACATCTAATTTTTCTCGATCCACCTCCAATCCTTTCTCTGAAATTTTATGTCCTAGTACTATTCCATCTTGAATGGCTCTTTTCCCATGAGAGTACTAGGTTCACATCTATACACCTTCTCAAGCTCTTGGCTAGATCTGCTAGATAGGTTGAAAAATCATCTCCAAATATAGAGAAATCATCCATAAAGACCTCAATATAATCCCCTATCATATCGAAAAGGATAGTGATAAATACGCATTTTTTCATCATAAAATGACTATTTATGTCAGTTCCTAAGCTTAACATTGCATTTACCATTGTCAATAATGCATAACATTCATCATATTGCATTTAGGATGATTTGTATAAATTGTATAGTAATTCATCTATTATTGTGGCCAGGAGATAGGGTGATACATTTCAGAGCTTCAAATTAAAAATTTGACCGTACGGATGGATTTGGAGTGACAATCACAGTCCAACAATGCAAAAATCATTTTGATTCGAGCACCATGGCATTCTCTGCAAGCAAAAGAATATGGATAGTCTGGATGGTGCCACATGGCACCATCCAGATCGCCCAAAATCTCCTTCCCTCCTTCCTTAAAGGTGCCTCCAATGTGCAATCTTAGCCGTTGGATGAAAATCCAATGACTAAGATCACACGACCATCGATTGCAGGAAATGTATAAAGTTGACACTTAGGCCTCCATAGCACATCGATTGGATGAGGTGCTGTCAAGCCATCAGCACGAGTTCAAGACAACACACTGCCCCCTTATTCCACAACTGCATACCCAATTTGGATTAGGACTGCATGCTCTTGATCATGCGGCCCTGATAAGGCCATGCCAGACGTCTTCGTAGCTAGTGCAAGTACAACGTGAGTAGCAAGAGCACCATCAACGTTGTTCAATCTTCATTACGCAGTGCAGATGGCACTACATGGCTGCACAGATGGCGCTAGGGGATATCACGCACAATCTAATGCTGAGGTAGTGCAAGCTAAAGTGCAGGCGTGGGCAATCCTTAGCCCTTGGATCACGATCTAACGGTGCAATGCTTGACCTCATTATGCTAGTGCTGAGCACATGATGCTCTCACGCATGTGCTGCGTTGCGCGCAGTTAGGCACAAACGATGCACATGCGGGCACGAATGGTGTGCATGCAGGCGTGTCCTATACATGGCCTTTATTGCTTGGTCAACCAAATCATTTGGTAAACGCCTCCTCCACCCTATAAATACCCCTCTACACCCTCTCCTTCCACGTCATCTCTTCCTATGCTCTCCTCACCTACTCTAGAGCTCGAAACACATCTTGAGCATGTATCCCAAGCCCTTAGGATGCTCCACTGGAGAAAAGAAAATGTTTTTCCACCATCTGACCACCATTCATGGCACTCTCATCGACCATCTTCTCAACCCCATTCTGGGAAGTGGATCAGGCCGCAACACCACCCTTCCTCACCTCGTCTTCTGATGCCATTCCCCTTCCTCCAACTCTTCATCATCTTCACCCCGGACCTCATTAATGGAACCTCATCCTTCAAGCAGTCGATAAGGAGGATTTCTCCCATCTTTATCTTTTTCAGCTTTCTTAGTGTTTATTATAATAGACATTCTATCTTTAAGCATACATCTAGAAGTATTTTTTATTCTCTCTCTCTTTATAACTTGCAAGTAGAATAGCTTTTCCTGCTTCCTAGAATAGCGTAGTGTAAATATCATTCTTCCGTTCCCTCTCACTATCACAAAATACAAAAAAATAGCAAATACAAAATTCCAAAAAGAACAAAGTGAGACACGGATTTCAAATAATCAAACGTCGCCTCCTTGTGCATGACTTGAGGCTCACCTTGAGCTTCGATAAATTTATTTAGTAGAGAACTTTTGTGACTACGACGATGGATTTTCTATAACTCCAATTTTTCTTACAAAAATTACGCTCACTAGATAGCCATCATTTAATGCTAGAATGTTCCTGGAGCATTGCACAAACAAAAGGGCATGTGAATGTGGTCTTATCTTGATCTTTAGGACTGATGGCTACTTGGTTGTATCCCAAGTACCCATCTAAGAAATAGAAAAACTTTCACCTAGCAACCCTTTCCAAGATTTGGTTGATGAATGGTAGTGGGAAATGTTCTTTCTTGGTTGCTGAGTTAAGTTTCATGTAGTCTATACACACCTACCAAGAAGAGGTGGTGCGGGTGGGGATGGATTCATCATCTTTAATTTTAATAGTAGTCAGTCCTACCTTCTTGGGTACTATTTGGATAGGGCTTACCCATTGACTGTCGAAAATTGGGTAAATGATGCTGGCATCTAAACACTTAATGATCTCCTTATTGACAACTTCTAGCATGTTAGGGTATAGTCCTCTTTGGTGTTGTCTAAAAGGTTTTAACCCTTCTTCGATGTAAATATGGTGTGTGCAATACAAGGGGTGAATTCCCTTAAGGTCAGAATTGCTCCACTTGATAGTAGCTTTGTGTTCCTTTAAGATTGCTATAAGTTGTCTCACTTGTTCCTAGGTGAGTTGTGAGTTCACGATTATAGGAAGGGTCTCCTCTTTACCCAAGAACACATATTTCAGCAAATCGGGTAAAGGCTTCAATTCTAGCAATGGAGAAGAAGGTTCAGTAATATTTTGAGGGTATTGATCTTGGTGTGAGGTTTGTAAGGGGTTGTTGTGATGTTCATAAAAAATAAATAGGGTTGCTAAGTTGATGGTTGCTAAAGGTCTGATAGAGGTCGCATTCGCAAGATGACCTTATTCTGAACTTGATTTCATGTCGTCTCCTTGGTGAAATAATATGGTGTAGTCATGTTTGATTAGCAAGATTTTGTGCAAGAAAAATTGAAGTTTGGAAAACCTGGTTGTCATAATAGCAAATATCTACATATCAAATAAAATAGTCGAAACACAGGTGAGTCCTGGGTCGAACATAAGGAGGCGACGTTTGATTATGTAGGAAATCCATGTTTACGTTTATTTGCTTTTGGAGATTTTATGACTTTATATTTTTTTGGTATTTTCGGATGGATAGAATATCAGGTGAAGAATTATCTAATCTACTCTACTCTACTTGCAGAATATGGGATAGAGAAAGAGAGAGATAGATAGAGAGAAAGAGAGAGAACGACTATTTTATCAAACTAAGCCAATGTTCATTACACTCATTGCAGAAGATAAAAACTACACTAGGAAGTAGTAAAAAGAGAAAGGAGAGAGAAGTTATCCTCCTCGATGGCTACTTGGAGGACGAGCCACTTGGATGGTGCCTAGAAGAATGAGGATGGAAGTGGGGGAAGAAGAACCAAGCTTGGATGAACTAGGGACAAGGCAAGGCGACACCGTAGTGGGATCTGCTTCCCGAAAGGGTGGTGAAAGGATGACGAAAGGGTGGTGAAAGGATGATCGGTGGGTGCTCCACGAATGGGGGTTGAGAAGGTGGAAAAATTATTTTAATTACTCTAGTGGAGTACCCTGAGACTTGGGACTTACTCAAGAAGTATTCTTGAGCTCTAGAGTGGGAGAGAAAGAAGTAGGAAGGGTTGCAAAGGAACGAGGGTCTACGACCCTCTATATAGAGTAGCAAAATGGGGCAAAATGGTCATTTGAAGCTCTCCAACTATGACACATAGCTAGGAGAAAGAAGGGTTGTCCAATCTTCATTGGATGGCTCAATTTGTGACTCAATAGTACCTCAATCGTGTATTGTGCATGCCTTCAATGTGTGTGTGACACATGGTGGCATGGAGACTGTGGATCTCTGATCTCATGGTTGAGATCTAGTCGCATGCCCGTGACTTGCGCTAAAGACCTATGCTCATGAAGGGTGCTGTGTCTGGAGCTGTTGGATCTTCATCAGAGGTGCATGAGTATGTGCTAAGGGGCAATTACGATTGAGCATACGATCTCGCATCTGATCGCATGTTTAATCACATGCTATGTGGACGAATCTGAGGCGTTGGCTCTGGATCGAATGACTGAATTGTGATTGGACCACAAGAAGAGGAAGTGGTGCAGTTTGAACTCACGTCTTCAGGTATGTGGTAGTGCCCTATCTATTGCGGTAAGAGCTCTAATGTATAGCAAAGTTGGTTTATTGCTCACGTGCTCATAGCCGTTAGATGAAGATCCAACAACTGTGATTAAAGGCAGCTTTTTAGAAGAGAGGGTGGGTAGTAGTGGTGGGCGACTGTGATGGCACCACATGTGATGGTAACACCATCATTCATTATAACTAACTTAAATTAGTCAAAATCCAATGTTAAATGCTCCTTAATGATCGTCTGAGGATCGTAATTCCGTGCTAAACTAAATTGAGAAGATAGGAAAAAGAGTTTATTCTGTTGTTTTACCATTCAATCACAAATGCAGATTAACCACAGGGTTAATCAGAAGTTAATTCAAGGTCAAACGAACTTAAATGTCAAAGAAGTGGGCTTAGAATAACTAAATCAGGGTTTCACACATTTTTAGGATTGAAATATTACTAGAAGCGTAATTTCAGTCCCACTCAAATTGAAAGGGTTCTGATAGAGATAAATTCAATTTAGACCTCCTAAAAATTATTAAAAAATATTCTAAGAGGTTTGGTACCTTCACTTTGACCATTTAGACCCATTTTCACCTAAAACAAAGATTCAGATGGGACTTTGCCTTGATTTTCGCTTCTATGCAATTTACCTAGACAAACACGTTAAAAACCCAAATCTAAGATCACCATTAGATTCCTTGGGTCTAAATTAAGTTAACACCAATATTTGGGCCCAATCAGAGTCCATCTTAACTTGTTTGCATTTGAGAACCCAAATCTCTATTACCCTAACTCTTAGATTTTTCTTACAAAGATGGCCCTAACTTCTCACCTTCTTTGTATAAATGGCCTCATCGCTTGATCCATCCTTCTTTCCTAATCGCTCGAATAGAGGAAACAAAACCCCAAATAGGGAAATCGTTAACCGTTCAACAACGTGTGCCATCGTGGCCATCCATCCTCTTCACTTCGTATCGGGTGCTACAAAGCTCTGATTGAGATGATTCTCACATTGTTGGACTATGTCACTCTAAGTCCATCTGTACGGTCAAATTCATCATTTAGGCTCTGATTTATGCCGCCCTATTCACTAGACATTAAAATAAGGAAATTAATATGCAAACTATATAATCTACTGTAAATGCATGATGATGCTATTATGCAATATTTATAGTGCTATGTACATCTAACTAACCTAAGAACATGCATAAATAGGAATTTTTCTCTAAATAATTATGTTCACATCAGTGTTTTCTTCCAAAGTTAATGCTGGTAATTCCATGTGATAGGTTAAGTCTAGGTCCACTAAATTGTCAGGGATGATGTGTTGTGGGTCATCAGAATCACTAGTATCTCCCTGGGTTATGCTTAGAAATTCAACTAAAGTCTCTTTTAATGTCACAAAATCTGACATCCCACGTGAATGGCCAATTGGATCAATGTAAAGCATCCCAATGTCAGCACAAAATTCCTTATCATCATCCTCAAATTCATCATCTATTCTATCATAATCGAAGTTCTTGGTTTCTTGGAAAATATCCATCCTTAATTTCTAATCTCCCAGGGCTATTTCCATACATCTAGTTGCATGATCAATGTTTTCCCTGGCGATCGCCAAGAATGGACAACCTAGAATGATAGGAGATTCCTTCAAATTAGTCGGGACTTCCATGTCTAGCACAGAAAAGTCTGTGGGGAAACAGAATCCATTAACCATAATAATTACATTTTCCACTATTCCCCGTGGCACCTTGACTGCTCATTCAGCTAGTTGGATTGCAATAGAAGTCGATTTTAATTCCCTAAATTGAAATCGATCATACACTGTAGTGGGGGTCTGGTTAATTGATGAACCTAAGTCTAAAAGGGCCCTAACAAAAGGAGCATCATGCAATTGATAGGAAATTAGTGGGGCTCCTAGGTCCTTTTGCTTAGGCGGTAGATCACTCAGTATAACAGCACTTGCCTATTGAGACAAGACTACCTTACCAACCTTCTTAGACCGGCACCTAGGGGTATAGTATTCCTTGAAAAATCTGGCTATGATGGGAATATAATCATTGGCATCTAATAAAGCACTTGAAAGTCTACATCCTTAAACATGGCCTTTAATTCATCAATGGTCATAGTGCCCATACTTCTTTTCTTAATTTCTTTAGTCAAGGCCTTAGGAAAGGGCACGAACATTAGAGCTTCCGAGTCGACCATTATTGATGGTAACACCACCAATAGCCTAACTAGCTAAAATTAGTTAGATTCAAAAGATATATGCTCCTAAATGATCGTCTGAGGATCATAATTCCATATCGAATTAATCTGAGAAGATAAGAAAACATGGTTAATTCTACTATTTTACAATCCCATCGTAAATGCAGATTAACTAAGGGATTAATCATGGGTTAATTCAAGGTTAAATGAACTTAAATATTCAAGAAGTAGGCTCACATTGAGTGATTCAAGGTTTTAGACATTTCGAGGATGAAAACAGTATTGAAAACCATAATTATAAGCCACATTTAAATTGAAAGGGTTTTGGTCGAGATAAATTCAAGCTAACCCTCCTAAAATTCATGAAAAAATATTCTTAGAGGTTTGGTCCTTCACTTTGACCATCTGAACCCATTTTGACTAAAATAGAGATTTGGAGCGGAATTTACATTAATTTGGGCTTTTATGCAATTTAGCCAACAAACATGGTCAAAACTCAAATCCAATTTCACCATTAGATTTCTGGGATTTAAATTAGGTTAACAACAAAAGTTGGGCCCAATCAGAGTCCATCACGACCTAGTTTGCATTTTTACCCCTAAAAACTTTATTTTTCACATCTAGGCCCCTAGGCTTCAACTTTCCTTACAAAAAGACCCTTAGCTTCTCGTCTCTCTTGTGAGTAGGTCCCTATCACCGTTGACATCTGAACAGAATCTCAAAACCCAAACCCATCGATTTCTTGGAGAGATTTCTCTTCTATTCTAAGTTGAAATCTCTCCAAACTTGGAGAGCTTATTCCCAAGGAGATTCTCTACCTATTAAGCAATCTCATGAGAGCTAAGATTGACCCAAGACCATCAATGACCTCAAGATTCTTAGCAATTTTTGTTGCCAAAATCGCCAGCAAATCTCGCATAATCCTTGAAATTGAGGGCCAATTCATACTCTATTTAAGTCCTAGCATCTTCTCATAAATTTTGTAGTTGATTCTATGCTAGAAACTCCCTTCTTCCCTCCTCTCAGACTACGCGCTCCATCGACTCTGGTGCCTCCTCGACCTCCATCCTCTAGCTGTCCAACAATTAAATTGGACGGTCCAACCTCTTCCTCTCTTTCTTCAGCTCCTTGCCAGACAAAGCAGAGGCTTTCTCCCCCGTCGTCGTCGCCGTTCTCCACACCAGAGTCTTCTTCATCCACAACGCCAGTGATCCAAGCCACCGTGGACTCCTCTCCCTTTTGTCCAGTAAAGTAGTTCCTTATCTTCCCCTCTTCCTCTAGAATAGCTTGGACCCTTTAGGTTCTAGACTCCACTGCACAACCATGCTCTTCCCCCTCATCTTCTCTATCTCCAGCCACATCTCTGGTGTGGTTGCATGCATGCTACATTCCACCAAATGCTCTGCCAACACCTCCACAACCTTCTCCACAACCCATAGATCAAAAGCCTTAAAGAAATTTAGGGCTTAGATCACTAATTATCTCCCCCAAACAACCCACCGTTCCCTGGTCACCTTTGATCATGTTCGACCACCATCACCTCTCAAAACACACCGCCACCACCACCACCACATTCCTCACCTCACGGCGAGTCCCCTGAGCATTTTAATTGGGTCGAAGGGTTGTTTGCTGTCATCAATCTTCGTTGTCATCGTCTGCAATTGTCAGCCCATCTCCAGCCTTGATTCAACCTCAAGCGGATGCAGTTTGATCTCAAGAAGGCTCTTGGGCTCTTGATTTGGACAAGCCAGCCACTAACAGCAGCAATTACACGAGGACGTCCATGCTACATGCACAAAGTAGGAGCCAAGCTGATAGTCCCATATCGTTAACTTACACATTGAATTTTTATTCATAAGGGTTTTTGTGCATAGACCACTCACCTAAGAATGCGAGGTTGGGTCCCTCTCACTACCCATGCCCTCCTCGCTCACCATGCACACCTAGGCGGGCCTGGTCTGATTACCCATTTAGGTCTGGAGAGAGAAAGAGGAGAGGTTTTCAGAGTGGAGGTGGGGGGGTTTTGTACTGTGGATACTTGCCTAACACTTAGGTAGATTTTAAGGAGGTTTTGGCTGAGGATTAAGCTGTCTGCAGTTTCATTGAGACGTCTAATTGATTGTTTAAGAACATCTGATGGGTTTGAAATAAATAGTTAATTGAGGCTATTGTTGGCTTAGATAAATTGATATTGAGTTGGGAATTGAGTCTAAGTGTTGAGAATAATTGGTGGTTTGAACCCCAACGTTTTTGGCTCTTTATTATATTTTTGTTATTTGACCTTTGAAATGCAATTTGAGTATTTCTCAAATATATTTTGTGATTGGTTCATTGCATATTATTCTTGTGATTATTGATTATCATGCTCATATTTATATCATTTGATTAATAGATTGAATTACAATTTTGCTCCCTACGAACGACATCAAAACTCACGACTTTTCGAGCAATTACAAATTTTAAATGTCGATTTTGTTTTCGTCACAATACTATGACGATTACCATTCAACAATTACATCCTTCCCTTTTCTTTCCTTGTTCTTTTCATCCTCCAAAGTTTAGATTCCTTTAATGGTGGGTTTGATGGGCCTGGGTCTTTTCTTGGGATGGGCACTTTTGTAGTTTTCACAATCCTTAAAGTCACAACACTGGCATTAACCTGTAGCTCATACGAAGGAGGAGGAGCGAAAAGGATAGGTACAGGGGACGTTGAGGTGCTAGAAATCCAAGGGGATAGGGAGGTGCCTGCAAGATAGCATGGGCCTATCCTTAGGGGCCATTAGGTCCAAGTGGGCAATAAGGAATGTTTCTAGGGTTTGTTATTGGTTGAGATGGTAGTGCTCCTTGAGCTTGATTCTCTTGACATAACTGATTGAGCTATGCCGCCAGAGTTTCTATGATAGCCGTATACATTTTGTCCATTTGTTGCTAGGCCTTTTGCAGGTTTTCCACAAGGCCAGATTTTTGTGGTAGGTGTTGGGGATTCTCCCTAGAGTTCTTCACTATGGGTGGTTTGATCTACTGCTGGAAGAGCTATTGATATGGTTGTTTTGGATAAGCAGGAGCCTGCAGTCCATGAAACTTGGGTTACTGGTGAAGTTGAGTAACATAGGTAGGTTTGGTGTTGTTCCCAGCCCATGAGAAGTTGTGGTGCTAAGTACATCCAGGGTTATGTGTCTTGGAGTATGGGTTGTTGCACCTGTATCCTTGCACAACATTTACATCTTCATAGGCTGAATATGCAATTGACGCCGTGTCATCAATAGAATAAACATCATAATCATAGTTTTGTGCATAACTCTACTCAATTAGAACTTATTCCAGCTTGTTTACTATCTTATGAAAAGATGAAGCCCTTAATGTGGTAGATGAAGTAGGCCTAGAGGGATCTTGAGTCAAAATCATAGGTCTTGGTGCTTTGGCTCGAGGAAGTGATGCAGGGAGAGGTGTGACTACTTTAGATGGGGTAGATCGGGTCTGAATCAATTCATCCAGCTTCTTGTTAAGTAGGTCCACCTTGTCCAATCTTTAGGTGATGAGGTTCATGTCAGCCTTAATAGATTCAAGATGAACCTCATAAGCGGTGGCTTTTTGGTGGCTAGACTTAAAGTGGCTCATAGATGTAGCATCCCACCAAAGATTCAAGGAGCTTGAATGCACTCTCTTCATCATTGGGTAGGAAATTCTTGCCACTTACGGCATCTGCAAGGTACCTATGGGTGTCATCCAACCCATGATAGAAAATTTGAGCCAGGTGCCATTTGGGCACTTCATGATGTGGGCATTTCCTTAACAAATCTTGAAATCTTTCCCATGCATCATGCAATCTCTATCCAGGTGTTTGGGTAAAGGTTGTGATGGCACACCTCACGGGGAAGAATTTTGCAAGAATTCAGTTTGGAGCTTTTCCCATGTGTTAATTGGCCGTCCTATGGATTTGAACCAATAGGAAGCCTTATCCCCTAAAGAAAAGAGAAAAAGCTTCATCATTGCCACATTAAGGTCCACATTTCGAGGACAGACTATTTCATCAATACGTATTAGATCTTCTAGGTGTTGGAATGGGTCTTCATGGGAATTACCATGAAAATAAGTCAATATTAGACTTATAACATTAGGCTCAGGCTTAAAAACATCCCCTTCAGTGGGCATCCTGACTAATGGTCACAGCTGGAGTGTAGCTAGGTTGTAGAAGTCTCCCTATTGTCATGGTTGCTCACCCTGAGGTGGGTTATGCATGTCCTCTAGGGTTTTTAAGATTTTGTTCATTTGTTCCAAATGATGTTGTTCGATGCGGCAAGTTATGTTGTAATGAGAGTAGCTGTAATGCTCGTTCTCGATCTGGGGTTTTCTTCCTCCATGACTGAGGAGGAGGAGGATGAAGAAGAAGAGATGGAGATGATTGGGGGAGCATAAGTGGGCCTCCAACGATGTTGTTGTAGGTGAGCAGATAATTGAGGCCTTAATGACCTACCATGCATACAAAGAGCAAGGTATCAGAAAGTGTTGAGTGCAACACTGGTTAGCCTTGGAGTTAATGGTTCAAGATTAGGGTTCCAACTAATCACCCACAAGACTTAAAATCTTCACTTACTTTTCCAAAACTAATCAGGGCAAATTGATTAAGGAGGGATAAGAGAGAAGGTTCTTCCCTGCACCGGCATGGTTCCTTTGTACTTTTTATCACAGCCATTTGGCACTACTCCCTAGTCTTAGATACCTGATTTGATTTAGGAAATTTAAGTCAAGAGGTCAAATCTAAAGGTTGTGAGTCAAAAAGACTAATCTTAGTATTTTAGAGAATTTTCCATGGTTAGCATGCTTTTGTTGGGTTACACTTGTTAGCATCTTGAGAGGAGCTTGAGGATTGCAAACACGGAAGTGTGTATTTTGCCTTTTGTTGACATGCTCCTACTATCTATGTGGCCCTAAAAGGGTTGTTGCTGATAAGTGATGAGGTGAATTAATTTTTAGTTAGATAGATAGGGCGGCCCAAGCAATGCAAGGGTAGCTTCTCAATCCTGTGTCTATTACAAGAATTTCAATCATAAGGGCTCACATAATTGGTGTAGGGTCGCTAAAAGAATTGAAAACCTATATTGGAGCACCGATCAGGATCGCAAAAATAATTTTTGTCTTAATTTTTGAGGTATTTTAAGATTTTAAAATTATTTTTCAGTTCTAATGGGTCTAGAATAGACAAATAGACCCTTGCAGTTGGTTTCAGACAAACATCAGGCTATACTGGTTCAAATTGTTTTTAAAAATTACTAGAAATTGTGGATTGTAAGACTTTCCAACACCACTGATTTTGAAGGATTTGGATAAGTGTACAGATTGCCACAAATTCGCAAAGGCAGACTAAGTATGTCTCTAGTTTAATGCTGATAGACACTCACTGTAGGAACTTTTAAAAATTCTACATTTAGATTTTTTAAGTAAAAACATTGGGAAATAAAAAGTTGATTACTATAGCTATCTCCTGATGTGATTTCATAATTTTTTGGAGTTCGGTCAGACCTAGGATGCTTTTTGAAGTTTGGGTTTGAAGTATGCTAGAACTCAAAACAAGCAAGAATGGGCTAGAAGTATTGATAGAAAACCAAATGAGGTAGAGTAGCCCATTTTTGGTCATTTTTTTTTAAGATTTTATATTTTCTACTTTTTTTATAGTTTTGAATATATGAATTTTTTTTAAATAAGTGTGGAAGGGTACTTACCTTTTGTATTCACCACATGTCGATGTATGTGCATGTTTCCCTTCGCATTCACCTACACAATAAAACAACAAAGGCAAGGATGATTAAATACGAATATTTACAAGATGATTAGGGCTAAACCAAGTCCTATTGCCTCCTCGACAAGGACACCAAAAATGTAGTAGCGATTAGTGCGATAAAATGTCGAAGTTGTGTTTGAAAAATAGGTCGTTGTAGCTTGTTTTGCACTTAACACTAGAACATTTAATTTTTTTGTTATGAAACATGGATTTGATTAAGTCGAGTGAGTCTCATATGATCTTATGGGGAGGCTAAGCAAAGTTGGGCCTTAAATGAGTTCCTTTATTCTATTTTTGTGATTTTTGCTTTTGCCATTTTTTCTTATTTTCTTTGCATTGTGAAAGACAACACTAACCTAATACTACTACACTTTCTTCTTATTTTTGTTTAATGCCAAAGAGGGAAATTACCAAACTACTTTTTTTTATCCTTTTATCTTTTATATTTTTTTGGCATTTTGAAGTTGTGAAGGAGAATGAAAAATGTATTTTCAAATGCCAACTAAAAAGTGAAAGAAGCACTTTTAAGGATTCCATTTTTGTGAGTTTTTTGGCTTTCCGAATAAGATTGTGTCCACAAAAGCAAGGAAAAACTAAGTATTTATTGCAAGAAAAACAACACTTTTTGACATTGAGAAAGAAACTCCATTACACTAATAGCGGTGAAAACCACTTATAGAAACCTTGAAGATAAATATTTAGAAACACACTTTTCACACACTCACTACATATGTAGAGATGACAAGTGTAGTGTAACTTCATGAGTAGATTGGCGGGGTGCTTCATGTAAAAAAGGAATCCATCTAGGTGATGGGATGAAGGTTGAGGTGGTGGTGATGATGGGAGTGATCATGATTTCGTAAAAGGCAATTTAGTGGAGGATGAAGTGCTCTAACTCCCATATGTGATTGAGGCTGAGAGGCTCGGTTATATGGGTAATGATGTGCTCATTGGTCCTTATGTTGGTGGTGATTACTACGACAGAGGTTAAGGATATGGGGATGAAGATTCTATATGTAGGGGTGACCAAGCTTTATTCTAATGTGGTGTTTTCGAGGGAGTCTACTTGGTGGGCTCTATGGTAGGGAGAGGGGATGGCCATGGACCTAGGGCTCTAATGGTGGTGGTTGGGTTAGGCATGGTGAGTAGGTGAGTGTGTGCTCATGTGAGTGAGTGGATGCATGTGAGTGGAGAGCATAATGAGGGTGGATGCGCACTAATGCAGAGGAGTATATGTAAAAGTGTAAGTGATTGTGATGGTGAAATTGATGGTGGCATGGATAAGTGATTATCTGAGAGTGTATGTGATGGTGTTTAGCAACTAGAAAGAAATATAAAAAGAAAATATAAAAGTACTTGAAGAGAAAAATCTATTCTACTAACAAACTAAAAGAAAGTTATTTCCAAGTTACTTAAAATGAAGTAATGGAAACAACTAAACTACTAAACAAATCAAAAGAGAATGGGGTGGAGAAGTAGGTGTCCTATCCAATGTGGGCACTAGGCCTATTGGGAGGTGAGGAAGATCCTTAGCTTGAAGCATACTACCTCTTCACCTAGAGCACCAAGACCAAGTAGACAATGAGAAGCCATTAGTCTTGGAGAAGGAGCTCTTAAGTTGGAAGCTCATGAGAGTAATGGTGGAGGAGATGGTGGTGTGTAGAGAGAGTGGGATGAGGGGTCTGGAGCCCATGGGGGGGTCTTTTTATAGGTGTTGGCACTAGGTATGGTGGTCCTAAGGCATAGGTTAAGGGCTCTACTTTAGGGTACATCCTAAGGGTAAAAAGTTCTAAGTGGGGTGCACAACTTAAGGTGAGGGTGCAAGTCAAGGGTGGTTAAATGGCAGAGGATAAGGGCTAGTGTGCGTTGGCTATGGGGGTGTTTTGTGGTGGATTTAGGTGGGTCCTAGTGGTGGAATGGGTTTAAGTGGGTTAGGGTCAAGTCTAAGGTAAGAGGAGCATGAGGGGTGGCTGGAGGTGATCGTCATTAGTGGTTTGTGTTGGGTGGCTGCATGTGGTTGGGTTGGTGCATATGTTATTGGGAGGTGGATATAGGATAATAGGTGGCTGGTGGTGGAATAGTGTGTGCATGTGTATGTGTGTTTGTGTGTATGAAGATGTAGCAGGAGGTGTCGACGATGATGATTGATAATGGAAAATGGTGAGATGGTCATTGATGGTGATGGGTGTGGTGCTGTAGGCAATGCTGGAATGTGTGAGTGGATGTGTGAGTGTGTTCGTATGTGTGCCTTGAGCAAGCAACAAAAATAAGAAAATAAATACAAGAACAAGAAGAACTGATGGTAACGCCATCATTCACCATAAATAACTTGAATTAGGTGGAAATCCAGGGACAAATGCTCTTAAATGATCATCTGAGGATTGTAATTCTATCTGAATTGAAAATGAGAAGATAAGAAAATAGGATTAATTTTTCCTTTTTAACATCCAACCATAAATGCAGATTGACCAAGGGGTTTATTAGGGGTTAATTTAAGGTCAAATGAACTAAAAAGACCAAGAAGTAGGCTCACACTAATTGAATAAGGGTTTCACGCATTTTGGGGATTAAAATATCATTGAAAACCCTAATTATCAACTGCACATAGATTGAATGAATTTTTGTTGAGATAAATTCAATCTAAACATCATAAAAATCTTTGAAAAATATTCTAAAAGGTTTGGTACCTTTATGTTTAACATCTAAACCTATTCTGACCAAGAATAGTGATTCAGATGCAGAATTTGTCCTAATTTAGGATCCTATGCAATTTACATTGTCAAACGTTGTTAAAACTTAAATCCAAGTTCACCATTAGATTCCTTGGGTCCAAATAGGTTAACACCAAAATTTGTGCCCAATCATAGTCCATCTTGACCTAGTTGCATTTTAGCCCCTAAAAACTCTATTTCTTACATCCCGATCCTTAGGTTTCAAGTTTATTACCAAAAGGAACCTAGCTTTGTCGTCTTCTTTGCAAAGAGCTCCCTACCGCCATTGTAGTCTAAACAGCATCTTGAACCCAACTACCTGCTAACTTCTGATGTCGAACGATGTGTTTGTGTTACGTCACTCATTGTAGCACATTTTACAACGTCAATTTTAAGTAAAAGTTATCGAATGTGAGTCCAAGTGTCGAACATAGGGAAGCAAGATTCCAAATCATTTACTCGCTTCAGTGTCACTAAAATATGTCGATTTGTTCGCTTACAAAATGAATAGAGAAAGAAAGATAGATAGAGAGAGAGAAAGAGAAAGAGAGAGGGGGGAGATAGGGTTAGAGAATCATAATAACTCATTCCAAAGACAAGATATCAAAAACATATTCAATTGATTATCAAATGTCATGTTCAACCAAATATAGATGAATGCTAGAATATAAGGAATAACTATAATTATTAAAGAATTAAAACTAAATGTAAGGCAGTGGATGGCGTCAAGATAGCTACGGCGGTGGAGGAACTTCTGTCAGTGGCTCAACATCTTCACAACCTTGTTTGGGAGCTCTATGGAGTAGTGGAATTGCTTAGGTAGAAAATAGGCACAATTAGGAGGGGTAGGACCCTTTTCATAGTTGAGGAGAGGGCTAAAATTCATCCTTAGGTCAATAGTGACATTCAAAACGTAGCTGTAGACCTCTCACAAGCGTCGCTCTAGCCCCCACCCTCTTGCCTTCAACGCACACACAGCTGCCATCTATGCAATCCACGTGCATGCCACTTAAGCAGTCCAATCCTTGATCGGATGACTACGATGGCATCTCACCTGCTACCTCAGATCACGCCCCGCACGTGTTGGATTAGTCGTGCTCGAGCGTGTGATCACGCATGTTTTGCACGAAGGGTAGGATGGCGCTCAACGTGCCCATTTCTTGACTGTGATCGATCAAATGGTAAAATTTCAATTGCCGTGCTGTGGAGTGCGAGGTAGGATTCGATCCCTCACTGCTTGCTTGCGAGTGGCTTGCTCGTCCACTATGCTGCGAGCACGATTAGTCGCGAAGACGATGAGGTGCTGGAGTAGTGGAGACTGTCGGATGATGATCGTACGAAGGTGAAGGTGCGATGAAGGATCAGCTAAAGCGCAATGGAGAGATGAAGCATGTGCCACGTGTCGCATTTACGGCCGTTAATTAGTAGATCAACGGTCAGAACTTCTTGGGCTTGTTGTGGGAGCTACGGAGGTTGGATCAAGGTGATTTTGAGTCTGTTGGACTCTGATCGTCGATTCAGATCCATCCATATGGTCCGATTGCTCATCTGAGACCTATTTCAATATGGACTTGTACACAAGGTTGTTAAACATTGATTTTAGCAACTTAAATGTAATGATCACACAATATGCATGCGATGCTCCCAAGCCCATTATAATATGTCATTATTGCACAAGTAGATGAGTGAGTAGCTACCCAATTTCCATTGGAATCATCGATGAGTGAGTTAGTGCAAACGTGTGTAGATGCCTAGACTAAAAATCATCCTAAATTAGAGGGTGGGTTGATAAGTCGTATACTTATCACCCTACTTTATTAACCAGATTAATATACATTATGGTGGCAAGGACTTGAGACCAAGTCCACATTTTAGTGGACTGCCAGACTGATTAACTCTAAAGACCTGAAGAGTCATGCATTTAGGTCTCTAACATATCATTTCCTAAAGTTGACAAGCTCTTAATAACTAAGTTTTCTTTTCCTTTTTTTTTGATATAAAAAGAAATTAGTTCAAGTTGACAATTTATACTCAGAACATATAATTACCAGCCCCCCATGGCTAAGTTAGATAATGTCCTTAATGGAAAATGAATGTATGCAAGGGAGTAAGGAATGAAATTACCTGAGTTTCAATAGTTAATCCGGTCAACTTGAACCCTCTGGGTTGCCTCCCAGCAAGCGCTGAGTTTATTGCCTCCAACTGGGCGAAGTTCTAGTTCAAACCTCAATGAGGGCTACAACTTCTTTTGGGGGAATCTGGGTAAGAAAGTGCTTCAATCTCTGGCCATTAACAGTAAAGGTTTGCCCAGTCTTGGGATTAGCAATTTCTACCTCCTCATTGGGATAAGGTCTGACCACATGATATGGTCTTGTCCACTTAGATCTCAGTTTCCTAGGAAAAAGCTTAAGTCTAGCATCAAATAGCGAGACTTGCTAATTCAGCTCAAAGGTTTTCCTATTAATGTGATTATCATGGACGGCTTTCATCTTCTTATAAAGTTGTTTGTTCTCATAAGTGTCCTGACGTATTTTCTCAAGCTCGGAGAGTTGGAGCTTCCTTTGAGTTCTGGCCATCTGGTAATCAATATTGCACTGCTTAATAGCCCAGTATACCCGATGCTCCAACTTGACCAGAAGGTGGCAAGCTTTGCCAATGACCAATCGATATGGTGGCATTCCCATCGGGGTCTTAAAAGCTGTCCTGTATGCCCAAAGGACATCATCCAATCGTGTGGACTAATCCTTCTGGTTAGGTCTCATGGTCTTTTGCAGAATATTCTTAATCTGCCTTTTTGATCCCGTAGTTTACCCATTCATTTGTGGGTGATACGGTG
Source organism: Thalassia testudinum (assembly GCA_037157565.1). Lineage (NCBI taxonomy): Eukaryota > Viridiplantae > Streptophyta > Magnoliopsida > Alismatales > Hydrocharitaceae > Thalassia > Thalassia testudinum. The sequence goes on from JAZHRO010000014.1 coordinate 118,159,410, forward strand.
TGGCAATGTGGTGAGTGACCTCATATTTCTTAAGTAAAGCACAAATTTGGGAATTATTGAAGTGACTCCCACCATCCCTGATCATGGCTTTAGGTATACCAAATTGGGAAAAGATATTTTTCTTAACAAAGTCCATGATAGCCTTACGGTCACATTTTTGGGGGAGTATGGCTTCGATCCATTTCGAGATGTAGTCCACTGAGACTAGTATATACTTGAAACCGTTTGATGGTAGGAAAAGACCCATGAAATTGATGCCCTAGACATCGAAAATTTCGATGATAAAAATGGGTTGTAGATGCATCATAACTTTCCTAGTCATAGTCCCTAAGGTTTGGCACCTAATGCAAGTCTCCACAAAGTTATGTGATGAGTCCATTTTAATGAACTATTGTTATACCAAAGTAATTCAATTCTAACATTGTATGTTGGTTAATAATCACATTTGTTCATTAAATGATTGCATCCGTCATTATTTAAGTTTACATTTCTTCTATTGCTTATGTAATTATATTTCATGTAGGGTCCCGCAATAGCGCACTCATCTTCTCCAATTAATCTACTCTAAAAATTGGGAAGAAGAGGGAGGAGGATCAAATGTGGAAAAGAATACGGGGGTGGAAAGATATTTTCCCCCCCACAAATATCTCCACCTACGACCAACAGAACCCAACAAGTGCTGGCTAAAATTAGGAAGGGATTTGAAAATCCCTTGATTGGCGCTGGGGAGAGGAGTTAAGAGGGGACTTGCACAGGAGAGGAGGGCATCTCGATTCTCGGATCTTCTTCTCCCCCTGGCAGGGAATTATCTCCACCTTCTCCACCGTGGAGAGGGTGGACACTGTGAACCAAGCCTGCACCGAGCACGGCCAAGCACCTGCAAGCATTGCGCCTGCCCTTGTGTGTCACTTTCCATCACCCTTCCACTGTAAGCCATGCCATCGCCTTCCACCGCAAGTGCCCAGCCTCACGTGCCCTCGCCATCGCCTTCCACCTCCAGTTCCTTGCGCACCCTCTGCAAGCACGCTCACACCTCCAGCCAACACTACAAGCGTAGCACCATCACCCACCTACCCCACTGCGCGCTGCACTAGGCACCCTCTCCAGTGCTTTCCCACGGCTAGCAGACGCGCACACTAGCGCCTCACGCTACTGCACCGTGCGCCCTCTCCACTACAAGCGCACACCGTCACCTTCCACCGCCCATAGGCACTGCCTCCACGCCATCCCACAAGTCGCAACAGCCTGCAGGTGCCCAAGCCAGCAGTCGCCTGCAGGCGCGGCTCCTCCCTACAGAACGCTTTGCGCGCGCACGCACCCAGTGCACAGCCGTGCGGGCTGCAGCAGCAACACCATCTTCTCTAAGCGTGGTTGTCCTCCTCCTCCTCCAACTGGCCGGCGGCCATTCTCCTCCGCCCGGCTGCCGTCGGCCACCTCCGGCCACTGCGTCACCGCGATTGCGTAACCCTTGTCGAGGTGCACCTCCCCGTCGACTCGTGCCACCAACCGTGCACGGCCACCCACGCGAGGAATAGAGAGGAGAAATCCTTTGTTTTTGTCTCAATTAATATTTACATTCAATGCCATTGCCAATTATATATTCATATTTTATTCAAGCCTCATTGCATTGTTGCACTTAGACTTTCCTGAAATTACTTTACTTGTGTTATGTGCATGATCCTACATTGAATTTCAAATCAAATTTGCATGGAAGTGGAATCTATATGATATGCCATTACACGTGCATCATATGCATATTTTTGGAGCTTAATTCCTGACGTGAAAATTGCATCACTAACCCTAAACTTTTAAAGATATTGCAATCTCCATTTAAAATAGCATATTCCTCGCATTAAAGTCGCGAAAAAATTATTAGGTCTGATAATGAGATGGAATGGGATCTTATCGATAGAAAGATTTGGCTTTTGAGAATTCCTCTGAAGGTCCAGATTTTCTTGTGGCTTTGCAGACGGGAAGGGTTGATCACTGGTGATCTTAGGCACAGAAGGATGGGGATTAATATGAATGCCTGCCCCCTATGTGGATTACACTCTGATAGTGCAATGCACATATTCTCCTCTTGTTTGATCACGGATAAAATTTGGAGGTTTGTGTGCTTAGAACCCCTCCGTCCCTGGGATGCTATGTGGCAGAGCTTCATCAACACTGTTAGACCATTGGGGGCTATGGCTGACGTTCTGTGGTGTGTGTGGAGGGCGCAGAATGATAAGCTATTTCAGGGGAGACCGGTGAGATGTGAGAATGTTGTAAAGGAATGTTGGTCTCTCATACATAGTTTGGCAACTTTTTTGTAATACTCTTTTGATATGCAATACAATACCCTCCAGATCGCTATCGGTTTATGATAGCAATCCTCACTGTTTCAAAAAAAAAAAAGTCGCGAAAGTGTCTGCGAACATTATATTCATCTTCTCCTGAATTTATTGGTATATTCCTTCCTGTGGATACGACATCCTTTATTGTGGTTTAAATTCATATCTATGTTAATCTTGATTGAGAGATTTCTCCACATTAATTACAATGACATATCCTCTGTTGCTACACAACTAAGCGAAAATCTCTCCATCAAAGTGGCACCGTTGCCGGGGAGGCAACGGACGGATAGATTCACTTCATTATTTTTGAACATTCTGAGTTGCGCAGTTATCTGATCAAATTTTTTTATTGTGCAATGAATCTGACATGGCGACAGGTGTAGCAGAGTGATGACATTGACCCTGAACGACGTGCATGATGGAGATGATCTTTTTGGTTGACCTTGATGCCACCTGGAGGCCGGAAAGAGGAACACGTGGGCCTTGATCCCATGCACATAGGCTTATGGAGGAGCCTATTTTTGATTTAGTCAGTAGATCTTAGTTAGATTTAGTCTAGATAGACATTAGAATCTAATTTCTGTCTTTTTGGACCCTTGTCAGGTACCTTTTTTTTTTTTGAAACAGTTAATAAAGGGAGGGGGGAGACCCCACCCCCCCGAGGCCCCCGAATTTCTTGCTTGCCACGAAGCACCTCTGTGATCTCAGCCACGGCCACTCTCCGGTGCCGAGCTGAGGTGGGGACAACATCAGCGATGCATCCCCCCATGAGGACCTATATGCGATTGGGCACACCACGGGGGATCAAACCCGCACACCCCGCAAAGGGAGAGCCTTATAAGGAGCGGGTGCACCAACTGTGCTACCCCTGACCCCCCCTTGTCAGGTACTTATGGGAACACGTTCCCAGTGCCTCTTGATTTCTTATCGCTCTTGTATGCGGGAAAGTATTTTCGTGAGCATGTTCCCATTTATTTAGATTATAGGACTATTTGAATTATTTGAACTGCATGTCGTTTAGTTAGTTAGGTTAGGTCTGTTTGCTTATTATTATTATTAAAAAAAAAATTCAAATTGCCTACTAGAAGCTGCATATCTATAGGATGACCATCTAGGACTGAATGAGCAGCATCTAGTTTAGTTTTACTGTATTGCATACATTCCTGCATGAAGAAAGCTGGAGTAAGGTGCATTTTCTCTTGAGCATCAATTACCTGTCATGCATCTGCATTTAGCGTAAGTCTAAGGCCACTAAAGTGCTTGAATCGAATTAATTCAGTGGTCACTTTAAAAATTGGGACTGCTAAGAGGTTGGACCTTAAAATTTGTGACTGAAAATTGTGTGCAAAAGGATCTTGTTTGTGAAATTTCAAAACTCAAAACGCGTTCATATGTTTGCACACCTGAGACACTGTGTACCTCACACATAAGGTCAGTAGATAAATTTCTACCTCTCCTCTTTTGCACCACAAGGGAAGTTAGTTGGAAATCAACAAGCCTATCCACCAAGTTACTTTGGTTCCTCGTGTGTGGGCTCAATTCGAGACTTCCATCCCTTGCGAGTAGGTTATAGGCACCAACGAAGGTTGGCCTAGGAAGCGTAAGTTTTGCAAAACTTGTTTGGCCACCAACTGAACATTTAATTCTAAGGCCTACAATCTACTAAAAATAGATCCCATTGAATTTGCGTTTGCTTTGACAGTAGAACTCTCTAGGAAGTTTCTACTTGTATTCTCAATTCTTCTAAATCCTAAGAGAGTTAAAACTGTTTTGCTTAAAGAAATGGATCACCCTTACTCCTATCAGTTAGATTATCAGAGTCAATACTTTCCATCTTTTAACTAGGATCCCATGCCCCGAGCATATCCATCCTTTGATGGGTACATTGACAATTCATGGGATCATTCATATTCTTATCCTGGGAGTACTGGCCCGATAACTCCCACTTTTGAGCAGAGCCTAGGAGCGAGATTTTCCAACCTTGAAATCCCTACTTCTATGCAAACACCCAACCTCCCACCCTTCATGATTTTTCGTATCGAGGTTGGACCGATACCCTAGGCAACCAAAGCCTGAAATTGACTATCCTCCTCAACCTGATAATAATAGCCTCTCCTCTTTTATGATAGAAATGCAAAAATAGCAAAAGGAAATGATGGAATCAATGGGAGAGATGTTGAGGAATAGTCAACTGTTAAATGAAGAAATAAGATAGCTTAGCTACATGCTTCCCAGTAATTCTGATCCCTACCCATACGACCCTGATCATTAAAATAATTCGAAGGAACCCAATACAATAGGGATCCAGTTTTATGTAGCTATCACTTAGACTCTCCCAATGAGACACGGCCACTAGAGGAGAACGATCATAGTGATTATCCACCCGAGCTATATTGGAGTCAAAAGCAAGGGAAGATGGTACCTCTTAAAGACCTTGACCCTAATGACAGTATTCTCCTTACCAACATAGGTCAAGGTTGTATAATTCCTATCACTTCCCCCATTGATTATTTGGTCGAATCCCATTCTACCCTTAATGAGCCTACTCCTGACCCTCCTCTTAGGGTATCAACACCTACCATTCAGCATCCTGATTTAAATGCACCCAATGAAGGTGACCCTAAGGGAATGGAGGATGAATTAGATCAATTTTGGTCTCAGGGATATGAAGAGTCTATTTTAGAGGATGATGATGCCCCAATAGAGGAACCTGGACTGAAAATCTGGAGTGAATCATAGGGGAATTATTTATCCTTTGAGAATTTACATCCAAAGGATATAAACAATATGAAATCTAGATTCCTGCCTTCTTTTGAGAGTCATCCTACATCAAAACAGGAGTTGATATTAGAGGACAAACAAAATAGTGAGAAGCCTAGGGGAGACTCTCGAGGACAAAGCACGTCAATTGAGGATTTATACACCAAGAAGAATAATGAATTCAGAGATATAGGCTGGCTCTAAAATATTAAGACCGATCCTCCTTTAGGAATAATTAAGGATACTGATCCAACTCCTAATGAATCACATATACACCCTGACAAAAAATTGAGTGAACCAAATGAATTCGAGGATGAGATTAATGATAAGGATTCTGACATTATGACCCTGCCATCAAAGAGTTCTAATTTGGAGTCTACCCTTGATTCAAATATGACTCCGATCATTAATGCTAAGCAGGGTAATGTGCAAATGTCCATAACTGTTGGGGAGTATAAATAATTTGAATCATTGTTGGAATTGGACCTGACAGTGACTAAGCCCTCATTGGACTTAACCATTGTTGGGCGTAAGAATTGCTACGCTAACGTGTTTGGTTTTTAAAACCTTGTCGTTGTAGCTTGAAAGCGAAGAACTCATGTTCAACAAATAAAATTTATACCGAAATTGAAATTCTGGATCGAACATAGGGAGGCTACATCGATCTATATTCGCAATTATATTTTTTTTAGAATTTTTTCTTGAAAAGTGAGGTGATGTAATTACAATGAAGCTATAACAACAATCAGACTAAAAAGGGAAAGAGAGAGAAAAAGAGAGAGAGGGAGAGAGAGAGAGAGAGAAAACATGCATTCAATATTTCAAAATGTTTATACAATAAAACCAAATAAGAATTACACTAGAATACGGGAAATCAGCTAAACTAGAAAGCTGTAAAGAAGAATGGGAGAGAGAAGTTATCCTCCTCGACGATTGCTTGGAGGATGAGCCGGATGGGACGACGCTTGGATGGAGGATAGAGTAGGATGAAGGAGGATGAAGAAGAAGAACAGGAACGGGGCAGCACGTCATCGTCGTCACGCGATCCACTTCCGAACGGGGATGAAAATTTTGACTTTATCCTGCAAGGAGAATCCCGGGTGTGAGACAAGCCTCTCTTGAGCTTTGGAGAGGTAGAGAAGAGAAGGAAGGGATGAGAATTTCGTGTGGAGGGGGTCTCCTTTTACAGTTGCAAGGAGTGAGGGCAATTTGGTCATTTAAATCTCAAAACATTAAATAAGGGGTCTTTAGTGACGGATAAAACCGTCGCTAAAGCACCATCATGGGCATAGTTGGCGATGCCTGCATGGCTGCTCGCTTTCTCGTGTGCTCAACGCATGCTCACGTTCACTGAATCTCAACCGTCCGATCGCGAGATCGGATGGCTTAAGTTGCGCCTTCCCCGCTCCTCAATGAGCGCCTACCCGCGTACGATACTGCGTGAGGCGCGGGTGTGCGATAGCACGTGGGCGCTATCGAGCGCCCGCAGCCGCTCGATCGAGATCTGACGCTCTCCCACGCCTGCTTATCTGCGTCGCTCGCCCTCTCACGCGATTCGATCGCGCGTCGCCTGCACGCGATAAAACTCTCGCCCGTTGCGCTACGGAGAGTGGATGGGCGCGGGGATGTTTTAAGGCGTGCGTATCCATAGCCGTTGGATCGAGATCCAATGGCCTAGATCACGCGTGAAGTCTTCTTTGAAAAAGTAGCGGCGGTCTTGAGGGCTGGTTGGACGGCTGAGATGGCTCCACGTGGCACCATCTTGGCCGTCCATCTTTTGGATGTTATAGATGGTGCCACAGGTGTCGGAATGAGTCGATTTTCACGCCGTTAGGCTGCGATTGTCGATCCAAATCCATCCATGTGGTCAGATTTTTCGATTGAAGTGTGGATTTATACCATCTTAGCCCTCGATCTTCTAGGGTTCCCCAGTCACTATCTGATGCTACAGATGCTTGATTAGGGCGATCTTGGAGTCGTTGAACTCCAATCATCGCCCTGATCACATCTGTACAGTTGATTCTTCGATCAGGGGCCCTGATAAAAGGTTTGCCCTATCCAAGCACATAAAAGGAGATAATTAACCTCCATTTTATTCAAACTACTCTAAATGCAAGATGATGCGTGTTATGCAATATTTATAGCATGCAATGCAATCCTATGCTTAAGAACATGCATAAATAGACATCTTAAGTAGTGTAAGTGTGTTTACATTGTACCCCCATGCCTATCTTTTGCTAGTCCCTAGCAAAAACTATATGCTATTTATAAAAGAATTAGGTTGGATTATTTGGGCATGAGTTATTTTCAATCAATAAGAAACTGTCTACTTAGGATCTGAACTTTCAAAGACACAACAGTGCCTGAGTATCTGCCAAAATGCAGACCGCCCCAAGCCCTCGCCTTATTCAAAGAAAAATTTCTTTTTCTCTTTTTCCTCTTTTCTAATTTTTTTTGGATTTTCAAGGTTTAGGGTTAGAGAGTGGCTTTCTAAGGCCATTCAACTCACCCAAGATTTGATGAGAACCCTAACTTCTAAGCATCTTATTGTGAATGTGATAGACTCGTTGACCAGCAATTAAAACGGACTTCGGATTTCTACACCTCTAGGTGACCTAAAAGAATTCTGCCTAAAGGTGTATCTTTACAACTGGTAGCTTTCTCCCTACTTTTATATTTTTTTATGGGGTCAACACAAGGGTGAATCCAGTGTATATCTCTTTGGTTTATTCTACTTCTCCGCTTCTTCCTAAGTGTTTTGGGAATTTTTAGTGCATTTATTGAGTTGGGTTCTGGACAACTGGTCGATGAGCTGTTATGACCGACAACTTGCTAGCCATACTCGTGCGGGAAGTGTGGTTTATTTCTTTTTTTCTTTTCTCCGTTTCTTTTTGATTTTTTTTTTTTTAGTAGGTGGCTTCCCTGGTCTAAGATTTACCTAAAAGCAGCAAAAAGAGAAAGGTCCAGTGACTAGGCTCTGGACAACCTACCTATGGGCTATTACCCACGATAACTTGCCAACCATATCACCGTAGAAGGTTCATTAGCTACCCAATTTCCATTAAAATCACTGAACAACGAGATAGTGCAAAGAAAGTGTGTAGATGCTTAAAACTCAAAAATTCCCTCAAATCATAGGGTGGGTTGATAAGTCGTGTATTTATCACCCAAACTTATTTATTCCAATTATGATAGAATTAAGATGGCGAGGAGTCGAAAGACAAATCCACATTTTAGTGTATACATGGCCTAATTAAATCCAAAGACCTGAAGGGTCTTTGTGTTCAGATCCTAATGTAAAATTTCCTAAGATTGAAAAGTCCTAATGTCCAACTAATCCTTCTTAATTTTGATTTTTTTCTATGTATAAATAAGAAGAGAAAAATAATTTACATGAATTTCACAAAGCTGACCAAATGATTCAAAAATGAATCTAGCCCCCATGGCTAGCTGATGCAATGTCCTCATTGAAAAAGAGAAATGAAAGAAAGGGTAGAATATGAAAGATGTCACTTGAATATGAAGCTCGTATCAGCCTTGTGTCATATGTACAACTACTGAGTTTAATGCTGTTAGCTAGGCGAAGTCTAGCCAAAGAAGTCACAGAATGGCTCGAGCAATTATGTCTGAGACGGGTTCTGCAAGAATACGGTTAATAACAGGCTTCAAACATTGACCGTTGACTTTAAATGTGTTACCCGCCTTTGGGTCAGAAATCTGAACGGCTCCATTTGGAAAAATATGTTCAATTATGAATGGGCCATTCCATTTAGATCTAAGTTTGCTAGGAAAGAGCTTAAGTTTAGAATCGAATAACCAGACCTTCTGGTTTGACTCAAAGCTCTTGCGGGAAATCAGTTGATCATGTAGAGCTTTGGTTCGAGCCTTGTAGATCTTGGCATTCTCATAAGCATCATTTCTAAGCTCCTCCAACTCAGATAGTTGGAGTTTCCTGGGCTTCCCAGCTAAATTTGGATCTAAATTGCATTGTTTGATCACCCAGAATGCCCTGTGTTCAATCTCTATGGGTAGATGGCATGACTTTCCATACACCAAATGGAATGGAGACATGCCGATGGGCATTTTATACGTCATACGATAGGCCCAAAGAGCATCCTAAAGCTTTTGAGTCCAATCCTTGCGATCAGGCCTAAACATTTTCTGCAGAATGTTCTTGTTCTCTCGATTGGAGATCTCAGCTTGTCCATTCGTCTGGGGATGGTAAGGTGTGGAAATTTGGTGATTAACCCCGTATTTGGCCAATAAATTCTGGAATTGGGCATTAGTGAAATGAGTGCCACCATCACTGATGATAGCCCTTGGAATCCCAAACCTACTGAAGATATTTTTCTCGACAAAATCGATGACCACCTTGTGGTCATTGGTTCGGGTGGGAATCACCTCAATCCATTTGGACACATAATCAACAGCAACAAGAATGTATTGATGTCCAAATGAAGGGATAAAGGGTCCCATGAAATCGATGCCCCAAACATCGGAAATTTCGATGGGAAGAATTGGCTTTAGGGGCATCATATCTCTCTTAGTTATGCTCCCGAGTGCCTGACATCAAGAACATGACCTTGAGAAATCTTGGGTATCCTTGAATAAAGACAGCCAATAGAAGCCAGATTGCAAGATTTTGCAGCCATCTTTTTCCTAGAGAAATGTCCACCACACCCAGATGCATGGCAGAACTCGACTATACTGTTGAATTCATTCTCCGATATACATCGGTGAATAATCTGATCAGAGCCGATGCGGTACAGCTCAGGGTCCTCCCAGAAGTAGTATTTGGCCTCAAATTTGAGCCTATCCCGTTGTTGCTTGGTCCAATCCTGGGGGATTTGACCAACGGCCAAATAATTGACAATGTTAGTAAACCATGGGGTGTGGACACCTAAAATTGTAAGAATAGTTTCGTCCGGAAAAGTGTCAGCAATCGGAATGTTCGGGCTAGAGGAATAACCAAGGAGTCTCAACAAATGATCTGCTACCACATTTTGTACCTCGATTTTATCCTTGATTTCAAGATCAAATTCTTGAAGCAGAAGAATCCAATGAATAAACTAAGGTTTAGCATCCTTTTTGGCCAAGAGATGTCTCAAAGCCGAGTGGTCGGTATAGATGATAACATGAGATCCTAAGAGATAAGCCCTGAATTTTTCCAAAGCGAACACTACAGCTACTAATTCCTTTTCAGTAACAGTGTAATTCCTCTGGGCTTCATCAAGAGTTTTACTAGCATAGTAGATGAAAGAGGGCTTTCTATCAATTTTCTGACCCAGGACAGTCTCGACCGCATAATCAGAAGCGTCGGTCATGATCTCAAAAGGGGCTGTCCAAATTGGTGGTTGCAAAATTGGAGCACATGTGACTGCCATTTTCAAGAAATCAAATGCCTTTCGGCATGATTCATCAAAAACAAACGGTGTTTGTTTGGCAAGAAGATTGCTCAAACGACGAGCAACCTTCAAGAAATCCTTGATGAATCTTCGATAAAATCCCACATGGCCAAGAAATGATCGGATTTGTTTAACAGATGTGGTAGGAGGAAGTTCAGCGATAGCATCAACCTTAGCTTTATCCACTTCAATTCCCTGTTCAGAGATTACATGACCCAAAATGATGCCTTCTTGGGTCATGAAATGACTCTTTTCCCAGCTAAGGACCAATCGTGTTTTGATACATCGCTTAAGAATGATTTCCAGATTAGCCAAACAAGAGTCAAATGATTCTCCGAAAATAGAGAAATCATCCAAGAATACTTCCATAAACTCTCCCACCATGTCAAAAAATATGGCTAACATACACCTTTGAAAAGTCGCAGGTGCATTGCATAACCCAAAAGACATCCTACAAAAAGCAAAGGTTCCGTAGGGACAGGTGAAAGTAGTTTTTTCCTGATCCTCGAGATGGATAGGAACTTATTTGTATCCCGAGTAGCCATCAAGAAAATAGAAGTACTTCTGCCTGGCTAATTTTTCTAAGATTTGATCGATGAAGAGCAGGGGAAAATGATCCTTTTTAGTGGTTGTGTTCAGCTTTCTATAATCAATACAAACCCTCCAAGAGGAAGCTGAACGAGTTGTGACAGATTCTCCTCTCTCGTTAGTCACAATGGTAATCCCAGCTTTCTTTGGAACAATCTGAACGAGACTTACCCAGGGACTATCAGAGATTGGATAAATAATTCCTGCATCGAGCCACTTGATGATTTCCTTTTTTACCACTTCTCGCATATTTGGATTCAATCTCCTCTTCATCTGGCGAGAAGGGTAGGATCCATCTTCCAAGAATATTCTATGATTACAGTAAAATGGCTCGATCCCCTTGAGGTCATGAATGGTCCAACCAATTGCCTCCTTATGTTCCTTTAGGACCTTGATCAATTTAATCTCTTGCTCCTTTGTCAATTTAGCACTGATAATCACAGGGAGCATCTTATGAGGTACTAAAAATTGATATTTCAAATTCTCAGGCAATGGTTTCAATTCAAGCTGGGGCGGGTTGATGATTGATGGTAGGGTAGATGCTGAAGATTCAACAAGAGGAAGAGGTTGTGAGTGAACAAAATCAATAACCTCTTCAGAAGATGGCAGGTCAACCATAGAGGGTTGTGGGTCAAATTCATCATCCAAGGAGGAACTTTCAATTGAGGAAACCATCAAACAAGTTTCAATGTTATCATTATCCTCATCAAGTTCCTCAATAAATCCACAATCCTCAAATTTGTTGATCACCTTAAAAATATCCAATTTCATTCGTTGATCCCCAAAGGCGATTTGCATGCTACCTCTTTCACAATTAATGTTGGCCTTAGCAGTAGCCAGGAACGGATGCCCCAGAATGATAGCTGTGTTCCTCAGATTATCAGGTACATCTATGTCAAGGATAAGGAAATCTATAGGAAAATAGAAATCCTTGACCTTAACTATAACATCTTCAATAACACCTCGTAGATTTGTGACCGAGCGGTCTGCTAACTGTAGCGTTACTGAAGTTGGCCGAAGTTCACCTAACCCAAACTTCTCGTAAAGAGAAGTCGGAATTAGGTTGATGGATGCACCTAGATCCAAAAGTGCTCTATCAAATGTATAATCTTTGATGACGCAATAAATCAATGGAGCACCAGGATCTCTCTTTTTCTGAGGGAGGTAGTGTAGGATAATAGAACTAGCCTACTCAGAGAGTACCACCTTCCTCGGAACAGATTCTCTCGACTTATGCTTTGTGTACATAAATCCTTTAAAAATCTTGCGTAAGCCGGTATGTGCTTGATAGCATCAAGGAGCGGGATATTAATCTCAACATTCTTAAATAGATTTAGAAGCTCCTCATTGCTATCAACATACTTCTTCTTCTTCTTTGATTTGGTTAAGGCTTCAGGAAAAGGAACATGAGTCAGATCTTTGGAATCAGGTTCCTGAGCCTTGATTTCTCCTCTAGAATTCTCCTCTCTCTCCTCAAGTTCTTCAGGATTCAAAAGATCATAATAGTGTGGTTGTGGATCCTGAGTCTTCTTACCACTCCTCAAAGTGACAGAATTTGCAGATGCATAAGAATTTAGGTCTTGGGGAGGGTTAGGAAAGATTGGAGGGGCTTGATTAACCATGAATTGTTGATTTGTAGAAGAAGAAGAAGAGGAGGAGGAACCCTGCTCAACCACCTGAGCACGTGCGTATGGGTCCCTCTGATTTCCGTACCCATGGGCTTGGTTGCCCGAATTCATAATATTTCGTGGGTTGGGTACAGGTTGGGATGGTAGAGATCCGGGTTGACGAGAGTTAGCAATGAGCTTGGACTGCAAGTTGTCCAGTGAGGTTTTCATTTGCTGCATGAGCTGGAGCATGGATCCTTGCATCTCTACCATTTGATGGTTCAAATCAGCCGGCCCTGCAGGTTGATGGGCATTCCAAGCTAGCTGATTGACCAAATTTGGAGGCAATTGAGCATATACTTGACCCTAACCCATTGGTCGTTGCGAAGCATAGTTGCCGAGTCGGAATTGGGTCTGTTGCCCCGGATTTTTCCAAGAGAAGTTAGGGTGGTTTCTCCAACCTGGATTATAGGCATTAGAGTAGGGGTTGGATCTAACATTCTCTTGTACAGCACAGACATCCTGATAAGGTGAGGATGGAGAGAAAGAAAGGGAAGGATAAGAAAAACTGGGATCAAAGGCCCCAGTTTGGAACTCGTGGGGTTCCGAAAAGTGATGATTCACAGGTTGAGCCGCATCGAGTTGATTCACGAACTCCCGTCCAGAAGGAGCTCGTGAAGAATGGAATCCCAAATTTTGGGATTTAGTGGATCGAGAGTTGTTCATAGAATTACCAGTGATCCACTCTTCCATTCTCTTAGCAACCAAGTCCACCTTATTAAGTTTGTTACAAATCAATTCCATATCAAATGAATGAGAGTCATGGACTTCATTGACATTTGATCTAGGCTGCTGGGATCGGTTAAATGTATCCATGGAGGCATGATTGATTGAATTCTCACTCATTTCCTCAGATAAATCATGTGCACTATCTGCATCTTTATTGAGGAGATTGCCTCCGCAAGAAACATCCACATGATTTCTGAGTTGCTCAGTCAACCCATGATAGAAGATCTGCACAAGTTGCCATTTCGGCACCTCGTGGTGTGGACACCTCCGCAATAAGTCCTGGAATCGCTCCCAGGCCAGATGAAACTGCTCCCCCGGCCGCTGGGTAAAGGTAGTGATTGCCCATCTCAAAGCATTGGTACGTCCGACTGGGAAGAATTTCTTCAGAAAGGCCGATTTCAACTCATTCCAAGTTGTAATTGCTCTTCCTATTGTCCTATACCAATGCGCGGCCTTATCCCTAAGAGAGTGTGGGAAGAGTCTCATGATCATTTGCTCCTCATTTACATTTCGAGCCTTGGTGGTCTGGACCAAAGTGGTCAAGTCTTCCAAGTGCTGAAACAGATCTTCAGAGCCAAGCCCATGATAATGTTTAATCAGGCTTAACACCTGGGACTTAATTTCTACGTCACTGGCTGGAATCTGGACACTAGGATGTTCCCCGTAATTTGAAGGATCATAAAAATCCTTCAAGGGCTGAGCGCCCTGCATTCTCTGGAACCATTCTTGCATTCTTTGCATTTGTTCCAGCTGCCTTCGAAATTCTTCTTGTGGATTTCCAAGCAGAGGAGGCTGTTGGTCGGCCATGGGTTCAATTTGACCAAAATCCAACTTGTGCCTCCTAGAATACTCTAATGGTCATTCCAATCGGGGATTCAATGACCGTCTTCCCAGCATAAACTAGGAGAAGGTCGGAAGGACTAGGGATAGGGTCCCTGCAGCACAACAAAACAAGGCTGTCCTTAAGTGGGGTAGCCTAAGGATCTACTGACTCCTAAAACCTGCCTTAAGACTGTAAATGATTTACTCTACTTATGTCTGTTTAATCCAACCAGTTAGAAGGAGGGACTGGGGAGAAGGTTCTTCCTTCGGCTTTCGCCTCCGGTTCCTAGTGTACCCCCCAGCCGCTGTAGTTTGACGCTACTCCCCTAGCTAGACATCAGATTAATCAGTACAAGTAGGTTAATCAAAGACAATCTCAGACTAGGCCTTGAAAAGCGAATCAGACCTTAAGGCCAACGTCTACTCAATTTTATTAAGGCCTGGGATTGTGGTGCTTATGGAATGTGATGGGCCCTTAAAATGGGTTGTGCCCTTAATGATTGATTGAGATTTGTGTAAGTGCGTGCACAACCAGGGTTTTCAAGCAAGATTATTTGTGATGCGTGAATTTTAATGTTTAAATCTTTCTTAAGTAGCTTTTAGGGTTTCAAATTAGGTGGATTGCAATCAAGTTTCTAGGCAAGCCAAGTTGTCAAACACGGGTGAAGATTGTTTTCCTTAAAAACCAGAAAGAAAGTGGAGTGCCTGGAATAGACCTAGATTGAAAACCCTAATGAGGAGCTACTTGATGAGTTGATTTTAAGTAGAGTGGTGCGGCCCAAACAACTCAAACAATTGGCCACAAATGTACCACTAAGTTAGGCACTCAAAGATAGTTAACCTAGAATGATTTCTACTCTTTTATGTGTTGCTTTGTGTGTACTGGCTCCACGGATTAGAACCCGGTTGAGTAGAAACAAATCAATTTGATTAAATGCGTTGAATGTGGGTGTATGTTGTGTATTTGTTGAAAATTTGCCCCACAAGATTATCTTTTTGTTGTTGTTTTTTCATATATAAATGAGGGTGGAATGAATGTGAGTGAGAATCCAAACAGCCAAACTATTCCAAGGATTTATGCAAATACCTAGGTTAATTGGAATTTGGATTTAATGTGGCGAATGAAATCTATGGAGGGGGAAGAATGGGGAGCACTTACAGTTGTCTTCAACTGCACTTTACTCCAGTCTACCGCTTGATGATTCCCTGATTGAGGTCTCTGTAAAACAATAGACACAAGAGAAAGCAAGTTAGAAAACAATAAAGTGCAAGAAATGCGAAAAGAAGATCGGAAATCGTTGCCTCCCCGGCAACGATGCCAAAATGTGGGACGTACGAATTGCTACGCTAACGTGTTGGTTTTTAAAACCTTGTCGTAGTAGCTTGAAAGAGAAGAACTCGTGTTCAACAAATAAAATTTATACCGAAATTGAAATTCTGTGTTGAACACAGGGAGGCTATGTCGATTTATTTTCGCAATTATATTTATTTTAGAATTTTTTCTTGAAAAGCAAGGCGATGTAATTACAATGAAGCTATAACAACAATCAGACTAAAAAGGGAAAGAGAGAGAAAAAGAGAGAGAGGGAGAGGGAGAGAGAGAAAACATGCATTCAATATTTCAAAATGTTTATACAATAAAGTCAAATAAGAATTACACTAGAAAGCCGGAAATTAGCTACACTAAAAAGCAGGAAAATTCTACACTAGAAAGCTGTAAAGAAGAATGGGAGAGAGAAGTTATCCTCCTCGACGATTGCTTGGAGGACGAGCCGGACAGGACGACGCCTGGATGAAGGATGATGGAGCAGGATGAAGGAGGACAAAGCAGAAGAACGGGAATGGGGCAGCACGTCGTCGTCGTCGCAGGATCCACTTCCCAACGGGGACAAAAATTTGACTTTATCTCGCGAGGAGCATCCCGGGTGTGGGACAAGCTTCTCTTGAGCTTTGGAGAGGTAGAGAAGAGAAGGAAGAGATGAGAATTTCGTGTGGAGGGGGTCTCCTTTTAGTTGCAAGGACTGAGGGCAATTTTGTCATTTAAATCTCAAAACATTAAATAAGGGGTCTTTAGTGACGGATAAAACCGTCGCTAATGCCCCATCATGGGCGGAGTGGGCGATGCTTGTGCGGCTGCTCGCTTTCTCACACGCTCAACGCAAGCTCACGTTCGCTGAATCTCAGCCGTCCGATCGCGAGATTGGATGGCTTAAGTTACGCCTTCCCCGCTCCTCAATGCGCGCCCGCCTGCGTACGATCCTACGTGAGGCGCGGGCATGCGATAGTGCGTGGGCGCTATCGATCGCCCACAGTTGCTCGATCGAGATCTGACGCTCCCCACGCCCGCTCGTCCACGCCGCTCGCCCTCTCGCACGATTCGATCGCGCGTCGCCTACTCGCGATAAAACTCTCGCTCGCTGCGCTGCGGAGCATGGATGGGCGCGAGGATGTTTTAAGGCACGCGTATCCACAGCCATTGGATCGAGGTCCAATGGCCCAGATTGCACGCCAAATCTTCTTTAAAAAAGCAGCGGTGGTCTTGAGGGCCGGTTGGACGGTTGAGATGGCACCACGTGGCGCCATCTTGGCTATCCATCTTTTGGATGTTGTAGATGGTGCCACGGGTGTCAGATTGAGTCAATTTTCACGCCGTTAGGCTGCGATCGTCGATCTGAATCCATCCATGTGGTCAGATTTGTCGTTTGAAGTGTGGATTTACACCATCTTAGACCTTGATCTTCTAGGGTTCCCCAGTCACTATCTGATGCTACAGATGCTTGATTAGGGAGATCTTGGAGTCGTTGAACTCCAATCATCTCCCTGATCACATCTGTACGGTTGGATCTTCGATCAGGGGCCCTGATAAAAGGTTTGCCCTATCCAAGCACATAAAAGGAGACAATTAACCTCCATTTTATTCAAACTGCTCTAAATGCAAGATGATGCATGTTATGCAATATTTATAGCATGAAATGTAATCTTATGCTTAAGAACATGCATAAATAGACATCTTAAGTAGTGTAAATGTGTTTACATCAACCATTACCTTCCAACACTACAAACAACCCTTATACTCCCTAACTGATCCTTGGCTCAAATCTCTGCTCATGTACATTCTTTCTGGAGAACATATCAGGCCAGTACATCCTCCGGTAGAATGGAGAGTGTGGATTGATGCTTGTACTTTTACTCTCGCCATTCAAGGGTTTGAAAAAATAATGTTTATATCTTTTACAACCCGTCCTGCTCTGGAGGATCCTTATTATCCTCCACTTATTCTGTTTCGGGAGGTCCCTTTTCATATTCCTTTTGTTATTCTTAGACCTCCCAAGGTAGCCAATGTGGTTCTCCGTTTTCATATCTTCTGGCGAGCATTTGGGATTACGTTACATCATCAGCTCGCCAACATCCGTGGCCACCTATTTCTAGGTCCGCACTGTTACGCATATTTTTAGGGCCTAACCTTTTCTGTCTAGAACCAGACTTACAGGTTCCTTCTAAGCCTGGCTACTGACAGAAAATGTAGTCCTTGTTGGGAGGCAACCCAGCAGCCTAAATAACTCCGTCATCAAGTGATTTCTTTCCTTTCTCCTCCTAGTTTAATTTTACAATGGGGACATTGTAGGATTTAGGCATGGGGGGGTGCATTTTGCATTGTAGGAAGTATTCATGCATTTAGGTTAGCATATAAAAAAAAATTTCTCTTTTCTTGAGCTGATTGGGTTAGTCCCTAGCAAAATATATTTGTCATTGGAGGTTTTTCTTCTTGAATTATTTCTTAAGTTTAGAATCCAGTACATTTATTTCACGTGCAAGTAGACTTGGTAATGGATCCTTGAGGAAAACAAATAAGCATTTGTAGTCTACTGAACCATTGGACAGTTAATAGGAGTCAAGCATACTATCTTCTAGTAGATCCACCCCATATTTGTGAGATGAAAGTAGAGAGATTACTGGTGCGCTAAGTCTAATGAAAGGACTCTTAAGTTTTGGACAATTAGATGATGATACTTCAGAGTTAGGCATAGTTTTCACTCTCTGTTCCTGTATGTGTACTTTGTGTGAATTCCTGAGAGTCACCAAATAAAGCAGATACACAGAGATTGAGTTTTAATAAAGCTATGACTATGGTGGATGGTTATGACCATCCTTCATAGAGTCCTCGGCTGAAGGAGGGCACTAGTGTCAAAGGTTAGAAATACGCCTGTCCCATCCATTCCTTCTTGGTGCTGAGAATAGGCACTTCCACCAAATAAGCCACACAATATCCTCTTAACCATCATCATCCTTAATAATGCCTCATAAATAAAAGTCTGTATAGTGTTGTGTTGATTAATAAAGAATAAAAAGAAAAAAAGAAAGAAAAAGAAGAAGGAGAAGAAACAATTAAAAAAAGAAAGGAAAAAAGAAAAAAGAAAAAAAAAAGAGAAGAGAAGAGAAGAGAGAAAGAAAAGAAAAAGAAAAGAGTCCAGGGTTATCATTGTAACATTGTTTCTGAGGCAACAAAACACTTATTGCATTCCACCAAATATGACCCATACCTACCTTTCAATATTTCTGATCGCTCGAATACTGGTTGAGGACTCTAACTTAGTTGTAGAGTTATTGAGACTTTAATTGAAGTGTGGATGCCATGTGAGGCCACCAAACAGTGAGTACAATTACTGAATCTGGCGAGATTTGTGATCTCAGAAAGAAAAGAAAGAAAAGAGTGAGCTCCCAGGAACATCAAGAGAGTACATTTGTTTAGCCTCTCTCCGAGTTGACTTGTCTAATAGTCTAGAGATCTAGAGTTTGTAGTACTAGACTACATGTAGCACCAGATGAGTGTGTGTCACCAAATATAAATCCATTCAACTCGATATCTCTTACTTGAGTCAAACTCCAGGGTCAAATTACAGATTATCTTCTGCTTTATCCCTGAGGGAAGTAGTTGCCTATCCCGACAACAATATTTACCAAGGGTGAAGTACGAACTCCCAATGCGAATTGGCTTTTTCACTTAGATCTGTTACTTAGGCTATTATCACGTCACATTTGTCTTGATCTCTAAAGTTTTGAAATAAGAAAAGAAGCAATTTTCTGATTACTTCTATTATTTTTCATTTTTGCTAGGGACTAGTAAATCTTAGGCATGGGGGTATTTGATGAGTCCATTTTAATGGACTATTATTACGCCTAAGTAATTCAATTCTAACATTGTATGTTGGTTACTAATCACATTTGTTCATTAAATGATTGCATGTGTCATTATTTAAGTTTACATTTCTTCTATTGCTTATTATGTAATTATATGTCATGCAGGGTCTCGGAACATCGCACTCATCTTCTCCAATTAATCTACTCTAATAATCGGGAAGAAGAGGGAGGAGGATCAAATGTGGAAAAGAACAAGAGCTGGCAAAAATTAGGAAGGGATTTGAAAATCCCTTGATTGGCACAGGGGAGAGGAGTTAAGAGGGTACTTGCACAGGAAAGGAGCGCATCTGGATCTTCGGATCTTCTTCTCCCCGTGGTAGGGAATTATCTCCACCTTCTCTACCATGGAGAGGGTGGACATTGTGAACCAAGCCTGCACCAAGCACAGCCAAGCACCCGCAGGCGCTACGCCTGCCCTTGCACGCCACCTTCCATCACCCTTTCACTACAAGCCATGCCATCACCTTCAACCGCAAGTGCCCAGCCTCACGCACCCACACCATCGCCTTCCACCTCCAGTGCCTTGCGCACCCTCTGCAAGCACGCTCACACCTCCAGTCAACATTGCAGGCGCAACACCATCACCCACCTGTCCCACCGTGCGCTGCACCAAGCGCCCTCTCCAGCACTCTCCTGCGGCTAGCAGACGCGTGCACCCGCACCTCACGCTACTGCACCGGGCGCCCTCTCCACTACAAGCACACACCATCACCTTCCACCGCCTGCAGGCACTGCCTCCACACCAGCCCGCAGGCACCCAACCCAGCAGCGGCCTGCAGGTGCGACTCCTCCCAGCAGAACGCTTTACATGGGTGCGTGCCCAGCGCACAGCCGCGCGGGCTATAGCAATGCTGCCATCTTCTCCAAGCGTGGCTGTCCTCCTCCTCCAATAGGCCGATGGCCATTCTCCTCCACCCGGCCACCGTCGGCCACCTTCGGCCGCCGTGTCATCGCCGTTGCATAGCCCTCGTCGAGGCATACCTCCCCATCGACTCTCGCCTCCAACTGTGCACGGCCGCCCACGCAAAGAAGAGAGAGGAGAAATCCTCTATTTTTGTCTCAATTAATATTTACATTCAATGCCATTGAAAATTATATATTCATATTTTATTCAAGCCACATTGCATTGATGCACTCAGACTTTCCTGAAATTACTTTATTTCTATTATGTGCATGATTCTACATTGAATTTCAAATCAAATTTGCATGCAAGTTGAATCTATATGATATGCCATTACACATGCATCATATGCATATTTTTGGAGTTAATTCCTGACATGAAAATTGCATAACTAACCTTGAACTTTTAAAGATATTGTAGGCTCCATTTAAAGTAGCATATTCCTCGCATTAAAGTCGCGACAGTGTCTGTGAAAATTATATTCATCTCATCTTGAATTTATTGGTCTATTCCTCCCTGTGGATACGACATCCTTTATTGTGGTTTAAATTCATATCTATGATAATCTTTGATTGAGAGATTTCCACCACATTAATTACAATGACATATCCTCTATTGCTATCACAACTAAGAGAAAATCTCTCCGTCATTATGTGTATCCTTGAATAGTGATGGCCAGTAAAAATCGGACTGCAAAACTTTTGTAGCTGTCTGCTTCTTAAAGAAGTGGCCACCATCAGCTTGGTCATGACAGAAGGATAACATACTTTGAACTTCCTCTTTAGCAATACACCTCCAAATGATTTGGTTAGCACAAAGTCTAAACAGCATAGGATCATCCCAAAAATAATGCTTGGCCTTAGCCAAGAACTTATCCTGCTATTGTCTAGACCAGCCGTGCAGAGTTTGTCCTACCACTAAATAATTGACTATGTCCACATACCAGGGTAGACTCTTTCCATGCATGGCTAGAAGTTGTTCATCAGGAAATGTGTCGGTTAAGGATAATGAGGGTCCATTGTGTTCCGGGAGAAGTCTAGATATGTGGTCGGCTACAACATTCTTGGATTTGGCTTTATCACGTATTTCTGGGTCAAACTCCTGCAAGAGCAAGACCCATCTAATTAGCTTGGGTTTAGCATCCTTTTTGGCTAACAAATGTCGGATAGTCGAGTGTTAGTGTAAATAGTCACGTGGGATCCTAGAAGGTATGATCTGAACTTTTCTATTCCAAAAACTACGGCGAGTTGTTCTTTTTCCATGACAGTGTAATTCCTTTGAGCCTCATCCAAGATTTTTCTCGCATAGTAGATCGCCACAGGTTTTCTATCTCATCTTTGTCCTAGGACTACTCCAACAGCAAAATCTGATGATCACACATTATCTCAAAGTCCTAGGACCAGTCTGGGGGTTGTAAAATAGGTGCTGTTGAGACTGTACCCCTAAGAGTGGTGTAAGCCTTGATGCAATCAGGTGTAATGTTAAAAAGTACATCATTGGCTAGAATGTCAGTCGAGGGCTTCGAAAGTTTGGAAAAATCCTTTTTGAACCTTATATAGAAGCCAACATGTCCTAGGAACAATCTGGTTTGCTTGGCCCAGCTAGGAGGTGGAAGTTTGGAAATTAAATCAACCTTAGCTTGGTCAACTTCTATGCCCTTATGCAAGACGATGTGACATAGGACAATCCCTTCCTGAACCAAAAATGGTTCTTTTCCCAGCTTAAAGCCAAGTTGACCTCGTTACATCATTTCAGGATTTTCTCTATGTTACAAAGGCAGTTGTTGAATGAGTCTCTAGAAATAGAGAAATCATCCATAAAGACCTCCAAATATTCACCCACCATCTCTGAGAAGATGGCTAACATGCAATGCTGAAAGGTAGCAGGTGCATTGCATAACACGAATGGCATACGACAGAATGCAAACGTACCATTCGGGCAAGTGAACGTGGTCTTCTCTTGGTCCTCTGGTGCAATAGCAACCTGATTATATCCTGAATATCCATCCAGGAAGTAGAAATATTTTTTCCCTGCCAATCATTCAAGAATCTGGTCAATGAATAGAAGGGGGAAGTGGTCCTTTCTAGTGGCCTCATTAAGCTTCTGATAGTCAATGCACACCCACCACGTGGTGGTGGTGCAGGTGGGGATGGATTCGCCCTAGTCATTTCTGACCACAGTGAGCCTGGCCTTCTTTAGTATAACTTGAGTAGGGCTCACCCAAGGGCAGTCGGAAATCGGGTAGACGATTTCTACATCAAGCCACTTGAGTATTTTTTTTTTATTGACCTCTCGCATATTCGGGTTCAATCGCTTTTGCATCGGGCGAGTAGGTCAAGCCTCATCTTCCAAATAAATCTTGTGAGTGTAATAAGTAGGGCTAATTCCCCTTAAATCAGAAATTGTCCACCTAATAGCTGCCCGATGTTCAGAAAGGGTAGTAGTCAACAGAAGTTCTTGGTCCCTGGTTAGGTTGCATTGATAATCACAGGGAAAGTACAACCAGGTCTTAGGAAGATGTACTTAAGGTTGTTGGGCAAAGGTTTCAATTCAGGTGTAGGTGGGATAATGTTTGATGGGTAAGGGAAGGGCGGAGGTTGATTAACATCAATCTCCTCAAATGGAGGTTGCCGATGGTAATCAGTTCTGCAGATTTCACCCTCGAAAGATTGGGATGGGTCAGAGTGGTCAATAGCTGGTCGAAAGATTGGGATGGGTCAGAGTGGTCAATAGCTGGTTGAATCAGATGGTCTTCTAAAGAGCTTATAGTTAGGCATTCTTCAACCAGGGTTTCCATGGGATCTCATTCATTAACCAAATAACAATCAAATGACTTTGTTTCCTTGAAGATATCCAATAGTATCTTCCTATCTCCGAAGGAAACTTCCATACATCCCTTGTCGTAGTCAATATTAGCCTTGGCCATAGCCAAAAAGGGTCTACATAGGATGATGGGTGTGTTCTGTAGTTGTTCAAAGACTTCCATGTCAAGGACTAAAAAGTCAACTTGGAAGTAGAAGTCCTTAACTCGAACAATTACATCCTCGACTACCCATTTAGGGGTTTTCACAGATCGGTCGGCCAGTTGGATAGTCACAGGTGTGGATTTTAACTCTCCAAATCAAAACTGGTGATAAAGGGTAGTAGGGATTAAGTTAATCGAGGCACCTAAGTCTAAGATTGCTATATCAAATGTCATGTCACCAATATTACATGATATCAGAGGGGCTCTAGGGTTAGTTCTTGTAGGAGGTAGGCTGCTCAATATCTCTGAACTAGCTTATTCCATGAACACAAACTTCCTAGGTGCTTGGGTTCTTGGATTACGCTTGGGTGTGCAAACATCCTTCAAAAACTTTGCGTAAGCCAGGATATGTTTGATCGCATCGAGGAGGGGTATATTGACCTGAACTTAGTTGAAAATTTCCAACAACTCATCATTCTCAGCCACATTTTTCTTCTTCTTTACTTTGTCCAAGGCTTCAGAGTATGGAATTTGGGTTTGAACTTGGTCAGGCTCCTGATCCTTGGGTTCCTCTCGCTCATCCTTGGAATCAAGCATCTTAGGTAGAGAAGTCACAAGAAGGGTTGGCCATTTAGGGTCCTAGGTTTGAGTGTCACTTCTCAAGCTAACCGTATTGGTAAAGGCATTGGAACCAGGGTTAGGTCCTTGAGAAGAAGAAGAGGTAGCAAACTCGGAAGGTGTCTGTGGGGCTTGTTGAAACATATTAGCTTGCCCCTGATTTGGATGGAACCCTTGAGGATTGTGGCCTCTATTCATTACATTCCTCAGGTTCGGTTGTGGCTGAGAAGGAAGGGACCCCTGTTGTTTGTTATCCAACAACTGACTCAACTGTCCCTTCACTAATGCCATCTCTTGATGTTTCTGATTCATATCAACCATCATTTTAATCAGGGTGTCCATTTGGTTTTGCTACGTAGGAGCCACCCTATTCTGTTTATAGGGTGCTCTGGTAGGTGGACCAGGCTGCTAGGAGGGAGGGTTTTGCCTAGGCTAGTTCTGGAATTGGTTTGATTTTTTATTTGACCAGGCGAAGTTTGGGTGGTTGTGCCATCCAAGGTTGTAAGTGTTGGGGAAAGGGTTAGGTTTAGAATATCCCTAGATGGTTTAGGCATCTTCGAAGGTAGAAGGTGCTGAGGGGGAGGAAAAGAATAATCAGAGTTTGAGGGAGCAAAGGTAGCTCCCTGGAACATGGTTAGGGGTTGTTCCAGGTGCATTTAGTTCATAGACTGAACCAGGTCCACATTGTTTGCTCCCTTCGCTAGGGAGAAGGTCTGTAATGGGGTTCGGGATTGATTCAATAGCTCATTAATCTTCTTATCCACCAACTCAACTCGATCTAACTTCTTAGCTATAATGTCCATGTCAATCATTCCAGAATTAGTTTGTACCTCATAAATCCCACCACGAGGTTGATTGGACCAATTAAATTGGGTCATGGAGGCACTGTTAAGCGATTTCTTTCTCATTGACTCAAAGAGCTCGAACACACTTTCCTCATACTTATTTAGAAAATTGCCTCCACATTAGGCATCCATGAAATTCCTAAGGTTGCTGTCCAGACCATGGTAGAAAATTTGGGCCAACTTCCACCTTCGAACCTTGTGGTGTGGCATTTCCTCAATGATTTATTAAATCTTTCCCACACTTCGTGAAATTGCTCTCCACTTTGTAGGGTAAATGTAGTGATGGCTCTCCTAAGGGCATTGGTCTTTCTTACGGGGAAAAGCTTCTTAAGAAAAGCATGCCTTAATTCCTCCCAAGTGGTGATGGGTCTCCCTAAACTCCTAAGCCAATGAGATGCTTTGTCTCTAAGGGAGAACAAGAACATTTTATTTAACACAATATCGAAATGGATGTTCCTACATTTCACAGTCCAAGCAATCCAATCAAGATCCTCCAAGTGTTGGAAAGGGTCTTCATTTGAGCTCCCATGGAAATGGCTTTGAATCAAGCTAAGGACATTGCATTTTAGCTCAAAATCATCTCCCCCTTCGGGGACCCTAAGGAATGGCTCTACATAGATAGCAAATGGATTGTAAAAATCACAGAGACGCCTTGGTTGACCCTCAAGGGGTGGTGGTGGGTTAGGTGGGTTCAAAGGGGGTTGTGCTTGAGGGTTCTGCCCCTGAGGGTTCTATAGTCGATGTATGGCCTGTATGATGGTGTGAATCTGTTATTGCTGAAGTTGGTGGTTGGCGATAATTTGAGCCTAAATCATGGTCATGGCATCAGGTTGCGGTTGGTCCTCAACCTCCTCAACTCATGGGTCAGCCATGTCCTCAGTCCTACCCTTTGGGAAATCAAGTTTTCTCCTAGTTTCTCTATCTAAAGCAACTAAATTAGGATGAAGTGATTGCCTTCCGTGCATATCTAACGAAGAACTAGGAGAGATGTGAAGGAAAACAGATGCGAGAAGTGTCTACACAATCAAGCAATCCAATCTAAGCCCTATAGTGTACACCTAGGCGAGTTAAGCTTCAAAAGTAGATTTCGACCACACGGTGAATTTGGTGTTGTCCTTACTCCCAAAGGTGGTAGAGTTGGGAAGGCAAAGTAGGAGGAGCGTGTCTCGAAGGCTGCTAATTATGCCAAACCCCGACTTGCTTAAGTCATTTGACAATCGAACCTCTCAACTCAGCACCTTTTAAAGCAAGCAGACATCAGTAATTCACTATGCCTCCAGGAAAATACCCTGAAACAAATGCACTGAGTTCTAAGGGCAATGCCTACTTAATTTTTAGGGCTAGGTTAGTGCTTGTGATTAAGGATTAAGTGAAGGGATTTAGGGGGGTTAATGTCCTTAAAATTTCAATTTAAGCCTTGCACACAATTGGGTGCAAGGACCTAATGCCAAAACAAGTGTTCTTTAACAAGCAAGATTAAGATGTGTGATTTTTAAAATTTGAATCTTGCTTTAATGGATTTTAAAATTTCACTTGTTTATGCATTCAAACAAGGAACAGATGTATAGTCACACAGGTGGTGAAGATTGATTTTCTTTAAGGCCTTTTGTGTGACTATAAAGTTAAAAACTTCCTAGTGTGGAAGATCCTAGGGTGTGCAGCTTCTACTCAATGTATCTTTTTTTTTAAGATTCTATCAACAAAGGTCAAATAAAAACAAGCAATGACCCTATCATAACTGAAATCAAATGAGCTTTTCAACAAAATTAATTTTAAAATTTTTTCAGCAGGATAGACTATCCAAACTCATATTTTTTCAAGAGAGGGTCAATCTATCCATAGCTTATAGATCAGTGCGCAAGTTTAAGATTTTGATCATAATAGGCACTAATCAATTTCAAATACAAAAATAGTATTCAGATGAAATGTACAGAATTTCAAGAGCTTTCCAGAAATATGAATCTCTCACAAATCCAAGCTACATGGAGTTTGCAATAGCAAGAACAACTTACAAACCTCCAGAACTCAGGACAACCTTGTGCACTTCCAGTAGAGAATTTCTCACTGCCAAGCCAGAAAGAGTTTGTCTATGAAATTTAAAGTGGAGTTCGTTTACTTGAAGAAGCACCTCTGAGATTTCTATCAAAATTTTTAGAGGTGATAAGGGTCCTTTAATCGTGTCCTCAACCCAAATCTAGAAAATAATTTTGCGGAGCTAATGGTTGAAAACTTAATGGTGGTGCTTTCTTTGACAAACAAAAGAGAGGTTTTCTTTCATAACACCACCATTACTTTTAAGTCCCAGGATGACACGTTACCTTTAGATCATGGGAAGACAAGATTGAACCTTCAGGTTGATGGCGGTCTTCTTCTTGCGCTTCCTTCGACCCAACCTAATTTGTTCTCCTCTCGTTGCCGCCGCATGAGATCCTACAACCACAAGAAGAGAGAGAAGAGCAAGTTGGATAACATGAATTCGATTAATTCCCAAGAAAATGATAGAGAATAATAGATCCATTGTCTTCCTGGCAACGGTGCTAAAAACTGACATCAAATGACCCGTTTGTGTTAAGTCGCTCGTTGTAGCATGTTTTACAACATCAATTTCAAATCAAAGTTATTGGATGTGAGTCCGAGTGTTGAACACAGGAACGAAAGATTTCAAATCATTTACTCGCTTCAATGTCACTAAAGTATGTCAATTTGTTCACTTGCAAAATGAATAGAGAAAGAGAAAGAGATAGAGAGAGAGAGAGAAGGAGAGAGAGAGAGAGAAAGAGAGAGGGGGAGATAGGGTTAGAGAATCGCAATAACTCGTTGCAAAGACAAGATATCAAAAACATATTCAATTGATTATCAAATGTCATGTTCAACCAAATATAGATGAATGCTTGATATAAGGAATTACTACAACTATCAAAGAATTAAAACTAAACGTAAGCTGGTGGATGGCGTCGAGACAGCCTCGGTGATGGAGGAACTTCCGTCTGCAGCTCGGTGTCTTCACAACCTTGTTGGGGAGCTCTATGGAGTGGTGGAATTTCTTAGGTAGAAGATAGGCATAAATGGGAGGGGTAGGTCCCTTTCTGTAGTTGAGGAGAAGGCTAAAATTTGTCCTATGGTCAAGAGCGACATTTAAAATGTCGCTATAGACCCACCACAAGCATCGCCCTATCCCTTCGTCTCGTGCCTTCAATGCATGCACAACTGCCATCCATGCGATCTGCGTGCACATCGCTTAAGCAGTCTAATCCTCGATCAGACGACTAGGATCGCATCTTGCTCACTACCTCAAATCGCGCCCCGCAATCATTAGATTGGGCATGCTCGAGCACGTGATCGCATGATTTTGCACGGAGGGCTAGATGGCACTCAACACACCTATTTCTTGACCGTTCAATCCTGATCGAATGGTCCAATTTCAATTGGCACGCTGTGGAGCACGAGGCGGGATTCAATCCCTCACCACTTGCTTGCAAGTGGCTTGCTCGCCTGCTGTGCTGTGAGTGCGATTGGTCGCAAAGAAGATGAGGTGCTGGAGTAGTGGTGACCATCGGATAATGATCATACGATGGTGAACGCACGATGAAGATCAGCTGAAGCCGATGGAGAGTGGAAGTGGGTGCCACGTGTCACATTTGGGGATGTTGATCAATAGATCAATGGTCAGAACTTCTCGAGATTGTTGTGGGAGCTACAGAGGTCAAATCGAGGTGATTTTGAGTTTGTTGGACTCCATTTATCGATCCAGACCCATTCGTATGGTCCGATTGCTCATCTGAGACCTATTTCAATATGTAATTGTACACAAGTTCGTTAAACATTGATTTTAAGCAACTTAAATGTAAAGATCATGCAATATGCATGCAATGCTCCCAAATCGATTATAATATGTCATTATTGCATGAGTACCCTCGAAATTAACTCTAATTGATATTATTAACACTGATAATTGTAGAATCATCAACTTCATATGAAGAAATCTCCTCCAATCTATGACCAAATCCCTCCAAACTTGAAGTGATTGATCACCTGAGGATTCCTTGTCATTTGAACACAACTTTGGAGCCTAATCTGGACCAAATCAGCTTTGGTGAAGCTCGAAAATCAAGGTCTTTGAGTTGCCAAATTCACAAATAGGACTTTGTGAATCTTGGCAATTCAAGGCCTAGAGCAGCTCTATATAAGCTTCCCTAGATCTCAACGTGCTCCTCAGCCAAGAATTGACCGGAATTCCCTCTCTTCCTCCTTCTAAGACCACCTCCTCCTTCAGCTCCAGTGAGCTCCTTCGCTTCCCTCTTCCATGCTTGCATCCAGTCAAATTGCAGCACCAACTTCTTCTCTTCCTCCTGCATCTTGCCAGCCAAAGCAAGGTCACTGCCGACCTCATCTTCATTGCCATTTCCATCACTGATGACTTCATCTTCCCCACGTCTGGCCAGCCAATGTCGGATGTGTTCTCGCCTTTTCTCACCTTGATAAGACCTCTAGTCTCTCCCTCTCCTTTCCAAGATTCTTTTAGGCTACATAGACTTAGGTTATATTCGCCACTATCGTTGTTCATCTCCTTTCTTCCTTAGCTCTGTTGAGAACTCCGACGAGTTCATGCCATCACCACACTCCACCAAATGCAACGCCACCACTCCCAAAAACTTTTCCTTGACCTTGCCACCAAAAGCCCTCTCCATATTGGGAGTTTCATCCACTCCACCACTCTCCTGAACAAATCCATCATCATCGTTCACCTTCACCTCCGATCGACCTCCAGAGCTCACAAAACACCTCGCAACCACCACCATTACATTTCTCACCTCACAGCTATCCTCAAAAGCTTTTTAATTGGGGCAATTAGCCCATATTCTTCTCCACAGGGGTTCTTCGGACCTCCGCTACTCGCCACCATCGTTCGTCTCCGTCACTCGTCCTTCACCCTCGCATTTACTACAACCAGTCATAAAACTAGTTGATGAAATTGTCCAAGCATTCAATTTGATGAAGAGAGCGAGGCAACAACAACTAATAGAGAGAAGCTTCACAGCAGCTAAAGCACGAAGAAGGACTGGAACTTAGTCCCACATCGTGAAAATATAAAAGAAGTCTTGATACAAATTGAATAGCGTGCTCTGCCGTATTGCCTCCTACACATGGGGTGAGGTCCCTCCTCACGCCTACCCACTCCTCGCTCACCATCTACACCCAGGCAGGCTTGGTCCTCGGATCTGTTTACCTAAATACCCGATTCTAAAGAGAGAGAGAGGGGGGAATTTCTGAGGAAAGGAGGAGGGTTTTGCACTATGCTACCTCAGGATTCATGCCTACACTTTGGTAATTTCAGAGGTGCTTGGGCTTGATACTTAAGCCATTTGAGGCTTGTTGGGGACATCTAATCTGAGAAGGGAATTGACTTTGATTTAAGACTACTGTTGAACCTTAGATCTGATTAGGAATTATGCTTACTATTGAAAGAAATTGGTGCTTCCAACCACCATTTTTATTCTTTTTATTTTTTATTGTGAGATACAATTTGAGCATTAATTGATTATTCTTATATTTGTAATTGAATATTAATTGCATATATCATTATTTGTGATTGTTGTGATTGGTTGATTGAATTGTAATATTTGCTCCCTACAAATGACCTCGGAACTCACGATTTTACGAGTAATTACTAATTTAAATGTCGATTTGATTTTTTTCACTATACAACGACACATTTTTCTAAACTATGAGAAATTCTGAACCAACAAGAACAAAAGAAGGAAATTAAATTACTTGAAATAAAAAAGAAATCTAACTACAAGAAGAAGAAAAAGTAGAAGGAGATGAGTAGAAAAGTCTTCCATGCCAATGGGGTTCCTTTAAGCCTTCACTATGTTGGTGGTGATCCTTAACTTGGTGCCTACACCACCTAGGCCTCGAGAGTAGGAAGCATGGTGGTAGAGTGGCCGGCCACCATGGCCATGGAGAGGAGAGGATAAGAGAAGAGAAGGTGGAGAGTGGTGGAAGTACCTAGACAAAAAAAATGGAGGGGAAGGAAGGTGCACCTATAGGATAAAGGGTTTTTAAAGAGATGGGTGTAGAAGGATTTAAAAGAGGCAACTAGGTTCTCCCCTAAAGGAGAGATTAAGGGTGGTTAGTTGGGTGTTAATCATGGTTAGGATGGGTGATTAGGTGGGAGTTCAGTAATTGTGTTGGGCCTCTAGTGTGGAATGAGTTGGGCTGATATTAGTGTTTTAAATAACTAGGAAATAGGTGGGAGAGCGTGGTTTTGGACTAATTATGAGTGGTATATAATGATGGGTTAATTGGTCCTAGAGTAGGCTAATTTGGTGGTAAATTAGTTGGTGTATGGAACTAATTAGGTATGGAGGTGAGCAATTTATGTGTGCATGTGTGTGTATGGGTATACATTGCAAAGTGGACACATGTGTTTAGCAAATAATGTGGATGTAGGTGAATGTGTGTAAGTTAGCTAGAGTGGGTTAGGTTAGCACGAGTCTGGTTTGGTTTGAGTGATTAGGTTTGGTTAAGGTTGTCTTGGCTATTTCCCTCTCCTTGATCTGATCAGCATGCATGCTTCCTTCTTCACCTTATCTGTGTGGGAAGTAATTGATGTTGTCTCTGTCGTGTGTTTCCTCACATTTCCAATTTAGCAGGAATCTCACTCCTCTCCTATGGGCTTATAAACATGAATTGATAGTATCAATAATTGACCCATAAAATAGCGAAAAAAAAACTAAGAATGTACAAGAATATAGATAAGTGATATGCATGAAATTCATGCTCTATTTATAATGTAAGCCAGTTAATTGGCCTAATTTAATCATTTTAGGACTCATGATTGCTGTGCAATCACACCTAAGTCAAGGAGGGCTCGATCAAAAGTAATATTACTTATGGTACATGAAATGACCATAGCTTTAGGGTCTTCCTCCTTAGGAGGTAGCTTGTTTAAGATCAATGAGCTGGTTTGGTTTGACAAAACTCCTTCCTGATATTTTCATATTTCACTTTATGCTTTTCCATAGATGAACTCATCAAGGATCTTGCATAGGAGGGAATGGTTTCGATAGCCATGATGAGTAAGGTGATTATCAATTTCAATCCCTGTAGGAGGGTATTTCTTCCTTGACTTTCTCCGTTGTCTTTTTCTGTTTTCCCTTACAACGACACTTTACTCCCAAATCAAATTCAGTTTTAAGTCTTCTTTCAATAACAACCATGTTTTAGAGTTGAAATTGCTTATTATGGGTCCTAGGGTTATTATCTTGGGTTTAGGTAGGTCCCTCTGTTTTACTACCACCCTTTAAGGTGATGGTACTGATGTAAACACATTTACACTACTTAAGATGTCTATATATGCATGTTCTTAAGCATACGATTGCATTTCATGATATAAATATTGCATAACATGCATCATCTTTCATTTAGAGTAGTTTGAATAAAATGGAGGTTAATTGTCTCCTCTTATATGCTTGGACAGGGCAAACATTTTATTAGGGCCTCAGATCGAAGATCCAACCGTATGGATGTGATCAGGGCAACGATTGGAGTTCAACGACTCCAAGATCGCCCTAATCAGGCATCCGTAGCATCAGATAGTGACCGGGGAACCTTAGAAGATCAAGGGCCAGGATGGTGTAAATCCCCTCTTCAAATGACAAATCCGACCACATGGATGAATTTGGATCGATGATTGCAGCCCAACGATGCAAAAATCAAGTCAATCCGACATCCGTGGCACCATCTACAACTTCCAGAAGATGGACGGCCAAGATGGCACCACGTGGCGCCGTCTTGGCCGCCCAAATGGCCGCACACATTTTCTAAAGACCCCGCACCCGCTCCCTCTCCGCCATTGGATCTCGATCCAACGGTTGTGGTCAGCCGCGCCTAAAAGCGCCCGCTCGACCATCCGCGCCTCATAGTGCAGCGGTCGAGCGCGCTTACACGAGTTGCGGGTGCGGGTTCGAACCGCAGCGAAGGGGAGGAAGGCGCGGGCGTGCGGGCGATGGCGGGTGTTGGATCGTCATCGGATGGCCGTCTATGCTCAATTGAGATCACGAGAGATTGAACGTGCGGCGTCACGCGGCATCGCACGCGTCGGGCGGGCACGCGGAGATGAATCTTAAGCCGTCCGATCTCGTGATCGGACGGCTGAGATCTGATGAACATGCGTAGGCGTTGAAGAAGAGTGCAACTGAGGAGGCGCACGTGGGCGCGGGTGCTACACCCACGTTGGGGCTTTAGTGACAGTTTTATCCGTCACTAAAGACCCCTCATTTATTATTTTAAAGATGTAATGGCCATTTTGCCCTCACTCCTTGCAACTATAAAAGGATACCCCCTCCACACGTAATTCTCATCCGTTCCTTCTCTTCTCTACCTCTCCAAAGCTCAAGAGAAGCTTGTCCCACACCCAGGATGCTTCTCGCGAGATAAAGTCCAAATTTTCGTCCCCCTTCGGAAGTGGATCCCGCGACGACGGCGACGTGCTGCTCCGTTCCCATTCTTCTGCTTCGTCCACCTTCATCCTGCTTCGTCCTCCTTCGTCCAGGCATCGTCCCATCCGGCTCATCCTCCAAGCGACCGTCGAGGAGGATTTCTCTCTCCCTATTCTTTTTACTGCTTTCTAGTATAGATTTACTGCTTTCTATAGTAGTTTTGCTCATCCTCCAAGCGATCGTCGAGGAGGACATTTCTCCCTCCATTCTTTTAATGCTTTCTAGAGTAAATTTATCTCTTTCTAGTGCAATTGTTTTATGCTTTCTAGTTGTAATGGACAATCTTCTTAATGATAAATTCTTTGTTTATTCTACATCTCATTTTAATTTCTTTGTGTAATATTCTCTCTCTCTTTTACCCTCTCTCTCTCTCTTCTATTTATTGTAAATAATTAGATAGTTTTAAATTGAATTACTTCGTGACAAATAAAAAGAAACATGTAGTTTTTAAATCAAACGTCCACCTCCCTGTGTTCGATTCGGAATTTCAATTTCGGTATAAATTTTATTTGTTGAACACGAATTCTTCGCTTTCAAGCTACAACGACAGGTTTTCCAAAACCAAACAAGTTAGCGTAGCGAGTCGTTGCATTCAACATTTTGGCACCGTTGCCGGGGAGGCGACGATCTTTGATTTCTCTTCGTGTTTTGTAATTTACAAATCATTTACCTTACTTTTCTCCTTTCTTATTGTAATTGCAGGTATTCTTTTGAGACGAGCAAAAGCAGTAGATTGGAGTAAAGTGCTGTGGAAGATTTTGTAAGTTATCCCCCATTCTTTCCCCCTCCATAGATTTCATTCGCCACATTAAATCCAAATTCCAAATAACCTAGGTGTTTGCATAAATCCTAGGAATAGTTTGGTTGTTTGGATTCTCACTCACATTCATTCCACCTTCATTTATATAAAAAAAAAATAAAAAGATAATTTTGTGGGGCAATTTTCAAAAAACACATAACGTACACCCACATTCAAAGGCACTTAACCGAATTGATTTGTTTCTACTAAATCGGGTTCTGATCTGTGGAACCGGTACACATAAAGCAACACATAAAAGAGTAGAAATTATTCTAGGTTAACCATCTTTGTGTGCCTAATTAAGTGGTGCATCAGGCCAATTATTTGAGTTGATTGGGCCGCACCACTTCAAATAAAATCAACTCATCAAGTAGCTGCCAATTAGGTTCAACTCTTAGGGATTTACCAGTTACTCCACATTCTTTTTAAAACTTTAAAGGAAAACATCTTCACCTATGTTTGCAAAACCTAGTGTGCCAACAAAACCTGTTTGAAAACACCTAAAGTTGAATCCTAAAAGCTACTAAGCAAGATTTGAACCTTAAAATTCACCACATCAAAAACAATCTTGCTTGAAAATCATTGGTTGTGCACGCACACACAAATCAATCAATCATTAAGGGCACAACCCATTTAAAGGGCCCATCACATTCCAAAGCACATTCAAACCTAGCCCTAAATAAAATAGAGTAGACGTTGGCCTTAAGGATTGGACTCGCTCTTCAGAACCCATAATGAGATTATTTTCGATTTGTCTGTTTCTACTGTTCAATCTGATGTCTAGCTAAGGGAGAAGAGTCAAATGATCGCGGCTGGGGGGTACACTAGGAATCGGAGGCGCAAGCCGAAGGAAGAACCTTCTCCCCAGTCCCTCCTTCTAACTGGTTGGATTGAACAAACGGAAGTAGATCAAATCGTTTCTTTATCTCAAGACGGGTTTTGGGAGTCTGTAAGTCTGTAGGCTAGCCCATTTAAGGACAGGTTTGATTGTTTGCATTGCAGGGCACCTTTCTTCCTCCCATGTCTCATGAATCATTCCACATATTTCACGCATTCCCGCTCTTTCCCTCCTGTTGTGAATTATCCTCAACATGACGATTATCCCAACTCGTATTGTAATCAGCCATCAGTTAGTTGGGATAATTCGGATTGGGGATACAATTTCGGACCCCCTTGTTTAGGGTCTAACCCTGAACACTTTGATTCTGATTTCTATCCGTCTCAGAGCTGCATCGATTATAGATCATCTTCCTTTCATGAACAACCTATTATGATCTACAATCAAGAAGGATACACCGATCCTTACCCATCCTCTGATTTCACTACCTTTAGGTCATCACCATCTTTTGAACAATCTGAAATGACCTATTATCTGGAAGGGTAAAACGAATCTCAATTCATTAATTCCTTTGCATTGATGTCAAACCTGCTCAATCCTAAACCAACTCATTTGGTTCAGGTTAACCAGGTTCAAGATAAGGTTCTGGCTAACTTGAGGAATATCATACAATCTTTAGAAGTTCAGCCAATACCTTGCATTGAGAGATTGGAGCCCCTCATTGAAATGATTGATGATTTAAACAAGTCTTTGTTGGATTGGCTCCAGGACATTAAAGATAAAAACCCGGGTAAGTTTCTACTTGGGAAATTAGCGAAATTGAGGATGAGATTCATGGTTGCTTTGATTCAATCTTGGGATGATTCTTAGGATGAACCTTCTTCAGGAAAGCCAATGACAGAACCCGCTCAGACACCTATTGAGGGAAACACGTGTTACGAGGCTGACCAGATTGAATTAAAGCAACCAATTAAGGAAGATCTGATTTCTTCACCTGAGATCTCTGAGCCGGGTTACGAGGAAACATATGTCTCCTGGGAACAGAAAGTGACAAATGATTTTGGGACATACATTGATACGGATCCTGATTTCTTTGATGGTGAAGATTCAAGTTGCGAAGTCACGCGAGTTTTCTGAACACGATTTCTGTGAGACGATTGGGCCTGAGGAATCTGATAGATCATTTGATAGCCCAATAACTGAGGAAACTGATCTTATTAGGGCACACATTACGGATCCAGAATCACATTTTTTGGAGGAATCAATTCAATGCCCTGATTATTAGTTACACCCTGTTGAGCTTATCGATAATTCTGTTTCTGAGATAATTAGACCCAAGTCAATTCTGATTCAGCCACATCATTTAGACTTGGAGATTTCAGATGGGGTGATTAATATACAAGAGGTCTTGGAATTTAATATGCTGAATGAGGAGGATAGGAGCTGGGAAGTTCTGATTTGGGAAGTTAATTTTGGAGGAAATAGAAGATTGAATCGAAGGGTTCCTTTTAAGATGAAACCATCAAATCAGGACCCTTACGACATTAGTTTCAAGGATGTCAAACTCAAGCACACATTCAACGATTATCCTTTTGAGCTTCAATTCTCTGTAACCTGACTTTTTGGTCTTGGGTTGCATCCTCATAAAGCGCAGGCCCGATTCCGCTTGCATTCTGATTTTATGTTTTGGCTAATTTTTATCCAGAACCTAAGATATTCTCGATTATGGGGGATGGGTCCGCACCACAATCTGTTCCACATCTGTGGACCTCTGTTAATAGGTCAGAGGATTCTTCTGTTTATTCTGATTCTAACCTGCACTTGTGAATTCTTCATTTCTTTTCCTTGTATTGTGTGCCTAGCTGAAGGCACTAAACTCAACACGTATATAGTTTTTTTTCTTAGTTTTCATCTCGGAGCGGACATGACATTCACGCAATTCAGGTGCTTTTTATGCTTTTCCACTCTGTTTTATGTCTTTTTAATACAATGAGGACATTGCATTAGATAGACATGGAGGGTGGATATTTATCTCTGAATTCATTCGTCAACTCTGTAGATTTGTTTTATTTTCTTTTATTAAAAAAAAAATTTAAAATTTGGAAAGAGAATTTGGGTTTAAGAAAATTTTCAATCTTAGGAAATACTACATTATGATTTGAACATAAAGACCCTTCAGGTCTTTGGACTTAATTAGCCCGTGTATCCACTAAAATGTGGATTTGTCTTTGAGTCCTCACCATCTTAATTCTTTCGTAATTGGAATAAATAAGTTTGGGTGATAAGCACACGACTTATCATCCCGCCCTCTGATTTGAGGGAATTTTGAGTTTCTAGCATCTACACACTTTCTTTGCACTGACTCATTGTTTGGCGATTTTAACGAAAATTGGGTAGCTAATGAACCTTCTAGGGTGATATGGCTGGCAAGTTATCGTGGGTAACAGCCCATAGGTAGGTTGTCCAAAGCCCAGTCACTGGACCTTTCTCTTTTTCCTGCCCCTAGGTAAATCTTAGAGCAAGGAAGCCACCTACTTAAAAAAAAAAAGAAAAGAAAAGAGAAAAAAAATCAAAAAGAAAAGGAGAAAAGAAGAAAAGAAAAAAAAGAAATAAGCCACACTTCGCCGCACGAGTATGGCTGGCAAGTTCTCGGTAGTAACAGCTCATCGACCGATTGCCCAGAACCCAGCTCAGTAAATTCACTAAAAATTCCCAAAACACTTAGGAAGAAGTGGAGAACTAGAATATATCGGGGAGATATACACTGGATTCACCCTTATGTTGACCCCATAAAAAATAAAAGTAGGGAGAAAGCTACCGGTTGTAAAGATACACATTTAGGCAGAATTCTTTTTGAGGTCACCTAAAGGCTTAGAAATCCGAAGTCCGTTTTAACTACCGGTCAGCGAGTCTATCACAATCACAATAAGATGCTTAAAACTTAGGGTTCTCATCAAATCTTGGGTGAGTTGAATGGCCATAGAAAGCCACTCTTAAACACTAAAATTTGAAAATTCAAAAAAAATTAGAAAAAAGGAAAAAGAGAAAAAGAAATTTTTCTTTGAATAAGGCGAGGGCTTGAGGCAGTTTGCATTTTAGCTAATACTCGGGCGCTGTTGTGTCTTTGAAAGTTCAGTTCTTAAGTAGACAATTTCTTAATGATTGAAAATAACTCAGGTCCAAATAATCCAACCTAATTCTTTTATAAATAGCATATAGTTTTTGCTAGGGACTAGCAAAAGATAGGCATGGGGGTATGATGTAAACACATTTACACTACTTAAGATGTCTATTTATGCATGTTCCTAAGCATAGGATTGCATTTCATGATGTATATATTGCATGACATGCATCATCTTGCATTTAGAGTAGTTTGAATAAAATGGAGGTTAATTATCTCCTTTTATATTCTTGGACAGGGCAAACATTTTATCAGGGCCTCAGATCGAAGATCCAACCGTATGGATGTGATCAGGGCAACGATTGGAGTTCAACGACTCTAAGATTACCCTAATCAGGCATCCGTAGCATCAGATAGTGACCAGGGAACCCTAAAAGATCAAGGGCCAGGATGGTGTAAATCCACTCTTCAAATGATAAATCCGACCACACAGATGAATTTGGATCAACGATTGCAGCCCAACGATGCAAAAATCAAGTCAATCCGACATCCGTGGCACCATCTACAACTTCTAGAAGATGGATGGCCAAGATGGTACCACGTGGCGCCATCCCGACCGTCCAAACGGCCGCACACATTTTCTGAAGACCCCGCACCCACTCCCTCTCTACCTTTGGATCTTGATCCAATGGCTGTGGTTAGCCGCGCCTAAAAGCGCCCGCTCGACCAATCGCGCCTCGTAGCGCAGCGGTTGAGCGCGCTTACATGAGCTACGGGCGCAGGTTCAAACCGCAGCAAAGGGGAGGAAGGCGCGGGCGTGCGGGTGATGGCGGGAGTTGGATCGTCATCGGACGGCTGTCTGCGCTCAATTGAGATCACGCGAGATTGAACGCGCGGCATCACGTGGCATCGCACGCGCCGGGCGGGCGCGCAACGGCGGGCGGAGATGAATCTTAAGCCGTCCGATCTCGCGATCGGACGGCTAAGATCTGATGAACGTTCATAGGCATTGAAGAAGAGCGCAGCTGAGGAGGCGCGCGTGGGCGCGGGTGCTACGCCCACGTTGGGGCTTTAGTGACTGTTTTATCCATCACTAAATACCCCTCATTTATTATTTTAAAGATGTAATGACCATTTTGTCCCCACTCCTTGCAACTATAAAAGGAGACCTCGTCCATACGTAATTCTCATCCCTTCCTTCTCTTCTCTACCTCTCCAAAGCTCAAGAAAAGCTTGTCCCCCACCTGGGATGCTTCTCGCGAGACAAAGTCCAAATTTTCATCCTCCTTCAGAAGTGGATCCCGTGACGACGACGGCGTGCTGCTCCATTCTCGTTCTTCTGCTTCGTCCTGCTTCGTCCTCCTTCGTCCAGGCATCGTCCCATCCGGCTCGTCCTCCAAGCGACCGTCGAGGAGGATTTCTCTCTCCCTATTCTTTTTACTGCTTTCTAGTATAGATTTACTGCTTTCTAGAGCAGTTCTGCTTGTCCTCCAACCAATCGTCGAGGAGGACATTTCTCCCTCTATTCTTTTAATGCTTTCTAGAGTAAATTTATCGCTTTCTAGTGCATTCTAGTTGTAATGAACAATCTTCTTAATGATAAATTCTTTGTTTATTCTACATCTCATTTTGATTTCTATGTGTAATATTCTCTCTCTTTTACCCTCTCTCTCTTCTATTTATTGTAAATAATTAGATAGTTTTAAATTTAATTACTTCGTGACAAATAAAAAGAAACGCATAGTTTTTAAATCAAACGTCCGCCTCCGTGTGTTCGACCCTGAATTTCAATTTCGGTATAAATTTTATTTGTTGAACATGAATTCTTTGCTTTCAAGCTACAACGACAGGTTTTCCAAAACCAAACACGTTAGCATAGTGATTCGTTGTGTTCAACAGGTACTTGTAGTGGCGTAGTATTGTTGGCTGTCTCCTTAAGAAGGGTTGGTGATTGTGTCGAATTCGCATGAGAAAAGGTTTGAGTTTGAAAAACTTGTCATCATTGTTCGATTATCATGAAAATCCGTTGTTCTGATGAAATTTATCACTGAAACTCGAAAAGTGAGTCTCGGGTCAAACATCGGGAGGCGAATGTTTGGTTCTGAAAAATTCGTGTTTCGCTTTTATTTATTTTTGTCATTTTTATCTTTTATAATTTTTTTGGAATTTTTTACAAAGCAAGAGATCAGATCGACAATTGCTTATCTAGCTAATCTACTTGCAAAAATATAAGAGAGAGAGAGAAACAATCATGGATTTCTAATCAAATGTCTTTTACAACTACGAAAGTAGGAAAGATTACACTACTGGTCAAACTCGAATAGGTTGTGTTAATATGGTGAAATTATCGTTGAAGTACGTATAGTGGTTAACCTAAATCGAGTCTAACCATCTTTCATAAAATTTTTTTACCTAGCCTACTTAATTTTATCTTGGTCACTTTTAGGCTTAGGGTTGATCTTAGGGAGGCAGGGATTAAAGGTGCAGAAGTTTCTATGCCTTTCCTAGAACGTATCTCTTCCATGCGTTTATTATGTTTTTGGTTTTCTTCAATTTAAGATTTTTTTGTTGATAATATTGTCCTTGAGGCACACCCTCAAAATCAGGTCCTCGGCTTTGAGCCAAATTGTTCTTGGCTTTGAGCCAACTTAGGGTTTCCAAAAGAATTGGCCCTACTATTTGCAAGATCGAGTACTTGCAAGACAAGGATTGTCTTTCTCTTTTACTCTTTTTTCTTATCTTTTTAATAGCAGGAAACAAAAAAAGAAATAAAAACAAGATAGGTTTCTTGTAGAGAAATAAATATAGTCTATATATATTATATATATAGGGGTGGGGGTGGAAGTGAAAATGGCGTGTAGCACAATATCGAGTTGGTCCACATCTAGTAAGACGCAACCAACAGGACGAAGTGCTGTGTAGAGTGTGGGATGGATGTGTGGGAGTGTGTGCGGAGGTGCTTGCTTTACGTGGGTATCAGGGAATATCAGCAACTGGTGCAGATATTCCCGCGATATAATGCACGGTGGAGTGACTAGTGCAAGGGCGTACGGATACAGGTAGGTGATGTGTATGTAATAATATATATATACATATATGTAGATATATATATATAGATAGTGTTGTAACTATATAGGTGTATATGTAGCTATGTATATATATGTAGATATGTAAATATATATATATAGGTATATATATATATATAATTGTAACTAGATATATATGTATATATATTTAACTATATAGATAGATATATATATAGTAATATATGTATGTGTATATGTGTATATATATATATATATGTATTTATATCTATAGATATATATGTATATATGTATGTATATATGTATATATGTATAAATAAATATATATATATATATGTATGTATATATACTTATATATTGTTGTATAGGTATGAATATGTATATATATATATAAATATATATATGTATAAGTATGTATAGGTGTGTATAAGTGAGTGTGTGAGTGTACGAGTGTGTATGTGTACTAATGTGTGTGTGTATGATTGTAGGAGTGCACGCTAGAGGAGTGTGAGAGAGAGCGGGCGAGTTAAGATGTCTAGTGGCCGCGGGCATCATCTGGTGGCTAGGGCACGCGCATGCGCACAAGGGCTGCGCGCGGGCGCTGGAGGGCACGCACTCACTATCGTCCCGCGTAGGCGGGTGTGGGAGTGTGAGAGAGAGGGCAACGCAGCGTATTGCGTAGCGCAGTGCACTGCGCTACGGGTGGGAGTGGAAACGGGTGAGAGCAGACATGGGTGCAAACGCTGGCGACCGACTGGAGCGGGTTGCCGGCGAGGAGAGAGAGCACGCGATGACCGGATAAGTGAGAAACAAACCGGTCACCGCACTATAGCTACAGTTCCGCGCTAAGAGGCGTGAATAGTAGCTACAGTGCCGCGAGAAGTGGACAATCGGTTGCGGCCAGTTCTGCATGCACGGGCACGCTGGAAGGTGCCTGCGTGCGGGGGAAGAGCTTGCAGACGTCACTGGCTTGCACGCGGTGGCCTGCGCTACTGCTGGAGGCCGTTGCTGCTGCTACTGGAGCTTCCAACCTTGGAGCTTTGACAATGGCGGCGATGGTGTTCAGCCGTGCAAACAGAGGGCGAAACCACCACGCCCACCTGCTCACGAAGGAGCTGGGCGGTGGTGGAACTCACAGTTGTTGTCGTGGGACGATTGTGAGCTTGCTCCTGCCCGTAGTGTGTCTCTTTAGTGAGAAGAGAGACTACGTATGGAGAGGGAGAGGGGAAGAGATTGGCTTGGAGGGAAGTGTCTGTGGGTGTTGCCTGTTTAGGCTCCCTCTTGCGTAAGGGAGAGGGCAAGGCTATTTAAAGAAGGAGATGCATGCCACCGCCATGCTGCTGCCAGAGGAAGTCCAGCGATGCTGTTGGCAGAGGAATGGCGCGAAGAGGTGCATGCCCCATGCCCTGAGCCGCACGAGGGAGAAGAAATTCAAAGTCGAGATAAAAAAAATGAGAATGGTGAATTTACAATGCAATCCTTGATGAAGACGTTAATTACATGGCCAATTATTCGCATTATCTCCCCTCTCAAATAAATGCATGCAAGTGTCAATTTACAAATGCAACTATTGCTACATAAGATGCAATGGTAGTACTGGGAAATAACACAAGATGGCATAATTACTGGTGTATTTTTGCTGTGCAATCATACCCCCATGCCTATCTTTTGCTAGGTGCTAGCAAAACATTTTGTATTGTATTTAGAAATGATCTTAAGCTGAAGATTTTCTTCCGAGGTGACATGGGTGTGTTTGATGGATATTGTAAGAACCAATTGTAGAGAAGACTACCAGTACTTTAAGTCTTACGTGACATAGACCATCTCTCGACTAACCTGGACTCTTGATATTTAAACCTTAAGTGCGATTTCTAGGACTCAGAAGGTTTTTTTCGTACTCGGGAGCTCAAGATATTATGGTTTGTGCATAGTGGAGGATCAAGACTGACCAGATGAACATTAAGACTCAAGCCCAGGGTTTCACGAATCTTTAAGTGCAGGTTGGTACCAGTTTCAGCCCATGTTTTCGGATTGACCCTTAAAAAGATGACGGAAAACTCAACCCTCATTTTTTTCTTTTGCGGCTCAAAGAATATATGATAGAAACAGGGTATTTGTAACTTGCCCTGAAAAACTTTTTAGGGAGAAGAATTTACAGATATTTGCGAGATATACTGACTTATTTGCAAAGATTTTTCTTTTTTAAACAAGTGTCAGTATATCTCTTACAACTTTATTTGGAGGAGCACACTTTTTTTTTGTGGGAGAGTTTCGTTTTGGTGGAAAGAGTTTCTCCTAGACACAAGACTGAAGCCTAGGATAAAAAGTTTACTTGTGCGTACAGGTAAGGACTCCACCTTCCCTAATGAACACTAGCATTGGATCTTATGTTCACCTGGTCTTTCTTGATATGTGTAGTGTGAACCAAGATTACTTAGGCTCTCGAGTAGAAGCAAACCAATGGATCCTGTACTGATGTCTCAGGTACAAGAATACGTCCTTAGTTAGGAGAGATTTCGATCTATCTTGTCAATGCTCAAGTGAATTAAGCCGAGCCTAAGCGAATCAAGCTTCTGTGGCCTGGAAAGTCTTCAAATCAGTGGTTGAATATCCATAAATACTTATTGTATTTTTGTTTCAGCCTTTAGATCATTACTAGACACCTTTATTTTTTATGTACATATTTATAGATGGATGGAAGCTGCATGATACCATATAATACCCAGATCCTATAGATGCCTATCCACACCCCCATGACAAATGATGCTATGTCCTCATATGCATGCAGGGTAGAGGAAGGTCCAAAGATCGGGGAGTGAGAGCTGAGGTGCAGGGTATATAGCAGGGTGGTAGGGTGGGTGGATGGTGGGTGGTGAAGTGAAAAGGTGCGAAGTGAAGTGTATGTGACAGTGGAGGAGTGCTGCTAGGGTGCCTCCCAACGAGCACTGAATTTAATGTCCCTAGCTGGACTCAGAATGAGGAACAAAATTAGTTACCCTCCAGTAGGGCAACAGTTTCTCCAATGAGGGTAGGTTCATGAATAAGATAAGGTTTTAAACGCTACCCATTGACCGTAAATTTATGCCCAGATTTGGGATCTTCAATTTCAATGGTCCCGTTGGGAAATGGTCTCGAGACCAGGAAGGGACAAGTCCATTTGGACTTCAATTTCCCAGGAAAGAATTTGAGCCAGGCATTGTAAAGCCAAACTTGCTGAGATGTCTCAAATTCCTTCCGCCGAATTCGGCTGTCGTGAAAAACCTTAGTGCATTGCTTGAAGGTTAAGGCAGAATCATAGGCTTCACGACG
Organism: Thalassia testudinum; assembly: GCA_037157565.1. Lineage (NCBI taxonomy): Eukaryota > Viridiplantae > Streptophyta > Magnoliopsida > Alismatales > Hydrocharitaceae > Thalassia > Thalassia testudinum. The sequence continues at coordinate 118,203,860 of JAZHRO010000014.1, forward strand.
AAGCTCTTCTAGCTCTTGGAGTTGGAGTTTCCTTTCTCGACCACACAGGTCTGGGTCGAGGTTACATTGGCGAACCGCCCAATAAGCACGGTACTCCAACTCCATGGGAAAATGACAAGGCTTCCCGTAAATGATTCTATAAGGAGACATACTTAGGGGAGCCTTGAAAGCGGTCCAATACGCCCAAAGTGCATCAATCAGCTTGTCGGACCAATCCTTACGGTCAGACCGAACCATTTTCTGGAGAATTTGCTTGATTTGTCGGTTTGACACCTCCGCCTAGCCATTCATCTGAGGATGATACGGAGATGCGATACGATGGTGGACTCCATATTTCCTCAGAAGTGCCCGAAAAGAAGCATGGGTAAAATGGCTTCCTCCATCCGAGATAATGGCTCGAGGGATCCCAAAGCATGCAAAAATGTGGTCTTTGACAAATCGAATGGATATGACATGGTCAACATGGCGCGTGGGAATAGCCTCAATCTATTTTGAAGCATAATCAATAGCAACGAGGATGTATTTGAAGCCGTTGGAAGGAGGAAAGGGACCCATGAAATCAATTCCCCAAATGTCAAAGATTTCAGCAACTAGGATGGGTTGCAAGGGCATCATGTCACGACGTGACATTGACCCTAACGACTGGCACCTAGTGCAATGTTTGGCATAATTGTGTGCATCCTGGTGAAGGGAGGGCCAAAAGAAACCGCACTGCAACACCTTGCCTGCAGTTTTCCTCCCGGAGAAATGGCCTCCGTAGGCCTGGTCGTGGTAGAAGGATAGCACATTGGAGAATTCATTGTCAGGAATACAGCGACGGATGATATAATCAGCACCTATTTGAAAAAAAAGTGAATTATCCCAGAAATAATACTTTGCTTTTGCAATGAGACGCTCGCACTGGTTTTTAGGCCAGCCACGTGCAAGGGAACCAGAAGCAAGGTAATTGGCAATGTCGGCATACCAAGGTCCACTTGCCACATTAATTGCCAATAGGTGCTCATCAGGAAAAACCTCGTTAATCGGCAGGGTAAGCCCAATGTGGTCAGGGTCCAGTCTAGAGAGATGATCAGCCACAACATTCTGGGCTCCGACCTTATCGCGGATCGCAATGTCAAATTCTTTGGGCAGAAAGATCCAACGAATTAGTCTAGGCTTGGCATCCTTCTTGTGCATGAGATGGCGAATGGCCGTGTGGTCAGTGAATACAATAACATTTGAGCCCAGAAGGTAAGAGCGAAATTTCTCCAGCCTAAAGACGACCGCCAGTAGTTCTTTCTCAGTGGTTGTATAATTACGCTGGGCCTCGTCCAACGTCTTACTAGCGTAGGACACAAAAAAGGGGTGTCTATCGTGTCTTTGTCCCAGGATGGCTCCAACTGCAAGGTCGGAAGCATCACACATGAGTTCAAAGTCGAGGGACCAATCAGGTGGCTGGAGAACAGGGGCCTTGGTGACATCATCACGCAGCTGCGTGAATGCTCGTATGCAATTGGGGTCCACATCAAAGGGTACGTCGGTCGATAGGAGATGAGTCAAAGGTCTAGAAATCTTGGAGAATTCTTTGGTGAATCTCCTCTAGAAACCGACGTGTCCCAAGAAGGAGCGGATTTGTTTGACAGAGCCAGGCACAGGTAAATAAGCAATTACATCAAGCTTAGCTCTGTTAACCTCGATACCCCTATCGGAGATGATATGGCTGAGAACAATTCCCTCGTGTACGATAAAATGACTTTTTTCCCAGGAAAGCATGAGGTTCACATCAATACATCTCCTAAGGATATGGGTCAGGTTGTCAAGACAGTCATCAAAAGAGGGTCCAAAGACCTAAAAGTCATCCATGAAAACCTCGAGAAAGTCACCCACCATGTCATGGAATATCGCCAGCATACATCTCTGGAAAGTTGCTGGCACGTTACAAAGTCCAAATGGCATCCTTCTAAATGCTAAGGTGCCGAAGGGGCTGGTAAAGGTGGTTTTCTCTTGGTCCCTGGGGTTAATTGCCACCTGGTTATATCCAGAGAATCCATCCACGAAATAGAAAAATTATTTCCCGTTAACCGCTCCAGGATTTGGTCAATGAAAGGTAGCAAAAGTGATCTTTCTTAGTTGCAGCATTCAGTTTCCTATAATCTACACACATTCTCCAAGATGTAGGAGTGCATGTAGGGATGGATTCTCCCCTGTCATTGATACGGATGGTGAGTCCCGCCTTTTTGGGCATGATGTGAGTCGGACTCACCCAGGGGCTATTGCTGATCAGGTAGATTATACCCGCATCCAGCCACTTAATAATTTCCTTTTTAACGACCTCCCGCATGTTAGGGTTGAGACGTCGCTGCATCTCGCAGGATGGTCAAGCCTCCTCCTCTGTATATCTACGGTGAGTGCAGTAGGAGGGGCTAATGCCAGTTAAGTCTGATAAGGACCATCCAATGTCTGCCTTGTGTTCCATAAGAACCTTTGTTAGTTTACACTCTTGCTCCCTGGTCAATTTTGAACTAATGATTACGGGGAGCATTTCATTTGGTCCCAAGAAAACATACTTAAGTGTATCAGGCAACTCTTTCAGCTCAGGAGTGGATGGTGAGAGATCTGGCATTTCTTGGGACGAGAGTGTCCCAAGCGGATCAGAAGAAAACAAGTTAGGAGGAAGAAGTTGGCCCTCAATTTGGCCAAGAAGAGGGGCATCTTGGATAGATGGATCCAAAAAGGGATAGCCCCAGTGAGTAGTATGTGGGCTCAAGGTCCCAGTGTGGAGTTGCAATTCCGCCTGATTTGGTGGGAAAGAAAGGGAAATCTAGTTTTCAAGAGTGTGGAACAGCGGTGAGTAGCCCGAATATGACTCAGACCACAAGGTATGGGAAGTGGAGAAAACCTCGTCAGAAGTCTGGTCAGGAGAAGGTACGGGAAAAGGGAGGGATGGGGGAACGTCACAATATGTGTCAGTCAGGCAATCGTCAGTGTTTAAAGGCAATCCACGGCAGTCGAAATAGGTCCCAATTAGTTCGTTACATGTGCTGACGGCCATGTCCTCATCAGACGTGTCATCCTCGATGCAATCACAATCAAAGTTCTTGGCTGCCTTGAAAATGTTAAGCTTGAGCTTCTCAGATCTAGCAGCAATCTCAATACAGCCTGACTCGCAGTCGATATGGGCGCAGGCTGTGGCCAAGAAAGGTTGACCAAGGATGATTGGACAATCAGAAAGTGAGCTAGGAACTTCCACGTCCAAAACAAGAAAGTCAACAGGAAAATAGAGACTATTGACCCTAACCACCACGTCTTCCACCACACCCTTTGGTATTTTGACAAAACGATCTGCCAACTGTAACGTGACAGGGGTGGGTTTCAGATATCCTATGACAAATTTCTCGAGCATGATGGTTGGTATAAGATTGATGGAAGATCCTAGATCAAGTAAAGCATAGTTAAAATTGCAGCCTTGGATGCTACAAGAAATAAGCAGTGTGCCCAGATCTTTCTGCTTCGATGGTAGATTGACAGTATAGCACAACTCGCATGAGGCGAGAGAACCACCGGATTCTTTGCTTTCTTTGACTATCGCCTGGGTGTAGTGTAGTCTTTGAAAAATCAGGCGACAGTAGGTATGTGGTCGATAGCCTCTAATAGGGCTACCTTGATTTTAGCATCCCTGAATAAATTATGCAGGTTATCAAAGGCCATCCTTTTTCTTGCCTTTTGGCTCCCTTAGTAGAGCCTCAGGGAATGGGATTGATTCTGGCACTAGTTTGGGTGTATCGTCCTCTCATGAATGCAGTGTGCATCCTAAATGAGAGGGCGATGAAAAAGATGGGCCATGATCAGGTCGAGGCGGATCGACGGTTTGCTTACCGCTCCTCGTAGTAATCGCATTGGACGATGCGTGTCCAGTGGGATCATAAGGTTGAGGAGGGTTCACAATAGGGACATAAGGGTGAGGTGCTGTAGAGGGATTAGCCTGAAATCCCAGAGGAATGCTCGGTGCTTGCAGAATCTGATGAACCTGCCCGTGATAAGGTCGTACATGTGGTTGAGGACCACAGGGTACAGAATTTCGTGGGTTGGGAACAGGTTCGGCTGGAAGAGTGCCCTGAGATCGAATCTCCATACGTAGTTGAGTGATCTCAGCATTCTGCTATGCCAATTGGTGCTGAAGAGAGGTCATGTTCTCTTCATGGCGCTTAGACATTTCCGTCATCATTCGCATCAGTTTATCAAGAGGACTTGATGCGTGTTCTGTTTGCGGTATGCAAGGACCCGATGGCGGATTTGCCACAGGATTAGACTGGGCCCTTGGGATGACAGGTGCGGATGGTCGCATTGGCCCACTTGCGGGGTTTTGGCACTGCGGGTTATTGGACCAAGCAAAGTTTGGATTATTTCGCCACCCTAGGTTATAAGTAGCAGAGAATGGGTTGTTCCCCAGGGCGCAAGCGTCTTCTAAGCTAGAAGACGAGTCCGCATGTAAATATGCATCCGAGCACACGGAGGCTTGGTCCTCCATGTCAAAATACTGGCTTGCAGAAGCCAGATCCACATGACTTACCGAATCGCTCGGCGCAACACTCAGTAAGGAAGATCTCACGGGGTTTTTGGAGATAAGCCTGGTGTTGGAAGAATTATGATTGTGAGGAAGTGGTGAGGTGGGGGTGTTTGCCATAGAATGGACGGGATTGGCCAGAAGCTCGTCCAGCTTCTTATGCACAACGGAGACTTCATCCAATTTTTGTGCGATAAGGCTAAGATCTGTGGATGAATGGGAGGGTCCCATGTCAACTTCGTGAACATTACAAGGTAGGATGGTACGATTAAACGCGACAATGGAGGCATTGTTCATTGAGTTTTCGCTTATGCTTTCAAATAATTCGAATGCTCCATTCTCGTCTTTATTCATAAAATTCCCTCCGCAAGAAGCATCTGCAATCTACTTCAAAGTCTCATTTAGGCCATAATAGAAAATCTAGGCTATATGCCACCTAGGCAGACCATGGTGCGGACACTTCTGGAGGAGGTCATTATACCTCTCCCAAGCCTAATGAAATTGTTCTCCGTTTTGTTGCGTAAAGGAAGTTATAGCACGGCGAAGTGCATTGGTTCGCCCGATTTGGAAGAATTTCTTGAGAAATGCTGTTTGCATCTCTTCCCAAGAATGGCTGGTTCTCCCAAGGGTGCGTAACCATTGTGACGCTTTATCTCGCAACGAAAATGGGAACATTTTCATGAGTACAATTGATAACCTGATGTTTCTTGGTTTAACCATTTCAGCCTATCGGGTTAGGTCTTCCAAATGGAGAAAAGGATCTTCACTTGCAAGACCATGGAAGTGGAAGATTATCAGGCCAATTATATTGGGTTTCAATTCAAAATCGTCCCCACCCATGGGGACCCGAATTTGTCCTATGGGCTTTGTAGCAGCAGGATTTTGATAAGAGCTAAGAGACCTAGGCTCCTCCTGTTCGGGAGGGTTCTGCATTTTCTCCAAGGTTTCCTTAATGGCTTCAATCTGTTCATTATACATTTCCATTTGGGCTTGGAGGCAGGTTATGGGGTCCATGGCTCCACCACCCAGTGGGTTTTAAGGGAAGTTTCCTCCCTCGGGATTTGAGGGTGGGCGTGTAGCCATGTTTGTGGAGGATGACGATTCGGTTTCTTTCCTTCTAAAATTATCATACAATTCAAACTATTCAGGGTTTTGTGACCTCCTCCCAAACATGCACTACGACAGGAAGAATTGGAGAGATAAGAAGGGAAAAGGGGATGAGTGAAATGATGCCGCAAAGATACACTTGATGACAAATCAAGGCAATCAAAGTCCTAACCTCTACAATGTGCCCTTAGACCTAAAGATCTAAGTTACCTACTATCACAACCTATGGAATCAAATGCGAGCACCGCAAAACCACCGGGCCAGATTGAAAGGCCATTTGCCATAGTCTAAGACACCCGTTGGCACGCGGGAACCCGCACCAACATGTAGGCACTACACGTAGGTAGTTAGACCTCCAATCCTTAATAAGGGTCAAGTTGCTACCATTTTTAATTAGAGGGTTAGGATCAAGTGCTTCAAAAATGTGAAGGGCGTTGTATACGGGTAATGCCCAAGTGCGTTGATTTTAGAAAGTGTGTAAACCCAGCATGCAACGGGGAAATCTCCCCGAATTGAAGTTTTAGTTGGTGAATGGCTTTTAGAATTTCAGCCTTAAGTAGTATGGATTTTAAGATTTCGCTGAGTTACCAATTCAACCAATCTCCACGTTTTGAGAAAATACAAGTTCTACGCCCAACAAACCCTTCTTCATTGTGAGTTGATTAATGCATGCTAAAAATGCAATGGGCCTCCCTAGGTGGAAATTTCTATGTATGGATGCATGAGTCAATTTTAGGTTAGTGTGAAAGGGAGCCAAAGCACTTCAATTCAAGTGCTCCCAATCACCAAAATGATGTTCCACACACAAGGCTCAACCACAAGATAATGTAAAGAAAATCAAAGTGTTGGGGTTGAAATATTCGGGATCAAATCTAAGGCACGTGAAAGGTCATGGTGGGGTCGAAATCAACTCAATTCCATGTCTCCCCACCAAAAATGTGATCCCGAATTGCAGATAAATGAAGCAAGGAGGGATGGTAATCAATTTATTTAATCTTACCTCAAAGAATACTTCACATGATGAAAGACTCAAGAATCAAGATTCTTGGATCTTCGCTATGTGAAGTTTGGCGAGAAATCCCGAGGCAGTAGGGGTGATAGCAGACAATCAAACAAGTGATTTTTAATCCACTTGCCCCAAGAAATCCCAAGAAGTGTTTTTAGGTTTTAGGCTTTTTTTTTTATTAAGGTGACAAGTTGACCTAAGTTGCTAAGAGAGAGACCTACCTTTTTAGCAACGTGGGAAAAGCTCCAGTGCGGCGCTGGCGACTTCACACTCTCGTTCCCACCTTGGATCTGCCCACGTCTCCGACCTCCTCTGCTTGCCTCCTCCTTGCAACTGGTTACCTGCACACTAAAAACACCCGTGAAGAAAAGGGTGTGAGAAGAGAAAGTCAAAGGAATGGAGTAGAAACTTACCTCAATGCGCACCTCCCTGGCAATGGCGCTAGAGAGAGGGTGGTCGAACTTGAATAGGTTGTGTTAATATGGTGAAATTGTCGTTGAAGTGCGTATAGTGGTTAACCTAAATCGAGTCTAACCATCTTTCATAAAAATTTTTTACCTGGCCTACTTAATTTTATCTTGGTCACTTTTAGGCCCAGGGTCGATCTCAGGGAGGCGGGGATTAAAGGTGAAGAAGTTTCTATGCCTTTCTTAAAACGTATCTCTTCTGTTCATTTATTATGTTTTTGGTTTTTTTCTATTTAAGATTTTTTTTGTTGATAATATTGTCCTTGAGGCACACCCTCAAAATTAGGTCCTTGGCTTTGAGCCAAATTGTTCTTGGCTTTGAGCAAACTTAGGGTTTCCAAAAGAACTGGCCTTGCTATTTGCAAGACCGAGTACATACAAGAAAAGGATTATCTTTTCTCTTTTACTCTTTTTTTTTTATCTTTTTAATAGCAGGAAACAAAAAAAGAAATAAAAACAAGATAGGTTGCTTGTAGAGAAATAAATATAGTATATTTATATAGATATATATATATTATATATATAGGGGTGGGGGTGGAAGTGGAAATGGCGTGTAGCACAGTATCGAGTTGGTCCACTTCTTGTAAGACGAAACCAACAAGATGAAGTGCTGCGTAGAGTGTAGGACAGATGTGTGGGAGTGTGTGCGGAGGCACTTGCTTTATGCGGGTATAAGGGAATATCAGCAACTAGTGCAGATATTTCGACGATATAATGCGCGGTGGAGTGACTAGTGCAAGGGCGTATGGATACAGGTAGGTGATGTGCATGTAAATATATATATATATATTTATATATATATGTATATATATATATATGTGTGTATATATATAGATAGGGTTGTAACTATATAGGTGTATATGTAGTTAAGTATATATATATAGATATGTGAATATATATATATATATATATATATATTTGTAACTAGATACATATGTATATATATTTAACTATATGAATATATATATGTATATATGTATATATGTATATAAGTATATTTGTATAAGTATCTATGTATATAGATATATATAGGTATGAATATGTATATATATATATGTATATATGTATACGTATGTATAGGTGTGTACAAGTGAGTGTGTGAGTATACGAGTGTGTATGTGTACTAGTGTGTGTGTGTATGAGTGTGGGAGTGCACGCTGGAGGAGTGTGAGAGAGAGCGGGTGAGTTAAGACGTCTGGTGGCCAAGGCACGTGCATGCGCACAAGGGCTGCACACGGGCGATGGAGGGCACACATTCACTGTCGTCGTGTGCAGGCGGGTGTGAGAGTGTGAGAGAGAGGGTAACGACATGCACTACATAGCGCAGCGCACTATGTTGCGGGTGGGAGCGGACGCGGGCGAGAGCCAGTGCGGGCACAGACACTGGCGACCAGCTGGAGTGGGTTGCGGGCGTGGAGAGAGAGCACGCGGTGACCAGATAAGTGAGAAACAAACTGGTCACTACACTGTTGCTACAGTTCCGCGCTAAGAGGCGTGAACAGTAGCTACAGTGCCCCGCGGAGTGGACAACCGGTTGCGGCAGGTTCTACGTCCGTGGGCATGCTGGAAGGCGCCTGCGTGCATGGGAAGAGATTGCGGACATCACTGGCGTGCGCGCGATGGCCTGCGCTGCTGCTGCAGGCCGTTGCTGCTGCTGCTGGAGCTTCCGACCTTGGAGCTTTGACAATGGCGGCGATGGTGTTCAGCTGTGAAAACAGAGGCTAAAACCACCATGCCCAGCTTCTCACGAAGGAGCTGGGCGGTGGTGGAACTCACAGTGGTGGTCGTGGGACCACTGTGAGCTTGCTCCTACCAACAGTGTGTCTCTTCAGTGTGAAGAGAGATAGCGTATGGAGAGGGAGAGGGGAGGAGATTGGCTTGGAGGGAATTGCCTGTGGGTGTTGTCTGTTCAAGCTCCCTCTTGCGCAAGGGAGAGGGCGAGGCTATTTCAAGAAGGAGATGCATGCCACCGCCATGCTGCTGGCAGAGGAAGTCCAGCCATGCTGTTGGCAAAGGAATGGCACGAAGAGGTACATGCCCCATTCCTTGAGCCACACGAGGGAGAAGAAATTCAAAGTCAAAATAAGAAAAATGAGAATGGTGAATTTGCAATGCAACCCTTAATGAAGACGTTAATTTCATGGCCAATTATTCGCATTATCCTCCCCTCTCAAATAAATTTATGCAAGTGTCAATTTACAAATGCAACTATTGCTACATAGGATGCAATGGTAGTGCTGGGAAATAACACAAGATGGCATAATTACTGGTTTATTTTTGCTATGCAATCAACTACGAAAGCGAAAAAGATAGAAAGGGGTGAGAGAATCCCCCTCGACGGTTGCCTGGAGGATGACTCACTCTGACGTCACCTAGAGGACGGTGGTGAGGAGTGGGATGAAGGAGGACTGAGGACGGGGCAGGACAGCGTCGCGGTGAGGATCTTCTTCGTGAAGGTCAGGGAGAGGATGGCCACAGTATGCTCCATGAATGGGGATGATGGGAGGGAAAAATATTTGGTTTTCTACTCTAGAGGTGCATCCCGGGCTTGGGAAAATCTCTCTCTACAGCCTTGGAGGTCGTGAGAGGAAAAAAGAAGAGATCAAGAAGGAGAGGTGTAGGGGTCCTTTATAGTGAAGGGAAGAGGGCAATTCGTGTAGAGGGCATTTAGTTACATCAAAGGCGTCATTGTAAATCCGTGCCAGCCAATCCCCTAAACATCACTAAAGCTCGCTAGCGCTCGTGCTCTATCCCCGCTAGAATCTACTGGAGGAGGCGTGGCTGTTGGATCAAGATTGGAGGGCTCAGCTATGCCCATTGATCGCGCCCCTTTGAAGGCATGCCAACTGGTGTTGAGGAGATGCATGTGCACTGCTGGATCAGGATTAGATGGCTAGCAACACTAGCATACATCTTAAAATCGTACCTACGTTTGATCGCGCAGGTGATTTTGCTTGATCGCACGTGTATGCAAATCTAGCCCATGGGATTGCACTGCGTGGATGCCTCAGGGTAGCTCGATGGATTTTTGATGGTTGAATTTCAATTGCAGCAATGAGGAGGGATCAGTGGGACTCGAACCTGCGCCCCTTTGATCTGCGGAGGGTGCTTAGCCACTGCACTAAGCCCTAATTTGTGTCACGAAGAGGAGAAAGGTGCAAAGGCCTCTCAGCCGTTGGATCAAGATCCAATGGTTAGGAGTGGAGGTCGCAAATGAAGGGTGGGTGCCTTCAGTTGCTACTGGCCAGTCTTAGGTGGCTTGGATGGTGCCATGTGGTGCCATCTGGGCCATCCATCTTCTATCTACAGCGGAGGGTGCCACGATGCTCAGATAAAGATAATTCCTACATTGCCGAACTATGATAGTTGCTCCAGATCCATCCTTACGGTCGGATTTTTCATCCGAAGCCCATACGGATGTCGCATTGCCCTCCTAGCCATTGATCTCCCTCGAACTTCTTATGATGCTACGGGACTCTGATCTGAATGATTTTGAAGGTGTTAGACTCCGATCGTCATCCTGATCAGATCTGTACGGTCCGATCATCCATCAGAGGTCCTGAAATAAATCCTCTTCTCTCATGACCATAAAAAGGACCTAATTAACCTAAAATATGTGCAACTACTCTAAATGCAGAATGATGCATGCTATGCAATATTTATAACTTGAAATGCAAATCTAAGCCTAGGAACATGCATGATTAGGTATTTTAACTAAATAGATGTGTCTATATCATAACCCCATGCCTATCATTTGATAGTCCCTAGCAAAACTAAATGGCATGCTATGTATAAAAATATATTATTACCAATAGAAAATTTCAACTAAGGTTCTAAACTACGAAGTCTCAATAGTACCCGGGTGTCTGCTAGAATGGAGACTACCCAAGTCCTTGCCTTTTTTGAAAAGGGAAGATACTTTTTTTTTCTTCTTTTCTAATGTTTTTGTACTTTCAGAGTTTGAGAGTTCCAGGATAAACTTTTATGGCTACCCGACCTACCCAAAACTCGAAAAGGACTCTAAGTGCTAAGCATCTAGTGAAAAGAGTGAAAGACTCACTAGGCGGTCGTTAAAATGGACTTTGAGTTTCTACGACCCTAGGTGACCTTGCCTAGAGGTTTATCATTTCGAACAGTAGCTTTCTCCCAACTTCTTTTATTTATGGGGTCAACACAAGGGTGAATCCAGTGTATATCTCCTCGATTTATTCTACATCCCTGCTTCTTCCCTAAATGTTTTGGGAATTATTATTCATTTTTGTTAGCTGGGCTCTAGACAATCAGCTAATGGGCTATTTCCCACGGTAACTTGTAGCCATATTCGTGCGGTGAAGTGTGGTTTTATTTGGTTACCTTTTTATTTTCTCCTTTTTCTATTTTTTTCCTTTCTTCTCTCTTCTTTTTTTACGTAAGTGGCTTCCTTGATCTAAGATTTACCTAAAGGCAGTGTGAAGAAAATGTTCTTGTGGCTGGGCTCTGGACAACCTCCTGATGAGCTGTTACCACTGACAACTTGCCAGCCATACCACCCTAGATAGTTCATTAGCTAATCAATTTCGGAAGAAATTTCCGAAAAGTGAGTCAATGGCAAAAAGTGTGTAGATGCTTAGGCTTAAAGTCCCCTCAAATCAGAGGGCAGGTTGATAAGTCATATACTTATCACCCCAGTTTATTCACCAGATTAAAGATGGAATTGAATTGGCAAGGACTCGAGATTAAGTCCACATTGGAGTGGACACCAGGGCTAATTAAGCCCAAGCACCTGAAGAGTCTAAGTGTTTAGGTCATCTTGTATCATTTCCTAAAGTTAATAATGCCTAAAAGCCTAAGTTCTTTCTCCTAATTATATTTTCTTTTTTTTTGTCTTTTTGAATTTTTTTTTTGAAGAAACTAAAAGAAGTTCTATGAACTTAAAAAAATGATTTTAGGATAAAATATCCACCTCCCATGCCTAAATGATGCAATGTCCCCATTGTAAAAGTAAAGACATGGAAAGGGCGGAGTAAACATAATGTCTCCGGAATAACGTGAAAATCCGGTTCACTCCGCAGAGAACATGGAATATAAACACATACTGAATTTAATGCCTTCATCTAGGCATAAAATACAAACAAAGAAGTGGTTAAGAATTCACAGGTATGGGTCAGAATCAGAATTAAAAGATTGATCCTTACACCCATTAGTAGAAGATTTCCGTAGACGTGGACCAGATTATGGTGCAGACCCATGCCCCAGGATCGAGTGGTTCTCAGGTTCTGGATGAAAATCATCCAGAATCAAAGGTTGTTAAGCTTGTGGGGTCAGGCCTACATTTTTGTGATGTGTAACCAAATACGAAAATGTCAGACAATAGGTAAATATTGTTCAATAGGTTCGAATGTCGTCTAAAAGTTTAGCTTAGAAAGATAATTAGTTATTTCAAGCTTGGGCTGCACGTGAAAGATATCGTAAGGGTCCTGGTAAAAAGTAGGTGGTTTTAGGTCAACAGGAACCCTTAAATCCAAACTCCTACTTTCCTTGAAGTTAACTTCCCAGATCCTCACTTCCAAATTCCTATCCTCCAACATCAATTGTTCAGGCTCTGGGACTTCTAGCATATCATTCACCCCATATGATTTACCCAAGTCCAGAAATCATGGCTGACTCATAATTGACTTGGGTACAATGATTTCTAAATCAAAATCAATCCCTTTTGGGTGTGGTTGAGGAATGGGGCTATTGATTGAATCTTGTAGTAAATGAGGATTCAAATCTTCCAAGTTAGCCCCAACTGAATCCAAATCTTCAATAATTGGGCTATCAAATGATTCGTCAGATTCGTCAAGCTCATTTGTCTCACTAAAATCATCTTCCTTACGCTCAAGTGAGACTTCACTAAGAGATTCTTCACCCTTAGAATCAAAGAATTCATGATCCTCATTTATATATGTCTCAAAATCGATTATCATTTCCTGGTTCAAAGGGACATTTTTCCTCGCTCCCTAGCTCGAGGATCTCGGGTGAATCTATCGGTTCATCCTCAATGGGTTGCTCTAGCCCAACCTGGTCATCCCCGATCTCAGAAAATGTATCCCCCTCAACGGGAGCCTGAGTGGGTTCAGATATTGGCTCTCCTGGAGGGGGGTTCATCTTGCGAATCATCCCAAAATTTGACTTGGGCAACAACAAATTTCATCCTCAACCATGATAATTTCACAAGTAGAAACTCACCCAGGTCCTTATCCCTAACATTTTAGAGAAAATCCAATAGAGAACTATTAAGTTCATCAATCATTTTGATCATAGGCTTTAATGCTTCAGTGCATGGTATTGGTTGAGCTTATAAAGATTGGATGGTGTACCTCAAGTTAGCCAACACCTTGTCTTGGACCTAGTTCACTTGAACTGAATGGTATGGTTCAGGGTTGGATGGATGTGGGCTAAATCTAGGGGAGTCAAGATATTGAGGTTCTCGAGGTCCTCCTTAATTGTAGGTCATCTAGGGTTGTTCAAAGAATGGAGGTGACCTATATTTAGTGGAGTATTGGGGAGGGTAGATGTCATAATCATCATATCCTTCCTAATTGTAGATCTGGTTGGTTTGATGATGAAAGGATGGAGACCTATGATCATTGTAGCTCTGGAAAGGATAGTAATCATAGTCTAGTTGTCCAGGTTTAGGCCCTGGACACTGAGGTTCGGTATCATATCCCCACTCAAAGTTATCTCGGCTAAGAGATGGGTAATTATAAGTCAAGTCGGGATAATAATCATCTTGAGGATACATGTTGGTAGGAGGGTAGGATGGGAAATGTGTGTTAGATGTGGAAGGATACATAGTAGAATAGGAGGGGAAATCAAAAGAAAGAAAGGAGCCCTGCACTATAAGCAATCAACACTGTCCATAGGTGGGTTAGCCTAAAGACGTACCGACTCCCAGGGCCTGTCTTGAGATTATAACCGATTTAGTCTACTTTTATCTGATCAATCCAACCATTTAGAAGAAGGGGCTGGGGAGAAGGTTCTTCCTTTGGCTTGCACCTCCGGTTCCTAGTGTACCCCCTAGCCATGGTCATTTGACGCTACTCCTCTAGCTAGACATCAGATGGACCAACAGAAGCAAATTAATTGAAAAAAATCTTAGTCTGAGCCCCGAAGAGCGAATCAATCCTTAAGGCCAACATCTACTCAATTTTAATTAGTCTTTGGTTGATTGTGCTCTTGGAATGTGATGGGCCCTTTAGATGGGTTGTGCCCTTAATGATCAATTCAAATGTATGTGCGTGCACAACCAGGGTTTGCAAACAAGGTTTTTTGATGATGTGCCTTTTAGGGTTTAACCTTGTTTAGTAGCTTTTAGGGTTTAGTCTTTAGGTTTGTTCAATCGGGATTCAGTAGAACACTCCATGTTTTACAAGCACTGATGACAATGTATTCCTTTAGAAATCAAAAAAAAAATGTGGAGTGCCTGGTTTAGCCCTAAAAATCAACCCTAAGTGGTAAGCTACTGATGAATCACTTTTATCTTAACTGATGCGGCCCAAATAGTTCAATCAATTGGCCTTTTGCACCACTTAGTTAAGGCACACAAATGTTTGACCTATTCATATTTCTACTCACTTATGTGTATTGAGTTGAAGTGTACCAAGTCCACAGGTCAAATCCCAGTTAAGTGGTAGAATCAAAGTGATCATGCACCTTAGGATGAGAATTTGTGGGTGTTAAGTGTGTCTCTTTAATTAAATCCCACAAGAGAAGAATGTTTTTTTTTATTTTTTATATATGCGGGTGGGTGAGGTGAGTGGAGTGATAATCAAACAACCAAAATCTACCCTAGGGTTGATGCAAGCACTTAAGTTGATTTGGGTTTGAGTTATTAGGCTATGGAAAGAAAACTAGGGTGGAGGTGGTGGGGGTACACTTACAAAATCTTCATCCGCACTTTTCTTTGATCTAACAGCTTTGGCCGACCTCGGATGAGTACCTGCAATCGCAATAAGATTAGAGAAAAAGTGAGATAAAAATTAGGTAAGGTGGAAAAATATGGAACAAAAAACAAAGAGCATTGCCTCCCTAACAACGTTGCCAAAATGATTGCGTTGGATTCAAACGCAAAAGGGTTTGAGTTTGGAAAACCCATTGTCGTAGTTCAATTCACAAGAGAATCAGTTGATCATATAAAATTTATAGCCGAAACTCGAAAAGTGAGTCACGGGTCGAACACGGGGAGGCAAACGTTTGGTTTTGAGAAATCCACGTTTCGCTTTTACTTATTTTTGTCATTTTTATCTTTTATAACTTTTTTGGAATTTTTTAGAAAGCAAGAGATCAGATTGACAATTGCTTATCTAGGTAATCTACTTGCGAAAATATAAGAGAGAGAAACAATCATGGATTTCTAATCCAATGTTTTTTACAACTACAAAAGCAAGAAAGATTACACTACGAAAATGAAAAAGATAGAAGGAGGTGAGAGAATCCTACTCTACGATTGCTCGGAGGACGACTCGCTCTGACATCGCCTGGAGGAAGGTGGTGAGGAGCGGGTTGAAGGAGGATAGCACTGGAAAATAGAAGATGGGGCAGGACGGCGTCGCGGCAAGGATCTTCTTCCTGAAGGGCAGTGAGAGGATGGCCACAGGATGCTCCACGAATGGGGATGAGGGGAGGGAAAAGTATTTGATTTTCTACTCTAGAGGAGCATCTCGAGCTTCGGACAAGCTCCCTCTAGAGCCTTGGAGGTGGTGAGAGGAAGAAAGGAAGAGATGAAGAAGGAGAGGTGTTGGGGTCCTTTTATAGTGAAGGGAAGAGGACAATTCGTGTAGAGGGCATTTAGTGACATCAAGGGCGTCATTGTAAATCTACGCCAGCCAATCCCCGAAATGTCACTAAAGCTCATAGGCACTTGTGCTCTATCCCCACTAGAATCTGTTGGAGGAGGCATGGCCATTGGATCAAGATCGGAGGGCTCAGCTGCACCCATTAATCACGCCCCTTAGAAGGCATGCAAGCTGGTGATGAGGAGATTCACGCGTGCCATTGGATTAGCATTGGACGACTAGACACACCAGCAGATATCTTAAAATCATGCTCACGTTTGATCGCACGGGTGATTTCTCGTGATCCCACGTGTATGCGAATCTGGCTGACAGGATTGCGTCTCATGGTCACCTCAGGGTAGCTCGATTGAGATCTGATGGTTGAATTTCAATTGCAGTGATGAGGAGGGATCAACAGGACTCGAACCTACACCCCTTTGATCTGCAGAGGGTGCTTAGCCACTATGCTAAGCCCTCCTTTGTGTCGCGAAGAGGAGAGCGGTGCGATGGCCTCTCAACCGTTGGATCAAGATCCAACGGTAAAGAGTGGAGGTCGTAGATGAAGAGTGGGTGCCTTCAGTTGCTGTTGGCTAGTGTTGGGCAGCCTAGATGGTGCCACATGGCAGCATCTATGCTATCCATCTTCTGTCTGCTGCAGAGGGTGCCACGGTGCTCAAATCGAGATGATTCCAGTGCTGTCGGACTACGATCATTGCTCCAGATCCATCTGTTTGGTTGGATTTTTCATCAGAAGCTCATATGGATGTTGCATTGCCCTCATGGCCGTTGATCTTCCTCAGACTTCATATGATGCTACAACACTTCGTCGATTAAGTCCATACGGTTCGATCATCCATTCGAGGTCCTGAAATAAATCCTCTTCTCTTCTGACCATAAAATGGACCTAATTAACCTAAAATATATACAACTACTCTAAATGCAGAATGATGCATGCTATGCAATATTTATAACATGAAATGCAAATCTAAGCTTGGGAACATGCATGATGAGGCATTTTAACCTAAATAAATGTGCCTATATCAGTTGGGCAAAACACGTGGATCCCGATTTGCCATGCTAGGCACTTTGTTAACATCAGGAAGAGTTGGGGTAGCCTGATAGATCGCATGGACTTAAGCTTGTGGCTCCCCAACATTATCAAACCCTTAAGGCCAAGCACCTCTGTTCTGCACATCCTTGGGTTCAGAATGAGTTGGAAAGTAGAGATCAAAGCTGTCGATTGTTTGCAATGAGCCCAGATTGCAAGGTGTCCAAAGAGTGCTTCATCTGCACATGAGCTGGAGCATTGTACCTTACATTCCACCATTTTTAGTTTCAAGTCATCCTGCCCTGCGGATTGTGGGGCATGTCAAGTGGGTTGACTAACTTGACTCGAGGATAGGTGAGTGTATCCGTGACCCTGACCCATTAGTTTCTGTGATACATAGTTGTTGGATCAAGACTGGATCTGTTGCCCCTGGTTTTTCCAGGAGAAGTTAGGGTAGTTTCTTGTTTGCATATGATCAAAGTTTGATGAGATTCGTCGTTCTATAATTGAATGCGTGAAAATAACTTTTAAATTTTATTACTCGAAACTATAATTCTGAGTTCGAACACAGGGAGCAAATTAATTGCACAATTACCACAAACACATTAATCCTAGAGTAGATGAAAACTTGGTTAAGCACGGTGATTTGTTGCAAAAGTAAATGAATTTCAAGCAAGGCAATTACAATCAAATCCAAATTATGGGGCAAGTGTCTAGAAAGATAAGTAAATAAGATCTCTCAGTTAAGCATAAAAGAGTACAATAGAGCTAAAAAAAAAGTGTTCAATCATTCAACACTATTAATGAGCTCTTCTTTAATGTCTGCCCATTATCTTCATTGATTCACACCTGCAAAAAGTTAAACTATGTTCCAAAAATTAGCCTTTAACAACATGGCCCAACACCCTAATAGGGCACCCCAATGGGCCTCTCAGGCATTGTCTTTCTCGTGGATTAAGGTCTACCCAATTACCCACCATCCTGTGTGTGGGTAGGTGTGAGATAGGGAGCCAACCCTTGATTCTAGTCAATGGGATAATAAAAGCAAGCCATTAAGTAGCACCCTCAACTTTCGTCACCCAGCGATGTGGGACTAAATATCCCAACTCTTCTTGCTACGCTTCGTGAAATTGGAGCTCTGGTGCGGTTGTCTTGTTTGCTCACGTGACATCAGCCAAAGGCTGCTTGAGATGGATTGGACTTGAGATCGAGCCATTAGATGTCGATGGCAAAAGGTGGAGCAGGGTCAGTGAAGCATTGCCGAAGTGCTAATGATGTTGGATGAGCAGTTAAGTGGTGGAAGGCAGTGACTAGTGTCGAAAACGATTATGAAGTTTGGTGATCACCTACAACAAGCATACTGGTCCTCAACCCCAAATTAAACACCTCAAAAGCTTTGGGAGGAGCTCTCGAAGTTATGCCCTAACTTAATTTAGACCAAGGATAGCTAGAGGAGCTTGCCGAAGAAGCTTCTCCGAGCTTCAATGAGGGAATAGATAAGGGAGGAAAATACCTAATGATCTAGAGCGAGGAACTTCAGATCACTAATTGGGGGGGTAAGGAGAGAAAACCCTAACCTAATTACAGAAGAGGAAGAAGAATTACCTGAGATGAAGGGAGGAGCAAGAAGAAGAGTTCTGGTTGGAACAAAGGAATGGAATAGAGTAGCCCATAGCTCGTGTGAAGCAAGAGCAGACGATGTGGAAGGTTAACCTGGTCCCTATTGTATGTGGGAGCAGGCAGCGAAGTGGGCTGAAGAAGCTCCTAGGTGTTTTAATGGCAATGGTCAGAGGAAGAAAAAGATTAGTTAACCAATTAGGCAAGAAATGTGCACGGCCATGATCAGAAGTTTATATAGAACTCCTTGGTGAATCAATTTGAATCAGAGAAATTAATTTGGATCGCAAATTTCTTGGGATTTCATCCTTGATTTTTCAACAACGAGAATGTTTGTTCCTGCCATTCAAAGAGCTTTGGAACACGCTTGCTCAATTCGTCATTAAACAAAGATCAATCCCACCAATCAAAGCTGGCGAGAAGCTTTGATTGAAATTTTCTCAATCAAATCCCACAAAATTTGGTGGGATTTGATTGAGAAAATTTCAATCAAATCTTCTCATCAGTTTGCATGAAGATGTTATGTTGTTTTCTTGATGAGGACAATTGACATCAGCATGATGTCAACCAGAGACCAAAATGAACAAAATTTAAAAGTTAAGGATGTTTTTGAAAATTTGGTGAAGATGAAGTCTAATTGAGCTCAAGTTTTTGGGGCAATCGAATTTTGATCCAAGGAATCTAATGGTGACATCAATTTTGGGTTTTGATAAAGTTAGCTTGGTTAATTTTTCATTTTAACCCATAACGAAATAAATGTTAACCTTCCTTTTTCACTTAGGTCAATTTATGTTCCTTTAGCTAAATTAATCATTCTAAACCTTAAGAAATTTTTCAACGATTTTAAAAAGGTTAGATTAAGGAAATGTTACATCAAAACCCTTGAAAAAGAGTTAGGCTGAAATTAGGGTTTCAGGAAATAATTTCACTTTGAGTTCAACCAAAAACCCTAGCATTGCAATTTGAAGCCATCTTAAAGTATTTTAGGGCATATTTGACCTTATTGGCCCCTTAGTTAATCTGCAAAAGGCATTTGTCCACTAAAATAGTAAAATTAACCAATTTAATTGCCATCCTACATGAATTCAGACATGATTGAATTATACCGTTGCAATGGTTAATTTAGTGAGTTTAGCTTTAGAACTTAACCAGTTTGAACTAGATATAGAGGATGATGGTGTTACCATCATATCTCCAACCATGATTACAAGTATTTGAGTATAGGTTGGACCTGACATTCTTCTATATTACATGAACATCCTCATAAGGTGATGATGGTGAGTAGAAGGGATTAGAGAAACTGGGATCAAAGGCCCCAGTTTCGAACCCATAGGGTTCCAAGAAGTGTTGGCTTGAAGGTTGAGCCGAATCAAGTTGGTTTCCAAACTCCATCCGTGCGAGAGTTTGCAAAGAATGAAATCCCATACCTTGGGATTGAGTGGACCTACATGAAGGATCTAAAATATAGATATATGGCTACGCACACAAACACTCAAGAACAATATTAGTAATAACAAGAAAGATTTGCGCAATCAATTCAAACCACAAAAGGACACAAAATGTATAGTGGTTCCCCTTACTTGGGTACTCCACTACCTAAGCCTCCCAGCTTAGGATTTTTAACCCGATTTCCTCAACCTTGAGGAAATCAATTTACTAAACCGAGGTAATTAACGGGTTACCTCAACCCAAGTACAAAAATGGGTTTGTTACAAACCAACGAGCAAATGCTCAAGAACAAATGAAATATAGGTGTAGGAAATAAAGATCTTACAACAAAGTTCTTAAGCCTCCCAACAAATGTAAATATAATGTTACCGATTTGAGAGCCTAGAATGAGTGTGAATGCCTTGACAATGCGTGAAGAAATCACGTCGAAGTGTTTGCAAAAATGTAGAGAGAGTAAATGACAAGCTTCTTCTTTCTCTCTTGAAAATATGGTAGAAATTTGAAATATGGCTCTAGAATTTTTCTTCTCTATTTCTCATATGCAAACTAAGGGTCCAAGGATTTATTTATAGAGTTTAGGACCTCAGGTATTCATCTAATAGATGTTGGGGTTTAAATCCCAATGTTCATATAGCCAAAATTAATTTTCTAGCCGTTCAGTTTTGAGCCAATGGCCACCTGGTACCGGTACTAAAGTGTGGGTATTGGTATTCGTTGCTTCCTGATTTGGGTTTCAAACTCTTAACACAAATCTATAACCCACTTGTACCGGTACTGATCATTAGTATCGGTACTCATTTCCTCCAGTACTGGTACTGATCATGAGTTTCGGTACTTGCAGGGTACAAGCTTGTTTCTTGACAAAACCTAAACCTGTAACTCACATGTACCGGCACTAAACTATAATACCGGTACTTGTGGGTTAACAAGTACCTTTTTTAAGTGATCTAATCAATTACGTTCTTTGAAAATAATCACAATATTAATCCTAATTTATCTCTAATTATTTTTACAATCTATGTTATATTCCTTTGTTAAGAGGCATATACAATTTATAAATAAAAAATCTAAACTAGAAACACTAAAGGTCGAAGATGATTTTCTCCTCCTTGATTCTTCCTTGTCATCTTGCCTCCTTCTTATCATGATCTTCTCTTTTTCATCAAGCTTCCATCATTTCCTGTTTGCCTTGATCTTCACCTGAATCTGAAAGAACTCAATTCCAAACATTAATCCATAATAATTTTGTTAATACCAAAACAAGATGTGGAACAAGGTTCCAACAATCTCCTCCTTTTTGGTGCTGACAAAACTATCTTGCAAATAGATAATTATATGAATAAAAATAATTTTTAACAATGTTATATGAAGGAAAGAAAACTTTTAATTAAATCCTCCCCCTCAATGTATGCTCCCCCGAAAAATATTGCTATTTGCCCACTATGTTTCTCCCCCTTTTTGTCAATCACAAAAAAATGAGGAAATATCATACCATAAAATTTACCAATAGTAAAATGGAGCTTATGGATACCAAGAATCTCTCGTCTAACATTCTTGGTCTTCATACAACCTATAGAAAGGTTGAGGTGTTTCGTTATGTGCCTTGAACACCCATTGATTACTTTGATCTACTCCAGCAAAACAAATATCTTTTCTAGGTACCCATTTTCTTGTGGGTCCTTTAGAGTTAACACCTTTCAAATCCTAAGATTTATAGAACTTTTTAGTGTTAGATCTAGAATTCTTAGGATTTTTAGCCTTTTGATACATCTATGCATGCTTAGGTGCATGTGATTTTTTTTGTATATTTTTTTTACTTTGAGATTTTGATTTTAATGAATTACAAAATTCAGTGTTTAGCCTAGTTGTTATTTTCAGATTATTTAAAGTCCCTTCAAAGTGCTCCTAAATATCTTCTAGTTCTACTATCTTTGCATGCAGTTGATTAGTAGTTTCTTTTAACATTTCTAATTCTATTTCTAAACATGATTTTTCTAATTCTAATGTTTGATAATTATTCTTTAAAACTTTATTTTCCTTTTTAAATGACTTAGCTTTATGATATAGTTCTTCATAAGCTTCTAATAATTCTTCAAAAGAGAAATCAGGGTTTACCTCATTATTCGTGTCTTCCGTAGTTGCTACCAAGCAAAGATGTGCGATCTCGTCGTCATTAGATTTGCTAGAGTCGGTGTCCATGTCGGAGTCACTATCATCCCATGTTGCTTTTAAAGCTCTCCTCTTCTTCTTCTTGACTTCTTTTGTGTCTTTCCTTTTGTCTTCCTTCTCCTTATTCATAGGGCAATCCTTTCGCAAGTGGCCCTTCTTCTTGCACTCGTAGCGAATAATATTAGATGAAATTTTATTGACTTGCTTACCTTGTTTCTTGAGGAATTTGTATAATTTCCTACTAAGCATTTCCATCTCCTCATTTTCGGATTCCGATGTTGTTGAGTCTGAGTCCTCCTTGATTGCGCTAAAAGCAATGCTTTTCTTCTTGCTTGTCGCCTTCTCCTCGTTCTTCTTGCTATTCTCCAATTGGACTTCATATACCACGATGCTTTGATTGCGCAGCAATCATAGGTCTTAATTGGCCTAGATTAAGCTAGGACTTAGCATAAGTTAGGGTTATTCATGCATGCATATGCATTATCTGCATCTTTACTGCTTTCCTTTAGCTATGCATAAAATAATGTTATAATGTGCTGATTAAGTGCATTATGTCGATTGCAGGGAATAAGCTGATCAGGAGCTAGATCTGAAGCTGGATCAGGAATAATAGGAGTTGTAGTAGAGCTGGAGCAGAAGCCCTAGTTAAGATGTAGGAATAATAATGTAAGGGGGTTAAAAGTTTGCTATCCTGTTAAGTAGGAATAAAGCAGTAAAATGTGAAGAGCTTAGGTCCATCCTAGCCCCTGGATAGCCTAGAGACTTCCCCAAGCCTTAGCCACCCTTAGATTAGGTCACAACACCCTAGGAAGCCCTAAAACCCTAGTTCCAACCCTTCTCTGGACGTCCAGATAAGTTTGAAGACGTCCAGGACCCTTAGCCAAATCCTGCACACTTCAAACCCACTTCTACAGTGTTATTGGACGTTCAGACACTTTGTCAGACGTCTAATTTCTGCAGAATACCCAAAATAGAACCCGAAATCCTTCCTGACTCTGATTGGATGCCCAGACAACATGTCTGGACTTCTGATTTTTGAGTATAAGACGTCTGATTATATTATTAGATGTCTGATACTGCTCTCCAATTCCTGTTTTATGATTTAAGCCTTGATCTTGGATCTCTAGGTCCCTAAACCCAATTTTCCAACCCCATGGGAACCTAAATTAAGGTGCCCTAACCCTAGTACATCATCTCTAGACCTCCCTAAGGACCTAATTAGGTCCTCACTAAACCTAATTGACTTGGATCTTAGTCAATTCCATCAGCCTATTCAATTGGACTCATTGAGTCCAATTGAGCCCTGATCTCAGCATACACTGTCCAATTGGACTTAGTGAGAGTCCAATTGACCTAGACCTGACTTAATTAAGTTATTTTACTCTCAATTAAGTTTCCACACACCTAATTAAACTTGTATTAAGGTTAATTGCACTTTACCTTAGTGAATTAGGGTTTATAACCCTAATTTGAGACCTACCTTGACCTAAACCCACTTGAACCCAACCTAATCAACCTAGCCACCTAAGTTTCGACCCACACACACCCACACACACCATCCACATGAAAATATCTAGCCTAGAGTTCTCTAGAACTCTATACCATGTGTGGTTGCCTTGGTTGCCAAAAATAGCAACCAAGAGCCATTAAATTATTAGATCCACATTTGGTGGATCTAAAAATCACCATCCACCCTCTCTCTCTCACACTCCCACGAGCTCCCACCATAGGCCTCTCTAGAGAATTCCATAATTCTCTAGAGAGCTTCCCTTAGGTCTATAAAAAGACCCCTTAGGTGGCCATTTGCAACCATTCACTTCCTTGGCATCCATTCCACTTAGAATAGCCACTTCCATGTCCAGTCCACCTCCACAAGTTGAGCACCACCATGGAGGCCACCATCTCCACGCCAGGAAACTGGATCAGCTCCCCAACCTCTCTCCAAGGGCCGGCCTAAGTTCCATTGGCCGCCACTCCTCTCATCCATTCAAAGGCCATCGGGGACCACCCCTGAATGCCTTTCCATTATGCTAGATTTAGATTATGCTCTTCGTATATTTACTGCATTTATTTACTGCTTAGTAGTGTAGTCTTACTTCTCCCCCAATGATGCATGCGAAATCCCCCCATCGATTCTTGTATGCGATCATTTTCTGGTAGCTAGATTTAATTTTCAAGCTTTTATGTACAAGCTTTCCTCTAAATTCCTTGTGCAACAACTCCCAAATGAATGCATGAAAACACATTTTTATATATATATCTCTATCTGTTTGAAATCACCATGATCTTAATTATTGATATTATCTTTTGCATGATTAATGTTGCCTGTTTCTAACTCTTAATATTCTTGCAACTAAGCATGTCGTACGTAAATACGTAATAATCACGAACCAGCATGCGATTCTAAACAAAGTAGAGCGGAAAAAAGATCGATTTCAAAAGCAAAAGCAATGCCTCCTAGAGACGAACGACCGCGACTCAAGTCTCGTTATCTTTAGAAATCAATTTTTGACGAACATTTTTGTGCAAGTATACTACGATTTCCGACGACTTTCAAATGCGCGAGAACGGCTTTCTGACAAATGGCACCGTTGCTGGGGAGGCAACGTCATTTTCTTTGATTTCGATTTTGTAACTATCACTAACGAATTGGCCTCTACTTTGTTCTTGATGTGCAGGACAATATGGAAGAAAAACGGGATCTGTGCACACAAGCGCGGAAAAGAAATCAGGTGCACATCACATTCTCTTAGATTAGGTTTATTTTCTGAAACCTAAGACTAGATCTACTTCCTGCAATTTATTTTGAAAAAAGAAAGAGAGATTTTTATCATTTTCATAAAAAACAAAAAATAAAAAAAAGAGGAGAAAAATTTTGAAAAAAATCTATAGTAGGTTCCCTTTTGAATCTAGGTTAAAAAAAAAAGAAAGAAAAAGAGATATTTTCGTTGAATCTTTTGAATAAATTCTTTTGAAAAAAAAAAAAGAGTACAAAAGATAAAAAAAAAAAGCATTTTCGGTGGAAGGCTTGAATTTCAAGTTCAAACCTCTTTAAAAGCTTTTCCACCACCTTCTGATTTTCGGCCAGATTTCAAATCTCACTTAAAAATTCGATTGCCGAAAAATTCGTCAGCGAAAAATTCTAAAATTTGGATTGAACCTTCATTTTCAAAACATCTTTCAAATGCCATCGTTACTTTAAAAAAATCCAAGTATAAAATTTTTGAAAATTCACGAAGTGCATGGGGGTCAGATTGACCCGGACTGAAAAATTTTCAAATTTCCAAAAGAGATTCTGAGCAATCCACGAATTTGTTTTGACAAAAAATGGTGGGGTTTGAAAGAGGATCTAATTGGATTTATTTTCCATATTTTTCCTGAATTTTTGAAGATCATTTGGTACTATTTTAAAGCGAAAAACCATCCAGGGGTCAAAGTTCCAAATTTGATCCCTTGACATTTAAAATTCCCTAAAAATTTGGTTGAAACAATAAAAATTCTAAAAAAATATTCTATGAAAAACTAATTGTAAAAGGGATCTACTCACAAAATTTAAAATTAATTGGATTTCAATTATTATTAGATAATCAACATTATTTCTGTGGTCTGTTGAAGTAGAGAAAAACCCTAGAAGTGCATGCAACTTAGGTTGAACCTTTAGGGTCACAAATAGAGACCACACTTTTGGCTAACCTAGACTTAATCAAGTCTAGTTAGCCAGTGAGCTTGGTCACCTTGTGGGCCACTCACCACAAACCCCACTGAAGAAAATAGGTTAAAAACTAATTTTAAAACACGAAATCAACCCGAGTTCGTTGTCGTACTACTGGATGAGTTTAATCTCTCTTGCCAAACCTAGTGACTAAGTCTGTGGGGTAGTGTCAAACGACCGCGGCTCGGGGGTCAACGGAACCGGAGGCGTAAGCCAAAGGAAGAACCTTCCCCTTAGTCCCCTCGTAACCGGACTGGCTGGGTTAGCTTGAGAGGCGGAATTCACTTTCAGTCGGTTGTACGACGAACTAATCTTCAGGAATTCAAATCCCTAATGAAAAATCTGGTCACCTGATATATAAGGACCACTTGATTGACAGGGCCTTAGCCTTGTCCTGCGTGGCTACACCAACCCAGGGGTTGGACGGTGTATGCACGGAAGGAGGTCACTTCGACCTCACTTGGTTGGACCTTGGGAGCCACTCCTAAGGAGGTGAGTCACCTCGCTCGGACCATCTTCTTCCCACATTTCTTCTACTCCAAGAGCCACCATGGCAAATCCTGGACCTGGACCTAGATCGGGTCAGGACATTGAGAATCTGGACCCGATGGCTCGTCTGGAAGCCCGGGTCGCTGAATCTGAGCAGCGGCATCAGCAGAGCATGGATCGTATTCTGACGGCGCTTGATAGGATGCAGCACCCGCCATGAGGAGAATAACTGCGGGATTTTTATGACCCAGCTGCACCTATCGTCACACCACTAGTCAGAATTCCCGCAGGCAGAGATGCGTTTGAGCTCAAGCCCAATGTAATTGGGTTGATCAACACTCATTTCTATGGGAACTCAAGAGAAGAATTGTTCCAGCACCTTGAGTACCTGAGTCGACTCGCTGAAACGATCCGACCTAGGAATATTGATCTCAGGATCATTCTGATGAAGCACTTCCCGTTCTCTCTAAGGGACAAAGCTTGATACTGGTTCAAGACTATTGGGAAGCCAATTGGAACCTGGCCGAAATTACGACGTGAATTCCTGCAAAAGTTCTTCCCAATCGGTCGAACAAATGCAATGCGTCGTGCAATCACGACTTTCTCCCAGGGAGCTGGGGAAAAATTACATGAGGTATGGGATAGATTTCATGACCTTCTCCGAAAATGCCCACATCATGGTATACCCAGATGGCACTTAGCTCAGATTTTTTACCATGGGCTAGATGACACACATCGGTATCTGGCCGATGCATCTAGCAGTGGGAATTTTCTCGCAAAAGATGAGAGCAGCACATTTGAGCTGTTCGAATCATTAGCGGAGAACTCAATGAATGCCGCATCTATGAACCAGCTCCAGCAGCCTGGTCAGCAGCGGGTTGGTGTCCACGAGGCTCACACCGATTCTATTCGAGCCGACATGGATATCATCGTCAAGCAGCTGGATAGAATGAACCTGATTGAGAAGAAGAGTGACCAGATCAGTCAAGGTCAATCCGACTTGAGCTCTGTCGCCGCAAGATCCTCTTATGCACCCTGAGCTCCACCTGCTCGAGTTAATCTACTCACTCGGGATGCACCTTCTCCGTATTTACAAGATCCTGCATATCAGGATCCTGTGAATAATCCAGATTTGGCACCCTACGACCACGGTCACGCACCACCCACAGATTATAATGCGTATCCCTTTGACGGATATACGTCTCAGACATCTTCAGCCTACGAGGATGTCAGTGCTATCTAAGGATACGAGCGTAATAACTCGTATTTAGAGACATATAACCCTTGTTGGCGCCAGCATCCGAACTTCTCCTGGTCTGGTAATTCACAGAGACCACATCAAGATCCACACCACCAGACCAGGCAATACGGGAATGTGCAAAACACGTATCCTTGGCAGCAGCCATTCCTGCCTCAGTAGCAGCAACCCCGCTCGTTATACCAGCCGCTGCACAAAGCTACCAACCACCCTCCAAAGCGGGCCGACCCTTTGGAGGCGCTGAAAGAGGAGCTGCAAGAATCGATGAGGAAGTCTACACAAGATAGCTTGCAGATAATGAAGGCTATGGTTGATCAGATTCAGACCATACAAAATACGCAGAACTAGCTGTTGCAGGAGCATAGGACCAGGGAGCCCTGCCTAGGTTTCGGGCACCGCAGGGACAGGCACATGCCATACTACAAGCGCCTCCTGCACCACCCGGTTATGCGCAAGGCCAGCTACCTTTGCAGAATCCCATGTATTCTGCCCCATCTGCTCCCCCACCACCTCATGGACAGCAAGCCGATGCACACGCTGTCTCATTGCGGAGCGGAAGGAAGACATTCGACCCACCATCTATGCAGGCGGGTTCTGATTTTTCCCACCCTTCGCCGCAGGCAGATTCGACTCCATCATCTCAGGAGCGACCTGTGGTAGATAAGGGTAAGAGGCCACTTAACCCTGATATTCTCGTCCCTTTTCCTGAGGCTCTGACACGAAATATAGTACGAAAAAAGGACACGTGGAATTTCGAGGACCTAAAATCGATGTTTAAAGTACATATTCAGGTCCCCCTCCTCGAGGCTATCGATCACATTCCCGCTGTCGCTAGGGTCTTCAAGGACTACTGTACCCCGAAGCGATAGCCGAGAATTGGACGACAGGCGGTACTGTCGAAAGAAGCTAGCACTGTGATTCTAGCTGACTTGCCGCTGAAGAAGAAAGACCCTGGCACCCCACTAATATCTTGCTTTTTGCAGGATTCTCCATTTGATCGGGCCCTTCTAGATTTGGGTTCATCCATCAACCTAACTCCCACTGCCGTATTTGATCAATTTCGATTTGGGGAGTTGAAACCCACCTCGATTACGATTCAGTTGGCTGACAGATTAGTCAAAACACCGAGGGGGGTGGTTGAGAACGTGATCGTAAAAGTCCGTGGGTTCTGCTTTCCCGTAGATTTTTTCATTCTCGATATGGAAGTTCCTCCTAATCTCCGAGATGCACAAATTATTTTGGGTTGCCCATTTCTGGCGACAACCTGAGCAAACATCGATTGTGCATTCAGGTGTATGGAGATTGCCCTGGGCAATGAGCGACTTCGACTAGACATATTAAGGGTAGCAAAGAACTTCGACTGTGATCGAATAGAGGAGGATGGTAAAGATGAAGATTCGGCTTACTGTGGTAACATTGGGCTCCTTTGTGATGACCCAATGTCTCATTCGTCTACACTATCAGGGTTCTCGGACCTTGATCCACACGGGATTGAAACCACTTCATTACACATATCTCCTCGAGGATCTGACTGTTTGGGGTGTGCTTCTGACCACATACCCCTGATTCCAGCTATCTTGATCCATATATTACTGAATCACCCCTGTTATTACAGGAAGACGTGACTACAGCTAACGGGTTTCCCGTTAACGTAGTCACAACAGATTTCACAGGGAGTGACTCAGCGGGAATTCACGTGTACATGGATCAATAGATTCCCACCCTCGATTCTACTCCTGCCACTCTCAGTTCTGATTCTTACCCACCCGTAATTGAATTGAAGCCCTTACCTGACTCACTCAAGTACGTGCTCTTGGGCGAAAGTGAGGCATATCCAGTCATTATCAATGCCCACTTAACCCAAGAACAGGAGCATCAACTAATTTCTACACTTCAAGACCATAGGGCTGCTATCGGGGGGAGTGTTGCTGATCTCCACGGTATTCGCCCCTCGTATTGCACTCATCACATTTACACGGATGAGGGGGTGAAGCCTTCGAGACAACCTCAAAGATGGCTAAACCCAAATATGCTAGAGGTTGTTAAGAAGGAGATCATCAAATGGCTAGATGCAGGCATTGTATATCCAATCTCAGACAGCCAGTGGGTGAGTCCGATTCAGATAGTGCCCAAGAAAGCAGGACTCACCGTTATAAAAAATGATAAGGGTGAATCCATCCGGACCCGCACTGCGACATCTTGGCGGGTCTGCATTGACTACAAGAAACTGAACATGCCTACCCAGAAGGATCACTTTCCTTTGCCGTTCATTGATCAGATCTTGGAACGGTTAGCCAGACGCAGTTTCTTCTACTTTCTGGATGGATACTCCGGGTATAATCAGGTAGCAATTAGCCTGGAAGATCATGACAAGACCACATTCACATGCCCCTTTGGAACATTCGCCTTTAGGCGGATGCCCTTTGGCCTCTGCAACACACCAGCGACATTTCAGCGTTGTATGATGGCTACCTTCTCTGACATGATTGGGGATTATGTGGAGTTATTCATGGATGATTTCTCTATTTTCGGAGATGATTTTGCATCTTGTCTTGATAACCTCACAAAGATCCTGAAATGATGTATTGAGGTAAACCTAGTACTATCCTGGGAGAAAAGCCATTTCATGGTGAGGGATGATATAGTACTAGGGCACAGGATCTCCAAAAATGGAGTCGAGGTCGACCGGGCTAAATCAGAGATCATCTCCTACTTACCGCCACCTAGCTCGGTCAAGCAAATTAGATCATTCTTGGGCCATGTCGGCTTCTATCGGAGATTTATATGCAATTTTTCAAAAATTGCGTGGCCTTTGACGAATCTCCTGGTTACCGATATCCCATTTGAATTTAATACCTCGTGTCTCAGCACCTTCGAGACTTTACGAAGCGCTGTTTCCAACTCCCCGATTCTCCAACCACTCGACTGGTCGCTTGATTTCAAAATGATGTGCGGCGCTTCTGATTTTGCCGTCGATGCTATTTTAGGCCAACGTCGAGAGAAACAACCTTTTGTCATATACTATGCTAGCAAGATGTTGAATGAAGCTCAGTGCAATTATACTGTCACAGAGAAAGAACTGCTAGCAGTAGTATTCGGGTTGGAGAAATTCAGATCATATTTATTAGGGTCCAAGGTCATCATCTTCACTGACCACTCCGCCCTCCGGCACTTGTTGGAAAAGAAGGATGCCAAACCACTACTCATTAGATGGATCCTTCTATTACAGGAATTTGATATCGAGATCCATGACAAAGCCGGGAAACAAAATGTTGTGGCGGATCACCTATCCAGATTGGACCCAGACCACATTCCTTATTCCCTGCCTATCCATGAACAATTTCGAAATGAATCACTTTTGGCAATTCATTTTGTTGAGTTCCCCTGGTATGCGGATTTTGCGAACTACCTTGTTGCAGGAAAAATTCCAGCGAACCTATCCAAAGACCAGAAACTCAAATTCATTGCAGAGGCCAGATACTATCTCTAGGATGACCCACTGCTCTTCCACATTGGAGCGTACCAGATTATCTGCAGATGCATCCCAGACTCTGAGATTCCCAGTGTGTTATCCTTCTGCCACAATGATGCATGTGGTGGGCATTTCTCAGGACGGAAAACCACTGCAAAAATTTTGCAGTCGGGATTTTTCTGGCCAACCATCTTCAGAGATACACATTATTACGCCCAATGCTGTAAACGATGCCAATCGATCGATTCTGTGACCAGGAGAGCCATGATGCCACTCCAATCCATCATGGTCGTAGAAGTGTTCGGCGTCTGGGGTATAGATTTTATGGGCCCTTTTTTGAACTCGCATGGCTTTGAGTACATATTGCTAGCCGTTGATTATGTCTCGAAGTGGGTCGAGGCTATCTCGGCAAGACGGGCTGACCACAAGACCGTCATTTCTTTCGTACGGAAAAATATTTTCGCGAGATTTGGAATACCTCATGCTCTGATTAGCGACGGGGGAAGCCACTTCATCCACGCCCATTTCAGGTCGTTATTAAAGAAATAAGAGGTACATCACCGCATAGCCACCCCGTATCACCCGCAGACCAATGAGCAGGCTGAAGTGTCTAACCGTCAAATCAAGTTGATTCTCTAGAAGATGGTTAGACCAGACAGGAAGGACTGGTCTGACAAATTAATCGATGCACTCTGGGCATATCGAACCGCATACAAGGCCCCACTCGGAATGTCACCATATCGCATGGTATATGGCAAGGCCTGTCACCTTCCTGTAGAGCTGGAACACCATGCCTTTTGGGCAGTGCGAAAATGCAACCTCGACCTCGATGTAGGAGGTCGAGATCAGAAACTCCAGCTCAGCGAATTAGAAGAAATCCGACGAGAGGCCTATGAGAATGCATTAATATACAAGGACAAGACCAAGGCCTTTCATGACCGCCACATCCGGAGGAAAGTATTCACACCCAACCAGCGAGTCTGGTTATTTGATTCAAGACTGAAACTATTTACGGGGAATCTTAAGTCCAAATGGACTGGCCCGTATGTTGTGATGCAACCATATCCTAATAGGGTAGGCCAGATCAAGGACCCCAAATCTGGGCATTTATTCATGGTAAATGGCCAGTGCCTCAAGCCATTTTTGACCCAGGAACCTCCTCCACCAGACGAGACCATTCATCTTAGTGAGGACGTGTGATTGAGTGCTTGCCCAGCTGGAGGCGTTAAACTCAGCACGTATAAATACCATTTCACCATCATCTATACATAACCATTTTTATACATAGCATATTTTTGTTTTAGCATATTTCCCTTTTCTATATTGCATGTTAACAGGTTAGCCGGTGCTGAATATAATTTCAGGAGCAATTACAGGTGATTTCTACCCATTCTCTCCCTGCAGCATTTATTTTCTTTTACATTCACGCATGAGGACATGCAAGAACTTAGGCATGGGGGGGTATATACAGAAAAATTGAAAAAAAAATTTTATGCCAACACTTAGGAAAACCTCGGAGCTGCATGCAAAACGTACTTTAGAACCTTAAATAAAAGAACAACCGACTCCACCTCCAGTGCTCTCATTAGAGCTAGAAATCGTTCGCAACAACCAATTCCGACCCACCCGCTCACCTTTTGTTCTAAATTTAGGGTCAAGCTGATTGTAACCCGATACGGGAAATTCAAGAAGTACAAATTATATGAGGTTACATGTTTATAGCATATATAGATATTGCATTCATGAATAAGATTATTTTATTAAGAGAATGCATTAGGGATTTTATCCTTTAGTTGATTCCTGTAATCTGGAATCCAGTACAACTTTTCACACACATGTAGAATTTGCAATGGATTCACGGTGAAGGTTGATAAACGTCTTTAGTTTGTCGAGAAGAAGCAATGCTTCTTTTCCTGAACCCTTTGACAATGTTTTGGGAGTCAGGCTGATTTTCTTCCAA
The DNA here is from genome assembly GCA_037157565.1 of Thalassia testudinum. Taxonomy (NCBI): domain Eukaryota; kingdom Viridiplantae; phylum Streptophyta; class Magnoliopsida; order Alismatales; family Hydrocharitaceae; genus Thalassia; species Thalassia testudinum. Next base: position 118,236,955 of record JAZHRO010000014.1, read on the forward strand.
AAATCCACCAAATAGTGTGAGAGAGTAGAGTGTACTGGTGCTCTAAGATTAGTGCGAGGAATCTAGAATCCTAGATAATTAGGTGATGATGCTCTGAGATGAGACATGGTTTGTGCTCTCGGTTCCTGCGTATGCATTTTGTGCGAAATTGAGAGAGCCACCGAATAAGGCAAATACGTGGAGAGCGAGTTTTCATAAAACTAGGGCTAAGGTGGATGCTTACGACCATTCTTTATGGAATCCTCAGCTGAAGGAGGGTATTGATGTCAAGGTTAGAAATACACAGTCCTATCCATCTCTCCCGGTGCCGTGAGTAGGCACTTCCACCAAATAAGCCACCCAATGTCTCTTGAGTACCACCAATCCCTAATAATGCCTCCTCAACAAGTTCATGGATGTATGCTAGTTGTGTTATGCTGAAAAAAAATTATTAAAAAAAAAAATTGAGAAAAAGAAAAAGAATGATGAAAAGAAAGAAAAATTGAAAAAAAAACTAAAAAAAAATTAGAAAAAGAAGAAAAAGCAAAGCAAAGACTGAATATTTAGTGTTTATTTCATCGAGGCAATACCACCAAATAAAATTGAGCTCCACCAAATATGGCCTTAACCTATTTTTCTTGTGTTTCTGACCGCCCGAATACTGGCTGAGGAATCCCAACTTAGTGTTAGGGTTATGAGAACTCAATTAAAGTGTTAATGCCTAGTGAGACCACCAAATACAGAACATATGTGTGAATATGGTGAGGTTGTGAGCTCTAAGAAAAAGAAAGAAAAAGAGTAAGAGAGAATGAGTACAAAGGAATCAAAAGGGAGCATAGTTTTTCGTCTTTCTCTGAGTTGAGTTACTTAGTAATCCGAGAATCTAGATTTTTTAGTACTAGTCTCTATGTAGCACCAAGTGAGAATGAGCCACCAAATATATAACCCTTTCCCTCAGAGATTCTCTACCTAAGCCCAAAGCCGGGGTGAAATTCATAGAATATCTTGGATATCCCAAGGGAAGAAATCTGCCTATCCCGCTAGAATTTTTATTAGGGGTCAAGTATAGGCTTTAGAGGTGTATTAGTTTTCACTCGAATCCATTGCAAAAGCTACATAGCTGTACCTTCACGATTGTCTGGATTTCTAGAGCATAGGATGAAAACAAAAAGGAGAAAAATCTCTATGCAAACACTTGATAAAATAACCAGTCCCTTAGGGACCCTTGCTGTAAATAATTTAGTCTTGCATTTGCTAGGGACTAGCAAGATTTAGGCATGGGGTATGATTGTGCAGCAATCATAGGTCTTAATTGGCCTAGATTAAGCTAGGACTTAGCATAAGTTAGGGTTATTCATGCATGCATACGCATTATCTACATCTTTACTGCTTTCCTTTAGCTATGCATAAAATAATGTTATAATGTGCTGATTAAGTGCATTATGTCGATTGTGGGGAATGAGCTGATTAGGAGCTGGATCTGAAGCTGGATCAGGAATAATAGGAGTTGTAGTAGAGCTGGAGCAGAAGGCCTAGTTTAGATGTAGGAATAATAATGTAAGGGGGTTAAAACTTTTCTATTCTATTAAGTAGGAATAAAGTAGTAAAATGTGAAGAGCTTAGGTCCATCCTAGCCCTAGGATAGCCTAGAGACTTCCCCAAGCCTTAGCCACCCTTAGATTAGGTCACAACACCCTAGGAAGCCCTAAAACCCTAGTTCCAACCCTTCTCTGGACGTCCAGATAAGTTTTAAGACGTCGAGGACCCTTAGCCAAATCTTGCACACTTCAAACCCACTTCTACAGTGTTATTGGACGTCCAGACACTTTGTCAGACATCTAATTTCTGCAGAATACCCAAAATAGAACCTGAAGTCCTTCCTGACTCTGATTGGACATCCAGACAAGTTTGGACTTCTGATTTTTGAGTATAAGATGTTTGATTATATTATTAGACGTCTGATACTCTCTCCAATTCCTGTTTTGAGATTTAAGCCTTGATCTTGGATCTCTAGGTCCCTAAACCCAATTCTAACCCCATAGGAACCTAAATTAAGGAACCCTATCGCTAGTACATCACCTCTAGACCACCCTAAGGACCTAATTAGGTCCTCACTAAACCTAATTGACTTGGATCTTAGTCAATTCCATCAGCCTACTCAATTGGACTCATTGAGTCCAATTGAGCCCTGATCTCAGCACACACTGTCTAATTGGACTCAGTGAGAGTCCAGTTGACCTAGACCTTACTTAATTAAGTTGTTTTACTCTCAATTAAGTTTCCACACACCCAATTAAACTTGTATTAAGTTTAATTGCACTTTACCTTAGTGAATTAGGGTTTATAACCCTAATTTGAGACCTACCTTGACCTAAACCCACTAGAACCCAACCTAATCAACCTAGCCACCTAAGTTTTGACCCACACACACCCACACACACCATCCACACGAAAATATCTAGCCTAGAGTTCTCTAGAACTCTCTACCATGTGTGGTTGCCTTGGTTGCCAAAAATAGCAACCAAGAGCCATTCAATTATTAGATCCACATTTGGTGGATCTAAAAATCACCATCCACCCTCTCTCTCTCACTCTCCCACGAGCTCCCACCATAGGCCTCTCTAGAGAATTCCATAATTCTCTAGAGAGCCTCCCTTAGGTCTATAAAAAGACCCCTTGGGTGGCCATTTGCAACCATTCACTTCCTTGGCATCCGTTCCACTTAGAATAGCCACTTCCATCTCCACTCCACCTCCACAAGTTGAGCACCACCATGGAGGCCACCATCTCCATGCCAGGAAGCTGGATCAGCTCCCCAACCTCTCTCCAAGGGCCAGCCTAAGTTCCATTGGCCGACCCTCCTTCTCTCAACCATTCAAAGGCCATCGGGGACCACCCCTGAATGCCCTTCCATTCTGCTAGATTTAGATTATGCTCTTCGTATATTTACGGCATTTATTTACTGCTTAGTAGTGTAGTCTTACTTCTCCCCCAATGATGCATGTGAAATCCCCCCATCGATTCTTGTATGCGATCATTTTCTGGTAGCTAGATTTAATTTTCAAGCATTTATGTACAAGCTTTCCTCCAGATTCCTTGTGCAACAACTCCCAAATGAATGAATGAAAACACAATTTTATATATATATCTCTATCTGTTTGAAATCACCATGAGCTTAATGATTGCTATTATCTTTTGTATGATTAATGAGGCCTATTTCTAACTCTTAATATTCTTGCAACTAAGCATGTCGTACGTAAATACATAATAATCATGAACCAGCATGCGATTCTAAACAAAGTTGAGCGGCAAAAAGATCAATTTCAAAAGTAAAAGAAACTCCTCCCAGAGAAGAATGACCGGGACTCAAGTCTCATTATCTTTAGAAATCAATTTTTGATGAACGTTTTTGCGTGACTATACTACGATTTCCGACGACTTTCAAATGCGCGAGAATGGCTTTCTGTCAGGCTTCCAATTAGATCATCCAAGGGGAGAGTGGATGGATCCTTTGCCTCTTGGATCACTGTGGTCTTTGGAGACAAATCGCATGTAAGTGATCTCAAGACCTTTCTTGCAAGCTGCTCCTCTTTCAGCTTGACTCCTAGATTTTTCATTGGATTCACGTTCTCTCCAAACCTTGAGTACATGTCCTTGATTGTTTCTCCTTTTTCCATCCTGAAACACTCATAATTTTCTGTTAAAATAGAAATACATGTTTCTTATATCTTGCTTGTACCTTCATAGGTTATTTGCAAAGTATTCCAAATCTCGTAGGCGGACTTGCATGCGGTGATCCAATTGAACTCTTCCCTTGATAATGCACAATAGAGTGCGTTCATCGCCTTCGCGTTCCCCGCAATCTTTTTCTTTTGCTCAGCTATCCATTCAACTCCTTCCAGCGGTTCCAGATCCATGTACCTCTCTTGAATGAGAGTCCACGAATCTTCATCTATGGCTTTGAGAAAGACTTGCATCCTCCTCTTCCAATACCAATAGTCCATCCCATCAAAATAGGGAGGACGGGTAGAAGACTATCCTACGGTGTGCCTTGATGTACATGCCATTGCGAGTTGATTTGTTACGTCTTCTCGCAACCTCGCACTGATACCACTTGAAGGATCTAAAATATAGATATATGGCAACGCACACAAACACTCAAGAACAATATTAGTAATAACAAGAAAATTTGCACAATCAATCAAACCATAGAAATAGGACACAAAATGTATAGTGGTTCCCCTCCCTTGGGTACTCCACTACCTAAGCCTCCCAGCTTAGGATTTTTAACTCGATTTCCACAACCCCGAGGAAATCAATTTACTAAACCGAGGTAAGTAACGGGTTACCTCAACTGAAGTACAAAAATGGGTTTGTTACAACCCAACGAGCAAATGTTCAAGAACAAATGAAATACAGGTGTAAGAAATAAAGATCTTACAATTAAGTTCCTAAGCCTCTCAACAAATGTAAATATAATGTTACTGATTTGAGAGCCTAGAATGAACGTGAATGCCTTGACAATGCGTGAAGAAATCACGTCGAAGTGTTTGCAAAAATGTAGAGAGAGTAAATGACAAGCTTCTTCTTTCTCTCTTGAAAATATGGTAGAAATTTGAAATATAGCTCTAGAATTTTTCTTCTCTATTTCTCATATGCAAACTAAGGGTCCAAGGGTTTATTTATAGAGTTCAGGACCTCAGGTATTCGTCTACTAGACATTGGGGTTTAAATCCCAACATTCATATAGCCAAAATTAATTTTCTAGCCATTCAGTTTTGAGCCAACGACTACCTGGTACCAATACTAAAGTGTGGGTACTGGTACTCGTTGCTTCCAGATTTGGGTTTCAGACTCTTAACACAAATCTGTAACCCACTTGTACCGGTATTGATCATTAGTACTGGTACTCGTTACCTCCAGTATCGGTACTTGCAAGGTACAGGTTTATTTCTTGACAAAACCCAACCCTGTAACTCACATGTACCGGTACTAAACTTTAGTATTAGTACTTGTGAATTAACAAGTACCTTTTTTAAGTGATTTAATCAATTATGTTCTTTGAAAATAATCTCAATATTAATCCTAATTTATCTCTAATTATTTTTGCGATCTAACTTATATTCCTTGGTTAAGCGGCATATACAATCTATAAATAAAAAATCTAAACTAGAAACACTAAAGGTCAAAGATGATCTTCTCCTCCTTGATTCTTCCTTGTCATCTTGCCTCATTCTTATCATGATCTTCTCCTTTTCATCAAGCTACCATCATTTCCTGCTTGCCTTGATCTTCACCTAAATCTGAAAGAACTCAATTGCAAACATTAATCCATAATAATTTTGTTAACACCAAAACAAGATGTGAAACAAGGTTCCAACACTACATGTGTTACCGGTGATCCAATCCTCCATTCTTTTGTCCTCCATATCCACCTTATTCAATTTATTGTAGACCACTTCTATATCAAACTTAGAAGATTCAGTTTGAACCTCTTTAGCATTTAATCTAGGTTGTTGGGATTTGTTGAACATATCCATGGAGGCATGATTGATAAAGTTTTCACTTATCTCCTCGAACACTTCATATGCACTATTTGCACCCTATTTGAGGAAATTACCCCTGCAAGAAGCATCTACATGATTACGGAGTTGATCATTCAACCCGTGATTGAAAATATACACAAGTTGCCACTTGGTCATTGATAAACCCATATTTGTGGGCTAATTAAAGGTGTAAATGCCTAGACATTAAGGTCACACATTCATGAACATAGCATGCATTAGAATGAAAATCAAGTAACATAGAATGATTTATTTCGTACATTATAGGCATATGTAATTGACATTTAGAATCAAATGCATTAGGATATTAGTTTCATATTTGCATCTTAACTAACATTGCAAGAACCATTTAGATAAGAAATCGATTAGCACATTAGTCTTGGGTAGCATTTGTAAATAGCCAAACATTATCTTGATTATTTTATTTAACTTGTCTGCAGCACACGTGAAAATAGCTTCAAGCATTCACGAGGCCATTCATGGCTGATGCTCCATGACTGCCTAGCTACCATTGAAGGGCATTGAAGACTATTAAAGGCCATAAGGAGTGGATCTTGGATGCTCCACCTTCAACTACAACTCTTCAGTAGTTATAAAGGGAATGGAGAGGCTGCCATGCTCGAGGAGACTCCACCCCGCTCCACTATTGTGCTTCATCCACCATCGTGCGTCTCCAAGGTCGAGCTCTACCACACCGTGGGCCGACGGGGTAACAGGCCACCGTTCCAAACCAGTGGACTTAGCCATTACCGTGCACTAGTTGCTTACAACTCACTTATCGTCATGTTCTTCGTCCTCCTCCTCTTCTTCTTTTATCTTATTTACTTTTCTTTCTTGCTACTATTCACCTTCTTCCAAGAACAACAAATAGCACCATCACCACCAAACAAACCCAACACCATCACCACCACCATGACTGACCACCTCACTGCCACCTCATTGGTCAGTCCTCCACCTTCCACGAGCACCTACGCCGACGGCTCCTCCACACAACCAACTTCTTCCCATCCAACACACCACCTCAACACTGCCAGTAGCCCCTCGCGCACACTACTTCCACGCGCATTGCATTCAGTAGTTCCCTCCTCCCTGCGTGTCACCATCCACGGTAGCTGCCCCGCATTGCACACGGCCACCCAGCACTAGCAACCCTCCACAACAGCCACTCGCATGTGTCATTGCCTCACAGCAACAACAAACCGCCGCCTACCCATCGACCACCTCCAATCTAGCTGGCTGGCTCTAGCCACGTTGTGGCTCGCTGCCATCATGACCATGTAACCCTTGGCCGACTTGTCCTCTACTGTGAGCCTCACCTCCATTCTTGGCCTCCTCTTCATGCAAGGATAAGGGAAGCAACTTTCCCTGTTTCAACAGTAAACTCCTCCAATTAATATTTCAACCCATGCCATTGCCACACTTCATGTTTCCATTTCATTATTGTGGTCTTGTAAATATGATTTTAGATTGAGCATGCCTTATAATGCTAATCTGTTGTGGATTTTCGCTCGATCTCTTGGGGAAATTATGTGTGAACATTGATTTTCGTGTGTTGTGAGTTTTTAATAGGCCAGTGCCTCCTTGTGGAGATGACATTCTAAACCACTATGGTTAGATTTAATTAGTAATTAATCTTTGATTGAGAGATTTTCAACCACATAGAATACAATGACAAATTATTTTATTGCTATCATTTCAATTAAGAGAAAATCTCTTTGTCAAATGGCACCGTTGCCAGGGAGGCAACAGGCCTGATAAACTCACATTCATTCATTTATTCATGTTGATTTATTTTTTGAGGCATATTTAATTTGTTCTGTCTTGTTTGTGCAAGGTACCTCTAGGAGAATCACCACACCTGCTACACCATTGTCAAGAGGGATCGAGCTCTACATTATGAGAAGGAGCATGGCATCTTGGTGGACCTTGTTGCCACCAACCTGGAGGAGAAGACTTTTGAGGAAAGAGCTTCATCTTTATTGTCGTCTACTTTTGCATTTAGATAGACTTAGACTTTAGGATATTTAATTTTTGCATTCATCCATTTGGGACACTTGTTCTGGGGTCAAATTTTTAGGGGTTTGTTCGCTGACTTTCTTTTAGGCCTCTATTGGGTAACCTTTTTGGGAGCTTGTTCCCATTTATTTAGGCAATAGGTTTTTCTTTTTCTTTTGTAGAGTTTATCCTTTCTTGTCTGCACTTAAGTAATATAGATAAAAAATTAAGAACATAAAAAAAATTTGACCTGCCTACTAGAAGTTACATACCCCTAGGCGATCATTTAGGGTTGTATGTTTAACACCTAGATTTAGTTTCTTACATTGCGAGCATTGCATTGTTGATTGCTGGAGAGCCAAATACATCCTCTTTCTTAGCATATATATTTGTTCACGCATTGCATCTGGACCTTAATTTCAAAGAGCACCAAGTTTGATTTGAATTGATTTAACAAGTGGTCAGCATAAATTTTCTGAAAAGGACTAAGTAAAGGAGGAACACTTTAAAACCCAAGGAGTTAATTTGAGACATTATGCTATGGTTCAAAATTCAAAATTCCTTTTCGATGAATGCACACATGTATGACATTTTTGCATTGAGGCACGCAGTCTAGACACTCCTAGGTTGGAACTGCTAGGAGAGAGCCTCCTATTGCTGGGGTCGGAAGTGACCAAACATAGCTTGAAAGTTCAAGCACCTCTAAAATTATGGATTGAGGGTAGTTAAGAAGCACCGTGAAAGCATCGCTTTAAAGGAAGGCTTAGGGATACTTGCATCCCTCTTTGCTGGCTTTGGAATTGGTTGGACTTTTTAGGCTTTAGGGAGGATCACCAAAGTCCCAGTTAGGTCTTTATTAAGTCATTCCATAGGTCGACAGTAGGCACGTAAATTGATTGAACAAATTGTATTGTCACATACATTGCTTAAATTGGTAAAGACCTAAAAGTCTTTGGTGTGGTAAGAATGGACTACTTTGACCGCCACCCTTTCACCTCTTGCCCACACCCTTACCCCCATTCTGTAATTTTTGATCCCATACGCTAAGATGGCCCATCCTTTGATGGACAAAATGACAATCAGAGGGATCCTTTTTACTCCTACTATACGAGTATTGGTCTAATCAAGCCCCAATCTAGTGAGCAAAACCTAGAAGTGGGATACACCTTGCCTAATATCCCACATACCGTAAACATACCCAACCCACCCTCCCTGAGTGATGTTAACGGTTGGATAGAAACTCCTAGGTACTATAACCGTGAGCCTAACTTCTCTCATGATAATAATGATGACCTCTCTACTTTGAAGATAGATGATGTAGACACAATTATTGAGGATAAAATGCCTATTCATGCATGTTCCTAGGCTTAAATATGCATTTCATAATATAAATATTGCATACCATGCATCATTCTACATTTAGAGTAGTTGTACATATTTTACGTTAATTGGACCCTTTTTATGGCAAGGGGAGAAGGAGATTTAATTCGAAGCCTTGGATTGATGATTCGACTGTATGGATCTGATCACGATGACGATCGAAGTTCAACACCTCCAAAATCCCCTTGATGAGAGTCCCGTAGCACCATATGTAGTTTGAGGAAGATCAATGGTTGAGGGACTAGGTGACAAAATCCAGAGCTTCAAACGATAAATCTGACCACACAAATGGATTTGGGTTGACGATCGCAGCCCAAGGGCATAAAAATTGACTCAATTCGACCTCTGTAGCAGCACCTCAAACGAAAGATGATGGATGACCCAAATCGTGCCACGTGGCGCAACCCAGGCTACCCATGCGCATGCATGTGCCACCGAATGTGCACAGCAGCACGGGTGCGCACGCAAGCATGGAGGCATGCCTGCACAACAGTGTAGCGTGCGCATGCGGATGTAGCGGCAGCAGTGTAGCGCGCGTGCACATGCGACACAGGCACGTGGAGCATGCACTAGTGCATCGATTGGTGGGCGCGTGGGCTATCTACAGCGATATTTGTGGCGAACCTTCAGTGACGTTTATGACCGTCACTAAATGTATTGTATATGAAATTAATCCTTTCCTCCACTATAAAATGACCCCTACCCCTCCCATTTTTCTTCATCTCTTCCTTTCGTCCTCTCACCACCTCCAAGTCTCTAGAGAGAGCTTGTCCTAAGCCTAGGATGATCCTCTAGAGTAGAAAACCAAATATTTTTCCCTCCCCTTATCCCCATTCGCAGGGCATCTAGTGGTCGTCTTCTCACCTACTTCCGAAAGTAGATCCTCTTTGCGACAACATCCAACCTCACCCTCCATCCTGCATCTCCATCCTCGTTCATCCCACTCCTCACCACCTTCATCTAGGCACCGTCAGAGTGAGTCGTCCTCCAAGAGACTGCCGAGGGGGATTCTTCTCATCTCTATCTATCATTACCTCTTTTTAGTGTAGTTTTCCTGCATTTCTAGTCGTAATGAACATTTGTTTTGAAATATATGACGTTTTCTTTCTCTCTTTCTCTCTTTCTTTTATATTTTGCAAGTAGATTAGCTAGATAAAATTTCATCGACTTAATCTCTTGCTTGGTAAAAATATCAGAAAAATTAGAAAAGACAAAAGCGACAAAAATAAATAATAGTGAAATGCGAATTTTCAAAACTAAATGTTCTCCTCCCCGTGTTTGATCTGAGACTCACTTTTTGAGTTTCGGTTATAAATTTGATCTTATCAACAGATTTTCTCGTAAATCGAACTACGACGACGGGCTTTCCAAACCTGAACCTTTTCGTGTGCGAATCCGACGAATCATTTTGGCGCCGTTGCCAGGGAGGCAACGCTCTTGGGTTTTTTCTCACATTTTCCCGCATTACATACATATTTTTCTAACTTATCTTTCTTCTTTGATTTATTGTCTCGCAAGAACCCGATTGAGGAGCCGAAGGCAATAGATTGTACTAAAGTATAGGTAGAGACATTTGTAAGTTTATCCCCCCCCCACTCACCCACTAGATTTCCATTCCATAACCTGATAACTCAAACTCAAATCAACTTAGGTACTTGCATAAACCCTAGGATAGATTTGATTGTTTGATTGTCACTTCGCCTCACCTCACCCACCCACATATATTAAAAAAAAAAACTCTTCTCTTGTGGGATTTAATTAAAAGAGACACACTTAACACCCACAAATTCTCATCCTAAGGGGCACAATCACTTTAATTCTTCCACTTAACCAGGATCTGACCTGTGGACTCGATACACTTCAACTCAATACACACAAGTGAGTAGAAATCTGATTGGGCTAAGACATTGTGTGCCTTAATTTGTGGTGAGAATATGCCAATTGACTAAGTTGTTTAGGTCGCACCACTGAAGATAAAAGTCATTCATTAGTAGCTTACCACTTAGGATTAATCTTTAGGGCTGAACCAGGCACTCCACATTATTTTTTGATTTCCAAAGGAATATATCATCACCAGTGCTTTCAAAACTTAGAGTGTTCTCTTGAACATGATTGAATACACCAAAGATTAAACCCTAAAAGCTACTAAACAAGGTTAAATCCTGAAAGACACATCATCAAATAACCTTGTTTGCAAACCTTGGTTATGCACACACACATTTGAATTGATCATTAAGAGCACAACCCATCTAAAGGCCCCATCACATTCCAAGAGCACAATCATCCCAAGCCTAATTAAAACTGAGTAGACATTGGCCTTAAGGATTGATTCGCTCTTTGGGGCTCAAACTAAGATTTTTTTTCTATTAATCTGCTTCTGCTAGACCATCTGATGTATAGTTAGGGGAGTAGCGTCAAATGGCTGTAGCTAGGGGGTACACTAGGAACTGGAGGCGCAAGACAAAGGAAGAACCTTCTCCCTAGCCCCTCCTTCTAACTGGCTGGATTGACCAGAAAAAAGTAGATCAAATTGGTTATAATCTCAAGATGGGTCATGGGAGTCTGTAGGTCTTTAGGCTAACCCACCTATGGACAGCATTGATTGCTTGTATTGCAGGGCTCCTTTGTTTCTTCTGATTTCACCTCCTATTCTACTATGCATCCTTCCACATCTTACACACATTTCCCATCCTACCGTCCTACCAACACATATCCTCAAGATGATTACAATCCCAACTAGACTTATAATTACCCATCTCCTTGCCGGGATAACTTTGATTGAGGATACGATACCGGACCTCAGTGTCCACGGCCTAACCCTGGACAACAAGACTATGATTACTATCCTTTCCAGAGCTACAATGATTATAGATCTCCATCCTTTGATGATCAAACTAATCTGATCTACAATCAGGAATGATATGATGATTATAACATCTACCCTCCCTAGTATTCCACTGAATATAGGTCACCTCCACTCTTTGAACAACCCGAGATGACCTACTATCAGGGAGGACCCTGAGAACCTCAATATCTTGACTCCTCTAGATTTAGCCCGCACCCACCCAACCCTGAATGATACCATTTGGATCAGGTGAACCAGGTCCAAGACAAGGTGTTGGCTAACTTGAGGAACACCATCCAATCTTTAGAAGGACAGCCAATACCATGCATTGAAGCATTAGAGCCTATGATCAAAATGATTGATTAACTTAATAGTTCTCTTTTGGATTTGCTCCAAAATGTTAGGGATAGGGGCTTGGGTGAGTTTCTACTTGGGAAATTGTCGAGGTTGAGGATGAAATTTTTGGTTTCCCTAGTCCAATCTTGGGATGATTCTCAAGATGAACCCCCTTCAGGAGAGCCAATGTTTGAACCTACTTAGGCGCCTGTCAGGGTGGATACATGTTCTGAGACTGGGGATGACCAGGTTGGGATAGAGCAACCCATTGAGGATGAACTGAGTTTCTCACCTGAGGTCCCGGAGCTAGGGAATGAGGAAAAATATGTCTTTATGGAGCAAGAAATGACATAGGATTTTGAGACATATAAATGAGGATCAAGAATTCTTTAATTTTGAGGGTAATGAATCTTTAGATGAAGTCTCACTTGAGCTTAAGGAAGATCATTTTGGTGAGACAAACGGGCCTAAGGAATCCGATGAATAATTTGATAGCCCGATTATTGAAGATTGTGATATGGCTGTGGCTAACTTAGAGGATCTGAATCCTCATTTACTAGAAGATTCAATCAGTAGGCCTCTTCTTCAACCACACCTCGAAGAGCTGAATGATCATACTTTTGAGATCATTGTGCCCAAGTCAATTCTTAGTCAGCCATGATTTCTTAACTTGGGTAAATCATATGGGGTGAATGATATGCTAGACTACCCGGAGCCCGAACACTTGATGTTGTAGGATAGGAATTTGGAAGTGAGGATCTGGGAAGTTAACTTCATGGAAAGCAGGAGTTTGGATTTAAGGGTTCCTGTTGACCTAAAACCACCTACTTTCTACCACGACCCTTAGGATATCATTGATGTGCAACCCAAGCTCAGAATAATTGACTATCTTCCTATGCTGAACTCTAAGTGGACACCTGAGTTGAGTGAATCAGATCTACCCATTGTCTGCCACTTTAATCTTGGGTTGCACACCACCAAACCACAGGCTCAACCCCACAAGCACAATAATTTCTGATTCTGGGTGATTTTCATCTAGAACCTAAGAATTACTCGACCCTGGGGCATGGGTTTGCACCATATTCTGGTCCACATTTGTGGCCACCTACTTGTAGGTCCTGTAATCAATATTTCTATTTTGATTCTAACTTGCAATTGTGAATTCCTAATATCTTCTTTGTTTATATTTTATGCCTACCTGAAGGTAATAAATTTAGCACATGTGTATATTCCATGTTCTATGCAGAGCTGATCAGATTGTCATAAAATTCAGGTGAGATTTTGTTATTTCTCCCTTTTCATGTCTTTATTTTTACAATGAGGACATTGCATCATTTAGGCATGGGGAGTGGATACTTAATCCTAACATTTTTTTATTAGCTCTATCGAATTTCTTTTATTTTCTTTAAAAAAAATTTACAATTCAAAAAGATAAAAGAAGAAAAAATAGAATTAGTAGAAGAGAACTCAGGCTTTTAGAAGTTATTAACTTTAGGAAATGTTACTTTAGGACCTGAACACTTAGACTCTTCAGGTCTCCAGGCTTAATTAGCCCAGGTGTCCACTCGAATGTGGACTTAGTCTCGAGTCATCGCCAAGTAATTTTCCTTTAATTTTGTGAATAAATTGGGATGATAAGTACGCAACTTATCAACCGGCCATTTGATTTAAGGGGATTTTAAGTCTAAGCATCTACACACTATTTGCACTAACTCACTTTTCGATGGTTTTTACAGAAATTCGGTAGCAATGAACAGTCTAGGGTAGTATGGCTGGCAAGTTGTTGTGGGTAACAACCCATTAGCCGGTTGTCCAGAGCCTAGATACATGACCATACTCATTCTACTACTTTTAGGTAAATCTTAGATCAGGGAAGCCACCTACTCAGAAAAGAAAAAAGAATGATGATACACAAAAATAAAAAGAAAAAAAAAGAAAAAATAGAAAAAGGAGATAATAAAAAAATAAAAAAAATAAAACCATACTTCACCGCATGAGTATGGCTAGCAAGTTACCTTGGGTAACAGCCCATTGGCTGGTTGTGAAGAGCCCAGCTCACAGAAATGCACAATAATTCCCAAAACACTTAGGGAAGAAGAGAGGAAGTAGAATAAATCGGGGAGATATACATTGGTTCGCCCTTGTGTTGAACCCATAAAAAATAAAGTACAGAGAAAGCTACCGTTAGAAAAGATAAACCTTTAGGCAAAAACTCTTAAGGTCACCTAGGGTTGTAGAAACTCGAAGTCCATTTTAATGGCCATTTAGAGAGTCTATCACCCTTTTACAAGATGCTTAGCACTTAGAGTCCTTTTCGAGTCTTGGGCAAGTCGGGTAGCCGTAAAAAGTTCTCTCGAAACTCTCAAACTCCAATAGTCCAAAATAATTAGAAAAGAATAAAAATGAAAAATTGTATCTTCCCTTTTCAAATAAGGCTAGGACATAGGCATTCTACATTCTGGTAGACACCCGGGTACTATTGATTTTTCGTAGTTAGGACCATAGTTGAAAATTTCTATTGTTAATAAACAAATGCCTTAAGTGATTGAGCCCTAATTCCATTTTTATGCATAGCATATAGTTTAATTTTGCTAAGGACTAGCAAAAGATAGGCATGGATGTTCCTAGGCTTAGAAATTCATTTTATATTATAAATATTTCATAGCATGCATCATTCTACATTTATAGTAGTTGTGTATATCTTAGCTTAATTGCATCCTTTCATGGCAAGGGGAGAAGGAGATTTAATTCGGAGCCTCGGATTGATGATCCGAACATACGGATCTAATCAGTACAACGATCGGAGTCCAACGCCTATGAAATTGCCTTGACCGAAGTCCCGTAGCACCATATGTAGTCTAACGAAGATCAATGGCTGAGGGAGATGGTGACAAAATCTAAAGCTTCAAAGGATAAATCCAAGCACACAGATGGATTCGAGTTGACGATTGTAACCCAACGACATGAAAATCAACTCAATCCGACCTCTGTAGCAGCCCCTACAAAGGAAAGAAGATAGACGACCCATATCACACCATGTGGCGCAACCTAGGCTGCCCATGTGCACACATGTGCCATCGCACGGGCATAACAGCACGGGCGAGTGCTTGCACGGAGGCATGCCCACACAGCAGTACAGCGCGTGCGCATGCAGGCAGCCGCATCAGCGTAGCGCACGTGTGTGCTCGACATGGGCATGTAGAGCGTGCACCAGCGCAATGATTGGTGGGTGCGTGGGCTATCTTCAGCAATGTTTGTGGCCAACCTTCAGTGATGTTTATGACCATCACTAAATGTCTTCTATACGAAATTGATCCTTTCCTCCACTAAAAAAGGACCCCTACTCCTCCCATTTTTCTTCATCTCTTCCTTTCTTCCTCTCACCACCTCCAAGGCTCTATAGAGAGCTTGTCCCAAGCCTAGAATGCCCCTCTAGAGTAGAAAAGCAAAAATTTTTCCGGCCCATTATCCCCATTCGTGGAGCATCCAATGGCAATTGATGAGTCGTGTTTCATGAATTAAAATCAGGGTTTGGAGAACCCGTCATTGTAGCTCACAAAATGCATCTATCAAATACAATTTATAACCAAAACTCAAAGGGAGTCCCAGGTTGAACACAGGGAGGTGACTACTTTGTTTGAAAATCGTGCTTCATTTTGTTTCTTTTTTGGTATTTTGAGGTTTTGTTATTTTTGTGTTTTTGAAATAAAAAACAAGCAAGATAAGTTCAGAAAATGAGATGGAACAAATATGATATATCACTCCAATGTTTATTACAATAATCTACGAAAGCATAAAAGAAATAGGGGTGAGAAGAAATCTCTCGAATTGGTTATTCGGCGAGATGATGGCACCTGGTGGAAGCTTGGATGAAGGAGGTGAGATGCGAGATGATAGAGGTGAGACGTAGGAAGACACCAAGTAGATGAATGCTTCACCGAGGCTCTGGGATGGAGGTGAGGAGAGGGAGGCAATCTTCTACTAGAATGGAGGTGGGAGTATGGCTCCAAGGCAACCTATGAAGGTGGTGGGATGAAGGATGAATATTTGATGGGAAATAGGAATATTACACTAATAGCAGTCCTTTGGAGCTTGAGAGTAAGCTCTAATGGAGATTTGGTAGGCTACTAAAGCTTAGGAGTAGGTAGGAGTAGAGTAGGTAGAGATGATGAAGAAGGGGAGGTGTAGGGGTCCTCTTCTAGTGGGGGCAAGAGGCTAAAATAAGCATAGTGTAATTAGCGATCTCCAGGACGTCGCTATAGGTCTTCATCAAGTGTCACTGTAGCCACCGCATGCCCACCCATGCGAGCTATGCTGTCCCTCGATCAAGTGCATGGATTGCGTGGAAGCCTTGCTGATGCATGCTGGTACGTGCTGACAGGCACACGTTGCTAGTGCACGCTGGCGTGAACGCGGGCGTGTGCTGGTGCGTGCTGGCATGCACTGGCGCTGCCTCAATTGAGTGATTGGGTGGGGCTTGGCAGGTTTTGAACCCGCACCCCTACTTTAGGAGTTGAGTCGACGACCGTTGGATTCTCATCCAACGGCAGTGGGAGAGCATTGTGGGTGCGCAGGGGAGAGGATTCTCAGCCGTTGGATTCTCATCCAACGACTAAGATGGCATGTTGGGAAGCTTCTTTGGAAGGATGTCGATGACCTTAGGTGCTCCAGATGGCACCATGTGCCATCATCTGGATTGTCCACCCTTTCTTGGTTATAGAGGATGCCACAATGCTCAGATCGAGGTGATTTTTGCATTGACGGACTACGATCATTGCTTCGTACCCATCTGTACAGTCTGATTTCTCATCCAACACCCGTAAAAATGTTGCATTGCCCCTCCGGCCATTGATCTTCCTCAGACTTCATATGATGCTACGGGGTTTTAATCTAGACAATTTTGGAGGCATTAGAATCCAATCATCTTCCTGATCAGATCCGTATGGTCAGATCGTCCATCCGAGGCCTTGAAATAAATCTCCTTCCCTCCGAGCCATGAAACGGATGCAATTAAACTAAAATATGCACAACTACTCTAAATGTAGGATGATGAATGCTATGCAATATTTATAACATGAAATGCAAATCTACGCTTAGGAACATGCATGAATAGGCATTTTATCTTCAATAGTTGTGTCTACATCATGCCCCCATGCCTATCTTTTGCTAGTCACTAGAAAAATTAAAATATGTGCTATGAATAAAAGTAGAATCATGATTTGATTACTTAGGCAAGATTTGTTGATTGCTTTAAAAGATTTCAACTGCAAGACCTAATTACAAAAACTTGACAGTGCCCGGGTATCTGCCAGAATGTAGACTGCCAAAGCCCTCGCCTTATTTGAAAAAAAAAAAGAAGATACAATCTCTTTTTTTGCTTCTTTTATTTGGATTTTTTGGAGTTTGAAAGTTTTGAGATAACTTTTTACGGCTACCTGACCCTCCCAAGGCTCGAAAAGGACTCTAAGTGCTAAGCATCTAGTGAAAAGACTCAAAGACTCACTAGGCGGCCATTAAAATGGACTTTTGGTCTCTACAACCCTATGTGACCTTGTCGAAAGGTTTATCTTTCGAACGATAGCTTTCTCCCTACTTTTATATATGGGGTCAACACATGGGCAAACCTAGTGTATATCTCCTATGTTTATTCTACTTCCCCACTTCATCCCTAAGTGTTTTGGGAATTATTGCGCATTTTTGTGAGCTCAGCTTTGGACAATCGGCCAATTGGCTATTACCCACGAAAACTTGCTAGCCATACTCGTACAGTGAAGTGTGGATTTTTTCTCCTTTTTTTTTCTTTTTTTTTTCTTTTAAGCATGTGGCTTGCCTGATCAAAGATTTTCCTAAAGGCAGTATGAAGAGAATGGTCTTATGGCTGGGCTCTGGACAATCGACGAATGAGCTATTACCCATGACAACTTGCTAGCCATATCACCCTAGACAGTTCATTAGCTACCCAATTTCCATAAAAATCATCTGAAAGTGAGTCAGTGCAAATAGTGTGCAGATGCTTAGACTAAAGTCCCCTCAAATCAGAGGGCGAGTTGATAAGTCATGTACTTATCATCCCAATTTATTTACTAGATTAAAGATGAAATTGAATTGGCGAGGACTCGAGACTAAGTCCACACTCGAGTGGACACCTAGGCTAATTAAGCCTGAAGACCTAAATAGTTTAAGTATTCAGGTCCCAAAGTATTAATTCCTAGAGTTTGAAACTCTTAATTCCTAGGTTCTCTTCTCCTTTTTCTTTTTTCTTTTTTTTCTAAATAAAATAATAGGAAATTGCTGTTATTACTGACAAAAGGATTATTTCATAAGATATCCACCCCCATGCTTAGTTAATGCAATGTCCTCATTGTTAAAATGAAAGCATGTGGGAGACTAGAAATGGAAGAATAGCACTTGCTTTTTGTGAGATTCTGGTCATCTCGAAATAGTCTTTACATGTATTGAGTTTAGTGCCTTCAGCTAGGCGAGGTCCTCAATCAAAAATAACTAACATTGAGGCTGCAATAACACAGTTTCTGGGTCCCTAGATATGAGTCCTGGAGAGTAAAAATGGCTTGCCAAAGAGATGATAAATGAAGTGGCAAGCTGGTGGTGCAGGGAGAGCCCAGATGGTCTCCAATAGGAGTTTTGTTGATTCAATATAGAGGAGGTGTGGGTGGATATAGAAATTGTGCAATGGTTGCGTGAAGAAGGATGATGAGGGTTTTGTGATGTGTTGGGAGTTTGTGGATACTCTAGAATACCTAATGGTGTCGAACCCAGTTAGGTTGTTAATGTGGTGATTTTATCATTGAAATGTGTATAGTGGTTAACCTAAATAAGACCTAACCATCTCTTTACAAAATTTTTAAGCTGGCCTACTTGATTTTATCTTGGTCACTTTTAGTCCCAGGGTCAAACTTAGGAAAGTGGGGTTACAAGTCAAGTTTCTACGCATTTCCTACAATGAATCTCTTCCATTCGTTTATTGTGTTTTTGGTGTTTTTTTCTATTTAGATTTTTTTCTGGGAATTATTGTCCTTGAGGCACACCCTCAAAATTGGGTTCTTGGCTTTGAGCCAAATCAGGGTTCCAAAACGGGTCTTGCTATTCGCAAGACGGAGTACCTGCAAGTCAAGGATTATCTTTTCTCTTTTACATATTTTTTTTATCTTTTTATTGGCATGAAAGTGAAGCAGAAATAAAGTAAATATAGTATATATATATATTGGTATATATTATATATGTATAAAGGGGTGGGGGTGGAGACAGAGATGGAGTGTAGCACGGTGTCGAGTCGGTCGTCGACTAAAAAGATGCAACCAACAGGACGAAGTGTCACGTGTAAGGTGGATTGGTGGAAGATGAATGCGAACATGCTTTTTGTATGCATGTATCGGGGAATATCAGCAACTGGTGCAAATATTCCCGCTATACCACGTATGGTAAATAATGTGAAACTATATATATATGTATATATGTAAATATATCTATATGAATATATATATATATGGTTATAGATATATAGGTATATATATATGTAGTTATATATGTATATATATATGTATAAATATATATATATAAGTATATATGTATATATAGATATATGTAGATAGATATGTATATATATATGTATATATGGATATATAGATATATATGTATATATGTATGTATATCTATATATAGATATATATATATATATGTATATATATATGTACAAGTAGGCGTGTATATATGTGTATATATATATATGTATATAAATATATGTATATAGGTAAGTATATATGTATCTATATATATAAGTATATGTACATATGTAAATATATATATGTATGTATATATATAAGTATATATATATATATATGTATGTATGTATACTAATACATAAGTATATAGGCACTACTATATGTATAAATATAAGTATATATATATATGTATATATATGTATATATGTATATAAATATATATAGATATAAATATATATATGTATATATATATATATAAGTATATAATAGTGTATAGGTGTGTGTGTGCGTGTATGAAAGTGTGAGTGTGTGTGCGTATGTGTATTCGCAGAGAGAAAGGGAGAGTGTGCTGAGAGAGAGAGAGAGAGAGAGAGAGTGAGAGCACCTGCAGAGGAAGGAAAGGGCGTTTAAGCCGTCTGAGGCCGTAGAGCGTCGTCTGAAGGTTTCCACATGCACGCAGAGGATGTGCGCTGGAGGGAGTGGCGTGGAGAGGAGGGGCTGCAGCACACAGCACTGCTCGGAGAGGCGTGCGTGGGCGAAGGAAGCGGGTGATGCGAGCGCACGCGGGCGAGTGGGGCGGGCGAAGGCAGGCACTGGGAGAGGCGGGCACATGTAGACGTACGCGGGCGGGTGCCGGCGACGCGGGCCGAGACACGTGCGCGGGTTGTGGCCAGTTGCAGCGTGCCGGGTGACCGGTTATGTGAGAAACTCACCGGTCACACCACTGTAGCCACAGTGTTCCGCAGAAATGCGTGAATAGTGGCAACAGCGGCCGAGTGAGCCGCGCAACTGCCAGCTGCAGGTGCTGTGAGTGCAGACAGCTTGCAGCTGGCGTGCACGAAGAAGGGTTGCGCCAGCCAGTTGCAGATGCAAAGAAGTTCGCGATAGAGCATGCGGAGAGGTAGGCAAGGGTGCCAGCAAGTACGCGTGGAGGCTTGTAGGTGCTGCTGGGGTGCGCGGTGAGGCTTGGCCGGCCGCTGCAGTGGCGTGCAGTGGCCGATTGCGGAAGAGAGTGCGTGACAAAGCGCTTGCGCGAAGAAGCTAGAGGTGAGGGTAGTGCGAAGGAGGAGGCAAGGGTGCCTGCAGGTGCGCGGAAGTCCTGCGTGCGCTGCTGCCGCCTTGCTGCTACTACTGTGGGGCTCAGCCGGCTGCTGCAGGGCATGCGGTGGCCGGTTGAGCTTCACACCTGAAGCTTTGCTCCAATGGCTGAAGGGCTGGAAAGTGAAGAAGTCAGGGAAGAGCCACCACCCGCACCGGCTCTATGGTGATCTAGGTGGTGGTGGACTCACGTTGGTGGTTGTGCACCACCGTGAGGTGCTCCTGTCCGCCGGGTGTCTCCTCAGAGGAGGAGGGCCGGCGTATGGAGGGAAAGGGGAGGGGACGGTGGCCTGGAAGTGAGCTGCGTGAGTTCTTTTGGAGTTGGACCAGGTTGGCTTTTGCAAAGGAGGAGCCGTGGCTTTTTTATAGAGGAAGAGGAGAGCATGCACAGCCATGCCCTAGCTGTGCATGCTCATGCATGGCTCATGGTAGGGAGAGGCTGGCGCAGGGAAAGGGCCTGAGTAGGGAATGGTGCGAGGAGGAAGAGGATGCTCCATGTAGCCGCGGGGAAGATTTCAAAATCAAGTGAAATAAAAAATAAAAAGATGGTGAATTTTGCAAAGATGCACTTGAGGAAAAAATGTTAAATGCAAGGCCATTTTTTTACTCTCCTCCCCTCTCAATTAAATGCATGCATGCATGTATTTTTACAAATGCGACTATGGAAACCTAATATGCACTGGTAATGTTAAGAAATAGCACAAGACGGCACAATTATAGGTGTAGTTTTGCGGTGCAATCATACCCCCATGCCTATCTTTTGCTAGTCCCTAGCAAAACATTTTTTTGTATTGTATTTAGAAATGATCTTTAAGCTGAAGATTTTCCCCTGAGGCAACATAGGTGTGTTTATTGTTGGATATTGTGAGAACTAATTGTAGAGAAGACTACCAGTACTTTAAGTCTCACATGACATAGATCATCTCTCGACTAACCAGGACTCTTGATATTTAAACTTTAAGTACGATTTCCAGGACCCAGGAGGTTTTTGCCATACTCGAGAGCTCAAGAGGTTATGGCTTGCGCTTAGTGAAGGATCAAGACTGACCAGATGAACATTAAGACTCAAGCCCAGGGTTTCGCGAATCTTTAAGTACTGGTTGGTCCCAGTTTCAGCTCGTGTTTTCGGATTGACCCTTAAGAAGATGACGGAAAACTCAACTCCCATTTTCTGACATTTGTGGCTCACAGGAAAACAGGGTATTTGTGCCTTGCCCTGAAAAACTTCTTGTAGGGCGAAGACTTTACAGACATTTGTGAGATATACTGACTTATTTGCAACTTTTTTTTTTTTGAAACAAGTGTTAGTATATCTCTTACAACATTATTTGGAGGAGCACACTTTTCTTTTTGGTGGGAGAGTTCTTTTTTTTGGTGGAAAGAGTCTCTCCTAAACATAAGACTAAAGCCTGGGATAAAAAGTCTACCTGTGTGCACAGGTAAGGACTCCACCTTCCCCAATGAACACTAGGGTTGGATCTTATGTTCAACTGTTCTTTCCTGATATGTGTAGTGTGAACCAAGTTTACTTAAGCTCTCAAGTAGAAGTAAACCAACGGATCCTGTACTGGTGTCTCAGGTACAAGAATATGTCCTTAGTCAGGATAGATTCGTCAATGCTCAAGTGAATTAAGCTGAGCCTGAGCGAATCAAGCTTCTGTGGCCTGGAAAGTCTTCAAAACAGAGGTTGAATATCCATAAACACTTATTGTATTTTTGTTTCAGCCTTCAGATCATTACTAAACACCATTTATTATTATTATATATATATATTCTTTTTCTTTTTCTTGCAAATTTATAAATAGGTGGAAACTGCATGATACCATAAAATACCCAGATCCTATGGATGCCTATCCACCCTCCCATGCCAAACGATGCTATGCCCTCATATGCATGCAGGGAAAGGTGGAGAAAGGATGAAAGATTGGGTAACGAGAGCTGAGGTGCAGGGTATACAGCAGGGTGGTAGGGTGGGTGGATGGTGGGTGGTGAAGTGAAAAGTGAAGTGATCGTGATAGTGGTGTGAAAAGTGATGGTGGATGGTGAAAGGTCTGGCATTTCCAGGGACGAGAGTGTCCCAAGTGGATCAGAAAACAGATCAGGAGGAAGAAGTTGGCCCTCAGATTAGCCAAGAAGAGGGGCTCTTTGGATAGATGGATCCAAAAAGGAATAGCCCTAGTGAAAAGTATGTGGGATCAAGGTCCCAGTGTGGATTTGCAACTCCACCTGATTTGGCGGGAAAGAAAGGTAAATCCGGTCTTCAAGAGTGTGGATCGACGGTAAGTAGCCCGGATATGACTCAAACCACGAGGTATGGGAAGCAGAGAAAACCTCGTTAGATGTCTGGCCAGGAGAAGGTACGGGATAAGGGAGGGATGGGGGAACGTCACAATATGTGTTAGTCATGTAGTCATCAGTGTTTTCAGGTAATTCGCAGCAGTCAGAATAGGTCCCAATTAGTCCGATACACACACTGACGGCCATGTCCTTGTCAGACGTGTCATCCTTGATACAATCGCAATCAAAGTTCTTGGCTGCCTTGAAGATGTTAAGCTTGAGCTTTTCAGATCCAATGGCAATCTCAATACAGCCCGACTCGTAGTTGATAAGGGTGCAGGCTGTAGCCAAGAAAGGTCGACCAAGGATGATCGGACAATCAAAAAGTGAGGTAGGAACTTCCATATCTAAAACAAGAAAGTCAACAGGAAAACAGAGACTGTTGACCCTAACCACCACGTCTTCCACCACACCCTTCGGGATTTTGATAGAACGATCTGCCAATTGTAACATGACAGGGGTGGGTTTCAGATTTCCCATTGAAAATTTTTCAAGCATGATGGTCGGTATGAGATTTATGGAAGATCCTAGATCAAGCAGGGCACGGTTAAAATTGCAGCCTTGGATGCTACAGGAAATAAGCGGTGTGCCCAGATCTTTCTGCTTCGGTGGTAGATTTGATAGTATAGCACAACTCGCATGAGGCGAGAGAACCACCAGATTCTTAGTTTTCTTTGATTATCGCCTGGGTGTTGTGTAGTCTTTGAAAAATCAGGCGACAGTAGGATGTGGTCGATAGCCTCGAGCAGGGGTACCTTGATTTCTACATCCCTGAACAAATTACACAGGTTATCAAAGGCCTACGTATCTTTCTTTTTGCCTTTTGGATCCCTCAGTACAGCCTCAGGGAATGAAACTGATTCTAGCACCAATTTGGGTGTATCGTCCTCTCGCGAATGCAGTGCACATCTCGAATGAGAGGGCGATGAAGAAGACGGGCCAGGATTAGGTCGAGGCGGAGCAACGGTCTGCTTACTGCTCCTCGTAGTGATAGCATTGGATGATGTGGGTCCAGTGGGATCATACGGCGGAGGAGGGTTCGCAATGGGGACATAAGAGTGTGGTGCTGCAGTGGGATTAGCCTGAAATCCCGGTGGAATGCTCGGAGCCTGCAGAATCTGATGAACTTGTCCTTGAGAAGGTTGTACTTGTGGTTGAGGACCACGAGGTACGAAATTTTGTGGGTTTGGAACAGGTTGGGCGGGAAGAGTGCCCTGAGATCGAGTCTTCATGCGTAGTTGACTGATCTTAGCATTCTGCTGCGCCAATTAGTGCTGAAGAGAGGTCATGTTCTCTTCATGGTGCTTTGACATTTCCGTCATCATTCACATCAATTTGTCAAGAGGACTTGATGTGTGTTCGATTTGTAGTACACAAGGGCCTGATGGCGGATTTGCCATAGGATTAGACTAGGCCCTTAAGATGACGGGTGCGGATGGTCACATTGGTCCACCCGTGGGGTTTTGGCGCAACGGGTTGTTGGACCATGCGAAATTTGGATGATTTCACCACCCTAGGTTATAAGTGGCAGAGAATGGGTTGTTCCCCAGGGCGCAAGC
The DNA here is from genome assembly GCA_037157565.1 of Thalassia testudinum. Lineage (NCBI taxonomy): Eukaryota > Viridiplantae > Streptophyta > Magnoliopsida > Alismatales > Hydrocharitaceae > Thalassia > Thalassia testudinum. Next base: position 118,261,787 of record JAZHRO010000014.1, read on the forward strand.
ATCTTCTATGCCAGAAGATGCGTCCGCATGTAAATGAGAGTCTGAGCACACGGAGGCTTGGTCCTCCGTGTCGATATACTAGCTCGCAGAAGCCAGTTCCACATGACTTACCGAGTCACTCAGCGCGACACTCGGTAAGGAAGGTCTTACGGGGTTTCTCGGGATAAGCCTGGTGTTGGAAGAATTTGGATTGTGACATAGTGGTGAAGTGGGGGTGTTTGCCATAGAATGAGCAGGGTTGGCCAGAAGCTCATCCAGCTTCTTGTGCACGATGGAGGCTTCATCCAGTTTTTGTGCCATAAGGCTGAGATTAGTGGATGAATGGGAGGGTCCCATGTCAACTTCGTGGACATTTCGGGGCTAGCTGGTACGATTAAAGGTGACAATGGAGGCATTGTTCATCGAGTTCTCACTCATATTTTCAAATAGTTCGAATGCTCCTTTCTCGTCTTTATTCATAAAGTTCCCTCCGTAGGAAGCATCTGCAATCTGCTTGAAAGTCTCATTTGGCCCGTAGTAGAAAATCTGGGCTATATGCCACTTAGGCAGACCGTGGTGCGGACACTTCCTGAGGAGGTCATTATACCTCTCCCATGCCTAATGAAATTGTTCGCCGTTTTGTTGCATAAATGAAGTGATAGCACGGCGAAGCGCTTTGGATCGCCCGATTGGGAGGAACTTCTTGAGAAACGTTGTTCGCATCTCTTCCCAAGAGTGGATGGTTCTCCCAAGGGTGCTGATGGTCGACATTTCGCTTAGCGTTATAGTATTTAAGTGGTGGAAAAATTGACTAATCAAAAATAATGAAAATAACCACTCGTAGAAGAGCGGGTCATATCCACAGGGAGGCAATGATGCAATCAATACTTTAATTATTTAATGTTATTTCAGATAGTGCGAAATCCTTTTTCAGATCGGGCTTAAAATGTGAAGTAAATTTGCAATAACCTAAAAAGTTAACGGTGTAATGCAGTTTTCCCTCACAGAAATCCTCAATAAATTTAGGATGAATTCATGCAGTTTTCACGTGATGTGTACTAAAGACAATTAGTACTTAAATTAAGTCCAAAATCAACCTTTAAACTAGCCACTATCAATACCATGCAATTATAAATAACTAGGAGTGTCTGAATGCAATTCTACCATAATATAATAATAATAATAAGTCAAATTGGTGGCAATGGCATTGAATTTAATTTTTAATTCCAACAAAAACAGAGCATTTGCTCTCTCTTTTCCTCGTGAGAGAGAGAGGGCACCGCAGGGGTCGATGCAGGGCTCAAGAAGATGGCGAGGACGAGAGCTTTCCGATGGTGACAGCGGCGACGACGGAGGTGGCCGAAGGTGGTGACCGGAGGTGAAGAATGCCGGTCTGCTGGAGGGCGGCTGCTGCAGCAGCCGTTTGAGTGGGAGCGCAAGCACGCTGGTGTGCGGGCAGGGAGTGCCTGCAGGTGGCATGGAGGCGCACAGGGTGGACTGCGCCTGCAGCTGGCGGTGGGGCGCGTTGGAGGAGAGGTGCAGGCTTGGGTGCGAGTGCCCGCTGTGGCGTGAGGGTGGTGAAGGCAGGAAGGCGCGCGCACTGGTGTGCGCCTGCAGTGGTTGGAAGATGGCGAGCGGGCAGAGTTGAGGTGCGGGGGATGGCGTGTGGTTGCTCTGCAGCGCGCAAGGAGGATGTGCTGCGGGATGTGCGGGCGTGGTGTTGGGTGCAGGCAGGTGATGGCGCGCGGCTATAGGTGCTAGAAGATGGTCATGTAGGCTACAGGGATGTAGCCAGGAGGCCGTGCAGGCGCTGTGGGCGGCGTGGCTTTGCAGGTCTGCAGGCGATGGAGAGAGTGTTGGGGCTGGCGCGCGGTTGCATGTAGCGCGCAAGGAGGATGCACCGACGGCGGTGTGCGGGCAGAGAGACTTTTTCCCCGCAAGGGGAAAGAGGACGCACAGTGCATGCTTTTCTTTTTTTCTCTGGATCACAGGGTTCGCCTCTTCCACGGTGAAGCAGTTCCCTGCGAGGGGGAAAGATGGATCCTCCACTCTCCTCGCCTCCTCTCCTTAACTCCTCCCTTGCGCGTGAGTTCAGGGATTTTCCCAAATCCCCGGTCACAGTTGTTGAGAAAGGCGGCGGAAGAGAAGATTACCCAAATGTCTGGCGGGGGAGGGGGGAAAGAGTTGCGGCTGTTTGGGGAAATTATCCCCCCACCCTTGCTCTTTGTGTATTTTATTACCTGCATATAAAAATAATAAAATCATTAAGTTATAGAATGTTATAACTTAAATCATGAGGTGTACAATTATTCTATAACTTGATTGCCATTATTAACATACCTAAACTATACGATTAAATATTCTTAGGCTTAATATTAGTCCATTTTAATGGACTCATCAAATACCCCCATGCCTAAGATTTGCTAGTCCCTAGCAAAAATGAATAATAGAAGTAATCAGAAGACTTCTTTTCTTATTTCAAAACTTTAGAAATCCAGACAAATATGAAGTGTCGATAGCCTAGCTAATAGATCCATGTGAAAGAGCCGATTCGCATTGGGAGTTCATACATCACCCTTGGCAAAAATTTCTGTCGAGATAGGCAACTACTTCCCTCAGGGATAGAGCAGACGATAATTTGTAATTTGACCCCGGTGTTTGCCTTAGGTAGGAGATATCAAGTTGAATGGATTTGTATTTGGTGGCACACACTCAACTGGTGCTACATATAGTCTAGCACTGCAGACTCTAGCTCTCTAGACTATTAGACAAGTCAACTCTGAGAGAGGCTACAAAACTGTGCTCTCTTAATGTTCCTGGGCACTCTCTCTTTTCTTTCTTTCTGAGATCACGAATCTCGCCAGAATTAGAAATTATACTCACTATTTGGTGGCCTCACATGGCATCCACACTTCAATTAAAGTCCTAATAACTCTACAACTAAGTTAGAGTCCTCAACCAGTATTGAGGCGATCAGAAATACTAGAAGGTAGGTTTGGGTCATATTTGGTGGAACGCAATAGGTGTTCTTTTACCTCAGAAACATTAGAAACTTGGACCCTTTTTTTTTTTTGTAATATAACTATTTTTTTCTTTTTCTTCTTTCAGTTTCTTCTTTTTCTTCTTTTCACTCTTTTTTTTATTTTATTTCTTCTTGTTTTTGTTTCTTTTTCAATCAGCACAACACGATACAGACTTTTATTTATGAGGCATTATTAGGGATGATGACGGTCAAGAGGAAGTTGTGTGGCTTATTTGGTGGAAGTGCCTATTCTTGGCACCGGGAAGGAATGGATAGGACAAGCATATTTTAGACCTTTGACACTATTACCCTCCTTCAGCCGAGGACTCTATGAAGGACGGTCGTAACCATCCACCATAGTTATAGCTTTATTAAGACTCAATCTCTGTGTATCTGCCTTATTTGGTGACTCTCAGGAATTCACTCAAAGTACGCACCCAGGAACAGAGAGTGAAAACTATGCCTAACTCTAAAGTATCATCATCTAATTATCCAGAACTTAAGAGTCCTTGCACTAGACTTAGTGCACCAGTAATCTCTCTACTTCTTCTCATAAATATGAGGTGGATTTACTAGAAGATAGTATGTCTGACTCTCTATGAACTGTCCAAGGGTTCAGTAGACTATAAATGCTCATTGGTTTTCCTCAAGGATCCATTATCAAGTCTACGTGCATGTGAAATAAATGTACTGGATTCTAAACTTAAGAAATAATTCAAGAAGAAAAACCTCCAATGACAAAGGTATTCTGCTAGGGACTAACCCAATCAGTTCAAGAAAAGAGATTTTTTTTTTATATGCTAACCTAAATTCATGAATGCACCTAAAATGCAAATGCACTCCCCCATGCCTAAATCCTACAATGTCCCCATTGTAAAATTAAAACAGGAGGAGAAAGGAAAGAAATCACCTGACACAATTTGCTGGGTTGCCTCCCAACAAGCGCTGCATTTTCTGTCAGCAGCTAGACTTATAAGGAACCTGTAAGTCAGGTTCCAAACAGAAAAGGTTAGGCCCTAAGAATATGCGTAACAGTGCAGGCCTAGAAAATAGGTAACCACGGATGTTGGCGAGCTGATGATGCAATGTAATTCCAAATGCTCGCCAGAAGATATGAAAGCGAAAAACCTCGTTGGCTACCTTGGGAGGTCTAGGGATTATAAGCGGAATATGAAAAGGGACCTCCCGAAATGGAATAAGTGGAGGATAACAAGGGTCCTCCAAAGTATGACGGGTTTTAAAAGCTATAATCATTATTAGTTCAAACCCTTGAATGGTGAGAGTAAAAGTACAAGCATCAATCCATACTCGCCATTCTACCCTAGGATGTACTAGCCTGATATATTCTAAAGAAAGAATGTACATGAATAGAGATCTGAGCTAAGGATCGGTTAGGGAGTTTAAGGATTGTTTGTAGTGTTGGAAGGTAATGGTTAAGTCGAATGAGGGCTTAGTTGGGTCCAATTCCAGCAATGATTTAGATTGTGTACAGTCCTCAACAATAGTAGACAACTTCAAGTTATCCTGCCTAGCATTAATGATCAGGGTCATATTTGAATCAAGGGTAGACTCCAAACTACAACTTTTTAATGGCAGGGTCAAAATGTAAGAATCATTATCATTCAGCTCATACCCAGATTCATTTGGTTCACTGGAATATTTGTCTGGGTGTATCTATGATTCCTTAGGAGTTGGATCAGTATCCTCAATTATTTCTAAGGGAGGATCAGGTTTAATATTTTGGAGGAAGCCTATATCATTGAATTCATCATTCTTCTCGGGGTATAAATCCTCAATTGACATGTTTTGTTCTCGAGAGTCTCCCATAGACTTCTCATTATTTTGTTTGTCCTCCTGTAATATCAACTCCTGTTTTGATGGAGGATGGCTCTCAAAAGAAAAGAGGAATCTAGATTTAATCATATTATTTCTATCCTCTGGAGCTAAATCCTCAAATGATAAATAATTCTGCTGTGATTTACTCCAGATTTTCAGTCCATGTTCCTCTGTTGGGGCATCCTCATCCTTTGTATTAGACTCTTCATATCCCTGAGACCAGAATTGATCATCCTCCATTCCCTTAGGGTCACCTTCATTAGGTGCATTTAAATCCTCAGGATATTGAATGATAGGTGTTGATTCCCTAAGTAGAGGGTCAGGAGTAGGCTCACTAAGAGTAGAATGGGATTCCACCAAATAATCAAGAGGGGAAGTGATAGGAACAATAATCTTCTCTTGCTTTTGACTCCAAAATAGTTCAGGGGGATAATCACTATGATTGTTGTCCTCTAATGGCCGCGTCTCATTGGGAGAGTCTAAGTGATCGCTACATGAAATTGGATCCCTATTGTCGTTAAGTACCTCAGAATAATTTTCATGATCATGATCAGATGGGTAGGGATCAGGATTATTGAGAACCGTGTAGCTAAGTTGTCTTATTTCATCATTTAATTGTTGACTATTCCTCAACATCTCTCCCATTGATTCCATTATTTCCTTTTGCTGTTTTTGCATTTCTATCATAAAAGAGGAGAGGCTACTATTATCAGGTAGGGGAGGATAGTCAATTTCATGCTCTAGTTGCCTAGGGGTATTGGTCCAACCTCAATACGAAAAATCATGAAGGGTGGGAGGGTTGGGTGTTTGCATGGAAGTAGGGATTTCAGGATTGGAAAATCCTGCTCCTAGGCTCTACTCAAAAGTGGGAGTTATCAAGCCAGTACTCGCACTGTAAGAATGAGAATGATCCCATGAATTATCAATGTACCCATCAAAGGATGGATACGCTCGGAGCATGGGATCTTGATTAAAAGATGGGAACTATTGACTCTGATAATCTGAGTGATAGGAGTAAGAGTAATTCATTTCTTTAAGCAAAACAATTTTAACACTCTTAGGATTTAGCAAAATTCAGTAGAAAACTTCCTAGAGAGTTCTAATGTCAAAGCAAACGCAAATTCAACGGGATCTGTTTTTAGTAGATTGCAGGTCTTAGAGTTATATGTTTAATTGGTGGCTAAACAAGTTTTGCAAAAATTACACATCCTAGGCCAACCTTCGCTGGTGCCTATAACCTACTCACAAGGGATGGAAGTCTCGAATCTAGCCCACACACGAGGAACCGAAGTAACTTGGTGGATAGGCTTATTGATTTCCGACTAACTTCCCTTGTGGTGCAAAAGAGGTGAGGTAGAAATTATCTAGTGACCTTATGTGTGAGGTGCACAGTGTCTCAAGTGTGCAAGCATACGATCGTGTTTTGATTTTTTTGAAATTCCGCAAACTGGATCCTTTTGCACACAATTTTTAGTCACAGATTTTAAAGTCCAACCTCTTAACAGTCCCAATTTGTTTAAAGGTGACCACTAAATTAATTTGATTCAAACACTTTTGTGGTCTTAGATTTAGGTTCAATGCATATGCATGACAAGTAATTAATGCTCAAGAAAAGACATACCTTACTCCAGCTTTCTTCATGCAGTGTATGAATGCAATGCAATAAAAATAAACTAGATGCTGCTCATTCAATCCTAGATGATCGTCCTATAGATATGCAGCTTCTGGCAGGCAGTTCGATTTTCTTTTTTTTAAATAATAATAACAAACAGACCTAATCTAACTAACTAACTGAAATGCAGTTTAAAATAGTTCAAATAATCCTATAATCTAAATAAATGGGAACACGTTCCCAAAAATACCCAACAAGGGTCCAAAAGACAGTAATTTAAATTCTAATGTCTATCTGACTAAATCTAAGTAAAATGTCTATCTAACTAAATCTAACTAAGATCTATTGACTAAATAAGAAATAGGCTTCTTAGTAAGCCTATGTGCGTGGGATCAAGGCCCACGTGTTCCTGTTTCTGGCCTCCAGCTGGCGTCAAGGTCCACCAAAAAGATCATCTCCGCCATACGCGTTATTCACGTTCAAAGTCGTTGCTTTGCTATGCCTCATCGCCGTGTTAGATTCCTTGCAAAATAATAAGGATGATTAGATAATTTCGCAACTCAAAAGATTTAAAAATAATAAAGTAAATCTATTGCGTCTGTTGCCTCCCTGGCAACAGAGCCAATTTGATGGTTGACTTTTCACTTAGCGTTATAGTATTTAAGTGGTGGAAAAATCGACTAATAAAAAACAATGAAAATAACCACTCACAGAAAAGCAGGTCGTATCCACAGGGAGGCAATGATGCAATCAATACTTTAATTATTTAATGTTATTTCAGATAGTGCAAAATCCTTTTTCAGATTGGGCTTAAAATGTGAAGGAAAGTAAATTTGCAATAACCTAAAAAGTTAAGGGTGTAAGTGTAGTTTTCCCTCATAGAAATCCTCAATAAATTTAGGATGAATTCATGCAGTTTTCATGTGATGTGTACTAAAGACAATTAGTACTTAAATTATGTCCAAAATCAACCTTTAAACTAGCCACTATCAATACCATGCAATTATAAATAACTAGGAGTGTCTGAATGTAATTCTGCCATAATATAATAATAATAAAAAAAAATCAAATTGGTGGCAATGGCCTTGAATGTAATTTTTAATTCCAACAAAAACAGAGCATTTGCTCTCTCTCTTCCTCGCGAGAGAGAGAGGGCACCGCGGGGGTTGATGTAGGGCTCAAGAGGATGGCGAGGTCGAGAGCTTTCCGACGGTGGCAGCGGCAGCGACGGAGGTGGCCGGAGGTGGCCGGAGGTGAAGAATGCCGATCTGTTGGAGGGCGGCTACTACTGTGGCTGTTCGAGCGGGCGCGCATGTGCGTTGGTGTGCTAGCACAGAGCGCTTGCAGGTGGTGTGGAGGCGCGTAGGGTGGAGTGCGCCTGTAGCTGGCGGTGGGGCACGATGGAGGAGAGGCGCGGGCTTGGGTGCGAGCACCCGCTGTGGCGTGGGGGCGGTGAAGGCAGGAAGGCGCGCGCACTGGTGTGCGCCTGCAGTGGTTGGAAGATGGCGAGCGAGCAGAGTTGAGGTGTGGGGGATGGCGTGCAGTTGCTCTGCAGCGCGCAAGGAGGATGCACTGCGGGATGTGCGGGTGCGGTGTTTGGTGCAGTCAGGTGATGGCGCGCGGCTACAGGTGCTAGAAGATGGCCGTGCAGGCTGCAGGGACGCAGCGAGGAGGCCGTGCGGGCGCTGTGGGTGGTGTGGCTTTGCAGGTCTACAGGTGATGGAGAGGGTGTTGGGGCTGGCGTGCGGTTGCCTGCAGCGCGCATGGAGGATGCGTCGGCGGCGGTGTGTGGGCGGAGAGACTTTTTCCCCGCAAGGGGAAAGAGGACGCATAGTGCACGCTTTTCTTTTTTTCTCTGGATCACAGGGTTCACCTTTTCCACGGTGAAGCAGTTCCCCGCGAGGGGGAAAGATGGATCCTCCTCTCTCCTCGCCTCCTCTCTTTAACTCCTCCCTTGCTCGTGAGTTCAAGGATTTTCCCAAATCCCCGGTCACAGTTGTTGAGAAAGGCGGTGGAAGAGAAGATTACCCAAATGTCCGGCGGGGGAGGGGAGAAAGAGTTGCGGCTGTTTGGGGAAATTTTCCCCCCACCCTTGCTCTTTGTGTATTTTATTACCTGCATATAAAAATAATAAAATCATTAAGTTATAGAATGTTATAACTTAAATCATGCGGTGTACAATTATTCTATAACTTAATTGCCATTATTAACATACCTAAACTATACGATTAAATATTCTTAGGCTTAATATTAGTCCATTTTAATGGACTCATCAGGTGCGTAACCACTACGATGCTTTATCCCGCAATGAAAATGGGAACATTTTCATGAGGACTATAGGTAACCCGACATTTCTTGGTTTAACCGTTTCAGCCAGTCGGGTTAGCTCTTCCAAGTGGAGAAAAGGATCTTCACTTGCAAGACCGTGGAAGTGAAAATTTATTATGCCAATAATGTTAGGTTTCAGTTCAAAGTCGTCCCCGCCCATGGGGGCCTGAATTTGTCCTATGGTCTCTGTAGCAGCGGGATTCTGATAAGAGCTAAGAGACCTAGGCTCCTCCCGTTTGGGAGGGTTCTGCATTTCCTCCAATGTTTCCCGAATGGCTTCCATTTGCTCATTATACATTTCCATTTGGGCTTGGAGGCGGGCTATGGGATCTAAGGCTCCACCACCTGATGGGTTCTGAGGGTGGTTTCCTCCCTCGGGATTTGAGGGTGGGCGTGCAGCCATGTTTGTGGAGGAGGAGGATGATTCGACTTCTTTTCTAAATTTATCAGTCAATTCAAACAATTCAGGGTTTTGTGACCTCCTCCAAAACATGCACTATCGCAGGAAGAATTGGGGAGAAAAGAAGGGAAAAGAGATGAGAGAAATGACACCGCAAAGGTACACTTGATGAAAAATCAATTCAATCAAATTCCTAACCTCTACAGTGTGCCCTTAGACCTAAAGATCTAAGTTACCTACTATCACTAACTACGGAACCGAACGCGAGCACCGCGGAACCACCAAGCCAAATTGAAAGGCCGTTTTCCCCAGTCTTAGACACCCGATAGCACGCGGGAACCCTCACCATCACGTAGATGCTACACGCAGGTAGTTAGACCTCCAATCCTTAAGAAGGGTCAAGTTACTACCAATTTTAGTTAGAGGCTTAGGGTCAAGTGCTTTTGGAATGTGAAGGGTGTTGTTTACGAGTATTGCCCAAGTGATTGATTTTCAGAGTGTGTAAAACAAGCATGCAACGGGGAAATCTCCCCGAATTGAAGTTTTTATTTGGTGAATGGTTTTTAGAATTCAGCCTTAAGTAGTATGGATTTTAAGATTTCGTTGAAATACCAATTCAACCAATCTCCGGGTTTTAAGAGAATACAGGTTTTCTTCTGAGCCCAACAAACCCTTCTTCAATATCAGTTGGTTAGTGCATGCTAAAATGCAATGGGCTACCCTAAATGGAGATTTCTATGTGTGGATGCACGAATCAGTTTTAGAGTTTATGTGAAAGGGAGCCAAAGCACTTCAATTCAAGTTCTCCCAATCACTAAAAAGATGTCCACACAAGGCTCAACCAAAAGATAAAGAAAATCAAATTGTTGGGGTTGAAGTATTCGGGATCGAATCTTAGGCAAGTTGAAAAGTCGTGGTGGGGTTGGAATCAACTCAATTCCAAGTCTCCCCACCAAAAATGTGATCCCGAATTTGCAGGTAAATGAGGCAAAGAGGGGTGCAATCAATCTTTTATGTTTGCCTCAAAGAATACTTCCCACGGCGAAAAATTCAAGAATCAAGATTCTTGGATTTTCGCTAAGCGAAGTTTTGCGGGAAATCCCGGGGCTGTGGAAGTAAAGGCAATCAATCAAACAAGTGAATTTTAATCCACTTGCCCCAAAAGATCCCAAGAAGTGTTTTCTTGTTTTTTTTTTTTTATTAAGGTTACAAGTTAACCTAGGTTACTAAGAAAAGAACATCTACTTGTTCGGCAACGTGTGCGAAGCTCCAATGCGGTGTCGGCGTCTTCACGCTCTCATTCCCACCTTGGATCTGCTCATGTCTCCGACTTTGTCTGCCGGTCTTCTCCTTGCAACAGGTTCACCTGCGCACCAAAAACAGAGACACCCGTGAAGCGAGAAGAGAAAAAATTACAGGAATGGAGTAAAAACTTATTTGAACCCACACTTCCCCAGCAAAGGCGCCTAAAAAGGTATGGTGTCAGAGCCGATTAGGTTGTTAATGTGGTGATTTCATCTTTGAAATGTGTATAGTGGTTAACCTAAATCGGACCTAACCATCTCTTTACAAAATTTTTAACCTGGCCTACTTGATTTTATCTTTGTCACTTTTAGAAGTTTCTACGCCTTTCCTACAACGAATCTCTTCCATTCGTTTATTGTGTTTTTGGTGTTTTTTTCTATTTAGATTTTTTCTGGTAATTCTTGTCCTTGAGGCACACCCTCAAAATTGGGTTCTTGGCTTTGAGCCAAATCAGGGTTTAAAAACGGGTCTTGCTATTCACAAGATGGAGTACCTACAAGTCAAGGATTACCTTTTCTCTTTTATATATTTTTTTTATGTTTTTATTGGCATGAAAGAGAAGCAGAATAAAGTAAATATAGTATATATATATAGGTATATATTATATATCTATAAAGGGGTGGGGGTGGAGATGCAGTGTAGCACGGTGTCGAGTCAGTCGTCCTCTAGAAAGACGAAACCAATAGGATGAAGTGCCATGTGTAAGGTGGATTGGTGGAAGATGAATGCGAACATGCTTTTTATACGCGTGTATCGGGGAATATCAACAACTGGTGTAGATATTCGCGAGATACCACGTATGGTAAATAATGTGAAACTATATATATATGTCTATATGTAAATATATCTATATGAAAATATATATATATGTAGTTATATATGTATATATATATGTATAAATATATATATAAGTATATATGTGTATATGTATGTAGCTATATGTATAGATATATATATATATATATGTATGTGTGTATATAATACTATATAGATGTGTATATATATATATAGTAATATATGTATACAAAGACATATGTAGCTAGATATGTATATACGTATATGTATATATGTATACTAATACGTAAGTATATAGGTACTACTACATGTATAAATATAAGTATATATATATGTATATATATGTATATATTTATATAAATATATATATGTATATATATACAGAAGTATATAATAGTGTATAGGTATGTGTGTGAGTGTATGAAAGTGTGAGTGTGTGTGCGAATGTGTATTTGCAGAGAGAGAGGGAGAGTGTGCTGTGAGAGAGAGAGAGAGAGTGAGAGCGCCTGCAGAGGAAGGAAAGGGCGTTTAAGCCGTCTGAGGCCATAGAGCGTCTTCTGAAGGTTTCAACGCGTGTGCAGGCGTGTATGCACGCAGAGGACGTGCACTGGAGCGTGTGGCGTGGAGAGGAGGGGCTGTAGCGCATAGCGCTGCACGGAGAGGCGTACGCGGGCGAAGGAAGCAGGTGTCGCGGGCGCACATGTGAGAGTGGGGCGGGCTAAGGCAGGCGCTGGGAGAGGCAGGCGCACACAAACGTACGCAGGTGGGCCGAGACGCGGGCCGAGACATGCACGCGGGCTACGGCCGGTTGCGGTGTGCCGGGTGACCGGTTAAGTGAGAAACTCACCAGTCACCCCACTGTAGCCACAGTGTTCCGCAGAAACACGTGAACAGTGGCTACAGTGGCCAGGCGAGCTGTGCAACTACCTACTGCTGGTGCTGTGAGTGCGGGCGACTTGTGGCTGGCGCACGTGGGTTGGCACACATGAGGAAGGGTTGCTAGCGCGGAGAAGTTCATGATAGAGCACGCGAAGAGGGTGGCAAGGGCGCCTGCAGGCACGCGCGGAGGCTTGCAAGTGCTGCTAGGGTGCGTGGTGTTGCCTGGCAGGCTGCTGCAGTGGCATGCGATGGCCGATTGCGGAAGAGAGAGCGCGACAGGGTGCTAGCGCGAAGCTGGAGGCAAGGGCAGTGCGAAGGAGAAGGAGGCAAGGGCACCTGCAAGCGAGTGCAGAAGGCCTGCGTGCTCTACTGCCACCTTGCTGCTGCTGCTGTGGGGCTCGGCCGGCTGCTGCAGGGCATGCGGTGGCCGGTTGAGCTTCACACCTGAAGCTTTGCTCCAATGGCTGAAGGGCTGGAAAGTGAAGAAGTCAGGGAAGATCCACCACGCCCACCAGCTCTATGGTGAGCTGGACGGTGGTGGACTCACGGTGGTGGTTGTGCACCACCGTGAGGTGCTCCTATCCGCTAGATGTCTACTCAGAGGAGGAGGGCCGATGTATGGAGGGAGAGGGGAGGGGACGGTGGCCTGGAAATGAGCTGCATGGGTTCTTTTTGCGTTGGACCAAGCTGGCTTTTGCAAAGGAGCCGTGGCTTTTTATAGTGGAAGAGGAGAGCATGCACAACCATGCCCTGGCTGTGCATGCTCATGCATGGCTCACGGCAGGAAGAGGCTAGCGCAGGGAAAGGGCCTGAGCAGGGAATGGCGCGAGGAGGAAGAGGATGCTCCATGCAGCCGTGGGGAAGATTTCAAAATCAAGTGAAATAAAAAATAAAAAGATGGTGAATTTTGCAAAGATGCACTTAAGGAAAAAATGTTAAATGCAAGGCCATTTATTTACTCTCCTCCCCTCTCAATTAAATGCATGCATGCATGTATTTTTACAAATGCAACTATGGAAACCTAATATGCATTGGTAATGTTAAGAAATAGCACAAGATGGCACAATTACAAGTGTATTTTTGTGGGGCAATCACCTAACATTTCAAGAGTTTCTCTCCGAAGATTATTTCCATCCTCAAAATCAGGGTGCTTAATCCAGCCATCCTGATCCTCATGATTCCCAACCAAAAGTTGAACCTCAAACTCTAAAAATTTTGGATAAGGACATTGTTCGATTTTAACTTGATCATGTGAATCATCCAACAAATTTCCTAAATTCATGTATATCTTCCTCACCCCAGGTTGCCACGGTTTGTTGTATGTCTTTATTGTCCTCAATTATCCTTGCAACCATGTGATTTTCTTCCTAAGTTTGGGTTGAGTTGGACCTTAAAAGGTTGCCTAATCCAAAGATTATTTTCATCCTCACAATCAGGGTGCTTAATCCAACCATCCTGATCCTCATGATTCCCAACGAAAAGTTGAACCTCAAACTCTAAAAATTTTGGATAAGGACATTGTTTGATTTTAACTTGATCATGTGAATCATCCAACAAACTTCCTAAATTCATGAATATCTTCCTCACCCTAGGTTGCCATAGTTTGTTGTATGTCTTTATTGTCCTCAATTATCCCTGCAACCGTGTGACTTTCTTCCTGAGTTTGGGTTGAGTTGGCCCTTAAAAGGTTGTCTAAGGTATGTATGGCCATTACCTCCTCTATTCTGCCAAGCTCCTCCATCAAATCGCACTTAATTTTATCCTTCTTTGACACCTCAAAAATATTAGATTGCTTTGTTTTATTCCTAGAGGTCATTTCCATATTTCCTGATTCACAATCAATCCTTGCCTTGGCGGTAGCCAAGAAAGGTCTTCGCAAAATAATTGGGGTGTGGTTGAGTTATTTTGGTGCTTCCATGTCCAGGACCATGAAATCAGCAAGGTAATGCAAATCATTAACCTTGACTAAAACATCCTCCAAAATACCCCTTGGCTTTGTAATGGATCTATCGGCTAACTACAAGGTTATGTCAGTGTGTTTCAGGTAGCCTAGACCCAATTCCATGTGCAGTGAGGTGGGGTTCACATTAATGGAAGCACCCAAGTCGAGGAGGGCTTGATCAAAAGTGATATTTCCTATTGTGTAGGAAATCGATGGGGTTCCCAGGTCCTGCTTCTTAGGAGGTAGCTTGTTTAAGATCAGTGTGCTTGTGTTATTAGACAAGACTACTCTCCTAATGTTTTCAGATTCTGCTCTATGCTTTGCTTTATATGAATTCAGTAAACCTATGGCGTAGGCAAGGATTGATATGATAGCCGCAAGGAGTAAAATGATTGTCAATTTGAATGCCTGAAGTAAGGACATACTTTCCTCCAATTTCTCCTCTGACTTTTTCTATTTGCCCATACAACAACAACATATTCCTAAATTAGACTCTGATGTTTTGTTGATCACATTCTTAGTTGGGAGTCTAGAATTCTTACTACGGGCCCTAATGGTGTTGCCATGGGGTTGGGTAGGTCCCTTGTGTCTACTACCACTCCTCAAGGCGATGGTATTTGCCATGGAAAAATGCTATTGGTTAGTAACTTAGGGAGGGTTGGGCAAAACAGGAGGCTCCCAGTTGATTATGGTAGGAACTTGGTTCGCTCCGAGAGGGGCTGGGGTAGCCTGATAGATAGCATGAGCTTGAGTATGCGATTCCCCATCATTACCAAACCCATGAGGCCCAGTGCCTCAATTTTGTACATTCCTTGGGTTTGGTACAGGTTGTGATGGTAGAGATTTGGGCAGTTGGTTGTTTGCACCAAGTTCGAATTGCAAGGTGTCTAGCGAAGTTTTCATTTGTTGCATGAGCTGGAGCATTGATCGTTGCATTTCTACCATCTTCAAGTTTAAATCAGCCTACTCGATGGGTTGTTGAGCATTTCACATGGACTGATTAACCTGATTCGGGGG
The DNA here is from genome assembly GCA_037157565.1 of Thalassia testudinum. Taxonomy (NCBI): domain Eukaryota; kingdom Viridiplantae; phylum Streptophyta; class Magnoliopsida; order Alismatales; family Hydrocharitaceae; genus Thalassia; species Thalassia testudinum. Next base: position 118,276,902 of record JAZHRO010000014.1, read on the forward strand.
TAACTAAGTATATACATGACCCTGACCCATTGGTTTTTGCGATACATAGTTGTTGGGTCGATATTGGGTCTGCTGCCTCTGATCTTTCCAAGAGAAGTTAGGGTGATTTTTCCAACCAGGATTGTAGGAATTCGAGTAAGGGTTGGATCTAACATTCTCCTACACAGCATGAACATCCTCATAAGTTGAGGATGAAGAAGGATCAGAAAAGCTGAGATCAAAGGCCCCAGTTTGGAACCCATAAGGTTCTGAGAAGAGCTGGCCTGAAGGTTGACCCGACTACAACTGGTTCACAAACTCCCGTCCTGTAGGAGCTTGCGAAGAATGGAATCCCGAGCTCTGGGGTTGAGTGGATCGAGAAAAATTAGATTTTTTGAACATCCACTCTTCCATTCGTTCAGCAACCAGATCCACCTTATCTAATTTATTGCAAATCAATTCCATATCAAATGTATGAGAATCTTGGACCTCATTAGCATTTGATCTAGTTTATTGGGATCGGTTGAAGGTTTCCATGGAGGCGTGGTTTAAAGGGTTTTCGCTCATTTCCTCAAACAAATCATATGCGCTATCAGCATCTTTGTTGAGGAAATTACCTCCACAAGAAGCATCCACAATATTACAGAGTTTATCATTCAACCCATGATAAAAAATCTGCACAAGTTGTCATTTAGGCACCTCGTGGTGTGGTCACTTACGCAACAGATCTTGGAATTGCCCCCAGGCCCCATGAAATGGTTCCCCCTATCGCTGGTCAAAAGTGGTAATTTCCAGCCGTAATGCATTAGTTCGCCCAATTGGGAAGAATTTCTTCAGGAAGGTCGATTTCAAAGCTGTCTAGGTAGCAATCGGTCTTCCAATGGTACGATACCAATGTGCGGCCTTATCCTTGAGTGAATGGGGAAAAGCCTCATGAGCTTCTGTTCTTCATCCACATTCCACGATTTAGTGGTCTAAACCAGAGTGATAAGGTCCTCCAAATGTTGGAATGTGTCCTCTAAGCCAAGCCCGCAAAAGTGTTTAATTAGACTCAAAACCTGGGGCTTGATCTCAACATCATTGACGGGGACCACAATGCCAGGACGATCCTCATAATTTGAAGGATCATAATAATCCTTCAAGTTTGGAACCATTGCACATCTGCTACAATTCTTCCAGCTGCCTCTGAATCAGCTCCTACTGGTTTGGGGGTGGGGGAGGTGGTTGTTGATCAGCCATGGGATCTACTTAGCTATAACTCAACCTCCGCCTCCGGGAATGGTCAATAGGTCCTTCCAAATGAGGGCTCAATGACCTCTTTCCAAGCATACACTAGAAGGAAGTTGAAAGGATGAGGAAGTGAAGGGACCCTGTAGCACAAAAAATACAAGCCTGTCCTTAGGTTGGGTAGCCTAAAGGTCTACAGACTCTCAGAATCCATCTTAAGATTATAGATGATTTACTCTACTTGTATCCAATCAATCCAACCAGTTAGAAGGAGGGACTGGGGAGAAGGTTCTTTTGGCTTGCGCCTTTGATTCTTAGTGTTCCCCCCAACCGCGGTTATTTGATGCTACTCCCCTAGCTAGACATCAGATGGACTACTGTAAGCAGGTTAACCATGAACAATCTCAATCTAGACTGTGAAGTGCAAATCAATCCTTATGGCCAACGTCTAATTAATTTTAGTTAGGCTTGGGATATTTAGTGCTTTCAGAATGTGATGGGCCCTTAATGGGTTGTGCCCTTAATGATTTATTTGAGAATGTGTGTATGTGCACAACCAAAATGTTTTCAAGTGAGATTATTAAGGATGAAGTGAGTTTTAAGATTCAGATCTTGCTTAGTAGCTTTTAGGATTCAAGTGTTTGGTATATTCAACCAAATTTCCAAGAGGCAAACCAAGCATGAAATCACTTGTTCAAGTATTTTCCTTTACAAATCTAGAAAATATGGAGTGTCTAGCTTGACCTAAATATTGAATCCTATGGGGCAACTACAAAATGAATCAGTTTTAAATTGGGCGGTGCAGTCCAAACAATTCAATCAAGTGACCCAGATGCACCACCAATTAGGTAAGGAGAGATGATTAACCTAGACTAATTTCTACTCCTTTATGTGTTGATTTGTGTGTACCGGTTCCACAGGTCGAAATCCCGGTTTAGAAATGATGTTGGGTTATGTGCCTCAAATGTGGATGTATAAAGTGTGTATGTTGATTTGTCCCATAAAATGTATTTTTTTGCTTTTTTTTCTATAATATGAGAGGGTGAGATGAGTGGAGGTGACAAACAAGACAAACAAATTCTATCCTAGGGTTTATGCAAATACCTAAGCAGATTAGGTCATGGTTATTGATGTGGCGAAATGAAACTAGTGGGAGGGAAAGTGGGGGGCACTTACAAATTACTCTACCCTCGCTTTTCTCTGATCTACTACACTTGTATCTCATTGCTAGGGTACCTGCAAGACAGTAAATCAGAGACAAGCAGGATTAATAATAAGTAAATGCAAAGAAACACGGAAGACAAGAAAGCAAATTCCGTTGCCTCCCTGGCAACGGTGCCAAAATGATGAGTCGTGTTTCATGAATTAAAATTAGGGTTTGGAGAACCCATCGTCGTACCACACAAAGCATGTCTGTCAAATAGAATTTATAATCGAAACTCCAAGGGAGTCCTAGGTTGAACACAGGGAGGCAACGTTTACTTTGCTTGAAAATCGCACTTCGATTTATTTCTTTTTGGTATTTTGAGGTTTTGTTATTTTTGTGTTTTTGAAATAAAAAGACAAGCAAGATAAGTTCACAAAAATCAGATGGAACAAATATGATATATCACTCCAATGTTTATTACAATAATCTATGAAAGCACAAAAGAGATAAGGGTGAGAAGAAATCTCTCGAATCAGCTGTTCAACGAAACGATTCTGCCTGGCGGAAGCTTAGATGATGGAGGTGAGATGCAGGAGGACACCGAGTAGAGGAATGCTTCAACGAGGCTCTAGAATGGAGGTGACGAGACGGAGGCGATCTTCTATCAGAATGGAGGTGGGAGGACGGCTCTAAGACAACCTATGAAGGTGGTGGGATGAAGGATGAATATTTGGTGGGAAATAGAAATACTAATAGGAGGCCTTTGGAGCTTGAGAGTAAGCTCTAATGGAGCTTTGGTAAGCTACTAGAGCTTAGGAGTAGGTAGGAGTAGAGTAGGTAGAGAAGATGAAGAAGTGGAGGTGTAGGGGTCCATTTATAGTGGAGGGAAGAGGCTAAAATAGGCATAGGGTAATTAGTGACCTCCAGGACGTCGCTGTAGGTCCAGCTCAACTGTCATTGTAGCCACCTCACGCCTGCCCATGCGAGCTGCTCTGTCCCTCCATCATGTGCGTGGATTGCACGGAAGCCTTGTCGGTGCATGTTGGTGCGTGCTAGCAGGCGTGCGTTGCTGGTGAGTGTTGGTGTGCGCGTAGGCGTGCACTACTAGTGTGCACTGGCGTGCATTGGAGTTACCTCAATTGATCGATTAGGGGGGTTTGGATGGTTTCAAACTCACGCCTCTCCATTGGAAGTTGAGTCCACGACCGTTGTGCCAAGCTCCCGGTTGAGTCAAGAAGAGCGGTGCAGGTGTGCAATTGCAGAGGATTCTCAGTTGTTGGATTCTCATCTAATGCCTGAGATGGCATGTTGAGAAGCTTCTTTGGAAGGATGCTGGTGACCTTTGGCACTCTAGATGGTGACACATGGCATCATCTAGACCGTCCACCTTTTTTTGCTTGTAGAGGATGCCACGGTGCTTGGATCAAGGTGATTTTTGCATTGACGTACTACGATCATTGCTCTGGATCCATCTGTACGATCTAATTTCTCATCCAATGCCCATAAAAATGTCACATTGCCCTTTGGCCATTGATCTTCCTCAGACTTCATATGATACTATGGGGTTCCGATCTAGACAATTTCAGAGGCGTTTGACTCTAATAAGATCCAGATGGTCAGATCGTCCATCTGAGGCCATGAAATAATCTCCTTCCCTCCTGGCCATAAAAAGGACATAATTAACCTAAAATATACACAACTACTCTAAATGCAGGATGATGCATGCTATGCAATATTTATAACATGAAATGCAAATCTAAGCTTAGGAACATGCATGAATAGGCATTTTATCTTCAATAGTTGTGTCTTGATCAGCCGTCTTCTCTCCTACTTCGGGAAGTAGATCCTCGTTGCAACGACGTCGTGCCCCGCCCTCCATCCTCCGGCTTCGTCCTTGTTCGTCTCGCTCCTCACCACCTTCATCCAGGCACCGTCAGAGCAAGTCATCCTCCAAGAGACCGTCGAGGGGGATTCTTCTTATCTCTATCTATCTTTACCACTTTCTGGTGTAGTTTTCCAACATTGCTAGTTGTAACGAACATTTGTTTCGAAATATATGACTATTTCTTTCTCTCTCTCTCTTTCTTTTATATTTTGCAAGTAGATTAGCTAGATAAAATTTTATCAATCTAATCTCTTGCTTACTAAAAATGCAAAAAAAATAGAAAAGACAAAAATGACAAAAACAAATAAAAGCGAAACGGGAATTTTCAAAACCAAACATTTGCCTCCCCGTGTTCGATTCGAGACTTACTTTTCGAGTTTTGGTTATAAATTTTATCTGATCGACGGATTTTCTCGCAAGTCAAACTACGACGACAGGTTTTCCAAACCCGAACCTTTCCGTGTGTGTATCCAACGAATCAATATAAATACAGAAAATGCGAATAGAAATGATGGAATTATTAGGAGAATCTCTGAGAGCATGCCAACAAGAAGAATTAGCCACCTAATTTACCCCATTTAGGATGACTTGCACCCCTTTACGCTAGATGCATCTCCCTTGGGAGAGCCACGCCCTAAGTTGGAGGGGAATTTTGGGGATTATGAAAGGAAGAATAGCTACTTCTGTGGGACTGATTTTGAACCTTCCCCGCTAGATGATCCTTCCTTGAGAAGTCCATGCATTAATTGGGAGGACGATAATAATGATCAAAGTAGCTACCATTTGGATTTAGAAAGGTGGCAACCCAAGGAATATTTTGATCAGGTTGAGTATCCACCTAAATTATATTGGAGTCAAAAGAACCGAATGATGGTACCATTAGAAGACCTCAACCCAGACAATAGTATTTTCATGACATTCGATGAAGTTGTTTGAAGTAAAGTTGTTAATCCTACCCTCCCTTCTGATGATGATCAACTAATGGAACTTAAACCCACCCTTAGGGAATCTGACCCTACATTTCATCTGTCTAAGAAGTTTGACGATGCAAGAATAAACCCATTACCCCAGATAGAGTACCCTAGGGGATCTGATAACATGGTGGAATAATTTACACCTCGGGTAGATGATGAATTATTTGTTGACGAGGAGGATGAATTATTAGAGGAACCTATACTTAAGATTTGGAGTGACATTAAGGGTAAATATGTCATCTTTGAGGAACTGGAACCTAAGGATGTCATAGATTTATCAACTTAGGTTTCCTCCAAGCTCCACTTGATACTATCCCTCCTTGTGATAATGAAAAAATGGAAAATCTGGAACCAACTTCTGAGATTTATGTTGATTCACATATAGACTCCAAGGAAGATTTTAGTAAACAATAAGAACCTGGGGATGAGATTGATAGGATAATATGTAAATCTGTGGATTCCAACTTGCCTTCATATGTTTACGAGTCACCCTTTGATTTTCTTATGTCAGAAGGTAAGAATTTTACTCCATGCACAGGATTGATCAGTAATTGTATGGAGTGCTGAATCAATGTTTTAAAGTGTTGCGTTGTAGTACAGCCGAAATAGCGTTCAAAACAAATATAATTTTATTACTCGAAAATATTCCAAGGTCGAACACAAGGAGCAAATGAAATTCACAAACTAATCTCAACAATAAATGCAATTTAAACACAAATCATTACTCAAAAACTAATCATGAATGTAGAGCATATGGGTATGTGAAGAGTAAAAAGAATTGTTGGACTAGATAATAGTTAATCAAATTAATTAAAGAAGAAAATATAAATTCAGATGTCTAATTGCAAAATCAGACGTCTAAAATGACTCTGGCTACAGTGTTTTTCCTTCTTTTCTAGCTCTGATCTCTTTCTCTGATTTCTCTTTTCTTCTTCTTTTGCCTTTGCGAGCCCTCTTCTTCTTTCTCTTCTTTCTTTCCTTAGCTTTCTATGTCTTCTCCTTCCTTCTTTCTCTACCTTTGGCTTTAAGCTTCCTTTTCTTCCCTTTTTGTCTTTAACCTTCTCTTCCTTTTCTCTTTCTCTGCCTTTTGCTTCTTCTTCTTCAGCTTCTTCCTCCTTCCTTCTTTGCTTTTTCTTAGTCCCTATGGTCCTCCTTTCCTTCTTCTTCTTCCTGACCAAATCTTCTCTGAATTGGCTAAGTATGGAGCCAAACTCCTCAGAGCAAAACCCCCCTTCCCCTGCATAGCTCTCCTCTCTTTCTTCCTTTTCTATTTCAGCTTCACTCTCCCAGAGCCTTAACCAGTTTGGGTAATTGGACCTAATGGAGACCCGGGTAAAGGCTCACAGGCATGTGTGGTGAGTGAGGAGTGAAGAGGTCGAGTAATCGGGTCGTGGCCAGGTTTGTGTGGGAAGTGCCACGAATGTGTCCATGAGGGGGAGGAGGAGGACCTCACCCTTAGTGTTGGAGGTGATAAGCCTCTAACACAAAATCAATTTATGCGACATCGGGCTGCTTTCCACTTCCGAGGTGGGACTAAATGACCCGCCTTCTTTTGCGCACACAGTAGCAGGATGTCCTCCTCAAATCGCGAGGCTGCAGCTACTCTCGACTCCAATCAAAGTCCTGGATGTGTGCATGCCTCATGTCCGCACCGCCTGGGGCTATCACCTGGAGTAGCAACACCTAGAGTGTAGCTTTAAGCTCGCTCCAAGCTCGATAGTAATGGCGGACCATGGCCTGAACCTGAAATCAATAGCACAGCCTCGCGGCCACGTTAAATCACTCAGGGAGCATCGTCGGACCACGGTGGATGTGATGAGAGTGGTTTCGTGGCATGTGGGTGGCTATGGTGGCATGTCAAGGGCTTACTATTGGCGTGGGAGTGGGCATGTTCGGTGGAATGTTTGCGTACTCGATGGAGTGATTGGAGTGAGAGAATGTGACCAGGAAGATGAGGCAAAGGTTGTAGGGTGGTTGGTGAGGTGGATGAAGGTGTGGAGCGACGGGAGCACCTTGCCGAATGTATCGCCGGAGGTGGAGAAGGTGACGGTGGTCAGTGGCGTCGGTGGGTCATTTTAGGAATAAAGCGACGGAAAGAGAGTGCGGAGGATAGGGAATTTAAGAGACCTAATCTAAGGGACGAAAGGGAAGGGAATCCCATGCCAGTATGGTTGCCGGACATGGGGAAGATGAAGACCTTCGAAGGTGAGGTGGCGGCGAAGATGAGGCAGAGGCAACATCGGCCATTGTTGCGCGACGTGGATGAATGTGGCAGAGTTAACCTGACCATTGGAATTGTGGTTGGGTGATGAGAGAGTGAGGGAAGAGCCACCGGAGCTTGCGGGGATTATGGCCAGTGAGGGAGAGAAGAATCAAGGGGGAACAGGCCCAAATTCAAGCTAAGGGAATGCGGTTGGATCTGGGGAGTCTTTAAATAGGTCTCTGATGAGGTTTCGTGCTTGGAAGCCAGGCTTCCAAGCAAGGCAGGCTTCACTAGAGATGGAAACTCTTAAGAGACGCAAATCTCTCATGCGTTCGCATGAGAGATTGGGAAACAATTAGGGCATCAAATTGGGTTCATATTGGAGGAAATTACTTAGAGAATCTCCCTTCCAATTTTGGAAGGGATTCTCTGAGCAATCAGCGAGAAACCTCCTTTCAAAGCTTGCCAGAGTAGGATTCCTTCACTATAATGGTGGAGGGCCCTATTTACAAAGATGATGAAGAAGCTAGGGGGCTAAATGAAAGAGTTTTTGAAAGTTAGGGGTAGAAGTGTAATCAGACTGGACCTTTTTGCAAAGTAGGTCAAGATGAGTTCCCCTTATGTCCAAACCTAATTTGGACCTAAGGAATCTAATGGTGAAGTTGGACTTTAGGTTTGACGACGTTTGACTGGGAAATTTATGCAAAAACCCAAATTAGGTAAATATCTACCTAGGACCCCATTCTAGGTCACGATGGTTTTAATGGCCAAATTAAAGGTTCTAAACTCTAGATAATATTTTTATATGAATTTTAGAGGGTTTAGGTGAATTTTATCCTAACCAGAACCTTGGTTAATCAAGTGGGCCTATTTTAGGGTTTCAAGAAGTCATTTAATTCGCAGGATACACACATACCCTTTTTTGTTTGATCCAACCCACTTATTATCTTATTAAGACCCTTTGACCTTTGTTTAGCCCTTGAGAAAACCCGTTGTTGTACTACATTGGTAAAATTACAGTTTTACCCTAGTTTCTTATTTTTCTCTCAGAAAGGCTATGCAGTGAATTAGGACCTTCAGTTGGTTATGTAGGAGCTTTTATTCTCTTCATTGGGTCAAAATGAGCTAGTTAGGGCTCATGATGGTGTTCCCATCATACCCCCATGCCTAGCTTTTGCTAGTCCCTTAGCAAAATTTTAAGGTTTTGACTTTGATCCTAGACCATTTAATCTTTTTGATGCTCATAATTATGATGTGTGCTTTCTTCTATGGATTAGGTTAGAATGTCGATAGTAGGCCTAGAGGTACTCAAGTACCAACCAAGATCTAGACCTAACCAACTCTAGGCTCAGTTTACCGTGAAGGTTTTTAAGGACCACAGGAACTATCCTAGGATTCGTTGAACTCCGCGGTTAAAGCACCCATGCTTGTAACATATTTTAGCCATGGTTCAGTTTGCAGTGCATTTTTGTAGGAGAGAGATAGAGGAATTTTTTTTGTTTTGGGAGTTTTCTCTCTCTTTTCTTTTTATTTCTAGCTTTAGATTAGCTTCACAACATGGTCTGTATCGGATTCCTAGTCCCCATCATCAATCCTCGAAGGGTTCTTAGTAATCGATGCTTCGGGATAGCACCGCCCATGGCAAACCCCAGAACCGTGGATTTCGAGATAATCCTGCCGATGGTGTTCTGTAGCTAATTCTTGACCCTGGCAATCGACATTTCGAGATAATGCCACCCATGGCATTTGAACCAGCACAGGGTGCTTACATGCCCCCGATAGGATATGTAGATATCCTAGGAGACAAGCACCAAGGAGACAATATGTTATTACACATCTCTGAGGGGAATTTCCTACCTCTCTACGTCGAGAACTCGTCCAAATCAACTTGTGTTGATTGGTCGCTCCTAATCTTGGCAACTTTTTTCAGAATAATTCAAATGTATTTACGTGATTTTGATACTTATGTGCATTGAACCAGACTGTGTGTGGATTGGGGTGCTTAGGTTACCGAGTCTTGCAAACCAGAGGCCAGTTAGCGAGGCTAAATACACCCTAAGCCTTAGAACTAATACTTAAGCTTCGCATTTTCCCCAACCTCTTGAGGACTATCCAGATCTTAGCAGATACTTGAATTTTTAAGGCTGGGAGTATAACCCAAGAGGCCTTAAATCAGCGTTCCTACTAATCTCTTTTGTGTTTCATTAGCACTTTTTTTTCCTTTCATTTTCTTCTTGATATGGTCTAGAACTTAGTTAATTCCTTAATTTCTTACTAATGACTATCTCTTTTCTTTTTCTTTCCAATTTGTTCTCCTTTTTTTGACATTTTTCACTTTTCCCTTTTCTCTCCTCAAGATTTGTATGGCCTTAAAATTTTCTCTCCTCTCAGAATTTTTTATTCTTTTTCAGGAATTTTTTTCATTTTTTTTGGTATCTTTGGAATATGTGATTTTTTTTATGAAACCTTTTCTTGTGACATGATTTTCATGGCATTTTGCACTTTCATACCCCCCCATGCCTACGATTTGCAATGTCCCTATTGTAAATTAGGTGGGTTTGAGTTCAGCTTAGATCATTCATTAGAACAGGTTCTGCGTGGGCGAACGGATCAAGAAGACAGTTTGCAGATGATTTCAAGCTCGGGTACGGGAACCTAAGGTGGGGTCAGTTGTTCTAATGGATGAACCCTAAAGTGCAATATGAATTTAGCATAGGAATGTCAAGAAAGGATTCAGGTTTTCAAAAATGACAGGTAGCCTCCCGTTAAGCGCTGAGTTTTATGCCATCGGCTGGGTGCAATGAGCTCCGGGGAATGGAGGGTAAAGGATGTCACAGCCAAATTTGTATTGATAAGGTCAATGAACGATTTGAGTCTCTATTCGTTCATGATGAAAGGTTCTAAATCATGGCTGAGTGGACTGATCTCGATGGCTCCATTTCCAAAGATTCGTTGGACGAGGTAAGGTCTAATCCATTTTGATCTGAGTTTTCCTAGGAATAGCTTGAGTTTGGCATCAAAGGGTAGGACCTTTTGACCAGGGTGAAAGATCTTTATGGATATGTGCTTGTCGTGAAAGGCCTCAACCCACTCTTTGTAAATTCGTGAATTCTCATACGCATCATGGCATAATTCATCGATCTCGCTCATTTGAAGCTTTCCGTGGTTTCCTACCTTAGAAAGATCTATGTTGTAGGTCCGTACTGCCCATTGGGCTTTGTGCTCCAATTCGACGGGGAGGTGACATGCCTTCCTATACACTAATCTGAAGGAAGACATACCTAATTGGGTTTTGTGGGCGGTCCTATAAGCCCACAAAGCTTCTGGAAGTCGGGATGACCAGTCTTTCCTGTCAGGTCGAACAGTAACCTGGAGGATTTTCTTGATCTCCCAATTTGATAGCTCAGCTAGACCAATAGTTTGGGGGCAATAAGGAGTAGAGATTCAGTGTGACACCTCGTATTTGGTCATCAGTGACTAAACTGAGCATTAGTGAAATGGGTCCCTCCAATAGAGATTATAGCACGTGGAATCCCGAACCGTGAAAAGATGTTCTGATGAATGAATTTGACAACCACCTTATGATCATTCGCTCGGGTCAGAATGGCTTCGATCCATTTAGACACATAGTCAACAATGAGTAGAATGTATTCGAAGCCGTTTGAAATAGGAAAGGGTCCCATGAAATCAATCCACCAGACGTCGAAGATTTCGCATATGAGAATTGGCTGTATGGGCGCCATATCATGATGGCTCATGTTGCCTAAGGTCTAACAACGAGTGCATGCCCTACAGTGATTGTATGCATCTTTGAAAATCATGGGCCAATAGAAGCCACACTGGAGGACTTTCGCTACAGTTTTATGACCTGAGAAGTGTCCACTGCATGCCTGGTCATGGCAAAAGGACAAGATGCCCTGAATTTCCACTTCCGAGACACATCGTTGAATGATTTGATCAGCACCGATGCGGAAAAGATACTGGTCTTCCCAGAAGTAGTACTTGGCATTGGAAAGCAATTTGTCCTTTTTGGCCTTCGGCCAATCAGACGGGATTTGATGTGATGTAGGTAGTTTACTAGATCAGCAAACCATGGAAGCCCTATACTGATAGTCAGGAGGTGCTCATCAAGAAAATGTTCCGTAATGGGCCTGAAACTGTCAATAATATCAGAAGGAAGGTGGGACAAGTGATCAGCTACCACATTCTGTTTTCATGCTTTGTCTTGAATCTCGAGGTCGAACTCTTGCAACATCAAGATCCAGTTGATTAATTGAGGTTTTGCATCCTTCTTCGCAAGAAGATGCATCACAATTGTGTTATCAGAGTAATGATAACACGGGAACCCAGAAGATATGATCTGAACTTTTCCAGGGCAAATACTACAGTTAGTAGCTCTTTCTCAGTAACTGTGTAGTTACGCTGAGCCTCGTCAAGTGTCTTGCTAGCGTAGTAGATGACCTTGCCCAAGTAACGCTTCTATAGCGAAATCAGATGCATAGTACATGATCTAAAAGGGTTAAGACTAATCAAGGGACTATAGGATCAGAGCTTGGGTAACTCGATCACGTAGGGTTTCAAATGCTTGAGTGCATTCCTTGGAGATTTCGAAAGGAACATCCTTAGATAGTAGAATGGTCAGGGGGCATGTGATATTTGAGAAATTAGGAATGAATCAATGGTAAAACTGACATGCCCCAAAAAAGAACGGATGTCCTTGATCGAGCTAGGCATAGGGAGCTTGGAAATCAGATTCACCTTGGCTCGATCAACCTGGATGTATTTTTCTTATATTAGACGTCCCAGGATAATTCCTTCAGACACCATAAAATGGCTCTTTTCCTAGGAAAGAATCAGATTCACGTCAATGCACTGCCTAAGGATCTGGACCAAGTGCAGGAGATAGTTGTCAAATGATTCGCCAAATACTGAAAAGTCATCCATGAAGACTTCCAGATAATCACCTACCATATCTGAGAATATGGCAAGCATGCACTGCTGAAAAGTAGTAGGTGCATTGCAGAGACCAAACGGCATCCTTCGAAACGCATACATCCCGAAGGGGCAGGTGAAAGTGGTCTTTTCTTGGTCCTTAGGATGAATTGCCACCTGGTTACAATCGAAGTACCCGTCCAAAAAGAACCTATTTCCTACTAGTTTCTCAAGGATCTGATCAATAAACGGTAGTAGGAAATGATCCTTCTTTGTGGAGGTATTGAGTCTTCTATAATCAATGCAGACTCCACGAATTTACCACACCGGTCGATATGATTTCTTCGGTTTCAGTCGTGATCACGGTGAGTCCTTCCTTTTTAGGCACAACCTGGAGTGGACTCACCCACCGATTATTGGAGATTGGGTAGATGATCCTAGCATCTAAACACTTGATGATCTTTTTCATGACCTCTTGCAGATTAGGATTCAGATGTCTCTGCATTTTGTGGGAAGGTCGTATACCCTCTTCAGTATAGATGTGGTGTGTGCAGTAAGAGGGGCTGGTGCTAGTCAAATAATCGAGAGTCCATCCAATGGCTCTTCGACATTGCTGGAGAACAGTAATCAGATGGGATTCCTGATCAGGTGTGAGTCTGGAGTTGATAATCACAGGAAACGTCTGATTGGAACCCAAAAAGACGTACTTTAAATGGTCGAGAAGAGGCTTGAGTTCCAAGACAAGGTTATCAGTAGTAGCGGGTGGTTCTGGGTGTGTGTCAGGAGCAAGGGAGGGAGTTATGGGTGTGTCTAGGTCAAGTTCGGACTCCTCTGATTGAGGGTTTTTATCCTCTTGTGGTTGATCAGAAGTACTTAGGTTTTCCTTAATATACGGATCATCAACCACAGCCTTGATATCACATATCTGTTCTATAACTCTACAATTAATCCCTTGTTGGGCCTTAAAGATGTCAATCTTTAATGTCTACTTCCTAAATTTCAGTTCAATTTGGCCCTCCTCATAATTTATGTTGGCCCTAGCGATGGCCAGAAAGGGTCTCCCTAGTATGATCGGTGTGTTCCTCGGATTTTCTAGAGTATCCATATCTAAGACTACAAAGTACACCGGGAAAAAGAAATCCCGAGCCCTAACAATGCAATCCTCAAGAACTCCTTTAGGTGACTTGATAGATTGATCAGCCAACTGTAATGTCACCTCTGTTGGTTTGAGCTTCGATTCCTCAAGATGGTAAAGTAGGGATGTAGGTATTAGGTTTACGAAGGCTCCTAGATCTAATAAAGCTCTATCAAATTGGATATCACCAATTGTAGAGGAAATCAGGAGAGTACCTGGGCCTTTCGCCTTAGGTGGGAGTTTGCTTAAAATTACAGAGCTGGCTTGCTTTGACAATACGATTGGGCTCCCACTTTTCATTCATGGCTTATGCTTAAGTGTACATATGTCTTTCAGAAATCATGCGTAAGTCGATACGTGGTGGATTGCATCCATCAAGGGGATGTTTATCTAGACCTGTTCAAAGAGCTTGACTAAGTCCTCCTCAAGTGCCACGGGTTTGTTTGTCCTCTTTCCCTTGGTCAACACCTTAGGTAATGGAACCCTTAATGGTTCCTCTAGAATAGGTCCAGGTTCTTGCTCTGGGATAGGGGTATCCTGGATGACTATCCTAGGGTTTGGGTTACTACTAGGCTGAAATGGTTTGGGTAAGGTAGGTCTTGTGTTGCTTTGCCACTACAAGTTGTTACTGAATTTAGTCCTGCCTGGTTTTGGTTTGGTATGGGTAAAATAGGTGGCTGCTGCTGAAATCCCGAATATGATGTCAAAGCTTCCATCCCGTCAAGTGATGGAATAGAAGGGGCCTGATAAATCATGTGGGCTTGGCCCAGATTTGGGTTCATAACGCCCCTCTGGTTTGGCACATTATTCGGATTCGGTAGAGGTTGAGAAGGGAGTGTGCCAGGTTGGCAGGAATTTTCCATCTGGGTGAGTTGAGTGCGAACCTTTGTGATCTCATCTTTCTGCTATTTTTACATAGCTGCATTCGTCTTTTGAATGTCAACCAGAGTTTGAAGGATGAGAGTCATTTGATCTCTCTGAGTTGGCCCAGATTGATTGGTAGGGTTGGGCCGAGGTTGAGGCGGCTGATATGGATGAGGAGCTTGTGGATGGGGTTGATATGGTGGTCTCTGATTCTAATTGTTTCTTGCCCATAGGAAATTGGGATGATTCCACCATCCGAGGTTGTCGGTATTTGAGAATGGATCATTCTGGATGGTGTTGAGGTCCTCGTAGGTCTGAGGAACCTTAGAAAAATTAGAGTACGAGGGTTTAGAGTTTCCCCAACGAGAGTAGGCAGGATCGGAGTTTCCTTCGGTCCTAAAGTCAGACGGGGGTGGATAGGGTCCATCCCCTGAGAAGATCGGTGATAGATGTTATGCACAGCTTCCCTCCCAGAGGGTGGCTTTGCGAACGAGTTTTGCATAGAGGTCGCTTGCTGCAGATGTCGAGTTAGCTCATCCACCTTCCTCTCAATGATAGAGAGCTTGTCCAACCGACTGACCATTAATTCCAAGTTGACAGATGCGGACAGGTCCTACATCTCGTGTGCTCCCCTTGGATTCATCGATTCACGGGCATTCGCCTGGTTGAATAAGCCCATGGAGTCATTATTGATGGAATTCTCACACATGTTCTCGAGAATCTCCCACACAGTGTCTTCGTGTTGACCCATGATATTTCCTCCGCAAGTTGCATTTACGAATAAATGGATATCTTCACTGAGTCCCTGGTATAAAAACTGGACTTGTTCCGATTTATGAACTCCTTGGTGGTGGCACTTTCGCATGAGATCCAGGAAACAGTCCCATGCTTCATGAAGTGGTTCTCCAAGCTGCTGTGTGAAGTGTGTGATCTGGTGCCGTAAGGCATTCGTTCGACCAACTAGGAAGAACATTTTTAGAAACTCGGATTGTAGTTCAACCCATGTGTTGATTGGATGCGTTTGAGTCTGATACCAGTGAGTTGCTTTGTCCATGAGAGAGAAGGAGAACATCTTCATGAGAAGAATATCCTGATTTTGGACATTTGACCCGAAGGTCTGGGCCAGATGCTTGAGTTATTTGATGTGTTGGAAGGGATCCTCGGAATTGAGCCCTTGAAATTTTGGAATAGCATGAATCATGTTGGGCTTGAGTTTAGAATCAGGACCTCCAGTCAGGATTTGGACTCGAGGTTCGATCGCCATCGCAGCAGGATTGTAGTGATCTCGCATCATAGGATGCTACGGTGGATTCATAAAGGCTTGGAATAAATCATTAAGGCACTGAAGTTGGTTCTCAATGTTATTCTCTTCTTCTACAAGTTGTGCCATGATGATGGAAGAAGGAGAATTGGGTTCAGATGAATCAGAGGAGATGTCTATGTGATGTGGTTGCTACACAAACACGGAAGTTGAGGCCTGGCCTCGACGGGAGTGAATAACTAAAGGAGGCCTCAAGGATGGTCATAAGGACCTCCTACCGAACATGCACTGATGGTCTGGGTGAGAGTAGAATGTGATGGACCCAATCAAGACACCTAAAAACTTTGGATGACTATAGAGGTTCAGGAAGGATGATACCCCTTAGTCAGAAAGCCGTCCACCTGAGAAATACCTGGGCAGCCAGAGAGGGAGAGTCCTGCAAAGACCCCTACACAGTAGATCCCCCCACGAGTTATAGGGTTTCCCCCACCCGACCTCTCTTGTCATCGATGTTCCAGGTAAACCAAAATGGGGACTTGACCTCTTAAGTCTACCAGTTTTATTAAAGAGCAAGGGTGCTTAAGATTTAACTTGAACTTTAGATGTATTGAGTGCAAAAAGTGACCTAATTTTAAGGTTGGTTGACCCAACAAGGTGGGTCAAACTTCACCTATTTGTCCTTTGAGAAGTTTTAGGTCCCTTCTTTTAGGATTCAAGTGAGATTTTAAGAGCCTGAATTTTAGGGTTTGCTTGAATAAATCACTTCAACTAAGGCTTAGGCACACATCTTTTTGGAGAGTTGATTCTTGCTTATGAAAGTGTGTCTCTAAAACCCTAACTTGAAATCCTTAATTGGCTCTACTTTTGGTCCACTTTAATTTGCCAATTGTGGTATCTAGGGTTCAAACAAGAAAGTGGTAGCCCTAATTACCTTAAATGGGTGCACAAATCAGTTTTGTTTGTTGAAATCAAATCAAGCAACTTGATGAATTAGCTAAGAATGTAAAGCAAGTAGCCCTAATTGATTTTGCTTTTTTTTTCCTTTTCAAAATGAGGGGCTTAAGAGAGAGAGTAATTATTAATTACCTGCCCCTGTCATGTTTGATGGGCGACTGTCTTTCTTTGAATCTTTTCTTTGAATCTTCTCCCCTAAAATAACCACAACAAAAGAGATATAGCAAGTTAGTACCAAATCAGGAATTGTAATCAAGAATTCTAAATCGCCCGTTGTTCCCCAGCAACGGCACCAAAATGTTTAGAGCATTGAATCGGTGATTAAAAGTGTTGCATTCTAGTACAATCGAAATAACGTTCAAAACAAATATAATTTTATAACTCAAAAATATTTTGTGGTCGAACACAGGGTGCAAATGGAATTCACAAACTAATCTCAACAATAAATGCAATTTAAACACAAATCATTACTCAAAAACTAATCATGAATGTAGAGGATATGGGTATGTCAAGAGTAAAAAGAATTGTTGGACCAGAGAATAGTTAATCAAATTAATTAAAGAAGAAAATAAAAAATTCAGACTTCTGATTGCAAAATCAGACGTCTTAAACAACTATGGCTACAGTGTTTTTCCTTCTTTTCTTCTTCTGATCGCTTTCTCTGATTTCTCTTTTCTTCTTCTTCTTCTTTTGCCTTTGCGAGCCCTCTTCTTCATTCTCTTCTTTCTTTCCTTAGCTTTCTCTGTCTTCTCCTTTCTTCTTTCTCTACCTTTGGCATTAAGCTTCTGATGAACACACATAAATTCAAGATAAATTGCCTATTTTTGATAGTTCCAAGGCTTAGCATTGCATATCATGTTATAAATATTGCATAACATCCAATGCATGGCATTTAGGATAGTTGTACATTTTATATCTTATTTCCTTCATTTTTTTATGGCCAGGGGGGCAATGTGACATCCATACAGGTTTCGGATGGAAAATCCGAGTGTACGGATGGATCTGGAGCGACGATCGCAGTTTGGCATTGTGGGAATCATCTTGATCTGAGCACCATAGCACCCTCTACAAGAAGAAGAAGATGGACGACCTAGATGGCGCCATGTGGTGCCATCCAGGTCGCCCAACACCGGCCAGTAGCATCGCCCAACTACTTCTTCATCCATGCCCTTCAATCCTAGCCATTGGATCAAGATCCAACGGCTGGGAGGTGGATGCACCAAAACACTCCACGTGACACAAGGGGAGGATTGCCGCAACGGTGGAGGCACTGGTTTGCAAAGGAGGGGCGTGGGTTCGATTCCCCGCAACCCCTCCAATTCGCAATTGGGCAGGTGCTTGGAGCGGAAAAGCAGCGGCAACACCAGCCCAAGGTAGCGTGTGCACGCATGCGCAGGCCAACGCATAGCAAGTGCGCACGCCAGCGCATAGCACATGCGCACACAGCTAGGTGCGCTCGTCAGCCCATGTGATGAGCGGGGCAGGTGGCGCGGGCGCAAGGGCAGTTGGCGCCAGCTTTCAGCGATAGCTGGGCTGACCTACAGCGACGCTTACAGCTGTCGCTATTTTATTGCAAGTCAGCAGAGCCAGCGATGGGCATGGGTGGAGGTGAGCTGTCTATGGCAACATTTCCAACGACAGTCTGGAGGTCGCTAAAGGTCCTCTATCCATTTTTAGCCACTTCTCCACCACTATAAAAGGACCTTCACCCCCTCCCTTCCAAGCCATCTCTACCTACTCCACTCCCACCTACTCCCAAGCTCTAGCAAGCCTACGAACGCTCCATTGGAGCGTGTTCTCAAGCTCCCAAGGTGCCTATTAGTGTAGCAAACCTCTGCCCCACCAAATACTCCTCCAACTTCCCATCTCCCTTCATAGGTCACCTTGGAGCTATCTTCCCACCTCCATTCCGGTAGTAGATCACCTCCGTCTTCTCACCTCCATTCTGGAGCTACGCTGAAGCTTTCCTCAAACCGACGTTCTCTAGCATCTCACCTCCGTCGTCCCGATTCTCACCTCCTTCGTCCGAGCTTCCGCCAGGAACCATCGTCTCACCGAACAGCCGATTCGGGAGATTTCCTCTCACCCCCCTCTCTTTTTATGCTTTTATACTTCATTGTAATTGACATTGGCTTGATATATATATCATATTTGTTCCATTTCTATCTTGTTATTCATCCTACTTCCCTTTTATTTCAAAAATACAAAAAAAATAACAAAACCCTAAAATACCAAAAAGAAACGAAATGAAGCGTGATTTTCAAGTAAAGTAAACGTCGCCTCCCTATGTTCGACCTGGGACTCCCTTGGAGTTTCGGTATAAATTTTATCTGATCGACGTGTTTTGCAAGTACGACGATGGGTTACTTGTAACCCCGATTTCTAACACACGAAACACGACATGACCATTTTGGCTCCATTGTCGGGGAGGCAACGGAATTTACTTTATTGTTTATTGTGTTTCTTTGGATTTACATAGCACTAACCCTACTTGTCTTTGATCTACTATCTTGCAGGTATCCTAGCATGGAGATCCAAGTGTGGTAGATCGGAGTAAAGTGCGAGTAGAGTACTCTGTAAGTGTCCCCCACTTCCCCCACCACTAGTTCTTTTCGCCACAATCATAACCAAGACATAACCTACTTAGGTGTTTGCATAGATGCTAGGATAGACTTTGTTTGTCTTGTTTACCACCTTCACCCATCTCACCCACATCTTATATAAAAAAAAATAAAAAGATATTTCTGTGGGACAAATCAATTTACACACTCTATACACCCACATTTGAGGCACATAATCGGATTTGATTTTCATCTACTCAACCGGGTTTCCGACCCGGTACACGAATTCAACACATAAAAGAGTAGAAATCATATTAGGTTAACCATCTTTTTGTGTGCCTTAATTGGTTGTGCATTTCAGCCAATTGAGTGAATTGTTTGGGCCGCACCACCTAATCTAAAAGAGGTTCATTTTCTAGCTGCCCCATAAGATTCAATAATTAGGTCAAGCCAAGCACTCCATATTTTTCTTGATTTCTAAAGGAAAATACTTGAACACGTGCTTTCAACAACAAACTTGGTTTGCCTCACAAAACTTGGTTGAAAACACCTAATATTTGAATCCTAAAAGCTATTAAGTAAGATTCAAATCCTAAAACTCACCTCATCATTAATAATCCTACTTGAAAACCTCTTGGTTGCGCACATTCACACGTTCTCAAACAAATCATTAAGGGCACAACCCATTAAGGGCCCATCACATTCTAGAGCACCAATTTCCCAAGCCTAACTAAAATCAATTAGACGTTGGCCCTAAGGATTCATTCGCTCATCGGGATCTAGATTGAGATTATTCATGATTAACCTAATTATGCTAGTTAATCTGATGTCTAGCTAGGGGAGTAGCGTCAAACGACCGTAGCTGGGGGTACACTATGAACCAGAGGCGCAAGCCAAAGGAAGAACCTTCTCCCCAGTCCCTCCTTCTAACTGGTTGGATTGCCTGGACATAAGTAGAGTAAATCGTCCATAATCTTAGGATGGGTTTTGAGAGTCAGTAAACCTTAGGCTACCCCATCTAAGGGCAGGCTTGTATTCTTGTGTTGCAGAGTTCCCTTTTTCTCTCCCGTCCTTCCAACTTCCTTCTAGTGTATGCTTGGGAGGAGGTCATTGAACCCTAGATTGGAAGGATTTTTAGACCATTCAAGGAGGCAGAGGTTGAGCTATAGCTAAGCAGATCCCATGGCTGATCAACAATTACCTCCCCCGCCTTCGAACCAGCCGGAGCTGATTCAGAGGCAGTTGGAAGAATAGCAGCAGATGCAGCAATGGTTCCAACGCATGCATGGTCAGGGCGCTCAACCCTTTAAGGATTTTTATGATCCTTCAAACTATGGGGAACGTCCTGGCGTCATGATTCCCGCCAGAGACATTGAAATCAAGCACCAAGTCTTAAGTTTGATTAAGCATTTTCATGGGCTTGGCTCAAAGGACCCATTCTAGCACCTGGAAGATCTAGCAACGTTGGTCCAGACCACCAGAGCAAGGAATGTGAACGAAGAGCAAATGATCATGAGGCTTTTCCCCCACTCTCTCAGGGACAAGGCTGCACATTGGTACCGAACTATAGGAAGGCCGATTAAAACTTGGGCTACTCTTTAGTCAGCTTTCTTAAAGAAATTCTTCCCTATCGGAAGGACCAATGCATTGCGATGGGCGATTACCACTTTCGCCCAGCGGCTGGGGGAACCGCTTCATGGTGCCCGGGAGCGATTCTAGGAACTTTTGAGGAAGTGTCCACACCACGAGGTGCCGAAATGGCAACTCGTGTAGATTTTCTATCGTGGGTTGGTTGAGCAACTCCATAATCATGTGGACGCCTCCTACGGAGGCAATTTTCTCAACAGGGATGCAGATAGTGCATGTGACCTATTTGAGGAAATGAGCGAGAACTCAATTAATCATGCCTCCATGGATGCATTCAACCTGTCCCAACAACCTAGGTCAAGTGCTAATGAGATCCAGGACTCTCATTCATTTAACATGAATTAATTTGTAATATGCTAGATTAAATGGACTTGGTTGCTAAGAAAATGGAAGAATGGATGTCTAGGAATTCAGGAAACACTTCTTTACCCACTCAATCCCAGAATTCGGGATTCCATTCCTCACGAGCTCCCATGGGGTGGGAATTCGTGAATCAACTCGATTCGGCTCAACCTGTGAGTCACGATTTCTCGGAACCATATGGGTTCCAAATTGGGGCCTTTGATCCCAGTTTCTCTGATCCTTCCTTCTCTTCATCCTCGTTTTATGAGGATTCATATGCAATGCAGGAGAATGTTAGGTCCAGCCCATATTCAAACACTTTCAACTCGGGTGGAGGAACCACCCTAACTTCTCTTGGAAAAATCAGGGGCAACAGACCCAATCTCGACCCAGCAACTATGCATCTCAAAAACCCATGGGTCAGGGTCAAGTATACACCCAGTTGCCCCTGAGACCGGTTAATCAGCCATCTTGGAATGCCCAGCAATCTGCGGGGCAGGCTGATTTGAACTGGCAGATGGTGGAAATGCAAGGGTCCATGCTTCAGCTTATGCAACAAATGATGACATCCTTGGATAACTTGCAATCTGGGTTAATTGCAAACACTCGACAACCTGGATCCCTACCATCTCAACTTGTACCATACCCGTGTAATGTGCAAAATCAAGGCAATAGAGCCCAAGGGTACGGGAATCAAATGGACCCACACGCGCATGCTTAGGTGGTTGGGCAGGGTCCCTCTTCTTCCTCTTTTGGTTACATGACCAACCAAGGCCCTCCAATCTTCACTAATCCACCTCAAGACCCAAACCCTTATGCCTCTGCAAACTCTGTCACCTTGAGAAGTGGGAAGCAGACCCAGAACCCAAAATTACCTTCTAGAAGTCAAAATCCTGGGGAGCTTGAGAAAGAGAAGGAGGAGGCTGAAGAAGACAATAAGGCCTAGGGTCCGAAAATTGAAAATTCCACCCATATTCTGTTCCCTGCGGCCCTATTCAAAACCAAGAAGAAGAAAACCCTAGACAACAATGAGGAGCTCTTGAATTTATTCAAGAGCGTAGAGATCAATATTCCACTCCTCGATGCTATTAAGCACATCCCGGCTTACGTTAAATTCTTGAAAGAACTGTGTACCCAAAAGCGTAAGCTGAGAGAACCCACTCCGAGGAAGGTGATTCTCTCTGAGCAGGCAAGTTCTGTAATCCTGCATCACCTTCCTCAAAAGAACAAAGATCCACGTGCCCCCTTGATCTCGTGCATTATTGGGGAATACACTTTTGATAGGGCACTATTGGACCTAGGTGCATCCATCAACCTAATCCCAACTTCTATTTATTAGAAGTTTGGGTTAGGTGAACTCAGGCCAACCTCAGTAATGCTACAATTAGCGGACTGATCGATCACCACACTGAGTGGCATTATTGAGGATGTAATTGTCAAGGTCAAGGATTTCTATTTTCCTGTAGATTTCCTCATCCTCGACATGGATGTACCTAATGATTTGAGGAACACACCCATCATTCTTGGGCGTTCATTCCTAGCTACCGTCAAGGCCAACATAAACTGTGAAAGCAGTAGTATGGAGATCTCCTTTGGGGATAAGAAATTAACTCTGGACATTTTTAAGGCGATAAGAGGATTTGAGGATTGTGGATTCATTGAGGAACTCGAGGATCAGGATCTTGAGACGTGTATGACAATCAATGCACTCAAGGACTCCATTTGCTTTAGTGAACCCAAACCACAACCCTCCTCCATGGTAGACCTACCACATCCTAAAGAGGTTGTTGATTTTGTTCATTCCCAGCCTCTTCCACTGGATCGTCCTGAGGAATCATCATCAACATCCTCCCTTCCTACGATTCTAAACCTACCCCAGCTGGAATTAAAACCATTGCCCAAAAATTTGAAACATGAGTTCTTAGGATCGGAAAACACACTCCCTATGATTATTAGTGTTGATTTGACTAAGGAGCAAGAATTGAGGTTAATTAAGGTCCTTAAGAACAACAAGGAGGCAATTGGTTGGACCATCCATGACCTTAGGGGGATCGAGCCATCTTATTGTAACCATCGTATTTTCATGGAAGATGGATCTTGCCCTTCTCGTGAAATGCAAAGGAGACTAAACACGAATATGCGAGAAGTGGTCAAGAAGGAGATAATTAAGTGGCTCGATGCTAGGATTATTTACCCAATCTCAGATAGTCCGTGGGTTAGCCCTGTTCAGATTGTACCCAAGAAGGCGGGAATAACCGTTACGGCTAATGAGAAAGGGGAAACCTTTACCACTCGTTCAGCTTCTGCTTGGAGAGTCTGTATTGACTATAGGAAGCTGAACACTGCCAATAAAAAGGATCACTTCCCTTTGCCATTCATCGATCAAATCCTCGAAAGGTTAGTTGGTAAAAAATATTTTTGCTTCCTGGACGGTTATTCGGGATATAACCAAGTCCCCATCCATCCCGAAGACCAGGAAAAGACAACTTTCACATGCCCCTACGGAACCTTTGCATTCCGTAGAATGCCGTTCGGGCTTTGCAATGCGCCTGCGACTTTTCAAAGGTGCATGATGGCCATCTTTTTTGACATGGTGGGAGATTGTCTTGAGGTGTTCATGGATGATTTCTCCATTTTCAGAGATTCATTTGAGTCTTGCCTGGCTAACCTGGAATTGATCCTTCAGAGATGCATCAAAACATGACTAGTCCTTAGATGGGAAAAGATCCACTTTATGACTCAGGAGGGCATCGTCCTGGGTCACGCGGTTTCTAATCGGGGAATTGAAGTTGATAGAGCTAAGGTGGATGCTATATCTAGACTTCCTCCACCCACATCCGTAAAACAGATTCGCTCTTTTCTTGGGCATGTGGGTTTTTATAGAAGATTCACTAAGGACTTCTCGAAGGTTGCTCGGCCCTTGAGTAACCTTTTGGCCAAAGATGCGCTGTTCGAGTTTGATGAATCATGTCGTAAGGCATTTGATTTATTAAAAATGGCCGTCACCTGTGCCTCGATATTGCAACCACCTGTCTGGACAGCCCCATTTGAGATTATGGCTGACGCATCTGATTATGCCGTCGGGGCTATCTTGGGTCAAAAGATTGAGAAAAAGCCCTCTGTGATTTACTACGCTAGCAAAACTCTGGACGAGGCCCAAAGGAATTACACGTTACTGAAAAAGAATTGCTAGCTGTAGTTTTCGCTCTAGAAAAATTCAGGGCTTATCTGTTAGGTTCTCACGTCATCATCTACACCACCACTCGACCTTAAAACATCTCTTGGCCAAAAAGTATGCCAAACCCCAGCTTATTCGCTAGATTCTGCTGCTTCAAGAGTTCGATCTTGAAATCAAGGATAAAGCCGGGGCACAAAATGTAGTGGCAGATCACCTTTCGAGAATCCTAATTGATTCCCCTCATTTGGATGTTCCGATCTATGATACTTTTCCAGATGAAACTATCACCACAATCTCGGGAATCCGAACCCCCTAGTTTGTAGATATTGTCAATTACTTGGCCATTGGTCAAATTCCTCAGGATTGGACCAAACAACAACGGGATAGACTTATATCTGAGGCCAAATATTATTTTTGGGATGATCCCGAGTTGTACCACATTGGCGCTGATCAAATTATTCGCCGATGCATCCCGGAAGTCAAGTTCCATAGCATACTTGAGTTTTGTCCCACATCTACTTGTGGTGGACACTTTTTCGAGAAAAAGATAGGTGCAAAAATTTTGCAATCTGGATTCTATTGGCCATCATTACTTAAGGATGCCTAGGAATTCTCTAGGTCATGCACCCAATGCCAGACACTCAGGAACATGGCTAAGAGAGATATGATGCCCCTGAACACCAATTCTGTCCGTCGAAATTTTTGACATTTGGGGCATCGACTTTATGGGACCGTTCCCTCCTTCATTTGGACACCAATATATTCTGGTCGCTGTTGATTACTTGTCGAAGTGGATCGAGGCAATTCCCACCCGGACTAATGACCACAAGGTGGTCATCGATTTTGTGAAGAGAAATATCTTCAGTCAGTTCGGGGTTCCTAGGGCAATTATTAGTGATGGTGTCACGCATTTCACTCATGCCCAATTTCTGAATTTACTGGGGAAATACGGGGTGAGCCATCGGATTTCCACACCCTACCACTTTCAGATGAACGGACAGGCCGAGGTCTCCAATCGGGAGATCAAGAACATTTTGCAGAAAACCGTTAGGCCTGATAGGAAGGATTGGACCCAAAAGCTATATGATGCTCTTTGGGCTTACCGTACGACGTACAAAATGCCTATCGATATGTCTCCATTCCGTCTAGTGTTTGGGAAGGTGTGTCACTTCCCCGTAGAACTTGAACACCAGGCATTTTGGGCCATCAAGAAATGTAATGTGGACCTTGAGTTGGCTGGGAAAACCAAGAAACTCCAACTATCTGAGTTGGACGAGCTTCAAAATGATGCTTATGAAAATGCCAGAATCTATAAGGCAAGGACCAAAGCTCTCCATGACCAGATGATTTCATGTAAGAGCTTTGAGCCGAACCAGAAGGTTTGCCTTTTCGATTCTCAATTGAAGCTTTTCCCCAGTAAACTCAAGTCTAAGTGGGGCAGCCCGTTCGTTATTAAGCGGATTTTCCCTAATGGGGTTGTCGAAATCTCTGACCAAAAGACGGGTAATATTTTCAAGGTCAATGAGCAGCATCTCAAACCCTTTATTGACCATGTGCTCCTTGAACCCGTCTCGGATAAGGTTACTCTTACCTTGCCATAACCACTGCAGGCTGATCATCGCCCAACTGAAGGTACTAAACTCAGCACATGTAAAGATTGTTCCAAGTTGGCCTACATCTCATGGAAACCAAGTGCTATTCTTCCACTTCTACTCTCTTGCATGCTTTCATTTTTTTTCACAATGAAGACATTGCAATAGCTAAGCATGGGGGGTGGACATAGTTTATAACCATTGTGTCAGCTGTAACGGTGATTTGCTGTTATTCGATTCTTGTTTTAAAAAAAAGAAAATAAATAAATAATAATAATAATAAAATGAAATGAAAATTTGAAAAAAAAAATAGAATTAGGAGACGAGAACTTAGGCATTAGGAGTTGTAAACTTTAGGAATTGATTCTTTGAGACCTGAACACTTAGACTCTTCAGGTCTTCGGGATTAATTAGCCTGGGTGCCCACTCGAATGTGGATTTAGTCTCGAGTCCTCGCCAATTAAAATTTATTTTAATTTCATAAATAATTTGAGATGATAAGTATGTGACTTATCAACCCACCCTCTGATTTTGGGGGGACTTTAAGCCTAAGCATCTAAACACATTATTTTGCACTGACTCATTTCCGACAGTTTTACGAAAATTGGGTAGCTAATGGACCGACTTGGGTGGTATGGCTAGCAAGTTGTCGGTGGTAACGGCTCATCGGCTGGTTGTCCAGAGCCCAACCACAAGACCATTTTTGTTGTACTGCCTTTAGGCAAATCTTAGATCAGGGAAGAAACCTACTTAAAAAAAAAAAGAGAAAAAAAGGAGAAAAAAATAATAATAAAAGAAAATAAAACCACACTTCACCGCATGAGTATGGCTGGCAAGTTGTCGGTGGTAACAGCTCATCGGCTGGTTGTCCAGAACCCAGCTCACAAAAGAAATTGCATAATAATTCCCAAAAGACTTAGGGAAGAAGCGGGGAAGTAGAATAAACCGGGGAGATATACACTGGATTCACTCTTGTGTTGACCCCATAAATAAAAGTAGGGAGAAAGCTACCGATTGTAAAGATAAACCTTTAAGCAAGGTCACCTAGGGTCGTAGAAACCTGAAGTCTATCTTAACGGCCGTTTTGTGAGTCTATCACTTTTTCACAAAGATGCTTAGCACCTAGAGTCATTTTCAAGTCTTGGGCGGGTCGGGCAGCCGTAAAAAGTTATCCCGTAACTCTCAAACTCCAAAAGTACAAAAAAATTAGAAAAGAAAAAAAATTATCTCCTCAAATAAGGCAAGGGCTCGAACGATCTATATTCTGGCAAGCACCCAGGCACTGTTGAGTTTTTGTAATTAGGTCTTGGGGATGAGATTTTCCAAAGCAATCAATGAATTTTGCCTAA
This sequence comes from Thalassia testudinum, assembly GCA_037157565.1. Lineage (NCBI taxonomy): Eukaryota > Viridiplantae > Streptophyta > Magnoliopsida > Alismatales > Hydrocharitaceae > Thalassia > Thalassia testudinum. The sequence continues at coordinate 118,304,132 of JAZHRO010000014.1, forward strand.
TTACTCGAACCCTGATTCTACTTTTATACATAGCATTTAGGTTAATTTTGCTAGGGACTAGCAAAAAGTAAGCATGGGGGTATGATGAACACAAATAAATTCAAGATAAATTGCTTATTTCTGATAGTTCCTAGGCTTAGCATTGCATATCATGTTACAGCATCCATTGCATGGTATTTAGGATAGTTGTATATTTTATATATTAATTCCATCATTTTATATGGCCAGGGGGCAATGTGACATCCATACAAGTTTCGGATGGAAAATCCGACCGTACGGATGGATCCGGAGCGACGATCGAAGTTCGGCATCGTGAGAATCATCTTGATCTGAGCACCGTAGCACCCTCTACAAGAAGAAGATGGATGGCCCAGATGGCACCACGTGGCGCCATCCAGGCCGCCCAACACCAGCCAGCAGCATCGCCCAACTCCTTCATCTGCACCCTTCAATCTTAGCCGTTGGATCAAGATCCAACGGCTGGGAGGCGGATGCACCAAAACACTCCACGCGACACAAGGGGAGGATTGCCGCAACAGTGGAGGCGTTGGTTTGCAAAGGAGGGGTGCAGGTTTGATTCCCCGCAGCCCCTCCAATTCGCAATTGGGCGGGGGCTTGGAGCAGAGCGGCTGCAGCAGCGCCAGCCCAAGGTACCGTGCATGCGCACGCGTAGGCCAGCGCATAGCAAGCGTGCACGCCAGCGCATAGCACACACGCACACAGCTTGGCACGCATGATGAGAGGGCCAGGCAACGTGGGGGCAAGGGCGGTTGGTGCCAGCTTTCAGCAAAAGTTGGGTTGGCCTACGGCGATGCTTACAGCTGTCGCTAATTTATTGCAAGCCAGCAGAGCCAGCTATGGGCATGGGTGGAGGTGAGCTATCTACAACAATGTTTCCAGTGACGGTCTGAAGGTCGCTAAAGGTCCTTTATCCATTTTTAGCCTCCTCACCACCACTATAAAAGGACCTTCACCCCCTCCCTTCCAAGCCATCTCTACCTACTCTACTCCAACCTACTCCCAAGCTCTAGCAAGCCTACCAACGCTCCATTAGAGCTTGTTCTGAAGCTCCCAAGGTGCCTATTAGTGTAGCGAACCTCTGCCCCACCAAATACTCCTCCAACTTCCCATCTCCCTTCGTAGGTCACCTTGGAGCTGTCCTCCCACCTCCATTCTGGCAGCAGATCACCTCCGTCTTCTCACCTCCATTCCGGAGCTACGTTGAAGCTTTCCTCAACCCGACGTCCTCCAGCATCTCACCTCCGTCGTCCTGCTCCTCACCTCCTTCGTCCGAGCTTCCGCTAGGCACTGTCGTCTCACCGAACAGCCGATTCGGGAGATTTCCTCTCACCCCACTCTCTTTCTATGCTTTTATAGTTCATTGTAATTGACATTGGCTTGATATATATATCATATTTGTTCCATTTCTATCTTGTGATTCATTCTACTTGTCTTTTATTTCAAAAATACAGAAAAATAACAAAACCCTAAAATACTAAAAGAAACGAAATGAAGCGTGATTTTCAAGTAAAGTAAACGTCGTCTCCCTGTGTTCAACCTGGGACTCCCTTGGAGTTTCGGTATAAATTTTATCTGATCAACATGTTTTGCAACTACAACGACGAGTTACTTGTAACCTTGATTTCTAACACGTGAGACATGACACGACCAGCTTCCTTTTCTTCTCTTTCTGTCTTTAGCTTTCTCTTCCTTTTCTCTTTCTTTGCCTTTTGCTTCTTCTTCTTCAGCTTCTTCTTCCTTCTTTGCTTTGCCTTAAGCCCTGTGGTGCTCCTCTCCTTCTTCCTGACCAACTCTTCTTCTCTGAATTGGCTAAGTGTGAGCCAAATTCCTCTGAGCAAAACCCCCCTTCCCCTACATAGCTCTCCTCTCTTTCTCTCTTTTCTATTTCAGCTTCGCTCTCCTAGAGCCTTAACGGGTTCGAGTAATCAGACCTAACGGAGACCCGGGTCTAGGCTCACCAGCGTGTGTGGTGCGCGAGGAGTGAAGAGGTCGGGTAATCGGGTCGTGGCCAGGTCCACGTGGTGCCACGAACGAGACCGTGAGAGGGGGGAGGAGGACCTCGCCCTCAGTGTTGGAGGTGATAAGCCTCTAACACAAAATTAATTTATGCGATGTCGGGCAACCTTCCACTTCCGAGGTGGGACTAAATGTCCCACCATCTTCGGCCCGCATAGCAGCAGGATGTCTTCCTCAAATCGTGAGGCTACAATTGCTCTCGACTCCAATCAAAGCCCTGGATGTGTGCGAGCCTCAAGTCCGCTCCGCCTGGGACTATCACCTGGAGCAGCAGCACCTGGAGTGTATCTTCAAGCTCGTTTCATGCTAGGCAGTATTGGCAGACCATGGCCTAAACCTGAAATCAACAGCACAACCTCGTGTCCATGTTAAATCGCTTAGGGAGCATCACCGAACCATGGCGGATGTGATGAGAGAGGTTTCATGGAGTGTGGGTGGCTGTGGTGGTGTGTCTAGGGCTTACTGTGGGCATCTGAGTGGGCGTGTTCGGTGGAATGTTTGGGTAGTCGATGGAGTAATTGGAGTGAGGGAATCTGATTAGGGAGATGAGGCAGAGGTTGTAGGGTGGTTGGCAAGGTGGACGGAGGTGTAGAGTAACGGGAGGACCTCACCGAATGTATCGCTGGTGGTGAAGAAGGTAATGGTGGTCAGTAGCATTAGTGGGTCATTTTGGGAATAAAGAGAGGGATAGAGAGTGCGGAGGATAGGGAATTTAAGAGACCTAATCTAAGGGATGAAAGGGAAGGGAATCCCATGCCTGTATGGTTGCTGGACGTGGGGAAGATGAAGACCTCCGAAGGTGATGCGGCGGTGAAGATGAAGCAGAGGCGACGTCGACCGATGTTGAGCGACGTGGTGGAATGTGGTGGAGTTAACCCAACCACTGGTATTGTGGATGGGCAACGAGAGAGTGACGGAAGACCCGCTGGAGCTTGCAGAGATTGTGGCTGGGAGGGGAGAGAAGAATCGAGGGGGAATCGACCCAAATTCAAGCTGAGGGAATGCGGTTGGATCTCGGGACCCAAATTCCAAGCAAGGCAAGCTTTGCCAGAGATGGAAACTCTTAAGAGACTCAAATCTCTCATGCATTCACATGAGAGATTAGGAAACAATTAGGGCATCAAACTGGGTTCATATTGGAGGGAATTACTAAGAGAATCTCCCTTCTAATTTCGGAAGGGATTCTCTAAGCAATCAAGGAGAAACCTCCTTTTAAAAGCTTGCCGAAGTAGGATTCCTCCGCTATAATGGCGGTGGAACCTATCTGCAAAGACGATGAAGATGCTAAGGGGCGAAATGCAAGGGTTTTTGAAAGTTAAGGGAAGAAGTATAATGAGACTAGACCTTTCTGTAAAGCAAGTCAAGATGAGTTCCCCTTAGGTCCAAATTTTGGTACAAACCTAATTTGTACTTAAGGAATCCAATGGTGAAGTTGGACTTTGGGTTTGACCACGTTTGACTGGAAAATGTATGCAAAAACCCAATTTAGTGCAAATATCTATCTGGGACCCCATTCTAGGTCAAGATGGGTCTTAATGGCCAAATTGAAGGTTCTAAACCCTAGAGAATATTTTTCTATGATTTTTATAGGGTTTAGGTGAATTTTATCTTGACCAGAACCTTGGGTACACAAACCCTTTTCTATCATTTAATTCGTAGGATACACACAAACCCTTTTATCTGATTCAACCCACTTATTATCTTATTAAGACCCTTTGACCTTTGTTTAGCCCTTGAGAAAACCCGTTGTTGTACTGCATTGGTAAAATTGTAGTTTTACCCCTAGTTTCTTATTTTTCTTTCAGAAAGGTTTTGTAGTGAATTAGGACCTTTAGTTAGTTTTGTAGGAGCTTTTATTCTCTTCATTGGGTTAAAATGAGCTAGTTAGGGCTCATGATGGTGTTCCCATCAGTAATGAAATGCAGGAAGATATATATGAAATAGGTAAGAATGCTAGGGATGCGATTAAGGAACTACAAAGGTTGTTAGGAATGGACACTAAGCTGATTAGATGCAATCTTGACCTTATGGCCATTCACCAGCCACGAAACTTGGACACCCTAAACAATCCTCGGCTTAAAGACATGCTCACTACTATTTTGACCAAGGGGCTTATCAGACAAGCATTTCCTATGTTAGGGTACCGGGTGATTACATAGTAATCATATGACCTAATCTACCTGAATTAATTTAGATTCTAGCATAACCAAGGAACAATGCATGCATAAGCATCATAATTTGAATAGTAGTTTGTTTGGTAGCTTTATAGATAATACTGCCATTTTATGCTCTGAAAGAGAGATGATATTGATTGCAGACAATTCAGGGCTACGGATGACAAATCCAACCATATAGATCTGCTCAGAATGATGTTAGGAGCCCAATGTTTCCTAGATCGCCTTGATTAGACTTCCGTAGAATTCTATAGAGTCCACAAAAGAGCAAGGACCAATAGGCAAAGACATGGAAATCCCAACCTCAGATGACATATCTGATCGCACAGATGGATCCAGATCAACGATCGCAGTTCAACGGTCCAAAAGTCATCTCGACCAGAGAACGACGGCATGATCTACAATGAAGAGAAGATGAACAACCACGATAGTGCCATGTGGCGCCATCACAGCCACCCAATAGCTCCACCCCAATCCCTGGAGGGTTCTTATGTGAAATATCGCCTGATTTGTAAAAGTGGGTTTTTAATGTCGTTGTAACATGCGAATTTGCATACGCTTTTAAATTTATATCCTAGATAGGGGAGTATCTAGGGTCGTCCAAGGAGGCAAAAATTGCAATTCAATTCTCTTGCTAAAAATAAATCTCAACTTTCTTTTTGGTATTTTAAATATATATATATTTTTTTGTGTTTTGAAATAATATGGGCAAAGTGCGAATTGTGACGAAAGAGTGCTAACACCTAAAATGCTAAGCTGAAACTTAAGAGGTTAAAATGTCCACTACCTAAGCTCATTTTAGGCAAGTGGAGGCATAAAGTAATTAGGGAGTGGAAGTAGAATAAGTGCTATAACAACAGTAACAATTGCAATAGGAAATTAAAATGAAGGCAATTTGATTAACTAGAATTTGTGTTCTTTTCAAAGACAAGTAGAGGAATGCTTCTACTAGAAATGAAAAAATTTAAAAGCAATAAAAGAAACAGAAATCCTTTTGCAAAATTTGGTGAAGAAGGGAGTCTTCTTGCTCCAAGCCTAGCTGCTCCTTGGCTTGAAAAGGGGGCCTCCTTCTCCTTCCTTGAGAGCTCCTCCAAGGTGGATGCTACCACCTTCAATGCTCTCCTACAAGGGGTGGGCGGCAACACCCTCAAAAGCTCCTCAAGGTGGAGTGGACCACCTTCAAGATCTCCTCCAAAGATATTCATTGCCTGGCTTCTCCTTTGGCTGACGTGGCTCAAGAGAGAAAGGAAGAGGTGAAGGCACCAAGGGGACAAAATATCCCCTTAATCTTCTTCTTCTTCTTCTTCTTCTTCTCTCTTGGGTGTGCACTCTAGGTAGAATATGAGAGTGAATTTGCTAGCCAAGGATGGTTTGAATGGTGGTGGGTAGTGGTCTTTTTATAGGGTAGGATGAGGTGTTAAGGTGCCTCTTGAAATGGAGGGCTAAGATGGGAGGATGGAGGTGGTTAGATGATCCTAGGGTTAAGGGTTGTTGGCACCACCTAAGGGGTGTAAGGGGGATAGTTAGGGTTGGTCAAGAGCCACCTAAAAGTGGTGCCAACCATGGAGAGGTGCCATGGGTTGGCGCCAACTTTGAGGTTTCTAGAAGGTGGGATTATGTGGAGGGTGGAGATGGGTTTAAGGGGAGATGTGTGGTGGAGATGAAGGGGATTTTTGGAGCGAAAAGTGGCACCAACAAGGGGGTAGTTAGGGTGGTTTTGGTGCCACTTTTAGGTGTATTTTGGAGGTGGTGGGTAGGCTAGGTTGGCACCAAATAGGTTTAGCTTATGTGGAGCTTAGGTGGAGCTAGTTGGTGGAGTTGTTAAGTAGGTTTTTGGGTGGTACAAGCCAAGGAAGATGGAGCATGGCTAAGCTAAGCTAAGCTAAGCTAGCTTAGCTAATGGTGCAGTAGAGGAGGAGGTGTTGGAGCTAGGGTTTGGAGGGAGGAGCTGGGTCTGAAAAGTCTGAAGCTGAAGTGGAGCTGGCAACTGCTAAAGAGGTCAACATGGGGCAACTCCAGCTGGCTTAGTTTGCTAGTTTTTTGCTAGCTACTAAGCCAAGCTAAAGTGAGCTGGCTTCTGATGAATGGAGCTGAGGTGAGCTAGGTCTGGTGCTCCTGGGGAGGAATGAGCTGGTTGAGACAGCTAAGTTAGCTTAGCTCAATTAGCTTGGGCTAAGCTGAGTCCCTAGGAGCTGGACTTGAGCTTCCTAAGCTGGGATGAGTTCTTCTTCAGCCGGATGGAGTTGAGTGGAGCTGGATGTAGCTGGATCTGGGTTGGGGTGAACTCCAATTGACTCAACAGAGCTAGCTAGAGCTCCCTGTGGACTAGTGGGAGCTAAATTAAGCTAGACTCAACTAGGTTGAGCTGGATCTGAGCTGACTTGAGCTAGGTTGAGCTGAGATGAACTCTCTTGAGCTGCCATTCAGCTGAGATTAGCTGAATGGAGCTGGGATCAGCTAACCCTAGTTCAAGTTAGCTAGGTTCCTACTGTGGTGCGCTAGATCAAGCTAAGTTCCAACTAGTCTGATCTCCTCCTTCACCAATTGCCTTCTTGAGTGCTAGGATTTTAGGGATCTGTATATTTGTTCATCCCTAACACTCAGAAAAACACATTAAAACAACAAAATAAAATGCAATGCATGCCTAACCTAGTTAATGCCTAAATGCAGCCCAAAAACCCGTTTGCAGAGTAAAATCCTAAGTGCTAGGTTTGTTTTAATGCATAAGAATGATGATAAACTGGCATTTATCACACCCCCATGCTTATCTTTTGCTAGTCTCTTTGCGAAACTTCAATTTTTTGGAAAACGGAATTTTTGGGAAATCTAATTTTTTTCTACTTTTGAGGAGAAAATGATTAAGGGACCTTGGTTGATCTAAACACAGGAGGTACGGAATTTGTTAAAGATAAACATCAAAATTTGTTTTGGATCTAACCATTAGAAAAAATTGGATCAATATATCCTCTAGAAAATTCACAAATTAACCCGTTGTTAATCCAGATGACTTCAAATTTTTGTTTTTAGGATTTTTCTGGCTCATGAATCTGATTCGCAACTTGTAAAATCCTTTAAAACCTTATGTCCGTGCCTGTGAAAAGGCAACATTTATAAGGACATGTTAATTTATTTATTATTACTTGTTTTTTCTCCCCCATGCTTATTTTTAGCTTAGTCTTACAACAGATGTGTCGAGATCATCATTCCCGTTACCAATCCTCAAGGGGGCTCTAGCGCCAGTACTTCGGGAGAGCACTATCCTTGACACCACCCAGGAGCTCACAACCCCAAAACACAATGCGGTATAAAAGGGCGCTCCAAGAAAACTCAAGCTCTTGCTCTGACACTATAGGTAGAGCCCTGTCCAAGACACTTGAGCTGCTAAAATGCACTTTAATGCTCTGTTTAAAGATATGAAATATAGATATGGAGCAGCGTTGAGGAGGTAACATGTTGACATCGCATCCTCAAAGGAGGCATTTTCCTCCTTCACGGTGGTGGGAACTCAAACCAATGATCTGCTTCAGACTTTTACTAAGTCCAAACAAGGGAGTTTTTCAAATTTTTAGTTGTTTCTAAGTGTTGGCTTGTGTGTGAAAATTGACACAAGAAGTTCCTCAAGAAATGCAAGTTTTTGAATTAGAAACTAAGCCAAATACTTTCCACATTACAAAATAGGATCAACTCACTTGAACTATCATGAGTTCAGGTGAAATTTTAGAGAAGGATATCTGATCTAGTCTAAAAATAGACCCTGAAATTCTAATGATCAGATTCACATTCTCATCCCTAGTTTGTTAAAGATTAAATCCCATTGTACCCAAAAGTGAATTTTTTTAACCTTAGTCCCGATTTCAAAACTTTTCCTCAAAAAGTTTTCAACATTTTTATTTTTTTTTGGGTATGCAAGAAGGAAAATAAACTAAAGAAAAATGCATGTTTTTAGGTTTTGAAAATCCTAAATGGATCGTCAAATTTTAAAATACCTCGCCATGCTTAAGATATGCCATGTCCTCATGCATTAGGAGGGAAAAGGGATCACGTTAGTGAAGAACGGTCAGGTTTAGGATGATCAAAACTTGGAAAAAGAAGAAACAAAGAAAGCAAGAAAAAATGATGGGTTACCTCCCATCCAGTGCTATCTTTTACGCCATTCAGCCGGGTGTAGTGTGCATTAGTGATCAAGGGTGGCTGGCTCAGTAAAATTAAAAGATTCAGACGGAAGATTAGGTGTATGATCAAAATAGGGCTTTAAACGTTGGCTGTTGACTTGAAAGGTCGAATTAGTTTTTGGATCAAAAAGATCAACAGCACCGTATGGATATATTTTATAGACAATAAAGGGGCCGATCCATTTAGATTTTAATTTGCCAAAAAAAAGATGTAATCTCGCATCGAAAAGCCAAACGCATTGATTAATGTCAAAGTATTTTCGAATAATATATTTATCGTGAAATTTCTTTGTTCGATCTTTAAAAATCCTCGCATTTTCATAGGAAAAATTACGTAATTCTTCCAATTCAGTTAATTGTAATTTTCTATGGGTACCGGCGTCAAATAAATTCATGTTGAGTTGTTTTATTGCCCAAAAAGCCCTATGTTCTAATTCTACCGAGAGATGGCAAGCCTTCCCAAAAATCAAACGGAAGGGAGACTTGCCGAGTGGGGTTTTAAAAGCCGTACGGTAGGCCCATAAAGTGTTGACCAATTTGGTGGACCAATCTTTACAGTCGGGCCTGTCTTTTGTAAAATATTTTTAATTTCCCAGTTAGAAACTTTAGCCAGGCCATTTGTTTGGGGGTGATAAGGTGTGAAAATTTTATGATTAACCCCATATTTAGAAAGAAGGTGACGGAATTGTGAGTGGGTGAAATGTGAGCCTCCGTCACTGATAATGCCTTTTGGTATGTCGAATCTTGAGAAAATATTTTTCTTAAGAAATTCAGCAACCACACAGTGGTCACTAGTGCGGGTGGGTATTGCTTCTATCCATTTTGAAACATAGTCGACTGCGACTAATATATATAAATACCCACCAGAGTTGATGAACGATTCCATGAAGTCGATGCCCCAAACATCAAAAATTTCAACCTCTAAAATAGGGTTAAGGGGCATCATATCCCTCCAAGTTATATTGCCGATGCTCTAGCAATGCACATAGGACCGAACAAAGTCATGAGCATCTTTGTGCAAGCGGGGCCAATAAAATCCCACAATAAGGATTTTAGCTACAGTTTTCTTGCCCAAAAAATGTCTGCCACAGGCCATTGAGTGACAATGTGTCAAAATATCATGGATTTCAGAATCGGGTACACATCGTCGAATGACCTGATCGGCACAAAAGCAGAAAAGGTCGGGCTCCTCCCAAAATAATATTTAATATCAGCGAAGAACTTATCCCATTTTGTTTTTGGCCAATTAGCGAGGATTCGTTCTGTTGCTAAGTAGTTTGCGAAGGGCATAAACCAAGGGAGGGTAGTAGCCGCTAAAATGCTTTCAGCGAGGAACTGATCTGGTGGGGTCACTATGTCATTCATCATAAGATGGGAGAGGTGGTCGGCCACTACATTGTGCGATCCCGCCTTATCCTTGATTTCAAGGTCAAATTCCTAGAGCAGCAGAATCCGACGGATAAGGCAGTGTTTCGCATCTTTCTTTATCAACAAATATTTAATGTTGAGTGGTCGGTATATATACAGTGACATGTGACCCCAACAGATAAGATCTAAATTTTTCTAAGGTAAATACAATGGCAAGAAGTTCCTTTTCATTAACCGTGTAATTTTGTTGTGCATCATTAAGAGTTTTGCTAGCATAATAGATCACAATGGGCTTCTTTCCAATTCTTTGCCCTAGAACAACCCCTACAGTAAAATCTGAGGCATCTGCCATTAATTCAAAGGGACTATTCCAATCAGGTCCCTGCAATATTGGTGCCTCAGTAACCTCTTTCTTCAACCACAAAAAACTCTCCAGGCACTTATCATTAAAATCAAATAGCGGGTCTTTAATGAGAAGCTGACTTAAGGGCTTGGAGATTTAGGAAAAATTTTGTATAAATCGACGGTAGAAACCCACATGACCCAAAAAGGATCTGATTTGTTTGACAGTAGTGGGCGGTGGGAGCTTAGATATAGCATCTATTTTTGCTTTATCTACCGCGATTCCTTGTTTTGAAATAACATGGCCCAAGACAATACTTTCTTGGACCATGAAATGACTTTTTTCCCAACTGAGGACCAAATTAACTTCTATGCATTTTTGGAGAGTTCTTTCAAGGTTTTAGAGACAATGGTCAAAAGAATCTCCAAAATAGAGAAGTCATCCATAAAGACTTCTAAACATTCACCTACTAGGTGATTAGGCCATATTTGTGGGCTATTTAAGCATTTAAGTGCCTAGACATTAAGTTAATTCTAACATTTATTTAGCATAAATTAGGATGTAAATAGATTAATTCATATTTCTGATTTAATTACATAATTAAAGCATTGCATTCATATTTAAATGCATTTAGAATTAACTTAGAATTGCTTTCATTTAAGTAGTTAACCAATTAGGTGCATTGCATGCATTAATTTAAGTCAACATAAAAGTGAGGGTTTGTATATAAATAGCCATAATATTTTATTAGTATTTTTATTCTTCTTCTATGAGCAACGGCTGCATTTCTTCCTTCAGCTGCCGCAGCGAAGAACCCAATCAAGGAGTAGCGCCAGAAGTGGATCTGGTCTCCTCGACGGGGATAAGGAAGAGAGGGAGGCTGCCATGCCCAGGGAGACACCGCCCCACTCCACCACTGTGTACTCCATTCCACCACCATGGTCTCCAAGGCCGAGCTCCACCACATTGTGGACCGGTGAGGTGATAGCTCACCGCGCCAAGCAGGTGAATCATGCCAACACCGTGAGTGTGTGTCCTTGGCCACGCTTCCATCATTGTGCCTCACCAGAATCAACATCACCACCTTCATCGCCATCACCAGCAACCACCACTGCAGCCGCCGCAACTCCATGCCCTGAATTTTCAACTCTTCCGTCAGTTAAGATGTCTGGGAAGTTTCCTAGATGTCTGAAGCTTCGTCCCCACACACAACAGCAATTGGCCTCTCCTCTAGCCCGCGCCATCACCAACAGCTTCTCCCCGCTCCATCAGACCCACCATCACCTCCAATCATACATGCAGCCCACGCGCACCTCCAGCTACACGCGCCGGCACCTCCACCCATGCCCCCCTCCAACTGCACGCACCCTGCCTGCACCTTCATCTCCAATCCACTACATGCAATTACCCGCCAGTGTGTAGCACCGTCCACAGCTCCACCACACGCTCTCATCTCCTGCAGCACCGCCATCCCCGCGCACGCCCTTGCTGCGTGCACCATCCTCCATGCTCCAGCCCCTAGCACACGCCCACCAACTCCCCTCAGCGCACCTCACCTCCTGCAGCAGCGCCACTCCAGCCACGCATGTAGACTTCCGCCGCACTCCCGGCAGCGTGCCGTCGATGCATGCAACGTGCGGCCAGCAGTATGTAGCAGCAACAACGTGCGGCCTGCAGCACGCAGTAGCAGCAGCAGGCTGAGCTTAGCCGCACCCACGCACATCCACACGGCTTGCGTAATCACCGCGTGAACCATCTTCAACAGCCACCAGAACCCACCATCACCATACCTCCATCTGGCCACCTCAAGGCACCTCGCACTTCGCCGCGACCACCATCACGGAGCCCTCGGTCTAGAGATCCTCCTCCGAGCTTCACACCTCCAGCCATTCCTTCCTCCTCGTGCACGGACAAGGGGAAGAAGTTCCCTTGTTTTGCTATAGTAAAAGCTCTATTAATATTTACATTCTATGCCATTGTCAACTTTTATTATTATTTTATTAGGCTGCATTGCAAAATATATCCTCAAGTTGTTCAAAATTGCCATTTCAACATGTTCTCTTGATGCTTTCTTAATCTGAAGGCAGATTTGGCTTGATTCTCGTCGAAACTAACTGTGAACATATGTTTTTAACCAATGCGAGTTTAAATATGTCATTGCCTCCCTGTGGACACGACCTGCTCTTCTGCGAGTGGTTATTTTAACTATTGATTAGTCGATTTTTCCACCACAAAGAACTACAAATGATGCTTCATTTTATGTGACAAACAACTTTAAAAGCAAAGAATCAACTCGTCACCAGGTCTGAAAAAATTGCAAGCATGCACCTTTGAAAAGTCGCAGGTGCGTTGCAAAGATCGAAGGGCATCCTTCGGAAAGCAAAGGTTCCAAAGAAGCAGGTGAAAGTTGTTTTGTCTTGGTCCTCAGGATGAACCGCTACCTGATTATAGCTGGAATAACCATCCAGAAAATAGTAAAAATCCCGTCCGGCTAACCGCTCCAAGATTTGGTCAATAAAGGGGAGCAGGAAATGGGCCTTCTTGGTGGCGGTGTTTAATTTTCGATAATCAATACACATGCGCCAAGAAGAAGTGGTTCGAGTGGCTACATTCTCCCCATTATCATTAGTGACAACTGCTAGTCTAGCCTTTCTGGGCACAACTTGTGTTGGACTAACCCAGGAGCTGTCAAAAATGGGGTAAATGATATCACCATCCAACCACTTAATAATCTCCTTTTTTACCACCTCCTTCATAATAGGGTTCAAGCGCCTTTGTGGTTGGCGGGAGGGGCGAGAATCGTCCTCTAAATATTTATGATGTGTATAATAGGACGGACAAATACCCTTAAGATCAGAAAGGGTCCAGCCAATAGCTTTTCGACATTTACTCAAAACCTGGAGAAGTTTGTGCTCTTGTGCCCTGGTAAGTCCAGCATTTATAATCAGGGGCAGGGTCTAATTAGGACCCAGGAAGACATATTTAAGGGAGTCGGGCAAAGGTTTTAGTTCCAACTGCGGGCCCGACTCCGAGAGAGTTTTTGCTTTGTGGGTTAGTGGTGAGGCGAGAGTAAAAGGGTCAGCTGGACGTATGGTTAGGGTGGACGGGTGAGAAGAAGTGGATTGTTCAAGAATCGTATTGACAGCAAAACAGGAATCTAAATGGGAAATCAACAAAGTTTCCTCCACAATGTTTTCTATTTCTAAATCCAAATCATCAAAGAAATCTAGTTCTTGGAACCACCTAGAAGCTTGAAAAATGTCAAGGGTTACAGATTCATCGCCACACATGATCTTCATCTTTCTAGAATCACAATCAATATTTGCACGGGCGGTGGCTAAGAATCATCTTCCAAGAATAACGGAGGCAAACTTCAGTGCTTCTGGTACCTCTATGTCCAGGACTAAAAGTCTACTGTGAATAGACAATTTTTGACCCGGACAAGAACATTCTCAACAATTCCCCTTGGTTTAATTGTAGATCGGTCGGCTAATTGCAGAGTAACCTCAACAGGCTTTAATTCACCGATCTTAAATTCCTCAAAAACAACTGTGGGGATAAGATTAATTAAGGCACCAAGATCCAACAAAGTGCGATCAAATGAGGTATCATTAATGATAACTTGAATTAGGGGGGCGCCAAGATCTTTTCTTTTAAGAGGCAGTCGGCTCTGCACAACTGAGCTGATTATCTCTGGAAGGATCACCTTTCCTAAATTTCTGGGCTGCCTTTTTGGAGTACATAAATCTTTTAGGAATTTAGCATAGGTAGGGATGTATTTAATGGCATCTAAGAGAGGGATATTAATTTCTACTAGCCTAAATAAATCCATTAATTCCTTCTCAGTGGGCTCGGATTTCTTCTTTTTCTTATTTGTAGAGTGAAGGGCTTGTGGAAATGGAGTAGGGTTTCCCTGTTTTACATTAAATGGTTCCTGAACAATAGGAGGGGGAGAGGGGAAGAGTTAATCTGTGTTTCATTAAAGTGGATTTCTTTAACAGTCAGGGGATTGTGAGTGGTTTTCCCATTCCTTAAAGTCACTGTATTTATAGTCTGGTTGTTTCTAGGATGAGGACGGGAAGCCTGACTGTTATTGAAACCTGGTGTGCTGAGGTGTTGGCCGAATGGGTTGACTGGGATATCCAACTTGGAACTGATTCCTCTGATTATTTGGGTTGGGCATTGGTTGGGAACGTAAATTCCCAATAGGTCGACGATCAGGAGTAACCTTAACTTGGTGTTGTAAGTTGGTAATCATGCAGGTTACTTCTGTCATTTGAGTTTGCATACCTTGCAGAGTTTTCATGACCTGATTATTAATGTCATCCTGGGATGGTCCAGGTTGATACATAGGTTGCCCATAATTCCCAAAATAGTTTTGTTTGGGAAAAGGAATCAGGCTCGGGCTTTTATAGGAGTGATTCGAGTTAGTCCTCCAGTTTTGATTGGAAGTGTTGGAGGGGTTTCTAAATTGGTCCTGGAGAGCATAAATATCTTTCGAGGTGGGATCGAAAATATTTTGATAAAAATTCCCGATCAAATCTTGTGGGAAATCAGCCAGAAATTGCTGGCCAGCAGATGTGGCATCAATGTTGTGTAGATTTTCTTTTCGGAGAATGTGTGGAGGGTTAGTGTGTGGAGAGTGAGCGTGTGGAGCTTGTTTATTTATGAGCTTTTCTTCCATTTTCTTTTGGTGAATTTGCATCTGGTGCAGTCGTTGAGCTAACATATATAGATCATCTTGAGTGACTGGAACAGAGGTGGATTTAGAGTCAATTTCATGGACTCCGTGTCTGGGGTTTTGTGATCTGCCAAAAGTGTCCATTGAAGTCATGTTAAATGAGTTTTCACTCATTTCTTCAAAGAGGAGATAGGCACTTTTGGTGTCATTATTAAGAAAATTGCCCCAACATGAGGCATTCACAAATCGTTTCAATTGATCTTCTAATCCATGATAGAAGATCTGTACTAACTGCCATTGTGGAATATCATGGTGGGGTCAACTTCTTAGAAGTTCCTGAAATCTTTCCCAAGCTTCGTGGAGGGGTTCACCAATTTTTTGTTGAAAGGTCGTTATGGATCTTCTTAATGCATTCGTTCAACCGATCGGAAAATTTTTTTTAAGAAAAGCGCTTTTTAATTGGGGCCATGTGGTAATAGGGCACCCAACTGTTCTAAACCAATGAGATGTTTTATCTTTAAGAGAGAGAGGAAAAAGTCTCATTAACCACACGTCTTCCTGCACATTGCGGGAACGAGTGGTTTGAGCTAGGACAATTAATTCCTTGAGATGATAAAAAGGGTCCTCTCTTGGAAGACCATGAAAATGTTTGATAAGGTTTAGAATGGCTGGTTTGATCTCGAAATCCCCTTGTGTTATGACCACCCCTGGTCTTTCCTCATAATTGGAAGGATCATAGAAATCCTTAAGAGGAATGACAGGCTATTGGCAGGGTGGTGGATTTTGTCCTTGATTAGCTAGGTTCGTGACAGTCCTAGCTAAATCTTCTTGATTTTGTTGTAGTCGAACCAAATGATCAACCATTAATGCAAAGGGATTTGGATTTTGAGTTATAATTGGAGGGCCACCTGGCCTTGCTGGTATTTCTGGTTGCTCCAAGTTAGGGAGGTGAGGGAGGGTGAAGTCAGCTTGCGGGTCGGCTGACGGGTTAGAAGTGGAAAAAGAATTTTTTTGTCGACTTCCAGGGTTTTCCATTTTTTTAGAAGAGGAGGGGGAAGAAAACAATGATTTTCTGCTGTGGGGGGCGAAATCAGATGGTCACTCAAGGTATGGTTTTTGGGACCGTCACCCGTGCATGCACTATTTGGGAAGAATTGGAGGGGAGGAGAAGAGAATGAGATGAGAGAAAGTGTGTAATTCAAACCAACAAAGCTAGACCTAACTTAAGTGCGACTCCCTAATAAGAAACCTAAGACTTAGTCTATGTAGGAAATAAGTAATCAATAGTGAATACCCGTTCTAACAACAAATCTAGCCAAGTTGCTTAAGGGGAGGTTTGGGCCAAAACGTTTCCCAAGGAAATCCCCAGGTGCCTGTACAAACTCGTGCCTGGTCGTTTGACATGGCCCCTCAACCTGAACACCAGATATAGATGAAAAATTGGTATTAACTAAAGAAAACTTAAGACCTAGATAGCAAGCCAAAGTTGATGAAGCCTTAGGGGTCAAGTTGCTACAAGTTTTAGTTAGGTCTAGGATACTACAGTGCACACGAAATGTGGAGGACGTTAATTGGGTTGTTGCCATGTTATTTCAAATTTTTTTGTGTGTGCAAGAATTGGAAAGTGGTTTCCAATGCAAATCAAGTTGTCACACAATTTTTTTTTTGTATTTATGTCTTTTAGGATTCAATTTAATTGAATGTGTTTTAGGGTTTCTCTTGTTAAATTTTCAAACAAGTTTGAAACTCCACAATCAAAGGAAAAACAAGTTGTGTGGGTGATTGCATATTTCCTTTAAATTGTGGGACTAGAAAAATGCAAGAAAGAAACCCTAACTAGAGTTGAATCCTAATACAGAAAATGACTACCAATGAATTGTTTTTAGGCTTCCTGAGTAGGTAATGGTCCAAACAATGCAACAACACTACTACCTTATGTGAAATCAAACAAGGATTCCAGAAAAGATTTTTGTAAGATTTTAGGAATTTGTTTGGTAATTGTTTCAAATTTTTAATTATACTGGTGTCAAAGTCCAGAAATGATACCTGTGGGTATTTTGGACTTTTTAGTATTACCACAAACCTCATAAAATTTTGATGATTTTATATGATGTGTAAAATTTTTCAAGGATTCGAGAAAGCTAAATTTGACAAAAATTGGATGAGTATAAAAATTATAAAAATTCACGGATAGTAGCAAAATAGGAAGACTAGAGGGTGTGACCCCTCTGTAGTCCACAAATTTTTAAAAATTAAATACAAAGCCAATTAATTTTAAATTTTGAACAAATATTCCTAACGCAATTTGGAACCACTGTATGAAATTCTAGGATTTTAGGAGGCTTATGGTTTTAGGAATTGATTTTTCAAGTCCAGATAGAAATCTAGACCCGAAAAATAGAACACCAATACTTGCAATAGAGTGGTGTTAATAAAACATTCAAGCAAACAATGAATTTTTATGGGCACCACTCCACCTAATTAAAGCGCTTAGGGTCCTGAAAGCCAAGTTTAATTTTTTTTTTGGTAGTCTTTTAGCCTAAATGTGACAAGAAAGGGGAACCAACCTGAATTTCGTGGGAAGAAAAGGAACTTTGAGCTCTCGCTTCCAGATTCCCGCTTTCTTCTTGCAATAGTTCCTACACACACGAAAGAAAAGAAAGAGAAGGGGACGAGATCCACTTCAAGAAAGATAAAAATGACAAGCCGTGCCTCCCCGGCAACGGCGCCAAAAAGTGATGCGAAATATCACGTGATTTGTAAAAGTGGGTTTTTAATGTCATTGTAACACGTGAATTCGCATACGCTTTTAAATTTATATCCTAGATAAGGGAGTATCTTGGGTAATCTAAGGAGGCAAAAATTGTAATTCAATTCTCCTGCTAAAAATAAATCTCAACTTTCTTTTTGGTATTTTAAATATATATATATTTTTTTGTGTTCTGAAATAATATAGGCAAAGCGTGAATTGTGATGAAAGAGTGCTAACACCTAAAATGCTAAGCTGAAACTTAAGAGATTAAAATGTCCACTACCTAAGCTCACTCTAGGCAAGTGGAGGCCTAGAGTAATTAGGGAGTGGAAGTAGAATAAGTGCTAGAACAACAGTAACAATTGCAATAGGAAATTAAAAAGAAGGCAATTTAATTAACTTGAATTTGTGTTCTTTTCAAAGAGAAGTTGAGGAATGCTTCTACTAGAAATGAAAAAATTTAAAAGCAATAAAAGAAACATAAATCCTCTTACAAAATTTGGTGAAGGGAGTCTTCTTGCTCCAAGCCTAGCTGCTCCTTGGCTTGAAAAGAGGGCCTCCTTCTTCTCCATCCTTGAGTGCTCCTCCAAGGTGAATGCTACCACCTTCAATGCTCTCCTCCAAGGGGTGGGCGTGCACCACCCTCAAAAGCTCCTCAAAGTGGCATGGACCACCTTCAAGATCTCCTCCAAAGATCTTTCTTGCCTGGCTTCTCCTTTGGCTGGCGTGGCTCAAGAGAGAAGGGAAGAGGGGAAGGCACCAAGGGGATAGAATATCCCCTTAATCTTCTTCTTCTTCTTCATCTCTCTTGGGCGTGGGCTCTAGGTAGAATATGAGAGTGAATTTTCTAGCCAAGGATGGTTTGAATGGGGGTGGGTAGTGGTCTTTTTGTAGGGTAGGATGAGGGGTTGAGGTGGCTCTTGAAATGGAGGGCTAAGATGGGAGGATGGAGGTGGTTAGATGATCCTAGGGTTAAGGGTTGTTGACGCCACCTAAGGGGTGTAAGGGGGGTATTTAGGGTTGGACAAGAGGCACCTAAAAGTGGTGCCAACAAAGGAGAGGTGCCATGGGTTGGCACCAACTTTGAGGTTTCTAGAAGGTGGGATTATGTGGAGGGTGGAGATGGGTTTATGGGGAGATGTGTGGTGGAGATGAAGGGGATTTTTGGAGGGAAAAGTGGCACCAACAAGGGGGTAGTTAGGGTGGTTTTGGCACCACTTTTAGGTGTATTTTGGAGGTGGTGGGTAGGCTAGGTTGGCGCCAAGTAGGTTTAGCTTATGTGGAGCTTAGGTGGAGCTAGTTGGTGGAGTTGCTAGGTAGGGTTTTTGGGTGGTACAAGCCAAGGAAGCTGGAGCATAGCTAAGCTAAGCTAAGCTAAGCTAGCTTAGCTAATGGTGGAGTAGAGGAGGAGGTGTTGGAGCTAGGGTTTGGAGGGAGGAGCTGGTTTTGAAGAGTCCGGAGCTGAAGTGGAGCTAGCAGCTGCTGAAGAGGTCAACATGGGCCTACTCCAGCTGTCTTAGTTTGCTAGTTCTTTGCTAGCTACTAAGCCAAGCTAAAGTGAGCTGGCTTTTGTTGAATGGAGTTGAGGTGAGCTGGGTCTGGTGCTCCCGGGGAGGATTGAGCTGGTTGAGATAGCTAAGGTAGCATAGCTCAATTAGCTTGGGCTAAGCTGAGTCCTCGGGAGCTGGACTTGAGCTTCTTGAGTTGGGATGAGTTCTTCTTCAGCTGGCTGGAGTTGAGTGGAGCTGGATGTAGTTGGGTCTGAGCTGGGGTGAACTCCAGTCAACTCAGTTGAGCTAGCTAGAGCTCCCTATGGACTAGTGGGAGCTAAAATGAGCTAGACTCAACTAGGTTGAGCTGGATCTGAGCTGACTTGAGCTAGGGTGAGCTAAGATGAACTCTCTTGAGCTGCCATTCAGCTAAGATTAGCTGAATAGAGCTGGGATGAGCTAACCCTAGTTCAAGTGAGCTAGGTTCCAACTGTGGTGAACTGGATCAAGCAGAGTTCCAGCTAGTCTGAGCTCCTACTTCACCAATTGCCATCTTGAGTGCTAGGGTTTTAGGGATCTGTATATCTATTCATTCATAACACTCACAAAAACACATTAAAACAGCAAAAGAAATGCAATGCATGCCTAACCTAGTTAATGCCTAAATGCAGCCCGAAAGCCCATTTGTGGAGTAAAATCCTAGCAGCAAGGTTTATTTTAATGCATATGAATGATGATAAACTGGCGTTTATCAGGTTCCCTCCTTGCATTGTGGGTTGTTGGATCGTCATCCAATGACCACGATGCACCCACGTTGCCCCTACAGCCACGACTCATTAAGGAAGATCAAGCTCGACCATTGGATCTCCATACAGTGGCTGATGACAACTGTACATGAAATGGCAAGTGCAATAATCCACGAGCGTAGCGCAACAAAGAGTGCACCCACGTAAGAGTGAATGATGCACGTTCGAACCGCCTGGTGCTTGAAATTAGAAGGCGGTGGAGCGCGGATGAAATTGCACCATTGGATCTCTAATCAACGATGCAGGTGCAGAGGCGTGGCACGCTAATGTGCATCAAATGGCCACTGATAAATGCCAGTTTATCATCATTCTTATGCATTAAACAAACCTAGCTCTTAGGATTTTGCTCCGCAAATGGGTTTTTTGGGCTACATTTAGGTATTAATTAGGTTAGGCATGCATTGCACTTTTTATTGTCTTTTTAACGTGCTTTTGTGAGTGTTAGGGATATATAGATTGTCAGATCCCTAGAACCCTAGCACTCAAGAAGGCAACTGGTGAAGGAGAAGCTCTCACCACCTAGAACATAGCTTAATCCAGCACACCATGGCTGGAATTCAGCTCACCTGAACGAGGGTTAGCTCATCCTTGCCCCATTTAGCTCATCTCAATTCAATGGCAGCTCAAGAGAGCTCATCTTAGCTCACTTCAGCTCAGGTCAGCTCAGATCCAACTCAACTTAGCTGAGTCTAACTCATCTCAGCTCCCATTAGTCCACGGGAGCTCTAGCTGGCTTAGCTGAGTTGACTGGAGTTCACCCCAGCCCAAGTCCAGCTACATCTAGCTCCACTCAACTCCAACCAGCTGAAGATGACTTCATTTCAGCTCAGGAAGCTCAAGTCTAGCTCTTGGGGACTCAGCTTAGCTCAACTCAGTTGAGCTGAGCTACCTTAGCTGCCTCAACCAGCTTGATCCTCCCCAGGAGCACCAGACCCAGCTCACCTCCACTTATTATGGTAGAAGCCAGCTCACTTTAGCTTGGCTTAGCAGCTAGCAAAGAACTAGAAAGCTAAGCTAGCTAGAGTAGCTCCATGCCACCCGCTTTAGCTGCTGCCAGCTCTAGTTCAAGCTGTAAACTTCTCCTCAACTCCTCTCTTCAAACCCTAGCTCACATTACCTACTCCTCTACTATATTACTAGCTAAGCTAGCTTAACTTAGATTAGCTTAGCTAGGCTCCAACTCCATTGGCATCTACCACCTTAAAACCCCACCTAACTAGCTCCACCAATCAACCCTAACCCTAAGTCCACCTAGCTAACCTAGTCCACCCCTATGTTGGGCCAAACCTAGCCACCTTTTCACCCCTCACCTCATTCCAAAAGACACCTATTTTGGATCCAACTAAGCCTTCTAGAACCCCCTCCTTTTGGCGCCAAAATAACCCCCTATCTACACCCTACACCTACCCCTTCCAAGCCCTATCCACCCTACACCTCACCCTCTTTCTAGAAGCCTTCAAGTTGGTGCCAACCCATGGCACCCTTCCATGGTGGTGCCACTTTTAGGTGTCCCTTGCCCAGCCCTAACTACCCACCTTAGCACCCCTTTGGTGGCGCCACTTAACCCTAGCCCTTGGATTAATGTAACCACCCATAACCACCACCAAACTCCATCCTAGCCCTCAACCTATTCACGCCAAACCTACCCCCATCGCACTCTATAAAAACCCATCACATACCACCATTTTCTTCATCCTCACATTTGAGAATTTCCACCTTACTTCCACCTAAACCTACAGCCAAGAAGGAGTAGAGAAGAAGATTAAGAGGGCACATCACCTGCCCCCTTGGTGCCTTCTTCTCCACATTCTTTCCCTTTGTGACTCGCCAAGAAGGATGAGGATCTTCACCACCAAGAGGATAGCCAGGCATTGGAGGAGAAAGGGTGGTGCACGCCCACCCTTGGAGGAAAGAATTGAGGTGGAGAGCATCCACCTTGGAGGAGCATTCAAGGAAGGAGAAGAAGGAGACCTTCTTTTCAAGCGAAGGAGCAGCTAGGATTAGAGCAAGAGAACTCCCTTATTCACCAAATTTTACAAGAGGATTTGTGTTTTTATTGCTTTATATTTTCCATTTTAAGTAGAAGCATTCCTCTACATTTTTGTAAAACACAAATTCCATTAAATCAATTTGCCTTTTTTTCATTTTCTTTGGAATTGCTTTGTCGTTGTTCTAGCACTTTTTCACTTCCACTTCCTGATTACTCTAGGCCTCCATGTGCCTAGAGTGAGCTTAGGAAGGGGTCATATTTGTCACTTTGGTTTTAGCTTAGTGATTGTAGGTGTTAGTCATTTTTAGTCAACAATTCGTATTTTGCCTTCGTTATTTTAAGACATAAAAATTATATATTGAAAAAGACTAAAAGGAAAGTTGATTTCCATTTCCGAGCAAGGAATTTGATTTGCAAACAATTTGGCCTCCTTGGACGACCCTAGATACCCCACTATATAGGTTAGAAATTTTAAAAGCAACTTGGATTTTGTGCATTACAACGATAAAACCCTAATTTTACAAATCGCGCAAAAGTTCGATCAGCCATGCAGGTGATCACACAGAACCAAACACACACGCATGTGGTAGGAATTCAAAGACTTTGGGTGCACTACTTTTAAGCCATCGATCACAAGATCAGACTGCTGAGGATCGAGTACGGAGCGCTTGCATGATTTCACCATCTCCGTTGAAGGAAAAAGGTGGTGCGAGGGAGCACGAATCAGAGACGTGCGATTGCAAATCAAGGGCACTGAGCACGCCACGTGTCAACCAGAGGAGACATCTACACATATAAGGCATTTGGGAAGGTTTTTTGAAGCATGATCTGGTCTGTTGATCTCCTAATCGATCGATCTGATCAACCCAAGGTTGATGCACGGTTTGGGGGGCTTAAATGCCTACTTTGCCCCTCATTAAAGCTATAAAAAGAGACCTAGGGCCCCCAGTTGAGAGGCAACTCCCACCAGACAGATCCCTAGCCTCTCTCTGCAACTTCTCTCCGGTCTTCCTCCCGGTGCCCTAGATCTGAAGTGCTGTCACACTTCTCACAAGCATCCCACAAGCGGCTCCATCATCTCCACCACATTCTCTTCTCCTTTTCCTCCTCCATAGTTTATTCTTTTGTATCATATTATTCAATTATATTAGATTTATGAGACATCTTCTTAATCAATAAAATGTTTACTGGATCTCATGGATGCTTGTCTATATAAACGTATATAAATATATAAATATTTACTTAGAATGATTTTCTGAAAAGCTTTCGCAAAAAAATCATGTTTTGCCTCCTTTCAAATGACTTGGTACTTACCAAAAAATCTATAAATATTATTTATTTTGGCGTGATTTGGAAATACAACGATACAACATCTTTTAATGCATTTCACTGGCGAACAAGTTGACACCATTGCCGGGGAGGCAATAGAAATTTTTGAAGCTTTTCTTTCTAGTGCTTATTTGAGATTCTAACTTGCTATTCTTTTTTATTACGTGGGCGTGGGAATCGTAGAATTATGAGAAGAAACATGCAATAATGGACAAAAAAAGCGGGTTCGAATCTCTGGTAAGTACTTATATCTTAGATTTGGTTAGATTTCTTTTCGAAAAAAAAGAGAATTAGGTGGTTGCATGATCCTTAGGTTAGCATTTGCTTGATTTTCTAAGAAAACAAAAATCTCTTGTTTGTGGGAATCAACATAACCACCTCCTATATTTTCAGGCTAAAACAAACACTCATATTAAAAATTCAATTCCCAAAAATCTACATGTTTAAAAATTCTAAAATTTTTACTAGATGTGGGTTTTGAAGTCATGAACAACATATTCAAATTACGTGTCATTCTGAGTTATAGAAAATTTTAAAATTTGTGAACTAAACTATTATCAAATCTATTATTGTTCCTAATCTCTCAGAATTCAAAATATCATAGGGATTTTTATTTAACTCCAATTGAGTTGAAATTTGTGGCACTGAATTCCTGTGAAAATCAAGAATTCAGGAAAAATAAAAAAATATTTTCTACACTTTTGATTGCATGTACTATTCAATCACCAACTGGGGGTTAAAATAGACTACAAAACCCTCAATACTTTAAATCTAAAGAAAATAGAAAATGTGCATTGAAATTCTTGAAAAGCATATTTTTTGAGTGCCTAGTTAGTATTGCAATAAGACCAACTGTTTGCATTGTTTGGGTCGCACCACTTCCTAGATTTTGGACTTAAAAGGACCATCTAGCACTATCTACTCTTAGAGTTTCACATTAAGGTAGTGCACACTTGCATTTCCATACTTAAAGGAAATATATATAACAATTGGGACTTGCAAAACCTCTTGTGTGCTTCATCAAAGCCATTGCTTGAAGATATTTACTTAAGTGAACCCTAAAATTCACTACTACAAGCATTTGAACCTTAAAATTCACATCATCATAAAAATTTCTTGTGAACCCCCTGTCTGTACACTTCACATTTTTGAAATCAATTTTAAGGGAAACACCCCCCTAACGCCCATCTTATTGTAAAAGCACCTCAAGCCTAAGCCAAAAACTGAGTAGGCATGCCCTAGGCAAGACTAATTTTCTTGGTGACTTGAAATTAGGTTGGGCTAAGGTCAAGGTCTTGTCTACTTGGACACACTAGTGATAAGAAAGGTCGATGCGGTAATCGTGTGATGAGTGGCTACTCATCATAGCTAAAAGGCCGAAATTAAGCTAGATACTAAGCAAAACAATATCAAATTAACACATAAAAAGGGTTAAGTGTGGGAATTAAAGAAAAGACCTAAAACTTTTAATGTGTGTTAAAATCTCCTAATTAGGTCACAAAAATGAGATATTCTGAAAACTAAAGAACAAATGATGATCCATGCATCAATTGAACACATAAACAAGTTTGAAAAGACAAATCAGAAGTAAAATCAATGTCTTAAATGTTCAATTAAGCACATGTAAAAATTTGAAAGCAATTGGACATCATTTAGGCTTAGAAATAAATAGATTACAAGTAGGTCCTTCATGCATTACATTTCTACCCTTCAAAACTCCTTCTTGGACCTTTTTGCAAGCCGCAGGGACCCTTCTGTATGACTGCAGGGCCCTTCCGATTATAGTTCTTCTCACTTTTGGACCTGCACGCTATTCTTCTACCCCTTCGTTTAAGGGTCTTCCTGCAAGTTTTCCCTCATTTCAGAGAGAAGCCTGTGTTCTTCACGCGCACTGTAGCGCGCGAAGAACACAGCCATTCTCGACCGTCCATCGCACTTTTGATCTCGATCTGCGGCTGGAATCAAATGGAACCTTCGCGCGATTCGGTGCGTGCGTTCACCTCTCTTCCCAGATCTCATCTGACGGTCAGATCTCTCTCTTGACTCGCCGCGCGCTCTACCCATCTCATCCTCACCGCCGACCTGATTCTGATTAACCTCACCCTTGCGGTGATCTCAGTCACTGAGCTGCTATTTAAGCACCTCAGTGGTGTCGCGCGCGAGGGATCGCTCCCTCCTACATCTCTTAGCGATCAATTCTTCCACTCCAGTCTCTCCTCCTCATCTAGACCCTGATTTCACAGCCACCGGCTGTGGAATCATCGCCTGCTCTCGACCCTCCTCGTCGCTAAGGACCTCGTAGCACCTGAGGACGACCCTGGAGTTTCACTAGCAGACTCTTCCCTCCGCTGGAGTCACCCTCCTCCTTTCTTCCTCCTTAGCCACCGGCTAAGGACCCATAGGTCCCATTCTTCCTTTTAGTTTAGTTTTTAATTCTGCACAAGTAGTGTTAGATTTAGTTTGCAGTAGTTTAGAATAGATTTAGTTTTAATTGTTAGTGTTTAATGTTAGCTGTAGTTAGATTAGTCTTAGGAGTAGAATTAGTAGTAGATCCCCTCCCTCACCTCCTCTGATCAGTCCAGATCAGAGGGGAAGAATCATCTGTTCACTATTCAATTTATCTCCCTCTTCATGTTTTGTTTTTCCCATCATCCAGATTCTGATTCTTGTTTTTTTTTCCTTTTAACGACGAATTTTTCACCAATCACCCACACATCCTGACCCAATTTCAGATCTGATGGTGCACTGCCTCAGATCTGAAAGTGGCGTCACAAGCACCATTTGGGGCTTCTCACTCATTCCATTTGTTTCATAAAAGCCCCTCTGTTTTAAATGGATTGCCTCAGTTTGTCAGAGCACTTTTGATCTGGATTTTAAAGGATTTTTACTCTCTGAAATGTTTTGACAGATCTGACAAATTGAAAGGATTTTTGGTTTTCATTGTAGGCAAGGATTCTGAGAAGTTCTCTGGTGACAGAGAACCAATCAGAAGAGCCTTTCATAATTCTGTTTATACCTTGTTTTGAATGCATTCGCCAGCTTCCATTAAATTTCCTTAATGCATTCTTAGTCTCTTTTTGCTATTTCAGAACTGCCATGCACTATTTGTGTTGATGATCATTTCTGTATGGTGATTCTCTAACCTAAGGAGTTTTCCATACTCCTTCAGGTTGCAAGAAACTGGGATTGTGTTTCTTTGGTTTTAATTGATTGAGCTAAGTCTTCCTTCATGCTGTCTATGGCATTAGGAAGACTAACTCAATGCCATTTGCTGTTTTGATCTGAAAGGATGCTTCTGCTAAGTTTGTTTTCTAATGAGTGTTTGAGTTGAATTTACATGAGATTTTCGTGAGATTTAAACCCCTTTCAGATTTGGATTTCAACTCTGTAAATTGTAGTTTGTTTTGAATTTTATCTTACTCCCAGTTATACAGCAACATGCTGCATATAGCAGCTACATTCCCCTCTTCTCTAAACTCCCTTCTTCTCTAAATTTCCCTCTTCTCTGTAGAATACTTCCCCCCTCTTCAAGTGGACTAACTGCAGCAGCAGTTAGCCATTTGACAGTGGCTTAAGCCACTGCCACTGTAAATAACACTAAAACAACACATTGTTCTCCTCTCCATCTCCTCTGACAGTAGCTGAAGCTGCTGCCTAAACTCAAATAAAAAAAAAATCAATCAACTCTAATTCCCTAACTTTATACAAAAGCCTAATGGCATAGACTTATTTTAAAACTGTAAATACACCCATTCATAGTATTATAACTATAACTATAGCATATCAGTTAGATACATAGTTATACTGTAAATATGTATAAAACCTGTACAGAAATTCGTATACATATGTAATCTATGTAAAAATATGTATATATACTAATCTAGTATGAATGTATCTACTGATCTATGTATATATATATGTACAGATTTATATTTACTGATTTAGTAGCTAAGTTAATAGGTTAGAGCAATAATCAAGTAAATAAACCTATAAACTAGGGAATATATATATATATGTATATATTAAGTAATTTAAGTTAGTCAAAGTATAACTATACCTAGTATAACTTACTGTAACTTAGTTTTAATTATAAACTACACAGAATTGCTATTTTAGCCTAAATAAAACATAAATAAATTCGTAAAAATACAATAAAAATATGTATTAAATACTTAAGTATGTAAGTTAAAACTGTTTAAGGTCAATTAGACCATTTACTAATTATTTTATAAGTAATTAACTATTTAATCACCTAAATCAACCTGTATAATCAGCCTAGTTTAGCGAATTTATTTATATAGTAAATATATTTAAAATTCAAAATTAATTAATCAATTATGTAGTATTATGTAAATATTTTATTTACCATATTTTATTTTATTTTTTTTAATAATTTATGGCCCCCAAATCGAGGGCCAAAAACGCGCACAGACGCAGCTGCGTTTGGTTTCCAGCGCACGATGTGGCGCTGGAATAGCGCCACATCGTGGGCTGCAAACGAAACGCAGCATATAAATATAATTTATGTTATAACCTTACCAGTCGTCATGGCGCCGGGCGCCCGAAACTTCACCTGTTCCGTCTGATCCGATAACCCGATTCTGATATGTGCTGAATACTGAATGCGTGATTCCTGTGTGGGGCTGGGAGCCCGAGTGTGTGCAATTATTGAAGGCGTTGGGCTGAGGCCCTGCGCTGATACGAAAACGTAATTAAGCACCTAATCTGAGATTAGGGCGCGCTTAGTAGAGGTCTGGTCCCACCCTAAGGGTGTTGTGTATCCCTCGAAAAGCACGCCCGCTAATTAAACACATTTTACACTAAGGACTCCACCGCAGCCTCTGAAAGACTACACAGAACAAAATGAAAGGACAGACGACTTAAAAAAAAAAGAGATAACACGAGATAACAACAGAAAAGACTCTGTACATATGTAAAATTAAACCCACATAATTACTAACAGAATAAAACGACACTATAAATGTCGCTAAAGACCTCAGTTTGCTTCTTTAGGTTGTATATAGTGTTTCCTGAGACTTAGCGACGTTTATATCTGTCACTAAAACTGATATATATGTCACTATAAATAAATGACTAGTAAGTTAAGTTTTTACACCATGGTATCCTAATGGAGTATGAACTAACATATTAGTGTTAATAGTATAACTTGTAAATACATAGTTTAGAGTATAATAATAGATTGTTTGATGCTTGTTCATAGTTAGCATTTTTGCAAGCACTTCTTAGTAACTAGGTAAACAAAACATTCATTCATTCTTTAAATGTAAAGTTTCTTTTTGAATAAGAAGACAATTTTGGAGATAATCAAAGAGTGACCGAATTAAATTCAATAAATTGCCTCCCAGAGAACGACCTGGAACAAAACCAGTAAAAATTAGATAAATAAGCAAATGATAATAATGGTTGTAATGACTGGAACTCACCCATACTCACCACTATACGACATCCTTAATGTTATATTATACACCCTATACTACAACAACATAATCAACAATTATTACCAACAATCATTTTCACCATCATTATTTTGGCGCCGTTGCCGGGGAGGCAACACTCTTTGCACCAAAATTTTCTTTTCATTCTTTTGTATATAGAAATTCTTCATTCATTCATTATAATTGTTTTTATTTTCCATTGAATTAATTGTGTATACATTCCTTTATTCTTTTACTAATCATTTGTTTTTTTTCCACAGCACTTGAGGAGGAGTGTCGTCTTCCTGGTGGAGTCGCTGCGCTCCAGATCCGTCTTCCTGGTGGAGTTTTACCTCGAAGTCGCTGTAGGATTTTAGTATTAGTTTTAGTATAGATAGTTTTAGGTTTATTGATTAGGAGCAATTGTTAGTCATAAGTTGTGGGAGCTTGTTCTCACACAATTTTTGTAATAATTCTGGACTATCTGGACTTTATTTCTTTATCTTCTTAATTTCTTTCCTTACTTTTGAATTGCATATAAAATTTTTCAAAAAGAAAGAAAAAATCAAAAAGACCTCATACTTATCTAGCAGCAGCATAACCTCAGGCATCCATTTTTAGGATTGCATTTCATTCCTGCTAGATTTTAATTCAAGTCAAATCTACATTAGAAGATTGCTGGAGTCAGGTACGCATTTCTTACCTAACTCTAACTCCTGCCATATTTGCATTTGACTTAAAATTAAAGAAGACCACTACTTGTTCTGAATTTAGTAAAAAGTGAAACGAGCAGCATAGAAAACACATTTTAATCACTTCAATTAAATCAAAAAGGAGATAGCAAAATTGGGTGAAACCATGTTTGAGATTTTAATCGCCTTGTGTTGAATGTTATCGTGCACACAGCACGATCACTTAAGGCCACAATACACGGGTTTCTACCTCATCTTTCTGCAACCACAGGATCTGGATCCGCACGCTCAGTCTAATCCAGATTCCCAGTGGATTCTAGAGGTCTGCACTTCGCTAGGTTTATCTTAGGATACGTACAATTGCTTGAAACAATTGTTTGCGTATAACATACTTTGCGTAGCAGCCTCTAGGAAAAATTTTCTTCGATTCATCTCGATTGATTGGTCTTCTTGAATTGAGATTTTATTGGGATTCTTCTGTTTTATTGTGAACGTTAAAAATTTTTTTTCCCATTGAGTTGGATCGAATTAGAGTAAACGGGATTTCAAAAAAAAAAAAAAAAAAAAAAACCAACTCAATGGAAGGTAGGAGATCCCAAAACCCAGAACTTGTACTCCCCTTGGGTACTGCTACCCAAGCTACTGCATCATCTTCTTTGCCTTCCACTTCTAATCCCTTACCTCCTGAGTCTCAAAATACTTTCCACAATCCCCCTCGCCAAGAGGATGATCTTGATTCTTCACACTTTGAGGATTTTGAAGAACTTCCTCCAGACTTAGTTGCACATCCTCTACCACAGCAACCACCTATCCCTAGGTTCCAACCTCCACCTTATCCTAATCATCCTAATCCACCCCCGGAGAGAGGACCTATGCCTCATCTTCAGCACCTTTTCGATACACAACTACAAATGAATACCTTAACCCAACAGGTGCAACAGCTTGCTCAAGCTGTAAATCTATTAGCTAACCCCCAACCACAACCACTTCAACCTAGAAATCCTCAGGCACCACCCCAACCCCGTAGACCTCAACTACGAGATTATTATAATCCCGCAGTTGCCCAACCAATGCCTGTGGTACGTTATCCCAATGGGGGTCGTGCTGCTGAACTGAAGCCGAACATTATAGCACTCATTCCTCACTTCCATGGACTTGCTTCTGAGGACCCTTTTCAGCATTTAGAGGAGCTGAAGAATCTTGCCCAAACTTTGGGTCCGCAAGGACATGATCAGCACACGCTTTTGATGAAAATGTTCTCCTTTTCATTAAAAGATAAGGCAGCCTTTTGGTTTAGAACACTTGCACGGACTACACCTATAGATTCCTGGGCTTCTTTAGAACATGAGTTCTTAAAGAAGTACTTTCCTGTAGGCCGCACTAATGCCTTAAGGCGTGCCATCACCACCTTCACCCAGAATTTAGGAGAACCTATGCACGAGGCTTGGGAGAGATTCCATGAGCTTTTGAGAAAATGTCCCCACCATGGTGTCCCACGCTGGCAACAGGTCCAGATCTTCTACCATGGGCTCCATGATGACACACGGAATTTTGTAGATGCCGCTTGTGGAGGCAATTTCCTGTGTCGGGACGAGGACTCAGCCTTTGAGCTCTTTGAAGGCATGGCCGAAAACTCTATTAACAATGCTTCAATGAGCGTGTTTAATAGAAAGTCCTCACATTCCCACTCACACACGGGGGTACATGAAGCCCAATCCAGTAGCAAAGACTTAGAGATAGTGGCTAGTCAACTGGATAAAGTGGGCTTAATCGAGAAGAAAGTAGATGAAGTATGGAAATTTCTCTCAAAACACCCATCTTCTTCTTCTCAGTCACCAGCACAAAACACTTCTTCTCAGTTTCCCACAGGGAGGGAAACTGTGAATAACCTTTCTGTGACACAAACTGCATTACCGGATTTTCCATTTCCATATCCTTCACCGGTTGGAGGAACCTTTGTTCCTCCCTTCACTGACTTCCCTGCACCTTCTGGAGCTTCGGAGGAGCTTCATGCCATTCATAATGATCCTTTCACACAAACCTATAACCCTGGATGGTGTAATCATCCAAATTTCTCGTGGTCGGGAAATTCACAAAGACCTCCTTTTCAACAACCTTCTGCACCACCATTGCACAACCCGATCCGAGCACCACCTCCACAATCACACAGATATCCACCGCGTACCTACCAGCAACCCCAACCCAGGCCCACCCAATACTCTCAATCTGGGCCTACACGAGATGGCCAGTTGGGGTCTATCATGAAAGCTCTTGCTGATATGCAACAACAGAATATTGCTATGCAGCAGAGACAGGACGCGGCCTTAGCTGAGATGAGAGCCCAGCTATCACACTTGACGGAGTCCCGTCAACCACATTCACTCCCATCCCAAGCACAACCCAACCCTAGGAACATACCTGCTTAAAGGTATGTCCAACCTAGACCAGCACTGCAAAACCAAACACATGACATTTCACAAGCAGTGCACAACACTGAATTCTTCACTGACTCAAATTCTTCTCTTGCACAAACGCAACCACCTCTGCTACCTAACAATGATTTACCATCTACCTCTAGAGCTGAACTAAATGCCATAGTCACTAGGAGTGGTAAATGCACACTAGATGCACCTCTTCCAACACCTACCACTTCTAGTTCTGCTCCTCCACTTCCTACTTCTCCTCTACCTATAACTGAACCTCTCACAACTCCAGTACCTTTTCCTGAAGCTTTAAAGAAGAAGGAGAAAGGAAAGAAAAAGACCTGTGTGGCACCTGAGGAGGATTTGCTTAAGCTCTTTGAGCAAGTCCACATAAACATCCCCTTGTTGGATGCAATCCGCCACATCCCTCTTTACGCTAAGTTTTTAAAAGACCTATGTACACCTAAGCGTAAAGCAAGAATTCAAAAAGGGAGTAGTCCAATCATTCTCTCGGAACAAGCTAGTTCCATCATCTCTAGTACCCTCCCAACTAAGATGAAAGACCCAGGCACCCCTCTCTTATCCTGCATGATAGGTAACACCACATTCAATAGAGCACTACTTGACCTAGGTGCTTCCATCAATCTTATCCCAACCTCTCTACTGACACATTTTGAGGTTGGCAATTTGAAGCCAACCAAGGTGTCCCTGTAATTAGCTGACAGATCAGTTAAGACACCTCAGGGAGTGTTGGAAGATGTCATAGTGCGGGTCAAGGATTTTTACTTCCCTGTAGACTTTATAGTCCTTGACATGGAAGTACCTGAAGATATCCAGAATACACCTATCATTTTAGGAAGACCTTTCTTGGCTACGGCCAAGGCAAACATCAATTGTGAGGAGGGACTTATAGAATTAAAGTTTGGAGATCAGAAAATAAAAATTGATATTTTTCAGGCCCAAAGAGGACCGACCTGTAGTTTAATTGAAGAAATCTTCTCCCTGGATTCATTGGATCAATTGGTTGAGGACACCTTGATCAATTCATTAAATTTAGAACCTCAACACTCTTTGGACTCTGACTTGACTTCCGCTGAGATACCAAATTTAGAGACTGAGGACCTTCCTCCCATTCCATTAGTATCTCTAGGATCTCCTGAAACTTTCACACCTGCTCCTTCTGATCCTGTGCCTGTTGAACTCAAACCTCTTCCTGACTCTCTCAAATATGTTTTCTTAGGACCTGATCAGACCTATCCGGTGATTGTTAACTCTTCCCTTTCTTCTGATCAAGAGTCACGACTCTTATCTGTCCTAAGAGCACATAGGCAGGCTATAGGATGGAGCCTTTCTGACCTTACTGGCATCAGTCCTTCTTATTGCACACATAGGATTTTCACTGAAGAAGGATCTAGACCTACTAGACAGCCCCAGCGTAGATTAAACCCTACATTACAAGAGGTGATAAAAAGTGAAATGATTAAATGGCTGGACAATGGAATTATCTACCCAATTTCTGACAATTGATGGGTAAGTCCTGTTCAGGTTGTGCCAAAAAAGGCCGGACTTACCATCATCACCACTGATTCTGGAGAAGTCATCCCTACACGCATTGCTAGTTCGTGGCGAGTATGTATAGATTACCGAAAACTCAACCAAGCCACGAAGAAAGATCATTTCCCTTTGCCCTTCATTGATCAAATACTGGAAAGAGTGGCAGGGAATAGATTTTTCTGCTTTTTGGATGGCTATTCAGGATATAATCAGGTGGCAATTCACCCCGATGATCAGGAGAAAACAACATTCACCTGCACCTACGGAACCTTTGCATTCCGTAGGATTCCTTTTGGATTGTGCAACGCACCTGCTACATTCCAGCGGTGTATGTTTGCAATCTTTTCTGACTTAGTAGGCGATTGTTTAGAAGTCTTCATGGATGACTTCTCGGTCTTCGGGAGCACATTTGATGCATGTCTAGACCACCTGACCAAGGTCCTGCAAAGATGCATTAATGTGAATCTGGTACTTTCCTGGGAGAAATCTCATTTCATGGTAACTGAAGGACTTGTATTAGGTCACCTTATTTCTGAGAGAGGAATTGAGGTTGACCGCGCGAAGGTAAAGTTGATTTCTGATTTACCACTACCTTCGTCGGTTAAGCAAATTCGATCTTTCCTCGGGCATGTTGGTTTTTATCGCCGCTTTATAGCGGATTTCTCGAAAATAGCCCGACCTCTCACTACTCTCCTCTCTAAAGACGTAGACTTCCAGATCTCCGACGATTGTGTTCGTGCCTATACGACACTTCGTGATCTGATTACCAAGGCACCCATACTGCAACCCCCGAATTGGTCTCACCCTTTTGAGATCATGTGTGATGCCTCTAATTATGCAGTAGGAGCTGTCCTTGGTCAAAAATTGGACGGGAAACCCACAGTCATCTATTACGCTAGCAAGACCTTAGATGAAGCTCAGAGGAATTACACCGTCACGGAAAAGGAATTGCTAGCTGTAGTATATGCACTGGAAAAATTCAGACCTTATCTTTTAGGTTCCCACATTATAGTCTACACTGACCACACGGCAGTTCGATATCTTCTCGCCAAGAAGGACACGAAATCTCGTCTGATTAGATGGATCCTACTTTTACAGGAATTTGATTTAGAGATTCGTGATAAGGCTGGAAAGCAGAATGTGGTAGCTGACCACTTATCCCGCCTTCCTTCTGAAGCGATTTCTCCTTCTTTACCCATCTCTGACCACTTCCCTGACGAGCAATTGCTGGTCATTCATTCTGATCTTCCCTGGTATGCTGACATTGTCAACTACCTGGCTTCTGGACTCATCCCCACTAATTGGGTCCGACATCAAAAAGACAGACTTAGATCCGAGGCCAAGCACTATTACTGGGAAGAACCTTGGCTTTTCAAGCATTGTAAAGACCAGATCTTTAGGAAGTGCGTCCCTGATAAGGAGATTAGAAGCATCTTATCATTCTGCCACGACCAGGCGTGCGGCGGTCACTTCTCTGGCAAAAAGACCGCTGCAAAGATTTTGCAGAGTGGTTTCTATTGGCCCACAATCTTCAAGGATGCACACGAATATAGCAGGGCATGTTCACGCTGTCAGTCTCTTGGTAGTATTGGCCGCCGAGACATGATGCCCTTGAATCCGATCATGGTGTGCGAAATCTTTGACATTTGGGGCATTGACTTCATGGGACCTTTTCCTAAATCTTATGGCTTCGAGTACATATTGTTGGCAGTTGAGTATGTTTCAAAATGGATTGAAGCCATCCCCTCAAGGACTAATGATCATAGAGTTGTGACACAATTTGTTCAAGATTTCATCTTCTCTAGATTCGGGGTACCTAAAGCCATCATTAGTGATGGAGGGTCTCATTTTAGAAACACACATTTTCAGTCCCTACTGCAAAAGTATGGGGTGTCACATAGGATTGCTACATCTTATCACCCTCAAACCAATGGACTTGCTGAATTATCTAATCGGGAGATCAAAAAGATTTTACAGACTACCATCCGACCTGATAGAAAGGATTGGTCTTCCCGCCTTTCTGATGCGTTGTGGGCATATAGGACAGCCCACAAAACCCCTTTAGGCATGTCTCCTTTTAGACTTGTGTACGGGAAACACTGTCATCTTCCTGTCGAATTAGAGCACAAAGCCTATTGGGCCATCAGAAAGTGTAACTTAGACTTAGAGAAGGCCGGTGATCTTAGGAAATTACAAATGTCTGAGCTCGATGAATTAAGGAATGAATCTTATGAAAGCTCAAGGATGTATAAGGACAAACTTAAGGCCTTCCATGACCGTCACATTCTTAGGAAATCTTTTCACCCTGGTAAAAAAGTCCTTCTCTTCGACTCTAGACTGAAACTCTTTCCTGGGAAGTTAAGATCAAAATGGATTGGACCTTTCAAAATCTTGAGATTATTTGATAATGGAGCCGTTGAGATCACTGAACTTGACAAATCTGAACCCTTTATTGTTAATGGACAAAGACTGAAACCTTTCATTGAGCCGCATGATCTCAGACTTGTCAATTCCACCATTTCGCTCCTACATTTCGAGATACCAAACTAAGTTTTCGCCTAGCTGACGGCGTTAAACTTAGCAAACACCTACCCTTGTATATAGCTGTTTTACACCTTTCTTACTCTTGCCTTTATTTGCATATAGTGTCTACCCTTGCATTCTGAGCATACATTCATTGACACACATGTCATGCATTTCAATTCCTAGCCCGACTGTTCACTCTGATCCTAGATCAGACTTAAAATCGTCCGCACAGAGATTGTATCTCCTCATTCCGACTTCCTTTCATCACCCAGTCTAGGATAGTGAAAAGCAGAGCATGCATTTGCATCCACCCTTTCATTCAATGAGGACATTGAAACATTTAAGCATGGGGGGGTGTAAATGGTAAACCATTTAAACCAAAATGCAATTGTAGACACAACTATAGTACATATAGTATTATCAAAAAATTATATACTTCAAAATTGAAAAATTTTGAAAAAATTTTTGAAAAAAAATTACAAAGCTAAAAATACAAAAAAATAACAAATCAGAAAAATTCCAAAAATACAATAAGGGACATGTACTTCATCATCAAAGGAGGACATTCATTTCAAGAGGGGAGGGAGAGAAAGAAAAAGAAAAAGAAAGAAAAGATAAGTGATCTTATAGCTGAAATAAAAAAATAAAAAAAATAATAATAAAAATAATAATAGAATAAGTGTCTATGGACATTCAACCGTTACTGGTTTGACCTGCCGGGCCATAGAAGCTTGGTACAAGCTTAGGCTTAATACACTTCGAGCCTTGACAAGATAGACCACAGTATCTCCTAACTTTAGGATAATTCTTGTACCTGAGTCACCAGTACAAGATTCGTTGGTTTGCTTTGACTTAGGAGTCTAAGTAACCTTGGCTTACACTACACAGTGTCAGGAAAGACCACTTGAACCTAAGCCTCAACCCTTGTGTTCATTAGGGAAGGTGGAGTCCTTACCTGTGCGTGCAGGTAGACTCTTTGTCCTAATCTTCAGTTTTGTGTCTAGGAGAAGCTCTTTCCACAAAAGAAATCCACCCACCAAATACAGTGCGCTCTACCAAATAAGTTTCGGAGACATACTGTTAAAAAAAAAAAAAAAAAAAGGGGTCAAGTATGTTCTCCAAAAAGTCTGAAAAACTACTCTTCCACCAAAAATGTTTTCAGGGTTCAAAACAATACCCTGTTTATCAAAAAAAAAAAAAAAATCTTCTCTGAGCCACAAATATAATAAGGGTTGTGATTGAATACCATCAATTTTTGAGAGTCATCCGAAAACATGAGCTGAAGTTAGGACCAACCTGGACTTAAAAAGAAGTGAAACCCCGGGAATGAGCCTTAGAATTCACCTGGTTAGTCCTGACTTATCACAAAGCACAGCCATAACTTCATAGCATTCTGAGTCTCTGTACAAAACCCCTGAGTCCTGGAATTCGACTTAAGGTTTAAATATCAAGAATCCTTGTTGGTTGAGAGATGGTCTATGTCATTTAAGCCTCGAGTTCTGGTAGGTTATCCTCAGTAACCAGGTTCTCACAACGTCCAAAAACACAGTTGGTTTATTGAAAAAAAAAAAAAAAAAAAAAAAAAAAAAATTTCTTTAGCTTAAAGATCATCATAAAACACTTAAAAATTTTTGAAAGAAGAAAACGATATCTTTACACACTTACCTTGCTGATACTTAAATTGCCTTACACTTCAACAGATTGTTTGCTAAGGGACTAGCAAAACGTAAGCATGGGGGTATGATGAGTGGCTACTCATCATAGCTAAAAGGCCGAAATTAAGCTAGATACTAAGCAAAACAATATCAAATTAACACATAAAAAGGGTTAAGTGTGGGAATTAAAGAAAAGACCTAAAACTTTTAATGTGTGTTAAAATCTCCTAATTAGGTCACAAAAATGAGATATTCTGAAAACTAAAGAACAAATGATGATCCATGCATCAATTGAACACATAAACAAGTTTGAAAAGACAAATCAGAAGTACAATCAATGTCTTAAATGTTCAATTAAGCACATGTAAAAATTTGAAAGCAATTGGACATCATTTAGGCTTAGAAATAAATAGATTACAAGTAGGTCCTTCATGCATTACATTTCTACCCTTCAAAACTCCTTCTTGGACCTTTTTGCAAGCCGCAGGGACCCTTCTGTATGATTGCAGGGCCCTTCCGATTATAGTTCTTCTCACTTTTGGACCTGCACGCTATTCTTCTACCCCTTCGTTTAAGGGTCTTCCTGCAAGTTTTCCCTCATTTCAGAGAGAAGCCTGTGTTCTTCACGCGCACTGTAGCGCGCGAAGAACACAGCCATTCTCGACCGTCCATCGCACTTTTGATCTCGATCTGCGGCTGGAATCAAATGGAACCTTCACGCGATTCGGTGCGTGTGTTCACCTCTCTTCCCAGATCTCATCTGACGGTCAGATCTCTCTCTTGACTCGCCGCGCGCTCTACCCATCTCATCCTCACCGCCGACCTGATTCTGATTAACCTCACCCTTGCGGTGATCTCAGTCACTGAGCTGCTATTTAAGCACCTCAGTGGTGTCGCGCGCGAGGGATCGCTCCCTCCTACATCTCTTAGCGATCAATTCTTCCACTCCAGTCTCTCCTCCTCATCTAGACCCTGATTTCACAGCCACCGGCTGTGGAATCATCGCCTGCTCTCAACCCTCCTCGTCGCTAAGGACCTCGTAGCACCTGAGGACGACCCTGGAGTTTCACTTGCAGACTCTTCCCTCCGCTGGAGTCACCCTCCTCCTTTCTTCCTCCTTAGCCGCCGGCTAAGGACCCAAAGGTCCCATTCTTCCTTTTAGTTTAGTTTTTAATTCTGCACAAGTAGTGTTAGATTTAGTTTGCAGTAGTTTAGAATAGATTTAGTTTTAATTGTTAGTGTTTAATGTTAGCTGTAGTTAGATTAGTCTTAGGAGTAGAATTAGTAGTAGATCCCCTCCCTCACCTCCTCTGATCAGTCCAGATCAGAGGGGAAGAATCATCTGTTCACTATTCAATTTATCTCCCTCTTCATGTTTTGTTTTTCCCATCATCCAGATTCTGATTCTTGTTTCTTTTTCCTTTTAACGACGAATTTTTCACCAATCACCCACACATCCTGACCCAATTTCAGATCTGATGGCGCACTGCCTCAGATCTGAAAGTGGCGTCACAAGCACCATTTGGGGCTTCTCACTCATTCCATTTGTTTCATAAAAGCCCCTCTGTTTTAAATGGATTGCCTCAGTTTGTCAGAGCACTTTTGATCTGGATTTTAAAGGATTTTTACTCTCTGAAATGTTTTGACAGATCTGACAAATTGAAAGGATTTTTGGTTTTCATTGTAGGCAAGGATTCTGAGAAGTTCTCTGGTGACAGAGAACCAATCAGAAGAGCCTTTCATAATTCTGTTTATACCTTGTTTTGAATGCATTCGCCAGCTTCCATTAAATTTCCTTAATGCATTCCTAGTCTCTTTTTGCTATTTCAGAACTGCCATGCACTATTTGTGTTGATGATCATTTCTGTATGGTGATTCTCTAACCTAAGGAGTTTTCCATACTCCTTCAGGTTGCAAGAAACTGGGATTGTGTTTCTTTGGTTTTAATTGATTGAGCTAAGTCTTCCTTCATGCTGTCTATGGCATTAGGAAGACTAACTCAATGCCATTTGCTGTTTTGATCTGAAAGGATGCTTCTGCTAAGTTTGTTTTCTAATGAGTGTTTGAGATGAATTTACATGAGATTTTCGTGAGATTTAAACCCCTTTCAGATTTGGATTTCAACTCTGTAAATTGTAGTTTGTTTTGAATTTTATCTTACTCCCAGTTATACAGCAACATGCTGCATATAGAAGCTACATTCCCCTCTTCTCTAAACTCCCTTCTTCTCTAAATTTCCCTCCTCTGTAGAATACTTCCCCCCTCTTCAAGTGGACTAACTGCAGCAGCAGTTAGCCATTTGACAGTGGCTTAAGCCACTGCCACTGTAAATAACACTAAAACAACACATTGTTCTCCTCTCCATCTCCTCTGACAGTAGCTGAAGCTGCTGCCTAAACTCAAATAAAAAAAAAATCAATCAACTCTAATTCCCTAACTTTATACAAAAGCCTAATGGCATAGACTTATTTTAAAACTGTAAATACACCCATTCATAGTATTATAACTATAACTATAGCATATCAGTTAGATACATAGTTATACTGTAAATATGTATAAAACCTGTACAGAAATTCGTATACATATGTAATCTATGTAAAAATATGTATATATACTAATCTAGTATGAATGTATCTACTGATCTATGTATATATATATGTACAGATTTATATTTACTGATTTAGTAGCTAAGTTAATAGGTTAGAGCAATAATCAAGTAAATAAACCTATAAACTAGGGAATATATATATATGTATATATTAAGTAATTTAAGTTAGTCAAAGTATAACTATACCTAGTATAACTTACTGTAACTTAGTTTTAATTATAAACTACACAGAATTGCTATTTTAGCCTAAATAAAACATAAATAAATTCGTAAAAATACAATAAAAATATGTATTAAATACTTAAGTATGTAAGTTAAAACTGTTTAAGGTCAATTAGACCATTTACTAATTATTTTATAAGTAATTAACTATTTAATCACCTAAATCAACCTATATAATCAACCTAGTTTAGCGAATTTATTTATATAGTAAATATATTTAAAATTCAAAATTAATTAATCAATTATGTAGTATTATGTAAATATTTTATTTACCATATTTTATTTTATTTTTTTTAATAATTTATGGCCCCCAAATCGAGGGCCAAAAACGCGCACAGACGCAGCTGCGTTTGGTTTCCAGCGCACGATGTGGCGCTGGAATAGCGCCACATCGTGGGCTGCAAACGAAACGCAGCATATAAATATAATTTATGTTATAACCTTACCAGTCGTCATGGCGCCGGGCGCCCGAAACTTCACCTGTTCCGTCTGATCCGATAACCCGATTCTGATATGTGCTGAATACTGAATGCGTGATTCCTGTGTGGGGCTGGGAGCCCGAGTGTGTGCGATTATTGAAGGCGTTGGGCTGAGGCCCTGCGCTGATACGAAAACGTAATTAAGCACCTAATCTGAGATTAGGGCGCGCTTAGTAGAGGTCTGGTCCCACCCTAAGGGTGTTGTGTATCCCTCGAAAAGCACGCCCGCTAATTAAACACATTTTACACTAAGGACTCCACCGCAGCCTCTGAAAGACTACACAGAACAAAATGAAAGGACAGACGACTTAAAAAAAAAAGAGATAACACGAGATAACAACAGAAAAGACTCTGTACATATGTAAAATTAAACCCACATAATTACTAACAGAATAAAACGACACTATAAATGTCGCTAAAGACCTCAGTTTGCTTCTTTAGGTTGTATATAGTGTTTCCTGAGACTTAGCGACGTTTATATCTGTCACTAAAACTGATATATATGTCACTATAAATAAATGACTAGTAAGTTAAGTTTTTACACCATGGTATCCTAATGGAGTATGAACTAACATATTAGTGTTAATAGTATAACTTGTAAATACATAGTTTAGAGTATAATAATAGATTGTTTGATGCTTGTTCATAGTTAGCATTTTTGCAAGCACTTCTTAGTAACTAGGTAAACAAAACATTCATTCATTCTTTAAATGTAAAGTTTCTTTTTGAATAAGAAGATAATTTTGGAGATAATCAAAGAGTGACCGAATTAAATTCAATAAATTGCCTCCCAGAGAACGACCTGGAACAAAACCAGTAAAAATTAGATAAATAAGCAAATGATAATAATGGTTGTAATGACTGGAACTCACCCATACTCACCACTATACGACATCCTTAATGTTATATTATACACCCTATACTACAACAACATAATCAACAATTATTACCAACAATCATTTTCACCATCATCGTGTTAACCCTTAGTGGTGTCCAAAGAATTTCTTTGATAACCCACACCCAACTCCCCAACCCTCTAGATTAGGAAATAGTGCACAATATTGATGACCTGACCATGGCTCCACCCATGAGCCAACTTTACTTAGACCCATCTCTTCCTGGGTACCAAGTAGGGAACTTAAAGCCCTCAAATTTTAAATTAGGCATCCCAATGCCTAATTATCTTCAGGATGTTAATGTACTCTAGACCCATATTCAAACACCTACAACCCTGGATGGCGTAACCATCCTAACTTTGCGTGGTCAAGTCAAAAACCCACCCAGGGACCTAACTTGACTAAGCCTAACATTCATGGGCAACCCAGTAGGTACACACAACCGCACACATACCAACCACAACCTACTTAGGAAACCCAACCTTCTGATCTGAGTCTGGTCCTCAAGGAAATGCGAGAAATGAATCAATTGGGGACAGAATTGGAGAGATGACTAGACCAATTGGTAGATGCTAGACAACATTGGATGCTACCATCCTAACCCATCCCTAACCTAAGGAACTTAAATAGGGTTAACCAAAACAACACACGGGAGCAACAAGCACACATAATTCAACCTGCTCCCCAGCACCCACTTGGATTTGTTAACCCTAACCTTAACCAGGCTCAGCCTATTTTGCAGAACTCACCTCAACCTTCTAACTATAATGCCTTTGCCGGTGTCATAACCTTGAGAAGTGGGAGACAAATCCAAGATCCTTACCCCTCCAAATCTAAACTTAGTCGAAGATCTTGAGGACCCCGAATCTGACCTGGGAGACCAAACTAATCAAGAAGACAAGGATCAGGACTTGAACACTCATGATTTCACTCAAGCACCCTTTCCTGAAGCCTTGAACAAATCTAGGAGAAAGAAAGTCAATCCATCTGAGGAGTGGCTTGATGTTTTTAAACAAGTCCAGGTGAACCTACCACTCCTTGAAGCAATTGAGAATATCCTAGCCTGTGCAAAATTTTTGAAGGAAATGTGCACACCAAAATGCTAGGACAAGTCATCTAAAAGGGTAGTGTTATCTGAACAAGCTAGTGCAGTTTTCCTGAGAAACCTACCCTGAAAACAAAAAGATCCTAGAGCCCCTCTGATCTCTTATGTTATTGAGGATACTACCTTTGATACTGCATTGCTAGATTTAGGTGCCTCCATTAATTTGATCCCCACAATGTTATATGAAAAATTTAACTTGGGCAAGTTAAAACATACTGAGGTCACACTACAACTGGCTGATCGATATGTGACCACACCATAGGGAATTATTGATGATATAATTGTCAAGGTTCCTGATTTTTATTTTCCTATAGATTTCTTGGTCCTTGAAATGGAGGTAGTGGAGAATTTGAAGAACACCCCAATAATCTTGGGACGACCATTTTTAGCTACTGTCAAAGTTAATATAGACTGTGAATCCAGTAGTATGGAAATCAAATTCGGGGACAAGAAGATAAAGATTAATATTTTTAAGGCCATCAAACAATTTGAGGATTGTGGAATGATAGAAGATTCAAAGGATGTGGATTGTACTGTTGAATATTGTATGAAGTTAGGAGTCTCAATCTGATCCTACAAGCCTTGATCCCCAAACCAATCAAGAGGTCAAACACCCAATCACTGACTTGATTCCAAGACCTCTTGAGGATAACTATGATCCACCTTTGGACCCTTAATCCCAAGGACCAAAACCTGAGCTAAAACCTCTTCCTGATTATCTAAAATATGTTTCATGGGATCTGATTAGACTTACCCAGTGATCATTACTCTTATCTAACCCAAACTCAAGAAAATCAATTAATTCAAGTTTTGGGAAGAAACAGTAGAGCAACTGGTTGGACATTAGATGATCTGAAGGGAATCAGTCCTACTTACTGCACCCACAGAATTTATGATGAGGATGTATCCAAACCCTCCTGAGAAATGTAGAGACGATTGAATCCTAATATGTGGGTGGTTGTGAAAAAAGAGATTATTAAGTGGCTAGATGCGGGAATAATCTACCCAATCTCTGACAACCCATGGATCAATCCTATACAAGTGGTTCCTAAGAAGGCTGGGTTGACTGTGATTACTAATGATAATGAGGAATTGATTCCAACCCACACAGCTTCCTCTTGGAGAGCCTATATCGATTACAGGAAGCTGAATAATGCAACTAAGAAAGACCACTTTCCACTTCCCTTCATTGATCAAATTCTTGAAAGACTAGCCAGCCAAAAGTTCTTATGTTTCTTGGATGGCTACTCTGGCTACAATCAAGTATCTATCCACCCCGATTATCCAGAGAAAACAACCTTTACATGTTCCTACAGAACATTCACCTTCCGTAGGATGCCTTTTGGATTATGCAATGCACCAGCGACTTTTCAAAGATGCATGCTTGCAATCTTTTCAGACATGGTGGGTGACTTTATGGAAATCTTTATGGATGATTTTTTTGTGTTCGAGAACTCTTTTGAATCTTATTTCATCAATCTGGAGAAAACATTACAAAAATTCATAGAGGTAAACCTTGTCCTATCTTGGGAAAAGAGCCACTTCATGGTTAGGGAAGGCATAGTCCTTGGTCATGTTGTGTCTGAAAGAGGAATCGAAGTTGATAAAGCCAAGGTAGACAATATCATTAAACTTCTACCACCTTCGACAATTAAATAGGTAAGATCATTCCTTGGACATGTGAGATTTTACCATCAATTCATTAAGGATTTTTCTAAGGTGGAAAGGCCCTTAAGTAATCTACTAATGAAAGATCGAACCTTTGATTTTGATTCAAGCTACTTAAGGGCTTTCAATCTACTGAAGGAGGCCATTACACAATCATCGATCCTACAACCTCCTTATTGGGATCATCTGTTCGAAATCATGATTGATGATTCTGATTTTGCTATTGGCACAATCTTGGGACAAAAGATTGACAAGAAACCTTCCGTGATTTACTACACTAGTAAAACTCTTGATGAGGCTCAAAGGAATCACACCACTACAAAAGAAAAGTTGCTAGCAGTAGTTTTTGCTCTAGAGAAGTTTAGACCATACCTACTTTGATCTCATGTCACAATTTTCACAGATCACATAGCATTAAGGCACCTGATGTCTAAGAAGGTTACAAAACCCAGATTAATCATATGTATCCTTCTATAACAAGAATTTGATTTAGAAATCAAAAACAAATATGG
The DNA here is from genome assembly GCA_037157565.1 of Thalassia testudinum. Classification (NCBI taxonomy): domain Eukaryota; kingdom Viridiplantae; phylum Streptophyta; class Magnoliopsida; order Alismatales; family Hydrocharitaceae; genus Thalassia; species Thalassia testudinum. The sequence goes on from JAZHRO010000014.1 coordinate 118,349,049, forward strand.
TGCCCAAAATGTAGCAGCAGATCATCTCTCTAGAATCCTTGTAGAATCTACAACTCCTTAATTCTCTGATTCATTCCTTGATGAGACTCTCTTGATTGTTTGCAAACTACCTTGGTTTGCAGACATCGTTAACTATTTGGCAATCGGAAGATTACCCATGGATTAGCTTAAGCATAGGTGGGATAAGTTGATTTTCGATGCCAAATACTACTTTTGGGAAGACTCAGAACTATTCAAAATATGCATGGATCAAGTTATTTGCCATTGTGTTCTAGACGAGGAGATCACAAGTGTGCCAGAATTTTACCATACTTATGCCTGTGAAGGTCACTTCTCAGGAAATACGATGGTAGCCAAGGTGTTATAAAGTGGATCATACTAGCCGTCTTTATTCCATGACTCTTACAATTTCTATAGGTCATGTATTAATTGCCAAACTCTAGGAAACATGACCAGGAAGGACATGATGCCCCTAAATCCAATCCTTGAAGTCGAAATCTTTGATGTTTGGGGTATTGATTTTATGGGACCTTTTGCCAATTCATTTGGATACCTATACATTCTGGTAGCAGTTGACTATGTATCCAAATGGATTGAAGCCATCCCAACCTGAACCAATAACCATAAAGTGGTCATGGACTTTGTTAAGAAAAACATCTTTAGTCCGTTCGATGTACCAAAGGCCTTAATTTGTGATGGTGGGTCCCATTTCACTCACAATCAATTCAGGACATTACTGATTAAGTATGGAGTCACACACAGAATCTCTACTCCATACCATCCATAGACCAACAAACAACCTGAATTTCCAATCGGGAAATTAAGAAAATCCTTCAAAAGACGATCCACCCAGATTGGAAGGATTAGTCTACTAAATTAAGAAATGCTATCTAGGCCTACCGAACTGCATATAAAACTTCGATTGAGATGTCTCCATTTTTTTTGGTCTACTGAAAATCTTGGCATCTTCCTATTGAACTTGAACATAAAGCTTATTGGGCAATCAGAACTTTTAACCTAAATCTTGAGCAGTCTGGATGATAACGAAAACTCCAATTGACTGAATTGGGGGAAATCTGGAATGATGCTTATGAAAGCACAAGAATCTATATGAATAGGACAAAAGCTTCACATGATAAGTATATCTCTGGGAAAAGCTTTATCCCTAATCAAAAGGTTTGGTTATTTGATGCACGCTTGAAGCTCTTTTTGGGAAAATTAAGATCAAAATGGACAGGTCCTTTCATTGTAAGAAAGGTTTTCCCTTATGGAGTTGTTCTCATTTTGGACTCCAAGATTGGCCATGAGACAAAAGTAAATGGTCAAAGATTGAAGCCTTAAATCACTCAAAACTTCGATCCCATTCCTGTTAGTCACATCAACCTTCTGGAATCATTTTAGAGTTGAACTGAGTTTGGCAAATGACGTTAAACTTAGCACTGGCTCAGAGGCAACCCAGTATTCTATACAAGTATTTTTCATTGATCAAGCTGACCTAGATTAACAAGCTCAGTTAGGTGATATACCCTCCTCTTGCTTATTATCATTTTGATTTTTTCTGCATACATTTCAATAAGGACATTGTAATGAATAGGCATCGAGAGGTGGACATTGCATGTCTTATTTTTATGTCAAAAAAAATTGCATTCATGCATAAAGAATTTTTATCAAGAAGGTTTTATTAGGGATTTATTCTTAAGTTGATTCCTAAATTTAAAATCCAGTACATTTTCACACTTACACATAGAATGTGCAACGAATCCTCTGTGAAGACCGATAGACATCTTTAGTTTGTCGAGAAGAAGCAACGCTTCTCCTAAACCCTTGGACAGTAATTAAAGAGTCAGGTAAACCATCTTAAAGTAGATCCACCAAATAAATGTGAGGTAAGCGTAGAGAGTCTACTGGTGCTCTAAGGCTAGTATAAGGAATCTGTGTTTCTAGGTAATTGGATAATGATACTTGGAGTTAGGGATAATTTTTGCTCTCGATTCCTACGTATAAATTCTTTGTGCAAATTTTTGGGAGAGCCACCAAATAAGGCAAATATGCAGAGAGCAGGTTATAATAAAACTAGGACTAAGGTGGATGGTTACGACCATCCTTTACAAAATCCTCAGCTGAAGGAGGGTATTAATATCAAGGTTAGAAATACATTGTCCCATCCATTCCTTTCTCGGTGTCGGGAATAGGCACTTCACCAAATAAGCCACTCGATATCCTTTTGAACACCCCAAAATCCCAAATAATGCCTCATGAACAAAAATGTACATGAGTGCTGCATTATGTTGTGTTGGTACAAATAACTATAAAAAAAAAGAAGAAAGAGAAAAGAAGAAGAATATATATATATATATATACATATATTAAAAAAAAGTGTGTGTTGTGTTTACTTCATGTCAAGCACATTGAGGCAAAAATACCCATTCCCTTTACAGTCCACCAAATACAGCATTGACTTACTTTTCTGTATTTCCAACCACATGAATATAGGTAGAGGAATTCTAACTTAGTCATAGGATTATCAGAGCTTAATCAAAGTGTTAATGCTATGAGAGGCCACCAGATATATTGACAAATCTGGTGATATTGTGAGCTCGAAAAATAAAAAGAAACGAAAAGGAAAGGAAAATAGAAAGAAAGCAAAAAGAAAGAGAGAGAATGGATATAAAGGAACTAAAGAGAGCACAATTTCTCCACCTCTCTTTGAGTTGGTTTATTTAATAGTCTAAAAATATAGACTCTATAATACTAGCCTATATGTCGCACCAGAAGAGTGTGAGCCACCAAATACAAACCTACTTGACTCAGACATCTTCTACCTAAGCCAAAAGTTGGGGATAAAATTACAAATTCTTTTATAATCCCGAGGGAAGAAGTTTTCCTATCCCAATAGAATTTTACCAAGCATCAAGTACGAGCTTTAGATGTGGATTGACTTTTCACTTGGATCTGTTGCATAGGTAACAACACTACACTTCATGACTATCTGGATTTCTAATGCTTTGGATGAAAACAAAAGAAATAAATCTTTAGTTGAGCTCTTAATAGAAATTAGTCATTAAGCACCACTCTGCATTTAGTCTTGCATTTGTTAGGGACTAGCAAAATTCAGTCATGGGGGTGTGATTGCACAACAATCATACGACCTAATCTACCTGAATTAAGTTAGATTCTAGCATAACCTAGGAACAATGCACTCATTAGCATCATAATTTGTATAGTAGTAGTTTGGTAGCCTTATAGATAATACTGCCATTTTATGCTCTAAAAGAGATATGATATTGATTACAGAGAATTTAGGGCAGTGGATGACAAATCCCCCCGTATGGATTTGCTCAGAACAACGACGGGAGACCAATGCTTCTGAGATCGCCTTCTTCAGACTTTCATAGAATTCTACGGAGTCTGTAGAAGAGCAAGGAGTAAGAGTCAAAGAGGTGGAAATCCAAACCTCAGATGCCAAATCTGACCACACGGATGGATCCAAATCAATGATTGCAGTCCAACGATGCAAAAATCATCTCGATCGGAGGCCTATAGCATGATCTACAAAGAAGAGAAGATGAACAACCATGATGGCACCACGTGGCACCATCAAAATCACCCAAGAGCGTTGGCCCAATCTTGGAAGGGTTCCCTCCATGCATTGTGGGTCGTTGGATCCTCACTCAATGGCCACGATGCTCCCACGTTGCCAATCCAACCATGCCTCATCAAGAAAGATCAAGCTCAGCTATTGGATCTCCATCCAACAGCTGATGATGGCTACACATGAAATGGCAAGCACGACAATCCACACGGGTAGTGCAGAGGAGAGTGCACCCACGCGAACGATGCACATTTGAACTACTTGGCATATGAAATTAGAAGGCTGTTAAGCGCTGATAAAATCGCATCATTGGATCTTCAATCGACAGTGCAAGTGCGGAGGCGTGGTGCGCTGATAAGTGTCGGATGGCCACGCGCGTGATCACGTACAAGCAAACGTGCATGCGCATGGTAGGAATTCAAAGGTGGTGGGCGCAGTGCTACGGCTGAGGATCGAGCGTGGAGAGCTTGCATGATTTTAGCATCTACATTGAAGTGCGAAGGTGGTGTGGGTGTGCGCGAATCAGAGTCGTGCAATTGCGGATCAAGGGCGCTAAGTGCACCACATGTCAACTAGAGGAGAGATCCACACGTATAATGTGTTTAGGAAGGTTTTTTGAAACATGATATGGTCTGTTGATCTCCCAATCAACAAATCTAATCATCCCAAGGTTGTTGCACGATTTTGGGGTTTTAAATGTCTACTTTGCCCCTCATTAAAACCATAAAAAGATCCCCAGGGCCCCCAATTGAGAGGCAACTCCCACTAGACAGATCTCCAGCCTCTCTTTCAGTAACTTCTCTCTGATCTTCTTCCTGTGCCTTGTTTCTAAAGTGCTTCTGCACATCTCACAAGCATCCCACAAGTAGCTCCATCATATGCACCACATTCTCTTCTCCTTTTCCTTCTCCATAGTTTATTCTTCTATTTCATGTTATTCAATTGCATTAGATTTATGAGACATCCTCTTGATCAATACAATTTTTATCCGATCTCATGAATGCTTGTCTATATATGCATATATAAATATATAAATGTTTGCTTGGAATGACTTTCTGGAAACTTTCACATAAAAAATGTGTTTTGCCTCACTACAAACGACTAGGTACTTACTGAAAATCTATAAATATTATTTATTTCGACATAATTCGCAACTACAATGATACATCTTTTAACGCATTTCACAGACGGACACTGGGTATGGATTGATGTATTCTATGGTCAATCCATTACCCTGGGGGTATATCTTTGCACTATTCCTTCCTCATTTCTCTTAGAGGAACCTTCTCGTCCTCCTACCCCTTTGAAGGTTGTTATTCATGTCCACCAATTACAGCCTCCTCCGGTGACCTGGGAAGATTTCATTGCCGTCTTCATTGGCTGAGCATTTCCCATTAGTATCCATTATCAACTTGCCAACATCCTAGGTTACATCTTTTCTACACCTATTTTGTTACGCTCATTTTTAGGGCCTATTTCTATGATCCTTGAACTTGACTTGCAGGTTCTTTGGCTACTCGGCTACCAAAAAATAATGGCAGCCCAACTCTGACTTAGGTATTACCCTTCTATGCAATGAGGACATTGTAGATTTTAGACATGGGGGGGTGCACTTAGGGGATATACATAGCATTTACACATAATTGCATACATCTGCATAGCATACATTTGCAATTATTAAAAAAAAAATTGCATTTAGGCCACGATGTTATGCTTAATTGGCTGGGCCCTACATTCTTAGGAATAAGATCAGGACTTCAGGTTAGACCAAGTTACTCTAGTTGTCGACCTTTAGAAGCTAAGTTGAGCTACTAGCTTTAAACCCTTAGGGTCCTTTGTGGACTTAAAAAATTGAGTAAGGGTTAAGTTGCAAACCATTCCTCAAGTGGTTGAGGAAGGAAAGCTAGGGATTGAGTTAATGGCTGGGTAGTGATAAACGCCAATTTATCATCATTCTTATGCATTAAAACAAACCTAGCTCTTAGGATTTTAATCTGCAAATGGGTTTTTGGGCTGTATTTAGGCATAAATTATGTTAGGCAAGCATTGCATTTTTTATTGTCTTTTTGATATGTTTTTGTGAGTGTTAGGGATGAACAGACATACAGATCCCTAAAACCTTAGCACTCGATAAGGAAAATGGTGAAGGAGAAGCTCAGACTAGGTGGAACTCAGCTTGATCCAGCTCACCACAGCTGGAACCTAGCTCACTTGAAGTTGGGTTAGCTCATCCCAGCTCCATTCAGCTAATCTATGCTGAATGGCAGCTCAAGAGAGTTCATCTTAGCTTACCCTAGCTCAAGTCAGCTTAGATCCAGCTCAACCTAGTTGAGTCTAGCTCATTTTAGCACCCACAAGTCCACAAGGAGCTCTAGCTAGCTCAGCTGAGTTGACTGGAGTTCACCCTAGCTCAGATCCAACTACATCCAACTCCACTCAACTCCAGCCAACTGAAGAAGAACTCATCCCAGCTCAGGAAGCTCAAGTCCAGCTCTCGAGGACTCAGCTTAGCTCAACTCAGTTGAGCTAAGCTACCTTAGCTGCCTCAACTAGCTTGATCCTCCCCGGGAGCACCAGACCAGCTCACCTCAGCTCATTATGGTAGAAGCCAGCTCACTTTAGCTTGGCTTAGCAGCTAGCAAAGAACTAGCAAGCTAAGCTAGATAGAGTAGCTCCATGCTAGCCTCTTCAGCAGCTGCCAGCTCTAGTTCTAGCTCCAGACTTCTCCTCCTCAGCTCCTCTCTTCAAACCCTAGCTCCAATACCTCCTCCTCACTCCATAGCTAGCTAAGCTTTCTTAGCTTAGCTTAGCTAGCAACCTACTCCTTGGCCATCCACCACCTTCAACTCAACCCTAGCTAGCTCCACCAACTTAAGCCCTACCTAAGCTAGCTATCCTACTCAAGTTGGCACCACCTCCTAGCCACCACTTCAGCCTATCGTCACCACCAACAGGCACCAATTTTGGCACCAAAACCAAACCTTAACTACCCCCCTTTTTGGCGCCAACATCCACCCCCACATCCACCATACACCTAACCCTACAGCCCATCCTAGCCACCCACCTACCCCTCCTTGTAGAAGCTTTCTTGGCGCCACCTAAGACCCCCTTCTAGAAGCCATTTTGGCACCAACTTCAAGGGGTGCCACCACCCATAACCACCCCCTAGGTGTCCCTTGGGTTGGCGCCAATTGCCCATAGCAATAGGATCATCAACTACCTCCAACTTCCCATCTTAGCCCTCCATTTCAAGAGTCACCTTAGCCCCCTTCCTACTCAATATAAACCCACCACCTACGACCATTTTAGAGCATCCTCCATTAGTGTATTATTCCACCTACATCCACCTATACCTATGACCAAGGAGAAGGAGTAGAGAAGAAGATTAAGGGGGCACATCACCAGCCCCTTTGGTGCCTTCTTCTCCCCACTCTCTTCAACTTGGGCCACGCCATGGAGGAGGACTTTTCTACTTCAAGGAGGACTGCCAGGAAAAGGAGAAGGACCTAGGGTGGACGTCCACCCTTGGAGAGAAGCTTAGGGCATGCCCCCTTAGGTCTTGCTTTGGAGGACATCACCTTGGTGGAGCATATCAAGGAAGGAGTTGGAGGACTCTTTTCAAGCTCGAGAGCTACCAAGCTTGGAGCAAGAAGCCCTCTTCTTCACCATCTATCTAGAGGATTTGTGTTTTCTTTTATTTATTGCAATTTTCTAATAGTAGAAGCATTCATTTACTAGGCTTTTCTGTAAAACACTTTCTCATTAATCTAGTTGCCTTCTTTGCAATTTCTTTAGTTGCATTTTTAATTGCTTTGTTTTTAGCATTCTTCACTCCCTCTCCCTAATTATTCTAGGCTTCCACTTGCCTAGAGTGAGCTTAGGGAGAGCCTCTACTTGCCACTTTAGAAGTAGTATATTGAGTTGAGTGTAAGTCACTTTCTCACCAACAATTTCACATGTTGCCTTAATTTCAAAAACATAAAAATGATATATTGAAAAAGACCAAAAAGAAAGTTGAGATTTATATTCCAAGCAAGAGATTTAATTTTTGCAAACTTGCCTCCTTGGATGATCCTAGATACCCCACTATCTAGGTCTTACAAATTTAAGAGCTTATCGATTTTGCACGTAACAACGACGTAATTTTACAAACCGCGTAAAATCGCGATCAGGTAGTACCTGGTATCTTTTTCTACCTTTTGGTTTATAGGTCCTCCTAACCTAAGCATCCACATTTTACACACTTGTCTTGTGTAAATAGTGATGACCTTAATTCCTTTCTTGAAGAAAATTTGGTTTTCTCAGTTTTGACTTAGGAGAAGGTTGAAAACACACCTTGATTGGACAAGTTCCTACCGCATGAGTGGTAGAGTATATAGTCACCTTAATGATGTGATGATAACATGTCACCTCCTCGATGCCTGTCTCTTAGGATATCCATCCTACTAGGGGCATGTAAGCTCATTGTGCGGTTCAGGTATCATGGGTAGCCTTATCTCGAAGAACCAATTGCCATAAGCCTAAATTCTCTTAAGAAATCCATGGGCAATACTATCTCAAAGTGTCGATTGCTAGGAGTTCTTGGGGTCGCCATGGGCGATGCTATCTCGAGGCATCAAAAGCCAGACATCCTTCGAGTTTTGGTGATGGGGACAATGAATCCTACATAGACCTTATTGATAGTTGATCCAAGGTTAGACTTATAGTAAAAAAATTATAAAAGAAAAAAAAATCCTTCTTACTCTTTTTCTAGGCTAGTAATCATACCAACCTCAAATAAATAAGACTAATGCACATGTGTGGTTGCTATAAACTCTAGGACCAATAAACCCTAGGGTAGAGTTAGAAATCAATGAAACCTGTGCCTGCAAGTTGTCCTTAGCCGACCTAGCTTGTAACCTACCAACTACTTAGGTATGTTATGATCTAGGGTTAGATAGTTTAGCCTTATTTCTGTGAAAAGATCAATTGAGTCATCTCGGATAATTTGGAGTGCTAGGTTATTGTTTAAATTTGCCAGGGATTAGCAAAAACTAGGTGTGGGGGCATTTGATAAGCTCATATTTGTTGGCTAATTAAAGGTGTAAATGCCTAAACATTAAGGTAACACATTTATGAACATAGCATACACTAGAATGAAAATTGGATAACATGGAATGATTTATTTCATGCATTATAGGCATATGTAATTGACATTTATAATAACATGGATTAGGATATTAGTTTCATATTTGCATCTTAACTAACATTGCATGCATCATTTAGATAAGAAATCAATTAACACATTAGTCTTGGTTAGCATTTGTAAATAGCCAAACATTTTTTTGATTATTTTATTCAACTTACTTAAGTGCAGCACACTCGGAAATAGCTTCAAGCATTCATGAAGCCATTCATGTCTGATGCTCCATGACTGGCGAGCCACCAATGAAGGGCATTGAAGACTATTGAAGACCATAAGGAGTGGATCTTGGATGCTCCACCTTCAGCTATGACTCTACAACAGCTATAAAGGGAAGGAGAGGCTGCCATGCTCGAGGAGACTCTGCCTCGCTCCACTACTGTGCTTCATCCTCCACCGTGTGTCTCCAAGGTCAAGCTTCAACACAGCAAGGGCCGGTGAGGTGTTAGGCCACCACACCAAACCAATGGACTCAGCCATTACCATGCACGAGCTTCTTGGAGCTCTCTTATCATCGCGTTCTTCCTCCTCCTCTTCTTCTTCTTCTTTTATTTTGTTTAGTTTTCTTTCTTGATACTATTCACCTTCTTCCAAGAACAGCAAACAGCACCATCACTACCACCGGTTTCATCTTCACCACCAAACAAAACCAATACCATCACCACCACCATCACCGACCACCTCACGCCACCTCGCCGGTTGGTCCTCCACCTTCCACGAGCACCTAAGCTGGCAGCTTCTCCATGCAACCAACGTCCTCCCATTCAACAGCACCACCTCCACACCGCCAATAGCCCCTCGCACACATTTCTTCCACGTGCATGGCAGTCAGCAGTTGCGTCCTCCTTGCGCGCTACCCTTCATGGCAACCACCCCTCGCCGTGCACGGCTGCCCAACACCAACAGACCCTTGTGTGCCTCCACCCACATGTGGAGTTGCTTCACAGTAGCAACAGGCCGCCACCCACCCACCGACCACCTCCACTCCGACCGGCCGACTCCAACAACATCGTGCCTCGCCACTGCCACTGCCACGTAACCCTCGGCTAACTTGTCCTCCACTGAGCCTCACCTCTAGCCTTGGCCTCCTCTTCATCTAAGGACAAGGGAAGCAACTTCCCTTGTGTCAACAGTAAACTCCTCCAATTAATATTTACAACCCATGCCATTGTCACACTTCATTTTTTCATTTCATTATTGTGGCAAATTTTTGTGAATGACCTCCTTTCTCATAAATACGATTTCAACTTGAGCATACCTTATAATGCTAATTTAATGTGGATTTTCACTCGGTCTCTTGGGGAAATTATGTGTGAACATTGATTTTTGAGTGTTGCAAGTTTTTAATAGGCCAATGCCTCTTTGTGGAAATGACATTCTAAACAACTGTAGTTAGATTTAATTAATTAACCTTTGATTAAGAGATTTTCCACAACATAGAATAGAATGACAAATCATTTTATTGCTCATGATCATTTGCACCTCATCTACATTCCTTGATTTAGTGGTTGAACCAAAGTGGTCAGATCCTCCAAATGTTGGAACAGATGCTCAGAGCCAAGCCCATGGAAATGTTTAATAAGACTCAACACTTAGGGCTTAATCTAGACATCGCCTATGGGGATCATATATAACTTCAAGATGAACCCCGTAATTTCAAGGATCATAGAAATCCTTCAAGGGATAGGCACCCTGACCATTCATTCCTTCAAACAAAGCCTGCATCTACTCTAGTTGCCTCTGGATAATCTTGGCTTGGTTAGGAGCAGGAGGTGGTAGTGGTGGTTGATTATCATCGATCGGATCTTCTTGGCTAAAACTCAACATCCTTCTCCTAGTATGATGGTCCAGTGGTCCTTCCAATCATGGGTTCAATAACCTCCTCCCAAGCATACACCAAAAGGAAGTTACAAGGATAAAGGATAAGCCCACAGTAAAAGAATACAATTTTATCCATAAGTTGGGTAGCCTAGAGACCGACAAACTCCTAAAGCTTGTCATAATACCAAGAGTGATTTTGTTTACTGCTATCTGGCCAATCCAACCAGTTAGAAGAATTGGGGAGAAGGTTCTTCCCTCGACTTTCACTTTAGATACCCCCTAACTTATGTCATTTAATGCAACTCCCTTAGCTGGACATTAGATGAATGGTCATTCCTTACCTAAACTCGGTTAATTAAGTTAATTTTACTTAATTATGAGTAGAGAAAAGTCACTTAGGTTAACTTGAAATTGTGTCATTTAGTAGTATATGGTCAAATTAACCTAACATTTTAGAAATTGTTTACTGCTTGAATCCAGGTCATTTGCTGGGAGGTATAATTCATTCAAAATTCACTAGTTATCTTTTATTTTTGTTTGTAAGTATAGGAAGTATATTTAAGTTAATTATAAAAGCATGAATTTTGCAAAAATTTGATTTAAATGAAATAACATGCAAAATCCCATATGAACTCTCATTTTCAATATTAAAAACATGTAAATTCTCTATTTATTTCAAATGATTTAAGGCAAAGAAGAACTTATCTAGTCAACACATGCCTTAATACAACAATTAAGAGTAAAAAGAAATAAAAATATAACAAGAAAAATCAATTTCTTTTCCTTTTATCTTCTTCAGCCTCTCTTTCTTTTCTCTTCTCTTTATCTTCTTCTCTTCTTTTATTTCTTAATCCTTTATTTATTTTTCTTTCTCTTTCTAGTTTCCTCTTATTCTCTTTTTCTCCCGATCTCCTTTCTTCTCTTCCTTTTCTTCTCTTCCTGCTTTCTTCTTCTCCCTTATTCTTCTTTAGTATTTCCTTAGCACCTGCCTGCCTTCTCCTTTTTCCTTTCTTACCCTTAGCTTCTCTAGCATTTGCGTCCTTCAATCCCCTAGCTTCCTTTGACACTTTGCCTTCTCATGCTGAACTGGGTTTATTTTCTTTTCAACCAAAAATTTATTTTTGATTTGCGGGGAGGTCCTTTCAATGATACACAGCACCCTGAGATCAGGATGGGACCAAACCCTACCCGGTCCTCGCCTAATTTCATTAGGGTTAATTTTTGATTTTTTTCTTGAGACAAACTGGCCCTCGCTCGAGCCGAATCGGTTCAACCGCCTACCTTGCCTCACCCTCCCAGGGCCATTGCACACACACGCCCACTCAGGCGCACACCCACAAGTGCACTCGGCTGCACACACACATGCAATATGGTCAAATGGTTAGGTTTTCTTTTTGCATTGAGCACTGATGACTGCATCGGCTACTTAACAAATTAGTTTTATACTAAGGCATGCGTTCGACAATTTCCGATGTGGGACTAAGTATTCCCCCTCTAGACCAGAATTCAAGTAACAATTTCTCCCTACTTAGCGCTCCAAATCAAGCGATTCAAAGCTTGATGGAAAGCTCTAAGATGGCTCTACATGATTCCAGGGTCAATTTAAGGTTCAAAGGATGATTTCCTCTTCGATTTGAAAGGTGAAATTAGGGGGTTCCTACAGGTAAAATACTGCCTGGAATTGGTCTTAGACTTACTGTATATTTAGGGTAGTTCTTTTAGCATATCTAAGGGTTTGAATAGATCATACAGTTAATTTCGCAGCTCCTTGGGTGGGTTTTAAGCTCTTGAGAACTTCAGGAAACACTCAGAAGCTCAAAGCTTCTCTGGAAGCTCAGAGAATGAAGTTTTCAGCTCTGAAATGTGCAACAAGCACTTAAGGACATTTATGATTATTTTAAACAGATTCTAAGGAATAAAACTTACTAAACTGGGCAGGATTCAATTTTAATTTTCATCAAAATGACACTGCCAATAGTTTGGTTTCAAAAACAACCCAAACTGGCAATACTTGAATTCCAACTAAATTAACCCACAGAGCACATCCAAATCACTTAAGAATCATTCACAAACATCTCAGAGATAATTCAAACTCATCTAATCATCAAATTGAGCTCAGAATCAAGGTATCAAGCTCGGGTTTGACTATAAGGCCTAAAAAATTGACTTTCAGATTAAAGCCTTTCCTCAAGAAATTGAAACCTAGAATCTCTTCTCCTCAACCTCAGAAACATGCTCAGACCCTAAAATAGGTGTTTTGGCCTTGAAAACAAGTGTTCCACGCTCATCGCCTGGACTCAAAAAGTGATTTGTTCGTCAAAAGATTTAAGAGGTTCCTATAATGTTCTTAGGACATGAATAGCTTTAGTGAACTACACTGAAGCTTCTAGACTCCTTAACTGTGACTTTTGGTCTTCTGTCAAGCTTTTCCAACTCCGTTGGAGTTGGAGAAGAAGATCTATCTCAAGCTCCAGACACTAAAATCTCAAATAAACAACCTCAGAGCAGTCATTGATCATCAAATCATTGATCTGAAGCTTCACACCAAGCTCTATAGGCTAAAGACTAGATTTGACTCACCGGAGCTCGTTAGAGCTTCGGTGTGTCCAAAAAAAGGCAAAAGTGTACAGAGAAGTGATACGTGCCATTTTTGATTTGAAGAGGATCCTAAGGTTGCAAGGAACCTCAGGAACTCATTTAATTCTTCAATTGATCATTAAAATTAAGATTTAACAGTGAATTCAACTTTTGAAGAATATGGATTGGTTGAGGCTTAGGACTCAGTCTCCCACTCAAATAAGTGGTTGAGACTAGTCTAAAGAGGATTGCGATGATAAATACTTAGTTAATTTAAGCTTTCAACTACTCCTGAGTCGCCATTGACAGCGAGCTCAGGAGCTTAAATAGAAATTGGGCGTTTAGGTTATAGGTGGTAATTATTCTAATTGCAGTGTAAAGCAGGGTCCTTAGGTGATGAATAGGTGGTGGAGGACCCTATGAACGTGAACCTAAGCTCACTTACTGCCGCCATAGACAGTGACAGTAGCTGTTGAAGGTGGATGTGATTTAGGCGAATTAGTGATAGCATTAGTGTTTAAATAGGTTAGAAGTGATCGTGGGTGATGGAGAAAGGTGATCAACGAGTTCAAAAGACCAAATCAAAGCTCTAGTAAGCTCAAGGAGCTCGCCGGAGTCGAAGAAGATGAAGTCTGAAATCTGAAATCATGCTAAGGTAACTAACTAATTAACTAACTAAACTACTCCTACTCCTACTCCTACCTACTATTACCTGGACAAATGGGTCAAAGAGACTCCATTGACAGCTCATGACGGAGGATGAAATCAGAGGGAATGAGAAAGATCTCTGGCAGGCAAATTTGAATGGAGCAGAGGATCTCCTTTCTCATCGCGTTTGTGCAGAGACGTGGTTGACCTCGACGAAGCTCCTCAGCTGATCAAGATGGACAGAGGAAGTCAGAGAATGGTGTGGAAGATCATTGGAGTTACATACGAATAGCCTATTGGGTCGGCTCAGTGTTAGAAGAAGGAAGGGAGCCAACTTACAGAAATCGAGGGGGTGGGGGTATATTTATAGTTGACGATGATGAAGAGGGCAATAGAGTTTGGACGAAGAAGAAGCTTGGGGAGGTTAACCTCCGGCATCATCTCCGATGATGGTGAGGTTAACTCCCACCTAAAATTAGGATTTCAGAGTAATCAAGACCGATGGATGAAGATGGGATGGTGAGCACAAGCTCCAAGAGCTTGAAGAAGGAAAAATGATGTCGGTAGGGCGGTAATCGAGAGGTGGAATCACCCTCTGTCGTCAGCCGTTCAACCAGCTGAAAGAAGAAGAAGAAGAAGACAACGGGGACCTATGTACGATGAAACCTAAGGACCTATATGAAAATTAGGGACTGATTGAAATGAGTTTTAAGGACCTAAATGTAAACTCATGTTTTAAAGGTTTATTTTAACTTAGATCTTTTTCAACTTTTTTTATATGATAGTAAATAAGGTAATTATTATGTTTTCACCTTGAATTTACATTTTTGACCTTTTTAGGTTAATTTATTAGATTAGGTAAAGTTACTTAAGTTATTATATACTTATGTATACATTATGTTTTAAGTTACTTAACTTATTAATTAAGGGAATGACTAATAAAATCTCAAGTCCATTTATTAATTTGATTGTTAATAATATTAATTGAATGATAAAATATCATTTTTAACTTATTTTAAGGTCCTTCACTACATATCCCTTGTTTTGTAATTAAACCTTATATATTCATATCCTTATCTAATTAACTAGGAAGACTAGTTAATTAGGGGTAATTAGAGATCATGATGAGTCTCTCATCATACCCCAAGCCAAAGTTTTGCTAGTCCCTAGCAAAATTAACTAATACTATGATGATTTAAAGCACTTGGGTTTAAATTAATATAAATAATAACTATGTAGAGGAAAGCTTAGGTCAAAAAAAATTTAAGTTTAATATAAATGATTAATATACAGAGCACTTGTGAAAATTTTCTTACTTAGACTTATACTTATAACATTTTTAAAACACACTTAAAATAATGTTGTTAACAAGAATTTTATTAAGAATTAGAATTCTTCAAAAATCTCTTAATCCTTGCAACTATTCTTAACTCAAATTAGAATACAAAGTGTTTTACGGAAACAAAACTTAAGAATTAGGAATTAAATTTTAACTCAAAAACTCAATGAATTTAAGTAAATCCTTTGTTTATGATATTTGACTTTTATCAATATAAGTTTAAGCAAATTAACCAGATACTCATTATTAATCAAACTTAGAGTAGTAAAACTCTATTTTACTAGCCTACAGTACTAAAAATAACTCCTAGACCTAGGATTCTATCAATTCTTCTTTCGTTCTCAACTTAAAATCTTCAAAACCTGATTTCTTAGGCTTCATTGCCCAATACCAAGGTTCAATAGCTATGATTTTAAAACATCTGTGCTTAACGAAGAGAATTGTCCGAAAGGCATCCAAAGTTGCAAAAATCCAGATCTTAAGACATCAATTTCCAATCCAAATTATTCCAATTCAAGCCTTTGGCTTGGCCTTACTCAGGTTTGGTTGCTTTCTCCTCACCAGTTTTCTATCCCGAGGTCAACACTTTTTGTGTATATCTCCCCGGTGGACCACTGGGTCTCTTTTCCTAATATTTTTTCTCCATATATATTTTTTTCACTTTTTCTATAGGTTAGAACACCCATTTGTAGCAAGGTGTTCTTTTTATTTGATGGAAGGAAGGGTAGCATTCATTTGTATTGAGATGCTTTATTTTATTATGGAAATCTGCATAAGTACCCATTTGTAACAAGGCACTTAACTGCAGGGTGTTTTATTATTTTTTTTTTCTTTTTCTTTTTCTCCCCCTTCTCATTTTTCTTACCAACTTTATTCTCCAAATCCTTTTTCTAGGTGAGTAGCACATCCTTCACCCTTTTAAGAACCGCCCCGCGGAAATCCTTAAACTAAAGAGGATTCAGAACCGATCTCTTAACCTTTGTGTTTTCGCGGTCTCAGATGCCAACAAGACAATTTTATGTGTGTGAATTTAGATGTTTAGGTTACTTAGCTCTCAAACCAGAGCTTGGACAACAAAGCCCTCACTCTCAGGTTCTTCAAATTCTTAGTTTCCTCTTATAGGATCTATCAAGATAAAATTTACCAAGTCTAGTTATTTATCTTTAGCCTGTAAGTCTTGTAAACTAAAATTCTACTAACTCTTTATTTAATTAACTCTGAATATTTGGCCTTTTTACTTAACTTTATGATAAAATCAAATTTTCAAAAAGCAAAAGGATTACTTAATCTAATTGATTAGAAAGTTATAATTTAACCCCAAAACTTAAGTTTAAATCTTAATACACTTAGTTTCTTAATTCAAGGTAAAAATAGAAAAATAAAGTTTTAAAAGATTTAAAGATTCCTAATTCAAATAAAATCTTATTTTAAAAATTTTAAGAACAAAAGTGTGTTTTTACAAAATGTTAAAGTAAAAATCTAACTAAGAATTGAATGCTCATAAATACTTTAAATATATTCTATAGACATTTTTAATTCCTGACCTAAAATAAAATTAAGCTCTTAATTATAATAAATATATATATATTCTTCTTTTCTTCTTTATTAAGGATGAATATACCCCTCTTATTATTTTTATGAATTTTCATTTTCAAATTTTTGTATTTATATATTTTTATTTTTATGTTTATAGGATTTTCCAATTTTTATGAATTTTTCTTCAAAATTTTTCAAATTTTTATCATTTTTGTAATTTTAATTTTTTAAATTTCATGGATATTTAATTTTTTTATGTTTTTTTTAATTTATCTATTTGCACACACTTGAAGTGAAAATTTCACCTTAATAACCCCAAGCCAAGATTTTACAATGTCCTCATTGTAAGAAGGGTGAAAAGATATTACACTTCATTTAGTGTAGGGTGATGGAAGGAGTTGAATAGAGGAGATGAAAGATCTCTGTGTGGACGATTTCAAGTCTGACCAAAGGTCAGAGTGGTCAGTCGAGCTAAATGAAGGTAATCAATCAAATATGTGAAGTAAAAGATCAGAGTAAGTGTAGAAGAAAATCAAAAGGTAAAAATAGGAAATAGCTATGTACTAATGTGGTGGATGGATAGTAAGTCAAAAACCTTAGTGGAGCATGTAACATTCTCCAAGAAGACCCAAAGGATGTGATTCCAAGAAAGGTTTTAAATGTTGGCCATTGACTTTGAAGGGTTGATCCTTGTTGGGTTCAGTTATTTCGATAGCTCTGTTGTCAAAGACTCTAACTACAATAAATGGCCCTTGCCATTTAGACCTAAGTTTACCAGGAAAGAGCTCCAAATGGGCATCAAATAACAACACCTTCTGACCAAGTGTAAAGGATTTGCGGGAAATAAACTTGTCATGGAAGGCTTTAAGTTTCTCCTTATACAGCTTTGAACTCTCATAGGAATCATGATGTAATTCCTTAAGTTAGCTAAGCTGCAACCTATGATTTTCACTAGCCTTCATGAGGTCTAAATTACAAGCTTTAATTGCCCAATAGGCCTTGTGTTCAATTTCTGTGGGATGACAGGGTTTCCCGTAGACAAGTCTGTATGGTGACATGCCTATTGGTGTTTTGTGGGAAGTCCTATAAGCCCACAAAGCCTCATCTAAACAGGAAGACCGATCCTTCCTATCGGGTTGGATTGTCATTTGAAGGATCTTTTTGATCTTTCGATTAGAGACCTCGGTTTTCCCATTAATCTGGGGATGATAAGGCATAGAAATACAATGTGTAACCCCATATTTTCTAAGTAAAGTTCTAAACTGGGCATTAATAAAATGGGAACCACTGTCAGAAATGATAGCACGTGGTACCCAAAAACGAGTGATAATGTCTCTGTATAAAAGGAATGACAATGCGATTGTCGTTTGTGCATGTGGGTATGGCTTCAATCCAATGAGAAACATAATCTACAGCAAGTAAAATATAATGGAAGCCAAAAGAGGATGGAAATGGACCCATAAAATCTATGCCCCAAATATCAAAGATTTCACAGACTATAATCGGGTTCAAAGGAATCATGTCTTCTCATGACATGCCACCAAGTGTTTGGCAGCGACTACATGTCTTACAATATGTCTAAGAATCCACAAATAACGTGGACCAATAAAACCCGCATTGCAAAACTTTTGCAGTGGTCTTTCTACCAGAAAAGTGACCACCACAGGAATGATCATGACAAAAAGATAGGATAGAATCAATCTCAAACGAGGTGACACAATGCCTGATGATTTGATCATTATAGAGTTGAAAGAGATGGATCTTCCCAAAAATAGTATTTGGCTTCTACTTTGAGTTGTGATTTGCGATTCCCGTCCCAGTCTGGTGGGAATTGATGTGTAACCAAATAATTAACAATATCTGCATACCAAGGAAGATCTGTGGATATAGTCAAAAGATGTTCATTAGGGAAGTGTTCAGTGATTAGAGGAGATGATTCAATTGTATCAGAAGGAAGGTAGGAAAGATGATCTGCAACAACATTCTGCCTACCTACCTTATCACGAATTTCTAGGTCAAATTCTTGCAAAAGCAAGATCCATTTAATCAACTTAGGTTTCGAGTCCTTCTTAGATAGAAGGTGTCGGATAGCTGAGTGATCAGAGGACACTATGATTTGAGATCCGAGTATGTAAGATCTGAACTTTTCTAATCCAAATACTATTGCTAGTAACTCTTTCCCTATAACTGTGTAATTTCTTTGTGTTTCATTCAATGTTTTACTAGCATAGTAAATTACCATCGGATTCTTCTTAATTTTCTGTCCCAAAACAACTCCTATTGCATAATCTGATGCATCGCACATGATTTCAAATGGCAAACCCCAATTAGGTGGTTGCAAAATTGAAGCCTATGTAACTCTATCTCTCAAAGTTTCAAATGCTATAATACACTCATTCATCTCAAAAATCGCATCTTTTGTGAGGAGGTTTGTGAGTGGTCGGGCAATTTTTGAAAAATCAAGAATGAATCGTCTATAAAATCCCACATGCTCGAGAAATGATCTAATGCCTTTGATCGAGTCAGGAATTGGAAGATTTACAATTTGATTGAGCTTGGCTTGATCTACTTGGATACCCCGCTCAGATATGAGATGGCCAAGTACAATGTCCTGTGGAATCATAAAATGGCTCTTCTCCCAACTAAGGACAAGGTTTACTTCAATGCAACTTTTTAGAACCTTCGACAAATTATCCAAGCAAATATCAAATGTCTCCACGAAGACTGAGAAATCATCCATAAAAACCTCCATATATTCACTCGCCATTTCAGTAAAAATGGCTAACATGCAATGCTGAAAAGTTGTGGGTGCATTGCAAAGCCCAAATGGCATTCTTCGGAAGCAAGGTTCCAAAGGGGCAGGTGAAAGTCATTTTCTCTTGATTGTCGGGATAAATTGCAACTTGATTATATCCAGAGTAACCACCTAGAAAGCAGAAGAATCTATTACCAGCTAATCTCTCAAGGATCTGATCAATGAATGGTAAAGGAAAATGGTCCTTCTTTGTAATAGTATTCAGCTTACGGTAATCAATGCAAACCCGCCACGAATTCGCAATTCATGTGGGAATGGTTTCTCCAGATTCAGTTTTGATTATGGTGAGTCTTGCCTTTTTGGGTACCACTTGAATTGGACTCACCCAAGGGCTATCAGATATAGGATAGATAATGTCAGCATCAAGACACTTGATTATTTCTTTCTTAACGACCTCCTTTAAATTCGGATTTAGGCATCTTTGAGCTTCTCTTGAAGGTCGTGCGCCATCTTCAATATAGATGCAATGAGTACAAAAATTGGGGCTAATCTCGGTGAGATCATGTAAAGTCCACCCAATTGCCTTCTTGTGATCTCAAGGAACTTTGATCAATTTAGATTCTTGTGATTCAGATAGATGTGTATTGATTATTACAGATATGTTTGATCAGATTCAAGAAATACATATTTAAGATTGTCAAGCAATGGTTTTAATTCAAGCACAGGATTAGAATCAACAGTAGGATTTGGGGTGGGATTCTCAATTGCGAAAAGTGAATTTGATGATTCAGATTTCGGATTGAGTAGAGATTCTAATAACATTTCATTGCTTTGAGGGTATGAAATGTCAAAAGGTGTGCTTTCTAATTCTAAAGAACTAATGTCAACCTCAAAAGCTACTATAGATTTTATTTCCTCAATCCATTCACAATCAAATCCACTAGAAGCTCTAAATATATCTAACTTAATTGTCTTCTCCCCAAATTTCAATTCTATCTTTCCTAATTCACAATCAATGTTGGCTTTTGTAGTAGCCAAAAAGGGTCACCCTAAGATAATTGGGGTGTGGCCAATGTATTCAGGTTCCTCCATATCAAGAACAATAAAATCTACAAGTAAAAATCCTGAACTCTCACAATAACATCCTCCAACATTCCTTTAGGTGACTTAATAGATCTATCAGCTAATTGTAAAGTCACATTGGTAGACTTAAGGTTTTCTATTTTAAAGTGTTTTACTAAAGAGAAAGGAAAGAGGTTAATAGAAGCTCCTAAATCTCGGAGAACTCTATCAAAACACTGACCCCCAATTATATAGGAAATAAATGGAGATCTTGGGTCTTTCTTGTTCAAAGGAAGCGTACTTGAAATAATAGAACTCACATTCTCCAAAAGTACAACAGTGCTTCCTTTCTACGACTTATGCTTAGGAGTACATAATTCCTTAAGAAATCTTGCGTAAGTCGGAATGTGTTTGATAGCATCTAGGAGTGGGATATTCATGTGTACCTATTCAAAAATCTTAATCAAATCTTCATCTAATGTAATAGGTTGTTTCTATTTCCTAGTCTTCTTCAAATTTTCTGGAAATGGGACGTGGATTTCCTGTTCTATTGAGGTATTACCCAAATCTCGCGAATTAGCGGGAATTGCGGAGTTGGGTTCTGCACCCCTTCCAGGTGTAGAAATAGGGGTTGATCTAGATGTACTATGGTCTTGGGATAGGTTCCTTGGATAAACTGGATCCCTAGTGGAAGTTCCACGGTGGGTTGTAACAGAGTTAATACCCACATGAGAAGAAGAAGTAGCTGATGAAGAAGATAATGCTTGTGTACTTTAAAAAGATGGATTATTGATTAATGGTTGATTCAAATTTGATTGTTGTTGATTTGGATATTCAAAATCAAGATTAGAAATAGGTGAATTCAGATTTGGATTTAGATTTGAATTTAGATTTGGATTCAGGGGTAATTGATTAAGAAGATGGACATGTCCCTGATTCAGATTTTGAACTCCTGGGTGTTGTCTTTGCTAGATATTCCTAGGGTTTGGCATTGGCTGGGATGGAAGGGTCCCTAGCTGACGAGATTCAGCTAACTACGTGATTTAACCCCTAAGATCAGCCAATTCTGCCGAACATTGTCGTTGGACTTCAGCAAGAGCCTCAGCATTTTGTCACTGGCTCTCAGTCACAGCTCTCAATATCTGGCCTAGCTGTGAATCTCTATTTGGCCCTACGGGGTTTTGCGAATTTGTGCAAAATGGCCTTGCATTGTGTTGCTGAAATAACAATGTAGGCATGCTTTGTCTGGTCTGAGTTGGATATGATGGTCCTTGTGTATGGTCAGACCAAGAGAAATTAGGGTGATTACACCATCCAGGATTGTAGGAATTTGAATATGGGTTTGATCTTGGTGTGTATCCCTAAGTGGCATTCAAATCAAGAGGATAAGGCATGTTTTCTGCAAAAGATAAGGGTGAGGAAAATGGTGGGTAAGATTGTGGGATAAAGGTCCCTCCTTGGGTTGGTGGAGTAGATAGAAAACCTAAGGAAGATGGATCTCTGAATCTAGATTATTCACAAATTCCCTCCCTAGGAGAATTTGCGAAACAGTTAGATGTGCAGGATTCGTAGCAAGTAGAGGCGTAAGAGTCTTCATTGTATTTCTGACCTTGTCGAGATGCTTTGCTACAATATCGACTTTGTCCAATTTTCCTGCAATTATCTCTAAATCCTTTGAACTGGATGGGTTACCGATCTCGTGAGTGCCCTTGTGCGGATTCTGATGATTCGTGTTTGCTCCCTGCGTAAATTGCAACATTGATGCATTATTGATAGAGTTTTCTGCCATCCCTTCAAATAATTTTGAGGCGGATTTTGCATCACGATTTAGGAAGTTCCCTCCACAAGAGGCATCGACTAGATTGCGAATGCCCTCTTGTAAACCATAGTAGAAGATGTGCATGAGTTGTCAACGAGGGATGTCATGATGTGGGCATTTCCTTTGCAATTCATGAAAACATTCCCACGCTTCATGAATTGGTTCTCCTTGATTTTGATTGAAAGCAGTAATAGCTCGCCTGAAAGCATTAGTTAGACTAATTGGAAAGAATTTCTTTAGAAAAGCAGATTCGAGTTTAGCACAAGTTGAGATTGGTCTTGCAATAGTTCCGTAACAATAACCAACTTCGTCTTTATTGCGAAAAGAGAACATTTTCATAAGTAGGATTTCCCTATTTTGATTTCGAGGTCCAAGAGTTTGAGATAAATTCTATAGATCTTCTATATGTTGAAATGGATCCTAGGATGTAAATCAGTGAAAGTGAGGGATTAGACCAATAATGTTTGGCTTTAATTCAGGATCATTTTCCCCAATAGGTATCGTAACATTAGGCTCTACTTGTGCATTAGATGGGTTGTAGTAATCTCTAAGTAGAGGCCTTGGACGATTGATCGGTAAATCAGGGATATCAAAACCTGCCTCAGGTTGAGGTGGAGGACAGGTTTGAAGAGTCTGCAAATTATTTAGGGCTACTGTTAAAAGATTGATCTGTCTAGTCTACTCAAGCATCCTACGATTCTAGTTCAGGAGCACCTCATGAACATAAAAAATGACATCTCCCCCTAACCAGAAGAAGAAGGGATCTCGGGATTTTGATTCTGCATCTAATCCATAGAAGTAGATGGATCAAATGGGAAAACCATTAGTTGCTTATCTGCAACCGGCCTGGGATCACCTGTCAACGAAGGTGCAAGAGGCGGATGAAAGGATCGCCTCTCATCCATAAAATGGAAAATAATGTGCAGGTGAACACGCACACCACCGGAAAAGAACAGCAGCACAAAACAACGCAAAGACATGGGTTTTGCTCTTCTTTCAAAGGAAAGAAGAGATTCCTAGGATATGAAAAAATAATTTGACACAAACAAATAGCGTAACAGTATCAAAATATGCATCCTAAGTTGTGTCTACGTAGATGCGTAACCTTAAAGCCTAAGGTCTAAGGTCTAGGATCGAGATCGCTCACTACTGGCTTCTCGGGGCTCTAGTAGTGAGACAGACTTGTTGATCTTTGACCAAAGCCCTAAGAGGTGCAAAGAGGAGAGATAGAAAAATTAGACTCATGTGACTCTAGTGATCATGCTGTGTGCGTGATGGCATGCAACAGACGATAGTGAAAAAAACCCGCATGCATTCTGCAATCAGATTTAGTCACGATTTTTAACTTCCTCTTTTTAGTTAATCTTTTACAAAAATATATCAACTAAAATACAATGGCCGCTTTTAAAGTCTTTCCAAACAAAACATATGGTCTTTTTAAATCTCAAAGGATAGGGATCTATGTGGATTTTCTCGTGTTTCCCGCTGATGCGAGAAAAATAGTAAAAATTTTCCCGAGTCAGATTTGCACTAATACTAGCAGGAAATGCCCTGCTGAGAGTGTATGCCTATTATATGATGCTGCTAGTCAGATAGGATGTATTTTTGTATTTTTTTATTTTTTTATTATTATTTTTAAATGCAACAATACAAAAAACTAGAAATACTCACAGAAGATGAAACAAAAGCAGCAACAAATTCTAGCCTTCTCCTGAGATCACCTGCAAAGGTAAACCTGAAAAGAAGATAGAAAACAAAAACAAAACACAATGAATTAAAACAAAAGTTAATAAAAGCAGAAATATAATTACAAATACCTCCTAATTAGACAATTAAACCAACTAAATTCTAGTAAATTAAGGGATGGCCTCCCCGACAATGGCACCATTAAAATGATCATTCCTTACCTCAGCTCAGTTAAGTTAATTTTACTTAAATGAGTAGAGAAAAGTCACTTAGGTTAACTTAAAATTCTATCATTTAGTAGTGTAGGGTCGAATTAACCTAACAATTTAGAAATTGTTTACTGGTTGAGTCCAGGTCATTCGCTGGGAGGTATATTTCATTCTAAATTCACTAGTTATCTTTTCTTTTTCTTTATAAGTATAGGAGGTATATTTAAGTTAATTATAAAAGCATGAATTTTGCAAAAATTTGATTTAAATAAAATACATGCAATATCCCATATGAACTCTCATTTTCAATATTAAAACATGTAAATTCTCTATTTATTTCAAATGATTTAAGGCAAAGAAGAACTTATCTAGTCAATACATGCCTTAATACAACAATTAAGAGCAAAAAGAAATAAAAATATAACAAGAAAAAATCAATTTCCTTTCCTTTTATCTTCTTCAGCCTCTCTTTCTTTTCTCTTCTTCTCTTTATCTTCTCTTCTTTTATTTCTTAATCCTTTATTTATTTTTCTTTCTCTTTCTATTTTCCTCCAATTTGCTTTTTCTCTCGATCTTTCTTTTTTCTCTTCTTTTTCTTCTCTTCCTGCCTTCCTCTCCTTTATTCTTCTTTAGTATTTCCTTAGCACCTGCTTGCCTTCTCCTTTTTCCTTTCTTCCCCTTAGCTTCTCTAGCATCTGCATCCTTCAATCCCTTAGCTTCCTTTGACACTTTGCCTTCTCATGCTAAATCGGGTTTATTTTCTTTTCAACCAAAAATTTATTTTTGATTTGCGGTGAGGTCCTTTCAAGGATACACAGCACCCTGAGATCAGGGTAGGACCAGACCCTACTTGGTCCTCGTCTAATTTCATTAGGGTTCATTTTCGATTTTTTTTTTCTTGAGTCGAACCGGCTCAACCACCTCCTAAGCCTCGCCCTCCCAGGGCCATCGCATGCACACACCCACTCGAGCGCACACTCGCAGGTGCACTCGCCTGCACACACACATGCAATATGCTCAAATGGTCAGGTTTTCTTTTCATGCCGAGCACTGATGACTGCATCGGCTACTTCACAAATTACTTTTATACTAAGGCACGCGCTCGGCAGTTTCCGATGTGGGACTAACACCACCAGACCCGACTTCAAGTGACGATTTCTCCCTACTTAGTGCTCAAAATCAAGCGATTCAAAGCTTGATGGAAAGCTCTAAGATGGCTCTACATGATTCCAGGGTCAATTTAAGGTTCAGAGGATGATTTCCTCTTTGATTTGAAAGGTGAAATTAGGGGGTTCCTACGGCTAAAATACTGCCTGGAATTGGTTTAAAACTTACTGTATCTTTATTGTAGTTCTTTTAGCTTATATAAGGGTCTGAATAGCTCATACAGGTAATTCCGCAGCTACTTGTGTGGGTTTGAAGCTCTTGAGAACTTCAGGAAACACTGAGAAGCTCAAAGCTTCTCTGAAAGCTCAGAGAATGAAGTTTTCAACTCTGAAATGTGTAACAGACACTAAAGGACATTTTTTATTATTTTAAATAGATTCTAAGGAATAAATCTAACTAAATTGGGTAGGATTCAACTTAAAATTTCATCCAAATGACACTGCCAACAGTTTGGGTTCAAAAATAACCCAAACTAGCAGTACTTGAATTCCAACTGAATTAACCCACGGAGTTCATCCAAATCACTTAAAAATCATTCAAAAACATCTTATAGATAATTCAAACTCATCTAATCATCAAATTGAGCTCAGAATCAAGGTATCAAGCTCGGGTTTGACTATATGGCCTAAAAAATTGACTTTCTAATTAAAGCCTTTCCTCAAGAAATTGAAACCTAGAATCTCTTCTCCTCAACCTAAGAAACACGCTCAGACCCTAAAATAGGTGTTTTGGCCTTGAAAATAGGGTTCTAAGCTCATCGTCTAGACTCAAAAAGTGATTTGTTCGTCAGAAGATTTAAGAGGTTCCTATAATGTTCTTAGGACATGAATAGCTTCAGTGCACTACACTGAAGCTACTAGACTCCTTAACTGTGACTTTTGGTCTTCTGTCAAGCTTTTCCAACTCCGCCGGAGTTGGAGAAGAAGATCTATCTCAAGCTCCAGACACTAAAATCTCAAATAAACAACCTCAGAGCAATCAGTGATCATCAAATCATTGATCTGAAGCTTCACACCAAGCTCTATAGGCTGAAGACTAGATTTGACTCACCGGAGCTCATTGGAGCTCCGGTGAGTCCAAAAAAAGGCAAAAGTGTATAGAGAAGTGATACGTGCCATTTTTGATTTGAAGAGGATCCTGAGGTTACAAGGAACCTCAGGAACTCATTTAATTCTTCAATTGATCATTAAAATTAGGATGTAACAGTGAATTCAATTTTTGAAGAATATGGATTGGTTGAGGCTTAGGACTCAGTCTCCCACTCAAATAAGTGGTTGAGACTAGTCTAAAGAGGATTGCGATGATAAATACTTAGTTAATTTAAGGATTTAACTACTCTTGAGCCACCATTGACAGCGAACTCAGGAGCTTAAATAGAAATTGGACGTTTAGGTTATAGATGGCAATTATTCAAATTGCAGTGTAAAGTAGGGTCCTTAGGTGATTAATAGGTGGTGGAGGACCCTATGAATGTGAACCTAAGCTCAGTTACTACCGCCAAAGACAGCGACAGTAGCTGTTGAAGGTGGAT
Organism: Thalassia testudinum; assembly: GCA_037157565.1. Taxonomy (NCBI): domain Eukaryota; kingdom Viridiplantae; phylum Streptophyta; class Magnoliopsida; order Alismatales; family Hydrocharitaceae; genus Thalassia; species Thalassia testudinum. The sequence continues at coordinate 118,375,973 of JAZHRO010000014.1, forward strand.
GTGATTTAGGTGAATCAATGATAGCATTAGTGTTTAAATAGGTTAGAAGTGATCGTGAGTGATAGAGAAAGGTGATCAGCAAGTTCTAGAGACCAAATCAAGGCTCTAGCAAGCTCAAGGAGCTCGCCGGAGTCAAAGAAGATGAAGTTTGAAATCGAAAATCAAGCTAAGCTAACCAACAAATTTACTAAACTACTCCTACTCCTACTCCTACCTACTGTTACCTGAACGAAGGGGTCAAAGAGGCTCTGTTGACGCTCATGATGGAGGATGAAATCAGAGGGAATGAGAAAGATCTTTGGCGGGCAAATTTGAATGGAGCAGAGGATCTCATTGGTCGTCGCCTTTGTCCAGAGACGTGGCTAACATCGGCGAAGCTCCTCAGCTGATCAAGATGGACAGAGGAAGTCGGAGAATGGTGTGGAAGATTACTGGAGTTACAGATGAATAGCCTATTGGGTCGGCTCAGTGTTAGAAGAAGGAAGGGAGCCAACTTATAGAAATCGAGGGTGTGGGGGTCTATTTATAGCTGACGGTGATGAAGAGGGCAGCAGAGTCTAAATGAAGAGAAGCTTGGTGAGGTTAACCTCCGACATCATCTCTGACGATGGTGAGTTTAACTCCCACCTAAAATTAGGATTTTAGAGTAATCCAGACAGATGGATGAAGATGGGATGGTGAGCGCAAGCTCCAGGAGCTTGACAAAGGAAGAATGATGTCGGCAAGGCAATGATCGAGCAGTGGAATCACCCTCTATCGTCAGCCGTTCAACCAGCTGAAAGAAGAAGAAGATGACGGGGCCTATGTGCAATGAAACCTAAGGACCTATATGAAAATTAGGGACCCGATTGAAATGATTTTTAAGGACCTAAATGTAAACTCAAGTTTTAAAGGTTTATTTTAACTTAGATCTTTTTCAACTTTTTTTATATGATAGTAAATAAGGTAATTATTTTGTTTTCACCTTGAATTTACATTTTTGACCTTCTTAGGTTAATTTATTAGATTAGGTAAAGTTACTTAAGTTATTATATACTTATGTATACATTATGTTTTAAGTTATTTAACTTATTAATTAAGGGAATGACTAATAAGATCTTGAGTCCATTTATTAATTAGATTGTTAATAATATTAATTGAATGATAAAATATCATTTTTAACTTATTTTAAGGTCCTTCACTATATATCACTTGTTTTATAATTAAACCTTATATATTAATATCCTTATCTAATTAACTAGGATGACTAGTTAATTAGGGGTAATTAGAGATCATGATGAGTCTCTCATCAGACCAGTAGGAGTAAATTAATCATGATTAATCTTAGTCTAGACCTTGAAGAGTGACTCCAATCCTTAAGGCCAACGTTTACTCGATTTTAATTTGGCTTGGGATCGAATGTACTCTTGAAATGTGTTGGATTATTAATGGGTTGTGCCCTTAATGATTGATTGATTTGTGTGAGTGCACAACCAAGGGTTTTCAGGAAAGATGATTATAAAGGTAAGATGGATTTTAAGGTTCAAATCTTGTTTAAGTAGCTTCTAGGATTCAAATTCTAAGTATTTCCAAACAAGGTTTTGTAGGAACACTAATTTGTACAAATGTGGGTGTAAGTAGTTTCCATTAGAATAAGAAAAATTGTTGGGTGTCTCATTCCAACCATAAAGTTGAATCCTATGAGGGAAGCTACTTGAATTTTCAATTTTAAATAAAGTGGTATGACCCAAACAAGTCAATCAATTAGCCTTTTGTACCATTGTGTTAAGGCACTCCAAAATGTTTAGCCTATTCCAATTTCTAGTCACTTGTGTATGTTCAGTTCAGGTGTACTGGGTTCAACGATTGAGGTCCTAGTTAGGTCATAGAATTAAAAAATAGTGTTCTTTAAGTCCAAGTTGTGGGGTGATTAAGTGTGTACTTTAGTTTCAATCCCATAATCAATGAGAACTTCTTTTTTTATTTTTTTAAGTGGATGAAGATGGTGGAGGTGACAAATAAAGCAACCAACTCTATCCTTTGGCTTTATGCTAACTCCTAAGTAGATTTGGGTGTTAATTATTTAGAGCGATGGAATGAAATCTAATAAGCGAGTGGAGTAAGATGCACATACAAATCATTGTAACTATAGTTTACTCCAATCTATTGCCTTCAACTTACCTCGATCAGGTACCTATAAAATAGTAAATCAAAGAAAAAGATAAGTCAAAAAATACGTAAATGCAGAAAATGTAGAAAACAAATCGAAGTTCGTTGCCTCCCCACCAACGGTACCAAAATGATACGCGAAAAAATTGCTAAGAATAGGTTTTGAAAATCACGTCGACATAGTTATAAATATTCACGATCAAATAATTTTATTATAGGTTGAGTCTGAGTCAAACATGGGGAGGCTACCTTCAATTTTTAGGAAAATCCATGTAAGTTTATGTCTTTTTGGTATTTTTCAATTTTATGATTTTTATAGCATTTTATATATAAATGTGAGACAGGAAATATGAGTATGAGAGAGTGGGTGTGCAGAATAACAAAAGTTGTGCGAATAAGATGAACACAATAACAGCAAAATAATATGCAAAACAACTTGGAATTTATTTTGAAAAATAAAGAGTACCAGGAATTACACCATCAGTAGAAAAGAAGAGAGAGAGGATAATTGTTAATTACACATTTTTGGCAAAAATAAACTAAGCCAAATTGCAAAATAAAAAGTGGATAGAGAGAAGAGTCTCCCTAGATGGTCACTGGAAAATAGAGGGTCGATGGCACTTAGACAAAAAAAAGAGAAGATGAAAGGAAGATAGAATCAGAGGAATCAGGGACAAGGTTGGGAGGTGACTAGGTAATCTCAAGCCTTTCGACATGGTAAAGGAGGCAGCAGTGATGGTTAGTAAAGGAGATTGGAGTCAGAATAAGAAGGACTGAGATGGGCTTTTTATACTAGCGAAGGGTTAAGGTGTGCCTTGAAGTGGAGAAAAGGAGCTCCAAAGGACTCTTGGAACTCCTTAGGGGTAGGGAGAAGCTTGGCTTGAACAGTTGGCAAAGGGGAGGGGTGTAGTGTATTTGTAAGTGAAGAGGAGGCCAGAAGGCACCGTTCACGCAAAGATCGCATGTAGGGTGCACGTATCATTCGTGTGTGAGTGGCGGCATGGAGTGCGGGCACGAGTTTGGCTCATATCGTGCTTGCGCGAGCAAGCAGTAGCTTAGTGACACATGGGGGGCGAGCGTAGATTGCGAACATTCAAATGCCGCGTAGATCAGACACACAGCGAGCACATTTAGTGCATGGGTGGTGATATTTCTATATATATTTACATTAATTATGCCTAGATAATGCTAATATGAGGGTTTATTATGGTAGGAAGCATTTAGTTAGGTTAGTTTAGTGATATATGTGCATTTTGTAAGTATTGCACAATGTTGTGTTTTTCTGCAATTTTCCCAACCCTATATCTAGTTCCTTGATTTCTTTGTTATATTATGGGCAGGTACCAAGTTTGGATCAATTTTAAGCCTTAGGGATTAGACATTTATGTTTAAGCTCACCTATGTTGGAGAATGAGCCTATTTATTTGACCCAACCTAGTTAGCAATTAGGTTAACCTATTTAGGGACCCAATTTTTCCCAACCTAGGACGAAACCACCTAGCCTAATTAACAACCTAATTTGGCCAACCATGCACCTAATTATACACATATTTTGGTTAGATGAATAGACCTAATTAAATCCTCTAATCTAGACCCTCCATCCTACTTCCTCAAAAATCCTAGCCTTCCATCCAATTCTAACTAAAACAAGCTAGCCTATGTACCTAGATTTGATCCTAGCCTTTAATCCTAACCTAAGTAGATAGTATCCCTCCATCTAAAACCTATAAACCTTTATAAAGAGGACCCTACCCCCCTTCCATTCCTTGATTAAGTCTCCTTAGCATAGAATAATTCCACCATCTCACCACATTCTACTTAACCTTCCTAGTTGTCTACCATCTCACCACCATTCCTTCATGAGCAGGCCTCCAATGTCTACTGCATCTCTTAGTGGTCATCCTCCTCATCCTCTGCCTCTGCTTCATCTCCATCTCACCTTCAAGGTGGCTACATCAATGGACCACGCTCCATCTCATCTCTCTCTCCCTCTTTCTAGTTCCTTTCTAGTAGTAGTTCTAGTTCTTATTCTAGTGATTTTTCTAGTATCTATTCTACTTAGTTCTAGTTGTAGCTTTTACATTTATTCTAGTTGCAATAAAAGTTTCATTTCAAGTTCTACTATTTGTATGTCCTACTTTTCACCCACCCATGTCTATATATTTTCCTGATCTGATTTCCATCTTCATACCTCCTTTATAATAGTAATTAGTTCATATTTGCTTCTTGTTTTGAATTTAGTTAGGTAGATCCTACGCCTCCCTATGTTTGACTCGGGACTCATCAAGGTCATAGTTATATTACTTCTATTTTTGGAAAAAATCGCGCTACAACAAATGCTGTTTTTATCTTCGTGGTTTTCTTTGGAATAGATTTTGGCACCATTGCCGAGGAAGCAATAGATTTTCTAGTATTATCATTCTTATATTTTCATTCTAGATTTCTTACTTGATTTCTCTATTTCTCTATTTGTGTGTAGGAATCCACGTGTAAGCATGAAATCGGGTCGCAAAGCGAGAGAAGTAAAGTGCAGTTAAATATCGTGGTTAGTTTCTGCATCATTAGATTTAGGATTTTCTTCTAAACTTTAAGTTAGCTTAGATTTGTTTCTGCATTATCTCTACCAAGAAAAATGAAGAAAACCAAAAAATCACTTATCCTATTCTATCTATGCTCCAAAGATCTTATCCCTTTATAATAGAATTCGAATTAGTTTTTCATGTTGAATTAAAAACTTTATTCCAAAACATTGGTGTAACCAAGAATTTTGAAATGTTTACCATGTGATTCGCTCTAAATCAGTAACCAACCCACTGATTTTCAAGCAAAAATTCATTCTGTGTTGTCCTAGAAAAATCATGTATTGTCAGTGGATTTTTCTGAAATTTGATTGCTAAAGATCCAAGTTCCCAGATTTTTCCTTAATTTTATACAACTCTAAGTTAATGAAAATTTTTTGCATTGGTTTGCTAATCACATCTAGTTTCTTGGAAAAAATGGCATAATTTTCCTAAAGTTAAATCATTATTATTTCTGAAGATTACTTATTAAAGGTATGTTTGGGCAAACTTCTTTCTTGCTTTGAAAATTATTGATATTTTTGGGCCCCTAAAAAACCTAAAAAATTTATATTGTGTGTGCATAATTAGGTGGTGTTTGTGAAGCCATAGTTGTATTGTTCAGGCCACACCACTTGAATTAAAACTGATTCATCTAGAAGCTACATGTTTAGGGTGCTGCATTAGGGTGGTCAAATTCACACTCAATTTCTAAAGGAAATAGATCAAGGTCTCATACTTGCAAAACTTCTATCTGTCCACTTGAACTTATTTGAAAAGACCTTGAAATTGGAAGCCTAAAATTGTTGATGTAATTACTTGAACATTAAAAGACACATCACCAATTAGACATTGTTTGTGGACCCTTGTTTGGCCCATGTACACACATTTAAACTAATCTAATTGGGCAACCAACCCCCACACGCCCATTATCTAATCATGTGCACCATAGATCCAAAGCTCTAACTAAACTAATAGACACATGAAGTAGGTTGGATTTTATTTCCAAAATTGAGATAGACTTAGTTGATTGAATCTGAGGCCTAGTCTACTTGAACCAACTGGTGACAAGAAAGGTTGGTGCAGTAATCACATTAACCTCCAATGGTGTTCCACCGTGTGGGGTGCCATAGGGGGTCCCACCCTTTTAGCTAGCCAAGTAATTCAAGGGTCAGACCAGTTAACTAGGGTTAGTGAAATTTGAACTTGGTCCAAAAGGTGCATTGCTCTAGGGCTAGACTTAATTGCTTGAATTGTGCATACACCTCTTTCCTATTCTCTCTACATCTCTAAATTTCTTCTAAGTGTATGTATGAAACTAAATCACAAAATCCACACTTGGTACCACCTTCGCAAAGAGAACCAAGGAGACTGATTATCAATGAAGCCAGTTCCATACCTGACTTAGACTCTGATCTTGACTTGATGGCTAACAAAGCCAACCCAAATCAATAAGCAAATCAGATAGACCCTCAAGATCAAATCCAAAATATTCAACTTAAGCTGAATTAATTTCAACTGAATCATCAGACTCAAATGTATTAATTGCTTGAGATTTTACAAATCTAGCATCTGCAAGCTAAACCCTTGTGAGCATTTTACAACCTTGCCCAGTATAGGCATGAACCTTATGTTAGGGTCCCACCTATTGATGCACACTTTGGGATCAAGCACTCTACCAAACAACTCTTGTAAGGGCTTGGATTTTTCTTGTGTTTAATTAACTAAAATCCTAAGTGGTTGCTTAATGGTGGATTAAGTGCTTTGGGAACCTTAATTTGGCAACGATAATCTTAAAAGATAAGAATTTCCTTTAATCATTAAGCTAATGTGTATCTAATGAAAGGTGAGGAGCTGCATACATGGAAACTACTTTCTGTGGGCTATTTAAAAATGTGTTGTTGAGGTGGGAGAACCTTGATATCAAAAATATGTAGTTTGTTAATTAAGTAATTTAGTGTCGTTGTAATGTGTAAATTCTCTTTCGCTTTTAAATTTATAAATCTAGATAGTGGGGTATCTAGGGTCATCCAAAGAGGCAATTTGTTTGCAAAATTATGTCACTCACTTGAAGTGGAAAATCAACTTTCTCTTTAGTATTTTTTCAATATATAATTTTTAGGGTTTTTAAATAATAAGGCGATGCAGCTTTAACGGCAAGAAAAGGCTAACGCCTAATAACTAAAATCTAAGTGGAAAAATTAGATTTCTTTCTAAGCTCACCCAAGGCACGTGGAGGCCTAGGGTAATTAGAAAGAAAGAGTGTAAAGAACTAGAGAAAAAGTAAAAAGAATTGCAACAAAGATTAATTGGGAAAGGCAACTTTGATTGATAGAAAAAGTGTTTTACAAGAGAAAAAAACCTAGTAGAGGAATGCTTCTACTACTAGCAAATAAAAAGAAATAAGGAGAATGCAAAACACTAATCCTTTGAATGGTGAAAAAGAGATGCTCTTGCTCGAACTGCAGCTACTCCTACAATCAAAAAGAGCTCCTTCTTTTTGCGAAGATCCTCCAATGGTGTGGTCACCTGGCAAGCCCAAGGGGGGGTGTGCTTGATCTCCTCCAAAGTCGATGGAATTCTACCTTCAAAAGCTCCTCCAACGGTGGCGTGGACCACCTTTAATTCCTCCTCCAAGGGTGCTTGTGTACCACCCTCAAATCCTCCTCCTAGGGTAGGCGTGTACTCTAGGTCTCCTTCCAATGCCTGGCTTCTTCCCTTGGTTGGCGTGGGCTCAAGAAACAAGAGAAGAGGGGAAGGCACCAAGGGGATAGAGTGTCCCCTTAATCTTCGTCTTCTTCTCCTTCTCTTGTCCTTCTATGTAGGTGGAAGTATAGGTAGAAAAATATGTAGCCAAAGGTGGTTGTTAATGGTGGTGGATATGGGTATATATAGGAGTGGTAGGGGGTAAGGGTAGCTAACTAGAGTTAAAGGAAAGGTGGTGTGATGGAAGGATAGGATGTGGAAGTTGGTTGATGGATGGTGGATGGAGGTTGGCGTGGAGGTAGAGAGGTGTATGAGGTGGTGGTTATGGTAGGAGGAAGAGTTGGTGCCAACTCTATGTTGGGTAGGGATAAGGGATAAGTTAATGTGTTGGAGGGCTAGGACAAGATCATAGGATGGTAGTCAGGAGATGGATGGCTAGGGTTAGCTGGCTCCAACTTAAGGGGTATGTGGGAGTGTGGTTAGGTGTTTTGGCACCAACTATAGGAGGGCTTAGGTGAGTTAAGTGGCGTGGGTTTTAGGAAGGGTTAGGATGGCTCCATGTGGTGGTGGTTATGGGATTAAGGGTAGATATAGGTGGCACCAAAATGAGGGGGTGTGGGTGGTGTATTTTGGCACCAACTAAGGTGTAGTTTAGGGTAGTTAAGGGGGGTTATGATTGGAGCCAAAGGACGGTTTCTAGAAGGGGTTAAGTGTGTGGTAGGGACGACTTTCGGTGGTGATGTGTAGGGCTAAGATTTAGGCACATGTTGGCATCAAAATGAAGGGATGCATGCCGTGTTTTTGGTGCCAACATGAAGGGGTGTGATTGGTGGTAGTTGGTCTGGGTTGGTGCCAAAAGGGGATGGGTTAGGTTAGGGTTCGTTGTGGTTAAGGGGGAAAAGGTGGGCGGCCATGGAGGTCAAGCTAGTTGGGAGCTTAGCTAAACTAGCTAAGCTAGCTTAGCTAGTATAGTAGAGGTGGTAGAGCTAGGGTTTCATGAAAAAGGAGCTAAATCTAGGGCAAGATCTGATGAGGTAGCTTCATGGGCGGCTCAACTACTTTTCTAAGCTACCTAGTTCTTATGCTAGTAGCTAAGTTGAGTAGTTGAGCTAAGTTGAGTTAGCCTCAACCTAGCTGGAGCTAGGTTGAGTTGGAACTACCTCAGATGAGAACTCTAGAGCTAGCTAAGCTACTAGTTGACAAGTAGTAGCTCAGCTAACATGGGGTCCAGCTACCATGAGTTAGGTGGAGCTAGAATGAGCTGGGGCTGAGCTGAGATGGACTCCTGTCAATTCAGTTGAGCTAGCTAGAGCTCCCAGTGAATTGATAGGAGCTGAGATGAGCTAGACTCAACTAAGTTGAGCTGGATCTAAGTTGGGTTGAGCTAGGTTGAGCTAAGATGAGTTGCCTTGAGCTACCATACAGCTAAGGTGAGCTGAATGGAGTTGAATGGAACTAATCCTAGTCCAAGGGAGTTGGTATCCAGCCATGATGAGCTAGAATTAGTTGAGTCCTAGCCTAATTGATCTTCCTCTTCATTAGTTGCCTTCAAGAGTGCTAGGGTTTTAGGGATCTATCAATCTATTTATCCCTAACACTCCAAGAAACACATTAAAAACATAATAAAAAATGCAATGCTTGCATAACCTAACTGATGCCTAAATGCAACCCAAAAACCCAGTTGTGGAGCAAAATTCTAAGAGCTAGGTTTGTTTTAATGCATAAGAATTATGATAAACTGGTGTTTCTCAGACCTCCCCTTAAAATTCCTATCTCTTATATAAGGGAGAAGAAATTAAAAAGAAAAGACAAATAACCTCATTTGTGCCTTCCCTCCCAAGCCTCTCTTCTCCTCAAAGGTGGGGACTCCACACCACCTCCCCCACCACTGTTGGTTAGCCTTCTTGCCATCGCCGCTGCTGCCAACGACGGAGGAGCTACTACAGCCATCATTGCTGCTATGGCTAATGTTGTTGTTGCTTGTGTGTCAAAGACTCCAGGAGAAGGAGGAGAAGCTCCTCTCTAGAGGTAGAGTTTCCACTTCTTACTTTCTTTCCTTTTAATCTCCTGATTGCACCGCAAAAATACACCTGCAATAGTGCCTTCTTGTGCTATTTCCAAGCATTACCCATGCATATTAGGTCTCCATAGTTGCATTGTAAAAATACACGCATGCATGCATCTAATTGAGAGGAGAGGAGAATGAAATAATTGGCATCGCGATTACATCTTTCCTCAAGTGCTGCTTTGCAATATTTCCTTCTCCATTTTTATTTCTTTTTGATTTTTAAAACTTTCTCCCCATGGCTGCATGGAGGATCGACTTTTTCTCTCAATGCCATGTCCTGCTTCACCTCTCCCTGCTGCTATAGCATCCCTCTCCCTGTGGCTGCCATTCCCTGCCGTAGCCGTGCATGTGCCATGCATGGCCATGTTTTCATCTTCTATAACAAGGCCACGGCTCCATCCTTTGGAAGGAAGCCTGGTCCCAGCCGAAGAAACAACCCACCTGCACTTCTTCTCCAGGCCGTCCTCTCCTCCATTCCCCTCCATACGCCGGCCCTCCTCGGAGATACCCGGCGGGCAGGAGCTCTCACTGTGGAGCACACCACCACAGTGAGACCACCACCGCCCAGCTCTTCAAAGAGCCAGTGGGCGTGGTGGCTTTCTTCGCTGTTTTTCTTATTCCAGCCATTCTAGCCATTGGAGCTACTGCTTCAAGCATGCAGCTCAAAGCTTCGCTCACGACAGCAGCAGCGGCAAAGAAGTCAACAGCAACACGTAGCAACAGCCCCAGCCCCTGCCACGCGTGCCTGCAGGCGCCTTCGCCCTCCGCGCGTGCCTGCATGCCTTCTCCGCCTCCACTTTCTCCATTTTGTCACACGCCCTATCGCCCGCAACCGACCACTACACATTGCTGCAGCGGCCTGCCAAGCACCCCAGCAGCACCCACAGACCTCCACGCGCCCTGTCGCGCACCTTCGCTCGGGACCCAACCCCCCTCCGCGCGCTCTGTCGTGAGGTTCCGCCCGCAAGCCACCAGCCAATGCCACTCTACTATGCGTGCTGAGCCAGCCTCACTCACAGCATCGCCCACTGCCGGTTGCGCGGCGTGGACGACCACTGCAGCCACTGTTCACACGAGTCATCGCGACACTGTGGCTACAGTGGGGTGACCAGAAAGCTTCTCAATTTCCCGGTCACCAGGTGCGCCGCAACCGGCACTCGCCCATGCGCGCGCTCGCCCGCGCGTCTCCGCCCATGTTGCCCGCTCACGGTCGTACGTCAGCCAGCGCTCTCCTAGCGTCTACTTCGCCCACTCCCCTCGCCCGCACTCGTCCGCGTCGTGCACTCCCTTCGCCCGCGCCTGCGAGCGCCGGTTCCAGCCACTCCGCAGCTGCCTGCATTGGGTCCTCTCGACACCAACACTCCCTCCAGCTCACTCTCCTCTGCGTGCATACGCGCTCGCGCGCCGAAGCCACCAGACATCGCCCTTGGCGTGCAGATGCCTTAACTCAACCCTCCGGCAGTGCGGCTGCCACCTCTCTCTCTCTCTCACTCTCTCCCACTCTCTCTTTACACCGACGCACACACACACCTACACTAACACTTCCACACACCCACACACACATATACACTATTATAAACATATATATATATATATATATACGTAGACTTATATATATTGATATATATATATATACATATATTTATATACATATATATATACATATATACATATATATATATATACTTATATTTATACATATAGTAGTATCTATATACTTATGTATTAGTATACATACATACATACATAGATATATATATATATACTTATATATATATACATATATACATATACATATATATATACTTATATCTATATATATAGTAGTATTAGTATACTTATATACATATATACATATATCTATACACTTATATATATATATATATATATACACATATATACTTACATATATCTATGCATATATTAGTACTTATATAAATATGTATTAGTCTATATACACATATATATATATGCATATATACATCTATATACATATATATATATATATACATATATATATATGTATATACTTATACATACATATACACATATATATATCTATATAACTATATATACATATATACATATCTAGATACATATACCTATATACATATATATATATATACATCTCTACATACATATATCTATAACTATATATACATACATATATATATATATATATATACCTAGCTACATATATCTATATATACATATATTACTATATACTTATACATACATATATATATACCTCTATATAGTTATATATACGTGCACACACACATATATATATATACATATATATCTACATATATATATACCTATATATTTATAACCATATATAAAAATATACATATACATATATATTTTCACATTATTTACCATACGCTGTATCGCGGGAATATCTGCACCAGTTGCTAATATTCCCCGATACATGCGTACAAAATGTGTGGTTACATACATCTTCCACCATCCATCCTATACTCCACACGACACCTACTCCTGTTGGTTGCGTCTCTCTAGACGACGACCGACTTGACACTGTGCTACACTCCATCTCCACCCCCACCCCTTTATATATATAATATATACATATATATATATATGCTGTATTTACTTTATATTGTTTCGCTTTCCTGTTATTAAAAAGATAAAGAAATATATAAAAGAGAAAAGATAATCTTTGACTTGCAGGTACTCCATCTTGCGAATAGCAAGACCCGTTTTGGAACCCTGTTTTGGCTCAAAGCCAAGAACTCAATTTTGAGGGTGAGCCTCAGCGACAAAGATTACCATAAAAAAATATAAATGAGAAAAACACCAAAAACACAATAAACGAACGGAAGAGACTCATTGTAGGAAAGGCGTAGAAACTTAACTTGTAACCCCACTTCCCTAAGTTCGACCCTGGGCCTAAAAGTGACGATAAAATCAAGTAGGCCAGATTAAAATTTTTTTGTAAAGAGATGTTTAGGTCCGATTTAGGTTAACCACTATACACATTTCAATGATAAAATCACCATATTAAGAACTATCCGGGCTTGACATCATTCTCTTTTCTGGCGCCATTGCCGGGGAAGTGCACCTTCAAGTAAGTTTCTATTCAATTCCTTTCAATTTTTCTCTTCTCTCTTCACGGGTATCTCTGTTTTTGGTATGTAGGTGAACCTGGTGCAAGGAGAAGGAAGGCAGACGAAGTCGAAGACGTAAGCAGATCCAAGGTGGGAACAAGAGTGTGAAGATGCCAACACCGCATTGGAGCTTCGCACATGTTGCCGAACAAGTAGGTCTTCTTTTCTTAGCAACTAGGGTTAACTTGTCACCTTAATAATACTAAAAAAATAAAAAAACTAAAAAACTAGAAAAACTTCTTGGGATCTCTTGGGGCAAGTGGATTAAAATTCACTTGTTTGATTGATTGTCTCACACCCACCGCCCCTAGATTTTCCGCCCAACTTCGCATAGCGAAAATCCAAGAATCTTGATTCTTGAATTTTTCACCGTGTGAAGTATTCTTTGAGGCAAACATGAAAAGATTGATTGCACCCCTCTTTTGCCTCACTTATCTACAATTTGGGATCACCTTTTTGGTGGGGAGACTTGGAATTGAGTTGATTCCAACCCCACCATGACTTTTCAACTTGCCTAAGATTCGATCCCGAATACTTCAACCCAACAATTTGATTTTCTTTATCTTTTGGTTGAAGCGTTGTGTGTGGAAATCATTTCTGCTGATTGGGAGCACTTGAATTGAAGTGCTTTGGCTCCCTTTCACAATGATATAAAACTAACTCGTGCATCCACACATAGAAATCTCCATTTAGGGTAGCCCATTGCATTTTAGCATGCATTAACCAACTGATATTGAAGAAGGCTTTGTTGGGCTTAGAAAGAAAACCTGTATTCTCACAAAAACCCAGAGATTGGTTGAATTGGTAATTCTGGAAAATCCTAAAATCCATACTACTTAAGACTAAACTCTAAAAACCATTTACCAATTAAGAACTTCAATTCAGGGAGATTTCCCCGTTGCATGCTTGTTTTACACACTCTCTTAAAATCAATCACTTGGGCATTACCAGTAAACAACGCCCTTCACATTCCAAAAGCACTTGATCCTAAGCCTCTAACTAAAACTGGGAGTAACTTGACCCTTACTAAGGATTGGAGGTCTAACTACCTGCGTGTAGTGGCTACGTGCTGGTGAGAGTTCCCGCATGCTATCGGGTGTCTAAGACTGGGGCAAACGGCCTTTCAATCTAGCCCGATGGTTTCGCGGTGATCGCATTCGGTTCCGTAGTTTATGATAGTAGGTAACTTAGATCTTTAGGTCTAAGGGCACACTGTAGAGGTTAGGAATTTGATTGTATTGATTTGTGATCAAGTGTACCTTTGCGGCGTCATTTCCCTTCTCATCTCCCCAACTCTTCCGACGGTAGTGCATGTTTGGGAGGAGGTCACAAAGCCCTGAACTGTTTGAATTGACTAATAGATCAAGAAAACAAGCCGAATCATCCTCCTCTTCCACAAACATGACAAACACCCCCACCACACCACTTCGTCACAATTCCAATTCTTCCAACACCAGGCTTATCCCGAGAAACCCTGCAAGACCTCCCTTATCGAGTGTCGCGCCAAGCAACTCGGTAAGTCATGTGTATCTGTCTTCTGCAAGCCAGTATTTTGACACGGAGGACCAAGCCTCTGTGTGATCGGACGTATATTTACATGCGGACACATGTTCTGGCATAGAAGACGCTTGCACCCTGGGGATAACCCGTTCTCTGCCACTTATAACCAAGGGTGGCGTAATCATCCGAATTTCGCATGGTCCAACAACCTGTAGTGCCAAAACCCCGCTGGTGGACCAATGCGACCATTCGCACCCGTCATTCCAAGGGCCCAGTCTAATCCAATGGCGAATCCGCCATCAGGCCCTTGCATACCACAAACAAAACACGCATCAAGTCCTCTTAATAAATTTATGCGAATGACGACGGAAATGTCAAAGCACCATAAAGAGAAGATGACCTCTCTTCAGCACCATTTGGCGCAGCAGAATGCTGAGATCAGTCAACTACGCATGGCGACTCAATCTCAGGGCACTCTTCCCACCCAAATAGTTCCAAACCCGCAAAACTTCGTACCCTGTGGTCCGCAACCACAGGTACAACCTTATCAGGGACAGGTTCATCAAATTCTGCAAGCTCCAAGCATTCAGTTGGGATTTCAGGCTAATCCCACTGCAGCACCGCACTCTTATGTTGATAGCGATTGAATCGAGGATGACACATCTGACGAAGACATGACCGTCAGTGCATGTATCAGACTAATTGGGACCTATTCAGACTGTTGCGGATTACCTGACGACTGCCTAATCAACACATATTGTGACGTTCCCCCATCCCTCCCTTATCCCATACCTTCTCCTGGCCAGACTTCTAATGAGGTCCGCTTCCCATACCTCGTGGTCTAAGTCATATCTGGGCTGCTCACCACCGGTCATACTCTTGAAGACCGTACTGCCCTTTCTTTCCCACCAAATTAGGTGGATTTGCAACTCCACACTGGGACCTTGAGTCCATATCCTATTCACTGGGGCTATTCTTTTTTGGATCCATCATCCAAGAAGCCCCTCTTCTTGGCCAATCTGAGGGCCAACTTCTTCCTGATTTGTTTTCTGATCCACTTGGGACACTCTCATCCCAAGAAATGCCAAATCTCTCACCATCCACCATCACTTTTCATGCCACTATCATGATCTCTTCACTTTTCACTTCACCACCCACCATCCACCCACCCTACCACCATGCTGTATACCTTGCACCTCAGCTTTCGTTACCCGATCTTTTGTCCTTTCTCTACCTTTCCCTGCATGCATATGAGGACATAGCATTGTTTGGCATGGGGGGGTGGATAGGCATCCATAGGATTTGGGTATTTTATGGTATCATGCAGTTTCCACCTATTTTTAAATATGCAAGAAAAAGAAAATATATATATATATAATAATAAATGGTGTTTAGTAATGATCTGAAAGCTGAAACAAAATACAATAAGTGTTTATGGATATTCAACCTCTGTTTTGAAGACTTTCCAGGCCACAGAAGCTTGATTCGCTCAAGCTCGGCTTAATTCACTTGAGCATTGACAAGTTAGATCGGAATCTCTCCTAGCTAAGGACGTATTCTTGTACCTGAGACACCAGTACAGGATTCATTGGTTTGCTTTTACTTGAGAGCTTAAGTAAACTTGGTTCACACTACACATATCAGGAAAGACCAGGTGAATGTAAGATCCAACCCTAGTGTTCATTAGGGAAGGTGGAGTCCTTACCTGTGCGCGCAAGTAGACTTTTTATCCCAGGCTTTAGTCTTATGTTTAGGAGCGACTCTTTCCACCAAAAAGAAACTCTCCCACCAAAAAGAAAAAAAGTGTGCTCCTTCAAAAAAATGTTGTAAGAGATATACTGACACGTGTTTCAAAAAAAAAGAAAAAAAAAGTTGCAAATAAGTCAGTATATCTCACAAATGTCTGTAAAGTCTTCACCCTACAAGAAGTTCTTTAGGGCAGGTTACAAATACCTTATTTTCCTTTGAGCCACAAATGTCAGAAGATGCAAGTTGAGTTTTCAGTCATCCTTTTAAGGGTCAATCTGAAGACATGAGCTGAAACTGGGACCAACCTGTACTTAAAAATTCATGAAACCCTGGGCTTGAGTCTTAATGTTCATCTGGTCAGTCTTGATCCTTCACTATGCACAAGCCATAATCTCTTGAGCTCTCAAGTACAGTAAAAACCTCCTAGGTCCTGGAAATCGTACTTAAGGTTTAAATATCAAGAGTCCTGGTTAGTCAAAAATTGATCTATGTCATATGAGACTTAAAATACTGGTAGTCTTCTCTACAATTGGTTCTCACAATATCCAACAATAAACACACTTATATCGCCTCAGAAGAAAATCTTCAGCTTAAGATCATTTCTAAATACTGTTTTGCTAGGGACTAGCAAAAGATCGGCAAGGGGGTATGATTACACCGCAAAAATACACCTGCAATAGTGCCTTCTTGTGCTATTTCCAAGCATTACCTATGCATATTAGGTCTCCATAGTTGCACTGTAAAAATACACGCATGCATGCATCTAATTGAGAGGAGAGGAGAATGAAATAATTGGCCTCACGATTACATCTTTACTCAAGTGCTGCTTTGCAATATTTCCATCTCCATTTTTATTTCTTTTTTGATTTTTAAAGCTTTCTCCTCGTGGCTGCATGGAGCATCGACTTTTTCTCTCAACGCCATGTCCTGCTTCACCTCTCCCTGCTACCGCAGCATCCCTCTCCCTGCGGCTGCCATTCCCTGCGGTAGCTGTGCATGTGCCATGCATGGCCATGCTTTCATCTTCTATAACAATGCCACGACTCCATCCTTTGGAAGGAAGCCTGGTCCCAGCCGAAGAAACAACCCACCTACACTTCTTCACCAGGCCGTCCTCTCCTCCATTCCCCTCCATACGCCTGCCCTCCTCGGAGATACCCGATGGGCAGGAGCTCTCACTGTGGAGCACACCACCACAGTGAGACCACCACCGCCCAGCTCTTCAAAGAGCCGGTGGGCGTGGAGGCTTTCTTCACTGTTTTTCTTATTCCAGCCATTCCGGCCATTGGAGCTGCTGCTTCAAGCATGCAGCTCAAAGCTTCACTCACGGCAGCAGCAGCGGCAAAGAAGGCAGCACAGCACACAGCAGTAGCCCCAGCCCCTGCAGCGCACTCCTGCAAGCACCTTCGCCCTCCGCGTGCACCTGCGTGCCTTCTCCGCCTCCGCTTTCTCCGCTCTGTCGCACGCCCTATCACCCGCAACTGGTCACCGCACGTTGCTGCAGCGGCTGGCCAAGCACCCCAGCAGCACCCAAAGAGCTCCGCGTGCCCTGTCGCGCCCCTTCGCTCGCGACCCAACCCCCCTCCGCGCTCTCTGTCGTGAGGTTCCACCTGCAAGCCACCAGTCGACGCCACTTCGCCACGCACGCCGAGCCGGCCTCACTCACAGCACCGCCCACTGTCGGTTGCACGGCGCGGACGACCATTGTAGCCACTGTTCACGCGAGTCATCGCGACACTGTGGCTATAGTGGGGTGACCGGAAAGCTTCTCACTTTCCCTGTCACCCGATGCGCCACAACCGGCCCTCGCCCGTGCGCACGCCTGCTTGCGCGTCTCTGCTCACATCGTGCACTCAAGGCCACGCGTCTGCCAGCCCTCTCCCAGCGTCTGCTTCGCCCACTCCCCTCGCCTGCACTCGTCCGTGTCGCGCACTCCCTTCGCCCGTGCCTGCGAGCGCCCGTTCCAGCCACTCCGCGCCCGCCTGCGCTGGGTCCTCTCTGCACCAACACTCCCTCCAGCGCACTCTCCTCTGCGCACATATGCACCGGCATGCGGAACCCAGCAGACGTCGCCCTTCGTGTGCAGATGCCTTAACTCAACCCTCCAGCAGTGCGGCTGCCACCTCTCTCTCTCCCGCTCTCCCTCTCTCTCTCACTCTCTCCCACTCTTTGTTTACACCGACGCACACACACACCTACACTAACACTTCCACACACCCACACACACATATACACTATTATAAACATATATATATAGGTAGACTTATATATATTGATATATATATACATATATTTATATACATATATATATACTTATATTTATACATATAGTAGTACCTATATACTTATGTATTAGTATACATACATACATACATACTTACATATATATATATATATACTTATATATATACATACATATATATATATATATACATATATACATATACTACTATACATATTCGTATATATATATACTTATATCAATATATATAGTAGTATTAGTATACTTATATACATATTTACATATATCTTTACATTTATATATATATATACATATATATTTATATATATCTGTGCATATATTAGTACTTATATAAATATGTATTAGTCTATATACACATATATATATATACATATATACATCTATATACTTATATATTTATATATACACACATATATATACTTATACATACATGTACACATATATATATCTATATAACTATAAATACATATATGCATATATTTGCATATCTAGATACATATAACTATATACATATATTATTATTATATATATACATATATATATATACATCTATACATATATATATCTATAACTATATATAGATACATATATATATATATACTTAGCTACATATATCTATATATACATATATTACTATATACTTATACATACATATATATATACCTCTATATAGTTATATATACATACACACACACACATATATATATATATATATACATATACACTTATATGTACATATATATCTACATATATATATATACCTATATATTTATAACCATATATATATTTTCACATTATTTACCATACGCTGTATCGCGGGAATATCTGCACCAGTTGCTGATATTCCCCAATACACGCGTACAAAAAGCGTGGTTAGATACATCTTCCACCATCCATCCTATACTCCATGCGGTAGCTAGTCCTATTGGTTTCGTCTCTCTAGACGACGACCGACTCGACACCGTGCTACACTCCATCTCCGCCTCCACCCCCACCCCTTTATATACATATATATACATATATATATATGTTGTATTTACTTTATATTGTTTCGCTTTCCTGTTATTAAAAAGATAAAGAAATATATAAAAGAGAAAAGATAATCTTTGACTTGCAGGTACTCCATCTTGCGAATAGCAAGACCCGTTTTGGAACCCTGTTTTGGCTCAAAGCCAAGAACTCAATTTTGAGGGTGTGCCTCAGTGACAAAGATTACCATAAAAAAATATAAATGAGAAAAACACCAAAAACACAATAAACGAACGGAAGAGACTCATTGTAGGAAAAGCGTAGAAACTTAACTTGTAACCCCACTTCCCTGAGTTCGACCCTGGGCCTAAAAATGACAAGATAAAATCAAGTAGGCCAGGTTAAAATTTTTTTGTAAAGAGATGGTTAGGTCCAATTTAGGTTAACCACTATACACATTTCAACGATAAAATCACGATATTAACAACCTATCTGGGCTCGACATCATCTCCTACATGTAGGAAGGATCTTAAGAATGTTTTGGATGTTGAGTTAGTTTTGTGCATGAGACCTAAGGGGATGAATGTGCTGCTTTCATCCTTGGGTGGGTTATATTTTTAGTATTGTAAATTTTCTAGTTAAGGGCTACCTAGATGATTGGTAGGGAATTTAGTTGGTCCAAATTGATTCTTGGATGTGTGGGAGCTAGTGCCCAAGGTCTCTTGAGATTTGGTGGTGATAAGGGCTGGTTTTGAGGCATGAAAGGTGTTGGTTGCAGGTTTGTCTATCTACAATTGCTTGCCTTAACGTTAGGTAAGTGTTACCTAATGTTAGGTGGCTGTTAGGTGGCCACCTAATGTTATGTAACCAGTACCTAACATTAGGTAGCCTGTTAAGACTACTTGTTAGCTTGAAATTAAGGTTTCTAAACTTATGGAATCAAGGGGGTGATAAGACCAAAGCTATAGCCTAATTGGGGGTCTAACAGGTGCCCTAGTGGGTTGGGAAGTGGTGAATTGCAGTTAAACCCTAGATGGGTAAGGGATGTTTCTAATTGAGCTTGAAGCTCTTAAATTGGACTAAAGGTGATATGAATTGGCTAAGTAATGAATTTAACCTCACATGATGACATCAATGACTCGATTCGAGTCTAATAAAGGAGATGCTTGGATCCTAAGGTCTTGGATAGACCCCAAGTGATCCAATAGGTCTTTAGGATAGCTTGATCCGGTACTGATCAGGGGAAAAAGGACTTAGGAGCAATTAGGTCAAATATGTGAGCTCGTTGGGGGAGACATCGGGACTTTGTGGATAATGAGTTTACTGTTACGGGTTAGAAACCTAGGAGTTTGGTAGCTTGAGGCTACTACAATTCAGCCTAGCGATGGGAATGGTTCCTAGTTGGGGTATTTCCAAGTGCCATCATGGAAATGAGGCACTAGGAGGTGTCTTGAGTTTGAGTCGACGAGAAGCACTCTGAGATCTGGAGTGGAATAGTTTCTAGGTGTCTCAGGTCTGTAACTTGAGGGATCCTAAGTGGAATAGTTTCCATGGATTCTCGGGTGACGGGAATTGTGTGGATCTTGAGTGGAAAAGTTTCTAGAGATCTGGATGGGTGAGAAAGCATGGGATCTTGCATGGAATAGTTTTCAGGGATCTCATGCAATGATGCAAAGGATCTTGAGTGGAATAGATTCTAGGAATTCTGATACTGGGAAACACGTGATCTTGAGTGGAATAGTTTCTAGGGATCACAGGCAGCAGGAAGTCGCTCTTGTTGTGAATTGTATAGCTCATTTCTGATAAGAAAAGGCATTGTAGTATAGTGCGCAATACGATCAAACAAAAATATGTATAAAGGTAACGAGACTTGGAGTCCAAGTCATTTGTCTCTGGGAGGCGTTTATAGAAATGCAGATTCGAAATCGATCTCTTTTGCTCTACTTGCTTAAAATCTTATGTCGGTTTATGGTGATTTACGTATTGATGTACAACTTGCTAGTTGCAACAGATAATAATTAAAAGTAGGCAACTTTAATCACATAAAATATATTGCAATAAGCTCATGGTGATTCTCAACACATAGATATATATATACAAAAAGATTTTCATTCATTCAATTCATAATGGTGGCTACAACATTAAGCTCATGGAAGGCTTATAGAGGAATGCTTGGAAATATAAACCTAGCTAGCAGAAAATGATCTCATACATGAATCTAAGGGGGGATTATGCATGCATCATTGGGGGAGAATATAGAGCTACACTACTAAGTAGTAAATAAAGCATGTAAATCTAAAAAGAACTATAATCTAGTCTAGCAGAATAAGGGCATTCGGAGGTGACTCCGATGGCCTTTGAGTCGGTTGAGAGGAGAAGGAGGGGCATCCAATGGTGGTTAGGCTAGCCCTTGGAGATAGGTTGGAGAGGTGATCCAGCATCTTGGTGTGGAGGTGGCGGTGGCCATGGTGAAGCTACTCATGGACATGGAGGTGGAGTGGATGTGGAATGAAACTAAGCTAAATGAAATCAAGAGTTGATGGGTGCAAATGGCCACCCTTTGGGTCTTTCTATAGACCTAAGGGAAGCTCTATAAAGAAGTGTGGAACTCTCTAGAGAGAGCTCCAAGAGTGGCCAGCCAAGGAGAGAGAGAGAGGTGGTTCTTAGATCCACCATTTGTGGATCTCAATTTGAATGGCTCTTAGTTGCTAATTTTGGCAACCAAGAGTGGTGCCACCTTTGAAAGAACCTAGAATACTCTAGGTTTAGTGGGAGTGAGTGAGAGGGTATGTGTGTGTGGTCATGCCCTAGGTGTCTAAATGATATAGGTTAGGTCCTAAGGGATTTAGGTTGGTGTAGGCCTTAAATTAGGGTTGCAAACCTTAATTGCTAAGGGGGAATTGCAATTAAACTTAAGAAAAGTTTAATTGAATGGGTGTGAACCTAATTGAGAGTGAAATAACTCAATTAGGTTGGGCTTAGGTCAATTGGATTCTCACTGAGTTCAATTGGACTTGTATGGGTTGAGGTCTGAGCTCAATTGGACCCTATGAGTCCAATTGACTAGGCAATGGTAATTGACTATGATCTAAGTCAATTACCATTGCCTAGTAAGGAGTTCTAGAGGTGATGTACTAAGGTTAGGGTACTTTAATTTAGGTTCCTATGGGTTGGAATTGGGTTTAAGGAGCTAGAGATCCAAGATCAAGGCTTGAATCTCAAAATAGGAACTGGAGAACAGTTCCAGATGTCCAATAATAGCATCAGACGACTTATACTCAAAAATCAGAAGTCCAGACTTAATTCTTGGACGCCTAATCAGAGTCAAGAAGGATTCTAGGTTTTGCTTTGGGTATCCTGTAGAAATTGGACGTCTGACCAAGTGTCTAGACATCCAATAACACTGCAGAAGTGGGTTTAAGGTGTGCAGGAGTTGGCTAAGGGTTCTGAACATCCTATAACTCATCTGGACATCTATATAGAGGTTGGAATTAGGGTTTTAAGGTTTCCTAGGGTGTAGTGACCTAATCTAAGGGTAGCTAAGGCTTGGGGAAGCTTCTAGGCTATCCTAGGGCTAGGATGGACCTAATTTCTTCACATTTTACTGCTTTATTCCTACTTAATAGAATATCATACCTTAACTCTCTTACATTATTGTATACTACATCTTATTCTAGGTCTTCCGCTCCAGCTTTGCTGCAACACCAATTATTCTTCTATTCTTCTGATCCATCTTTAGATCCAGCTTCAGATCTAGCTTCTAATCAGCTTATTACTTGCAATTGACATAATGCACCTAATCAGTACATTATAGCATTATTTTATGCATAGCTAAAAGAAAGCAGAAAAGATGCAAATAATGTTTATACATGCATGAACTACCCTAACTTATGCTAAGTCCTAGCCTAATTTATGTCAATTAAGACCTATGATTGCTGCGCAATCAGCTATCGTCGAATCTTTTAGATTGGGTACTTACGGATGTGTTGAGTGGAATAGTTTCTAGGGACTCTGAGTACAGTCAACATTCCGACGATTGGAGTGGGTATCCTTTGTCTTGTTGACATGAGTGCTTTAATCTTTCCTCTAGGCAAGGAGGGTTTAGGGTACAAGTGTACCATTAGAAAGGGCACATCGAGATATCCTTTGGCATGAAGGGCTCATTTAGTCACTCCAGGGATTGAAGTGGTGGGTAATAGGATCTTGGATCGTTAAGATAGTTGCGTTAGAATGTGTGGCTTTAATCAAGTGGATCTGATTAGAGGGTTAGGACCACTGTGGTTGGTCTGGTTGATCTAGGTTAGGGTTGAAACCTGGGGTTCTGAGTTTAGGCTAGGGATCTAGCCAGTTAGTGAAACTGTCCACTACCTTGCTTTTATTAGATTACAGTAGTTATTTGTTCCCTACTGAGTTCATTGGTTCATCCCTACTTTGTGACCTAATTTCAAGTGTTGTCATGTGTCGTCGACGTGCGGAATCTCAACGTAGTGCGAAATTCGCTGCTTGCTACTGGGCAGGTTGTAGGTTTTCCGGCCCTACCAGGAGGGGGTGACGTAATAATTGCGGAAATAAAATAAACAATCTTCACAAAATAACAATCACACAAGTACACAGGTATTTTTAGGTGGAAACCCAAACCGGGTGAAAACCACCACCTAACCCTCTCGAGTTAGGATTTTCCAATCAACCAAGTTGATCAAAATCCACTAAACCGAATCACTTTAAATGAGGGTGATTCAACCTCAATACAACCACGCTACTTAAACGAGGGTAGCGTACCTCAACCCCTTCTCTCCACGAGAAGGATTTTGTCTTGCGAAGGAGACGGGAATTCGCAAAGCGAATACCCAACCAAATAACAAAGATAAAATAAACAACAAGTCCTATAGAGCCAACAAAGTAATTTTTAACCAAAGCTTCTATAGGAATTAGGAAACTCCCCTTTGCAAGGAGTGCGTCGAGTTGATGACGCTGTGCGTGAGCCATGCGACGGCGCAACTTCGCTCTCGTGAACTACGGTGGGAGAGCGGGTGCGCAACAGCTTGATGCTCTCAAGAGAATGGAGCTTGAGCTTGGAGAGCAAGAGCTAGCTAGGACACAAGAGAGTGGAAAGTGTAATACAAATTGTTTCTTGTGTATCTTGGTGTCTCTAGGTGTTTCTTAGTGTATCTAGGTGTGAGTTTATGTTGCAAAGGTTCCCCTCTATTTATAGAGGCCTTAGGAAGGCTTTGGAAGGCTTAGGAAAGGTTCTATAGCCGTTGGGAACAAAGCCCAAGAGAATCAGCCCGAAATCAGGAACAATCATTGTTCTGACAGGCTTATCAGACGTCTAATTCTAGCATCAGACGTCTGGAAGTTCACTTTAAGACGTCTGATTCCAAGGTCAGACGTCTGATTTTGGGTGGGTCTCTTCCTGACTTGGATCAGATCTAAACAGGGTTCTAGTGTAAGTCCATCAGACGACATATAGGACGTCTGACACTTTGTCTGGACGTCTGGAAACCTACTTTTACTGTGGGAATGGATTTCCAAACATTGCAACGGCTAGAAAATCTCTGAGAAGAGAGTTTGGGTCAGCTGAGGCAAAACGGTCAATTATCAGACGTCTGGAAAGGCCTAAGAATGTCTGATAAGGCTCTAACGGTCATAATCTTGAGTGTTTGCTAAGCCAGCCAACGATCCACTAATTGGACGTCTGGCAAATCCATCAGAAGTCTGCTAAGACGTCTGGTCTAAGGTCTGGACGTCTGATTTCATCAGACAAAACTAGCTATGTCCAGCCTAACAGTTATCAGACGTCTGAAACAACAGTCAGACGTCTTAAAATACTTTATCAGACGTCTGATTTTGGGATTAGACGTATGGAAACTCTGTTTGAACCCTATATTGGTTTTCTAACTATTCTACAGAAAACCTAAGTATCCTAGGGTTGTGCAGGTGTTCCTAGGACTACTGTTAGGGTACTTTGAGGCTCTTTAACATGAATTATCTAAGGAGATAAAGAGCAACAAAAGAAACGAAAAATACAACAAGTATAAAAGAAGGAAATCTATCCTATTCTTCATTTCTTTCCATCTTCAATATTTCGCTCCTCGTGAATCTCTTTTGCTCTCCATCGAGCTCCTCCAATCCGTCCTGGATGCGAGCTCGAACTCCATCTAATCACGTATCCATTTGTGATTGACCTGAAATCTAGGACTCAAAGGGCAAATATTAAATGACGTGTTTTGTTATCATCAAAACAAATGATCGTGGTGCTCTAGCACCAACACAGGTAACATTTAAGCTTTAGTTAGTATTATTTTCTATTTAATTTGTGGCATACCTCCCATACTTTCTTCCATTTTGTTGGTTAATGGAATGCTTTGGTAACTCGATGTTGTTAATGCAACCTGAATTAAATAACCAGCGCCTTTTCATGTTGCCACCCTCGGAACCCTAACCATCGATTAGGGGCCTGGGTTTTGGGGCATGGCAACTCCTACCTTACTTTAAGGGAAACAATGATGAAGTCTGTTTCAATTTTTAGAGGAGTTTACAACAATTAGTGAGATCATTAGAATTCCTAACCTTTATAATGATGTGCTGAAGATGAAACTCTTCCCTTTTGCCTTAAAAGAAAAAGCTAGTCATTGGTTTAGGACCATAGGGAAGCCCATCACTACATGGGGGAGCTAAGAAATGCCCTCCTGAAGAAATTTTTCCTTATTGGGAAAACCAATGCACTTAAGAGAGCTATTACCACCTTCTCCCATCATCCAAGAGAACCATTACATGAAGCTTGGGAGAGACTCATGGATTTAATAAGAAAATGCCCACACCATAATCTTCCTAGATGGCAATTAGTGCAGATTTTCTATCATGGGCTAAATGATCAAGTAAGGAGCCTAGCAGATGCAGCTTGTGCAGGAAACTTTATGAGTAACGATGAAAATAGTGCTTTTGAATTATTTAAGAACATGATCGAAAATTCCCTCAATAATGCCTCCATGGAAACTTATGGAACATCCATGCAACCTAGAGGTGGAATTTATGAGATCTTGGAGAGTTTGAATAATGTGGATATGAATCTAATCTGTGAAAAACTAGACAACATTGAGGTGGTCTCTAAGAAATTGGATGAGCTGATGAACCAACATAGTAAGGGAGCAACCCTCCCATCACCTGCTATCCAAGCTCCCTCAAGGAGGTGTTAGGCTATTTAGAATCACACAAAATAGGAATTTTTAACCTCATAATATAGGCACAAAATCGATCCTAAATAAAACCAAACAACGAAACTCGAGATAAGTCCCGATCGATCTCTGGGAGGCTATTTAGAATCACACAAAATTTCATTTTTGGCTTTTTTTGTGATTTTTGATTTCTGAAAATAGAAAGATAATAGAACTAATCTACTAGAATCAAGTACGACGAAAGATGTAGATTAAGCACACATGCACAATATCCGAATCAAAATAGATAGATCATTATATTCACCATGAGAGACATATAATTCCAATCACAAGTAGAGGAAAGAATAGCATGGTAGATAACAATTTTTATTCTACTAGAAGAACTAGAATTAATTGCTACTAGAACTAGAAATAATTATTCTATTTGAGAAAGTAGAACTACTTGCTACTAGAAAAATAATGCAGAGAAAAAATATAGAGAAGAACTACTCCATGGAAACTAAAAGGAAGGGCACCAAAGGTGCTTCCTAATGGAAGCTTTTGGTGGCCTTTTGAGGACTAAGTGAAGAAGGTGGTAGCTGGCCACCTATGGTGGTGGTGGATGGCCTTGAAGGTTGAGGGGAGGGTTATGAAGGGTGGTGGCTTAAGGTGGAAGAAGAAGGGAGGAGAGGCTTAGGGAAGGGGGGGCTTGGTCGGCCACCCTTGGAGGCCTTTTATAGAGGAGGGGAGTCTAAGGTGGTGCACCAAGGAGAGGAGAAGGTTTGTTAGGGTCACCACTTTTGGTGGGGGTAGGTTTTAGGGTTTGATTAGGTGTGTTTTAGGAATAGGTTTTGTAGAAAAGGTTGTAGAAATAGGTTCTAATAGGTTGGGTTGGCCTAAAGGTAAATAGGCTGAGTCTAATTAGGTGTATGGATGTCTAATTGGGATGGGGTTATCCTAATTATAGGTTAAGGCTAAGTCTAATTGGGTCATAGGTGAGTTTAATTGGATACCAACTGAACCTAATTAAACTTGTGTGGGTTGATAGTAGCCAATCAGGTCTGGGTTAACTTGATTGACATTAGATGAATCCAATCAAACAGTTATGCACCTAGTTACATTTGAGTTATATCTGATTAGACTCAGTCTAATTAGATATGGTTTGCTTGGCCTAATCCAATTAGGTTCCAACTAAACCCAATTGGAGTTGGATGCACCTTAATGGATGTGGCTAGGTCTATTAGGTTTGGATTGAGTTTGATTAGACTCTCATGAGTCTAATCAATTTAGGGTTAGTCCAACAAAGTCCAATGGACCGAATTGACTAGTGGCTAGCCCAATTGACTAAGGCTGAGTCAATTAGGTGTGGCATGGACCTAAATAGGTTTCTATGTTGGGGATTGGGTATTGGATAGGTGGATTAGGGTAATGGATAACAAGATTGGACTATGGATAGGGTGGATAAGTACATGGATAATGGTATCCATGTTTTTGTCTTTTGAGCTCAAATATCCTAGTCGTAGCTGGTTCAGGAATAGGTATTGGGATAAGGTCATCCTAGGGTTTTAAGGATAGGATAGGGATATCCTAGTTCTTCTCTTTCTTTTTCTACATTTATTCTATACAAGTAGTCCTCTATTATTTCTTTCTCTCTTCTTGTGTCTTCAATCTTTCTTTATTCAACTTTATTCCAAAATCTAGCTCCAGCTTTGCTGTAGCTTTTGCTTCTATCCAACTTTATTCTGCTCAGAACAACTTCTGAGCTCCTTATTTCCTATAAATAAGAATAAACCCTAATTAGCATAGAAAAATAGCATTATTAACTATGTAGTTAAATAAAAGATGCAATGCATGATATGCAATTTATGATACACTAATCACAAGTTATGCTACGTTATATCATAATTTAGGATAATTAAGTCCCATGATTGTTATGTAATCATGCCCCCATGCCTAAACTTTGCTAGTCCCTAACAAAGCCAACATGTAAAAAACTTGCAAAAAAGTTGGGAAAATCAGACATGCTGATTTTATTTATTCTCAGAAAAATACCTTTTTGGTATACATATATATTTCTATCTTTTATTTCAACATGCATCGTTGTCAAGGAATCAACCTGGATCAAATAAAAAATCCCAATAAGATTTTACACCAACGAACGGAAATCGTGAACAAATCTTTAATGACAAAGACTCAACAATTCTAAAGTATCGACTCAAATCTGGACCAACCAAGTCAAGTCAGAAATCTTTTTAGCCATCAGACTTGGGTTGCAAGAGCAATTTTCTCTGACTAAGTTGACCCACCCAAGGTTCGAATCTAATGTGAGAAACCAGTATCTTGTGTGTGAATTTTTTATGACTCGTCAGACAGGCAACTAAGTTGATTCCTAGTATTCAATAAAACATAGAATATTTCTATGCTCTCTCTGAAACAACCTGTCTTCAGCTAGGCCATACTACGATTTGGCAACTTTCTCCTCACCACTTTCTACCTCAAGGTTGACACAATAGGTGTGCATCTCCCTGGATGGACCTCTAAGTCTCTTATTCCTTTTTTTTTCCCCATTTTGTTTCTTCTTTTCTCTATTGGATAAACACCCATTTGTAGCGAGGTGTTTTTATTTTGGAAATGGAAAGGGTAGCATCTATATGTAGTGAGATGCTTTAATTTGGTGGAATTGCACCTATTGCTAGGGAGGTGCTTATTTGGTGGGATTTTTCTCATATTTTTTTCTCATTTTTCAAGGCTGAATATCTTTTTGTTTCTCCAAATTTTTTTTCTAGGTGAGTGGCTCTCCCTTATCCATTATAAATGCATTCCTCAATAAATAGGAACAGTCCTAAGAGCTAGAATCACGACAAAGTCCTTTGGATCTGTTTGCCCTTAGACTAAATCTTATTGACTACTAAGGACTCAACAAAATTGCCCGAAAGATGAGTCAATGCATTGTGCAAGTGATGATTCTTGGAACTCCAAGACTATCCAAACCAATGGGTAGGACGATAAGTCATCCACTTATCACCCTTTTGACTTAATACTTCTAGCTTTTTCAGACTCCTTTCAAAGTCTCAGGAAAATAAATCCAAATTTATATAAATACTCGAGAAAATTATCTCCATAAGACCTGAAGAGTCTAGGCTAAAAGACTTTGTTTCACATTTTCTAAGGTTGGTCAATCCTCAAAATCAAGAATTATTGACCCTACATAGCTTAAATTCCAAAAACAACCTCAAAAGCACCTTTTTTTCGTAACTTTTCTATATATTTTTTTGTATAGATAGAGTATATATATTTTTTTCTTCCTTTTTCTTTCAAAAACCATTTATTCAAAAGGAATATCACGAGAAAACTTGCAAATGAAAATGCAATTTCACTAGGAATCCTTGGTGTTGGTAGAAAATGTTCAATATATATATACTCCCTCCCATCCCTAAATTATTACATGTTCTCATGCATGAAAATAAATATAGAAGAAAAAGCAGAACATAATTGAATGAATGCAACAATAAAAAGGGTAGAATTCACCTAGAATAGCTCCTGAACACTATCATTCAGCTCATTCCAACACTTACGCAAATGGTCAAAAACAAATATGCTATATATAAAAGGAAAAACAAAAGCTATTTATATAGGTATAAATGTTGAGTTTAACGCCTCTAGTAGTGCGAAAACTAAAAATGGATGTGTTAATGAGATGTTGAGAGTGGCAATCAAATGCTAAGTAATTTGAATTCAATCGCCAACAGCAAGTTGTAAATACAGACCAGCTACTCGTTAATAACAAGCCTAAAAGGTCAAAAAAATAAAATAACCAGGCTTGGAATTATTTGTAGCCAAGTGCTACAAAAGAAAGATGAATATTGTAGGTGCCAGAGGGGAAGGTAGATAGTGGCAACCTTAAAGTGTGGTGCATTAATAAGGCAGATGAGGTGGATAAAGAATCAGGAGTAGGAAACAAATCATTCAGGTCCTGAAAGTAAATAGAAATGAAATGAGGAACCCGACTGGTGCAGTTTTAAATGGTATAGTCAAACACTTCTTCAGTTGATCTGGGTGTGGATGAGTAAGGACTAAATGTGTCAAGTAAAATCCAGTGATCTACCTCAATTGTGTATAATCCATGCAAGTCATTTTTGATATCAAAATCATCAAGCTTTCCCCTATGGTGATCCAAAATCTCATAAGAGTCGCTGAAATTCTGTCCCAATTCATCAAGAAAATCCTTCGCAAAAATTCATTATCCCTCACAAGCATTTCCCTAGGGAGTGTAGCATCAGAATCCAGATTCAACAAGGCCTAAAATTCTTTCTTTTTTAATTCTGTAGCTTCTATGAAATCCTCATGTGAAAGAAGAATTGGTAAGTTCATCCAACCCTAAATCCAAAAATGGCTTAAGGTCTCTTAGATTTTCCAGAAAATCAAAAATGGGGTTTTCATCAAAACTAAAGTCAAATTCCTCTTCAACCTTAATCGGATTCTTTGACAATTCAAATTTAACCCCATGAATATATGGAATATCATGAAATTTGTGTCCTTAATGTATTTATCATTTAAACTTCTCATAGAGTTTTCAGGCACTTCCACTCCAGATTTTCCAGAATCAAAATCTTATGCCTTATCGATTACCTTACCTAAATCAAGAGTGTCAATCCAAGTCTTAGAATCATAATGTATCAGATCTGGGGTATCAGGATCAGAAGAACACCCCAGATAATCAAAGTTGGGAAGTGTTGAGAAGTGAAAGGTATCAACAGTAGTTGTCCCATCCTGATCTTTGGCTAACTCTTTTTGGAAGACGAAATCACTAATCCCTATAGAGGATGTATAAGCAGTTGACTTACAACAATAAAGTTTGATGTTCACACAATGTTCAGAGTCTTTATCATCCGAGTCCTCCTCAATAAGATCACAATGTGGGTTCTTATTTACCCTAAAAATATCCTTTCTGAGCTTCTCATTCCAAAGGGTGATCTCCATACACCTAGATGCACAATTGATGTTAGCCTAGGTAGTCACCAAAAATAGGCGACCCAAAATGATAGGTGCATTACGGATACTAGGACGAATGTCCTTATCCAAGATGAAAAAGTCAACTGGAAAACAAAACCCATGGACTTTAACAATGACATTCTAATGGTAATATCATCATTCATCATAACTGTTGAATGTGGAAAACTAAGAGTTCGTAGTTGGATTCAAAAACCCGTTGTTGTAGTTTGAGCCGTGAAGAAATCCGTTCAACAAATAAAATTTATACTGAAAAATCCATAAAGAAGTTCTGGGTCGAACACAGGGAGGCTACGTCGATCCCAAAATCCATAATTATTTTTTTTTGTATTTTTGTTTAAATGTTGAAATAACCACAATGGAGTCGATATAAATAATAAAAGAGAGAGAGAGAAAGAACAATCACTTGGTATTTAAATAATGTTTTACAATTAGGAAAGTAGGAAATGATTACACTAGAAAATGGGAAATTGTTAAAACTAAAAAGCAAGAAATTCTACCCTAGAAAGCAATAAAAGAAAGGAGAGAGAATTATCCTCCTAGACGAATGCTTGGAGGACGTGCCGAACGAAGGCGATGTCTGGAAGACGGGGGATGAGGTGGGAAGAAGGAGGATGAAGTTGGAAGAACGCGAATGAGGTAGCACATCGTTGTGGTCGCGGGATCCACTTCCGAAACGAGGGCGAAAACTTGGTTTTAGCTCTTGAGGAGCATCCCAGGTGTGGGAGAAGCTTCACTTAAGCTTTGGAGAGGGAGAGAGGAGAAGGAAGCGATGAGAAATTTGTAGGGTTGGGATCTCCTTTTATAGTTGCAAGGAGGGGGGACATTTTGGACATTTTAATTTCAAAAACAATAATACAGGGCCTTTATTGACGAATATATCTGTCACTAAAGACCTGAACGTGGCCAACATGCGCACGCTGCGCGCGCCTCACCGCCTTCCACATCTTAACGCACCTGCGCACGTTCGTGCATGATCAACCGTCCGATCTCAAGATCGGATGGCTTAAAATGCTCCTTGCCAGCACCTTCATCCGCGCCTTCACTACGCACCTGCATTCGATCAAGCATGTGCGCTATGTGTCTGATCGTGCGTGGGCGCTATTGGTTGGCCCATGCCGCTCGCTGCCGATCGCATGGTTGCGATTATTCACCTGCATGCTGCAGATGCGGAATCAAGCGCGCGTTGTGCGCTCACACAACGTGCTCGACCGCTGTGCTGTGGCAGTGACTTTGTCGAGAGAATGATTTAATGTGCGTGTGCTTGCAGCCGTTGGATCAAGATCCAACAGCCCATATCGCACATTGGAAACTCTTTAGAAATGCAGTGGCGGTCTTGGGGGCCAATTGGGCGTGGGATGGTGTCATGTGGTGCCATCTTGGCTGTCCATCTTCTGAGTGTTGTCGATGGTGCCACGGGTGTTGGATTGGATGGATTTTTGTGCCGTTAGGCTGCGATCATCGATCAGAACCCATCCGTCGGTCGGATTTGTCGTCTGAGGTGTGGATTAACACCATCTTAGCCCTTGATCTTTAGGGTTCCTTGGTCTCTATCTGGTGCTAGGATGTTCGATCAGGGCGATCTTGGAGTTTTTGAACTCCAATCGTCGCCCTGATCAGATTTGTACAGTTGGATCTTCGATCCAAGGCACCGACTAACAAGTTGCCTTGTCCCTAGCTATAAAATGGAGACAATTACTATACAATTTATACAACTTGACCTAAGTGTATGATTATGCATGTTATGCACTATTTACAATGTATAATGCTAATGTGACATTAAGAATATGCATTAATAGACATTTTAGGTTAATCAAATGTATGCACATCACACCCCCATTCCTATCTTTTGCTTCTCCCTAGCAAAAACTACATGCTATTTATAAAAGAATAGGGTTGGATTACTTGAGCATAAGTCATTTTCAACATTATGAAATTTTTACTTAGGACCTGAACTTTCAAAGACACAACAACGCCCAGGTATCTGCCAAAATGCATACCACCTCAAGCCCTCGCCTTATTCAAAGAAAGATCTCTTCTTTTCTTTTTCTTCTCTTCTAATTTTTTTGGATTTTTGAGTTTATGGTTACAAAGTGCCTTTCTACAGCCACTCAACCCACCCAAGATTTGATGAGAACCCTAAGTTATAAGCATCCTTTTGTGAATGTGATAGACTTGCTGATCCGCAATCAGAATGGACTTCATGTTTCTATGCCCCTAGTTGACCTTAGAAAGAAATTTGCCTGAAGGTGTATCTATACGACCGATAGCTTTCTCCCTACTTTTATTTTTGATGGGGTCAACACAAGAGTGAATCCAGTGTATATCTCCCCGGCTTATTCTACTTCTCCGCTTTTTCCTAAGTGTTTTGAAATTTTTAGTGTATTTCTTGAGCTGGGTTCTGGACAACCGGTCGATGAGCTGTTACCACCGACAACTTACTAGCTATACTCATGTGGTGAAGTGTGGCTTATTTCTTTTTGTTTCTTTTTCTTTCTTTTCTCCTTTTCTTTTCTCTTTTTCTTTTGTTTTTGAACTTTCTTTTTCTTGTTAAGTAGGTGGCTTCCCTGGTCTAAGATTTACCTAAAGACAGCAAGAAGAGAGTGGTCCAGTGACTAGGCTCTGGACAACCTACCTATAGGCTGTTACCCATGATAACTTGCCAGCCATATCACCTTAGAAGGTTCATTAGCTACCCAATTTTCATTAAGATTGTCGAACAACGAGTCAGTGACGAATAGTGTGTAGATGCTTAGACTTAAAGTTCTCCCAAATCAGAGGGCGAGTTGATAAGTTGTGTACTTATCACCCAAAATTATTTAATCAAATTAAAATAGAATTCAGGATGGCGAGGGCTCGATAAACAAATCCACATTTTAGTGGATGCCTAGGCTGATTAAGCCCGAAGACCTGAAGGGTCCTAGTGTTCAGATCCTACTGTAATATTTCCTAAGCTTGAAAGTCTTAATGTCCAAATATTCCTTCCTAATTCAAATTTTTTTTATTTTATTATTATTATTATTATTTATGTATATATAAGAAAATAAGTAGAATTTACAAGAATTCCACAGAGCTGACAAAATGATTCAGAAATGAATCCACCCCCCCAAGCCTAGCTGATGTAATGTCCGCATTGAGAATAAAAGACATGAAAGGAAGGGTAGAATGCAGAAGATATCACCTAAATATGAATCTTGGGTCAGCTCTAAGTCAAACTGTACAACCGATGAGTTTAATGCCATCAGCTAGGTGTAGTCCAGCCAAAGAAGTCACAACATAGCTAGAGCAACCGTGTCTGAGACTGGTTCTGGAACAGTACGGTCAATAATAGGCTTTAGACGTTGACCGTTGACTTTGAATGAATTACCCATCTTTGTGTCAAAGATCTGAACAACCCCGTTTGGAAATATCTAATCGATAATGAATGAGCCATTCCATTTCGACCTAAGTTTGCTGGGAGAGAGCTTAAGTTGAGAATCGAAGAGCCAGACCTTTTAGTTCAGCTTAAAGCTCTTGCAGGAAATCAATTGGTCATGAAGAGCTTTGGTCCGAGCCTTGTAGATCTTGGTATTCTCATATGCATTATTTCTAAGCTCTTCAAACTCAGATAGTTGGAGTTTCCTGGTCTTCCCAGCTAAACTTAGATCTAGATTGCACTACTTGATTGCTCAGAATGTCCTATGTTCAATTTCTATAGGTAAATAGCATGCCTTTCCATACACCAGATGAAACAGAGACATGCTAATGGGTGTTTTATACGCCGTACTGTAGGCCCAAAGAGTATCCTCAAGCTTTTGAGTCCAGTCTTTGCGATCAGGCCTAATTATTTTCTGCAGAATATTCTTGATCTCCTGATTAGAGATCTCGGCCTGTCCATTCATTTGGGGATGGTAAGGTGTGGAGATTCTGTGAATAACCCCATATTTTGCCTGCAAATTACGGAATTGGGCATTAGTGAATTGAGTGCTACCATCGCTGATGATGGCCTTTGAAATCTTGAACCAACTAAAGATGTTCTTCTTGACAAAATTGTTGACCACCTTGTGGTCATTGGTTCGGGTGGGAATAGCCTCGATCCACTTGGACACGTAATCAACAGCGACGAGAATGTACTGATGTCCAAATGAAGGGTCCCATGAAATCAATGCCCCAAACATCAAAAATTTTAATGGGAAGAATCAAGTTTAGAGGCATCATATCTCTCTTAGTTATGCTCCCAAGCGTCTGGCATCAGGAACACGACCTCGAGAATTCTTGGGCATCCTTGAATAAAGACGGCCAATAGAATCCAGATTGCAAAATTTTTGCAGCTGTCTTTTTCTCAGAGAAGTGTCCACCACATGCAAATGCATGGCAGAACTCGAGTATGCTCTTGAATTCATTCTCCGGAATGCATCGGCAAATAATCTAATCAGAGCTGATGCGGTACAGTTCAAGGTCCTCCTAGAAGTAATATTTGGCCTCAGATTTGAGTCTATCCGGTTGTTTCTTCGTCCAATCTTGGGGGATTTGACTAACAGCCAAATAATTAATAATGTCATCAAACCACAGGGTTTGGACACTTGAAACTGTAAGGATGGTCTCGTCTGGAAAAGTATCAGCAATCAAAATATTCGGATGAGAAGAATCACTCAGAAGTCTCGAAAGATGGTCTGCCACCACATTCTGTACCAAGAATTTATCCTTGATTTCAAGATCAAATTCTTGAAGCAGAAGAATCCATCAAATAAGCCGAGGTTTGGCATCCTTTTTGGCCAAGAGATGTCTCATGGCCGGGTGGTTGGTATATATGATGACATGAGACCCTAAGAGATAAGCACTAAATTTCTCCAAAGCAAACACTATAGCTAGTAATTCCTTCTCAGTAACAGTATAGTTCCTTTGGGCCTCGTCCAGAGTTTTACTAGCATAATAGATGATAGAGGGCTTCTTGTCAATCTTTTGACCCAAAATAGCCTCGACCACGTAATCAGAAGCATCGGTCATGATCTCAAAAGGGGCTGTCCAAACCGATGGTTGCAACACTGGAGCACAAGTGACTGCCGTTTTACGAAAATCAAATGCCCTACAACAAAATTCATCAAAATCAAACAGCATTTCTTTGCCGAGAAGATTGCTCAAAGGATGAGCAACCTTCGAAAAGTCCTTGATGAATCTCCTATAGAATCCCACATGACAAAGAAATGATCGAATTTGTTTGACATATGTGGGAGGAGGAAGTTTGGCAATAGCATCAACCTTAGCTTTGTCCACTTCGATTCCCCATTTAGTGATTACATGACCCAAGACGATGCCTTCATGTGTCATGAAGTGACTCTTCTCCCAGCTAAGGATCAGTCTTGTTTTGATGCATCGTTTAAGAATCATTTCAAGATTAGCTAGACAAGAGTCAAACGATTCTCCAAAAATAGAGAAGTCATCCATGATGACTTCCATAAACTCTCCCACCATGTTAGAGAATATCGCCAGCATACACCTTTGAAAAGTCGCAGGTGCATTGCATAAGCCAAATGGCATCCTACAGAAAGCAAAGGTTCCGTAGGGATAGGCGAAAGTCATTTTTTCCTGATCCTTGGGATGAATAGGGACTTGGTTGTATCCCGAGTAGCCATCAAGGAAATAGAAATACTTCTACCCGGTTAGTCTTTCAAGGATTTGATCAATAAAAGACAAAGGGAAACGTTCTTTTTTTGTGGCTGTGTTCAGCTTCTTGTAATCATTACAAACTCTCTAAGACAAAGCTGAACAAGTTGTGACAGATTCTCCTTTCTCATTAGTCACAATGGTAATCCCGACTTTCTTGCGAACAATTTCTACGGGACTTACCCAAGTACTATCAAAGATCAGATAAATGATTCTTACATCGAGCCACTTGATAATCTCCTTCTTGAACACTTCTCGCATATTTGGATTTAATCTCCTCTACATCTTGCAAGAAGGGCAGGATCCATCTTCCAAATATATTCTATGATTGCAATAAGATGGCTCGATCCCCCTAAGGTCATGAATCGTCCAACCAATTGCCTCCTTATGTTCCTTTAGGGCCTTAATAAGTTTAATCTCCTGCTCTTTTGTTAATTTAACACTGATAATCATAGGGAGCATCTTATGTGGTCCTAAAAGCTAATATTTTAGATTCTCAAGAAATGGTTTCAGTTCAAGCTGGGGCGGGTTGATGATTGAAGGTAAGGGAGATGCTGATGAAGACTCATCAAGAGGAAGAGGTTGAGAGTGAACAAAATCAATAATCTCTTCAGAAGATGGTGGGTTTGCCATAGAGGGCTGTGGGTCCAAATCATCCTTAGAGGAGGAACTTTCAAATGCAGAAACTATCATGCAAGTTTCAATATTCACATTATCGTCCTCAAGTTCCTCAATAAATCCACAATACTCGAATTTGTTAATCGCCTTAAAAATATCCAATTTCATTATTTGATTCCCAAAGGTGATTTCTATGCTACCACTCTCACAGTTAATGTTGGCCTTGGCAGTAGCCAAGAATGGATGCTCTAGAATGATGGGCAAGTTCCTCAGATTTTCAGGCACATCCATGTCAAGGACAAGGAAATCTACAAGAAAATAGAAATCCTTAACCTTAACAATAACATCTTCAATAATGCCTCACAGATTTGTGACTGAATAGTCTACTAACTGCAACGTTACTAAAGTCGGCCGAAGTTCACCTAATCCAAACTTCTCATAAAGAGAAATCAGAATTAGGTTAATGGATGCACCCAGATCCAACAGTACTCTATCAAAGGTGTAATCTCCAATGACACAAGAAATCAAAGGAGCACCTGGATCTCTCTTTTTCTGAGGGCGGTGGCATAGGATAACAGAACTAGCCTACTCAGAGAGTACCACCTTCCTCGGAACAGATTCTCTCGACTTACTCTTCTGTGTAGATAAATCCTTTAAAAATTTCACGTAAGCCAGCATATGTTTAATAGCATCGAGGAGCGGGATATTGATCTGAACATTCTTAAATATATTTAAAAGGTCCTCATTACTATCAACAAACTTCTTCTTCCTTGATCTAATCAAGGCCTCAGGAAAAGGAACATGAGTTGGATCTTCAGAATTAGGTTCCTGAGCCTTGATTTCCTCTCCAAAGTTCTCCTTTCTCTCCTCAGGCACTTCAGGATTCAGTAAACTAGAACAGCGTGGTTGTGGATCTTGAGTTTGTTTACTACACCTCAAGGTAACAGAATTAGCAAAAGCATACGGGTTTGGGTCTTGGGGAGAGTTAGGAAAGATTGGAGGGGCCTCATTAGCCAAGAACCTTTGATTTGAGGAAGAAGAAGAGGAAGGACCCTGCTCAACCACCAGAGCATGTGCGTGTGGGTCCCTCTGATTCCTGTACCCATGGGCTTGATTGCTCGAATTTTGGATATTACGCGGGTTGAGTATGGGTTAAGATGGTAGAGATCCGGGTTGACAAGAATTACCAATGAACCCATTTTGCAAGTTGTCCAGCGAGGTTTTCATTTGCTACATGAGCTGGAGCATAGATCCTTGCATCTCTACCATTTATCGGTTCAAATCGGCCTGCCCTACGAGTTGACGGGCATTCCAAGCTGGCTGATTGACCTGATTCTAGGGTAGCTCTGTGTAAACATTACCCTGACCCATTGGTCATTGCAGAGCATAGTTGCTAGGTCGGTTTGTTTTCCTAAGTTTTTCTAGGAGAAGTTAGGGTGGTTCCTCCAACTCGGATTATAAGCATTGAAGGGTTGGACCTAACATTCTCCTGTACAGCATAGACATCCTCATAGAGTGAGGATGGAGAGAAAGAAAGGGAGGGATCAGAGAAACTAGGATCAAAGGCCCCAGTTTGGAACCCGTGGGGTTCCGAATAATGCCGACTCACTGGTTGAACCGCATCAAGTTGATTCACGAACTCCCATCCAGAAGAAGCTCACGATGAATGGAATCCTGAATTTTGGGATTGAGTAGATCTAGAGTTGTTCATTGAGTTTCTAGCCATCCACTTCTCCATTCTCTTAGCAACCAAGTCCACCTTATCAGGTTTATTACAAATCAATTCCATATCGAATGAATGAGAGTCGTGGACTTCATTAACATTCGATCTGTGCTGCTGGGACCGGTTAAAAGTATCCATGGAGGCATGATTGATTGAATTCTTGCTCATCTCCTCAAACAAATCATGCACGCTACCTACGTCTTTGTTGAGGAAATTTCCTCCGCAAGAGGCGTCCACGTGATTTCTCAGTTGCTCAGTCAACCTATGGTAGAAGATCTGCACAAGTTGCCATTTTGGCACCTCGTGGTGTGGACACCTCTGCAATAAGTCCTGGAATCACTCCAAGGCAACATGAAACTGCTCCCCCAGCCACTGGGTGAAGGTAGTAATTGCTCGTCTGAATGCATTGGTATGTCCGACAGAGAAGAATTTCTTCAGGAAGGCCGATTTCAAATCATTCCAAATTGCAATTGGACTTCTTATAGTCCTGCACCAATGAGCGGCTTTATCCCTAAGAGAGTGAGAGAAGAGCCTCATGATCATGTGCTCCTCATTCACCTTTCATGCCTTGGTGGTCTGGACCAAAGTGGTCAAGTCCTCCAAGTGCTGAAACGGGTCTTTAAAGCCAAGTCCATGGAAATGTTTGATCAAGCTTAACACCTAGTGCTTGATTTCTATGTCTCCAGCAGGAATCTAGATGCCGGGACGTTCCCCGTAATTTGAAGGATCGTAAAAATCCTTCTTGGGCTGAGAGCCCTGCATTCTATGGAACCATTCGTGCATTCTCTATGTTTGTTCCAATTGCCTTTGAAATACCTCCTATGGATCCTAAGGTAGAGGAGGCTGTTGATCGGCCATGGGATCAATTTGGCCAAAATCCAAACTATGCATCCTAGAATACTCTAGTGGTCCTTCTAATCGGGGATTAAATGACCTCCTTCCCAGTATAAAGTAGGAAAAGGTCAGAAGGACTAGGAATAAGAACCCTGCAGCACAACAAAACAAGCATGTCCTTAAGTGTGGTAGCCTGAGGATCTACAAACTCTTAGAACTCACCTTAAGATTATAAACGATTTACTCTACTTGCATCTACTCAATCCAACTAGTTAGAAGGAGTGACTAGGGAGAAGGTTCTTCCTTCGGCTTGCGCCTCTGGTTCCTAGCGTACCCCCCAGCCGCAGTCGTTTGACGCTACTCCCCTAGCTAGACATTAGATTGATCAGAACAAGCAGGTTAATCGTAAACAATCTCAGACTAGACCCCAAAGAGCGAATCAGTCCTTAAGGCCAACGTCTGCTTGATTTTATTTAGGCCTAGGATTGTAGTGATTATGGAATGTGGTGGGCCCTTAAAATGGGTTGTGCCCTTAATGATCAATTGAGTATGTGTGAGTGCGTGCACAACCAGGGCTTTCAAGTAAGATTATTTGTGATGAGTGGATTTTAGAGTTTGAATCTTACATAAGTAGCCTTTAGGGTTTAGAATTAAGTTTAATTCAATCAAGTTTTAGGCAAACCAGATTTTCAAGCATGGGTGAAGATCACTTTCCTTTTGAAATAAAAAATAAAGTGGAGTGCCTGGTATGAACCTAAATTGAAAACCCTAAGAGGAAGATACTTGGTGAGTTGATTTTATGTTGAGTGGTGCAGCCCAAACAACACAAAAAATTGGCCACAATTGCACCACTGAGTTAGGCACACAAAATGATTAACCTAGATTGATTTCTACTCTTTTATATGTTGATTTGTGTGTACCGGTTCCATAGATCAGAATCCGATTGAGTAGAAGAAAATCAATTAGGTTATGTGCCTTGAATGTGGGTGTATGTTTTGTGTATGTTTGATTTATCCCACAAAAGTATGTTTTTGTTTTTTTTTATATGCGAGGGTGAATGAATGTGGGTGGAAATCCAAACAACCAAACTAATCCTAGGATTTATGCAAACACATAGGTTAATTGGAATTTGAATTAATGTGATAAAATGAAATCTATGGAGGGGGAAGAATGGGGAGCACTTACAGTCGTCTTCAACTGCACTTTACTCCAATCTACCGCTTGACGATTCCCTGATAAAGCTATCTGCAAAACAATAAGCAAGAGATAAAGTAAGTTAGAAAACAGTAAAGTGAGTGAAATGCGAAAAGAAGATTGAAAAATATTTACCCCCCCGACAACGGTGCCAAAATTTTGAATGTGGAAAACTACATGTTTGTAGTTGGATTCGAAAACCATCGTTATAGTTCGAGTCACGAAGAAATCCATTCAATAGATAAAATTTATACCGAAAAATCCATAAAGTTCCGGGTCGAACATAGGGAGGCTACGTCGATTTCAAAATCCGCAACTATTTTTTTGTATTTTGGTTTAAAAGGTGAAATAACCATAATGGAATCAATATAAACAATAAAAGAGTGAGAGAGAAAGAACAATCACTTAGTATTTAAATAGTGTTTTACAACTAGGAAAGTGGGAAACGATTACACAAGAAAGAGGAAAATTGTTACAACTAAAAAGCAAGAAATTCTACTCTAGAAAGCAATAAATGAAAGGAGAGAGAAGTTATCCTCCTCGATGAATGCTTGGAAGACGAGCTAGACGGAGGCGATGCCTGGAAAATGGAGGACAAGGCAAGAAGAAGGAGGATGAAGTCAGAAGAACGGGAACGAAGCAACACGTTGTCGTCGTTCTGGGATCCACTTCTGAAACGAGGGCAAAAACTTGGTTTTAGATCTTAAGGAGCATCACGGGTGTGGGGAAAGCTTTTCTTAAGCTTTGGAGAGGGGGAAAGGAGAAAGAAGGCATGAGAAATTCATAGGGTAGGGGTCTCCTTTTATAGTTGCAAGGAGTGTGGGCATTTTGGACATTTTAATTTCAGAAACATTAATATAGGGCCTTTAGTGATGGATTTATCCATCACTAAAGACCCGAACATGGCTGACATGCGTGCGTTGCACGCGCCTCCCCGCCTTCCATGCCTTAACGCACCCGCGCACATTCGCGCACGATTAGCCATCCGATCTCAAGATTGAATGGCTTAAAACGCTCCTTGCCAGTGCCTTCATCTGCGCCTTCACCGCGTGCCTACATGCTATCGGACGTGCGTGCTATGCGTCTGATCACACGTGGGCACTATTGCCTGATCCGTGCTGCTCGTTGCCAATTGCACAGTTGCAATTATTTGCCCGCGCATTGAAGATGCGAAATTAAACGCGCATCGCATGCTCATGCAACGTGCTCGACTGCTGTGCTGCAGCGACGACTTTGTCGCGCAGATGATTTAAGGCGCACGTCCTTGCGGTGATTGGATCAAGATCCAATGCCCCAAATCACGCATTGGAAACTCTTTGGAGATGCAGCAACGGTCCTGGGGGACAACTGGGCAACTGGGATGGTGCCACGTGGTGCCATCTTTTCCGTCCATCTTCTGAGTGTTGTAGATGGTGTCGCGAGTGTCAAATTGGATCGATTTTCACATCGTTAGCCTACGATCGTCGATCCGAACCCATTCATGTGGTTGGATTTGTCATCTAAGGTATAGATTAACACCATCTTGGCCCTTGATCTTTAGGGTTCCTCGGTCTCTATTTGGTGTTACGGATGTCGATCAGGACGAGCTTAGAGTCGTTGAACTCCAATCGTCGCCCTGATCAGATCTGTATG
Organism: Thalassia testudinum; assembly: GCA_037157565.1. NCBI lineage: Eukaryota > Viridiplantae > Streptophyta > Magnoliopsida > Alismatales > Hydrocharitaceae > Thalassia > Thalassia testudinum. The sequence continues at coordinate 118,418,870 of JAZHRO010000014.1, forward strand.
GTTGGATCATCGATCTGAGGGCCCGATTAACAAGTTGCCCTGTCCCTGGACATAAAAAGGAGACAATTACTATACAATTATACAACTTGACCAAAATGCATGATTACGCATGTTATGCACTGTTTATATTGTATAATGCTAATGTGACACTAAGAACATGCATTAATAGACATTTCAGGTTAATCAGATGTATGAACATTAATAACTAACTTAAATTAGTCAAAATCTAGTGTTAAATGCTCCTTAATGATCATCTGAGGATCGTAATTTCGTGCTATACTAATTTAAGAAGAGGACAAAAGAAGGTTAATTCTGCCATTTTAACATCCAATCAAAAATGTAGATTAATCAAGGGTTAATTCAAGATTAAATGAACCTAAAAGACAAAGTAGTGGGCTTATACTGATTGAATCAGGGTTTCACGCATTTCGAGGATTAAAATATTATTAAAAACCCTAATTATCAGCCTTAATCAAATTTAAAGGGTTTCAGTAGAGATAAATTCAATATAAACCTCCTAAAAATCATTGAAACATATTCTAGGAGGTTTAGTACCTTCACTTTGACCATCTGAACCCATTTTTGCCCAACAACAGAGATTCAGAAGGGAATTTACACATATTTGGGATTTTGTGCAATTTACCTCTTCAAACATGGTCAAAACTGAAATCCAGGTTGACTATTAGATTCCTTGGGTCAAAATTAGGTTAACACCAAAATCTAGGTCTAATCAGAGTCCATCTAGACATATTTTGCAATTCAGTCCCCATATCTCTCTTCATTTCAATTAAACCCTCACCTTTCAGACCTTTCTCTCCAAAAGGCCCCTAAGTTCTCATCTTCTTGGCAAAAAGCTCCCTGCTGACCTTCATCACCGTTTCAAAATAGATTTGCAACAACTCCTACAAACCCAAACGCCAAATCCTTAGAAGATGATTTCTCCTCCAAATCATGACCAAATCCCTCCAGACCTAGAGGGATTGATCCTGAGTTAATTCCCTTTCAAATGCACTGAACATCATGCTCTAATTTGGATCGAGGAGATCCAATCATTCAGAAATCTGCGATTCAAGGATTCTTAATTTACGAACATCCTCGCAGTTTTTAGGAAATTGAGGGTCAGAAGCACCACTATTTAAGTTCTCCCATACTCCAATGTATTTCTGAGCTAGGTTTAGGCAAAAATCAACTCTTCTCTCCCTACAATCACCTCCAACCTCGGCTCCAGCGAATCACCTTGTCCTCCTTCCTTTGACCACCTAACATCCAAATTGGGTGGCCCAATATCCTCCTCACATTCATCTGCACGTAGTCTGCCAAAACTAGGGTGCCTTCCTCCTTCTTGCTCTCCATTTACCTTCACTAGAGATTTCACCTCCTTCACGTCCGGCAAGCCATGCTGTCATGAAATCTCCACCCTTTCATCCCATAACTGTGGTCTCCCTCTTCTCCTTACTCTCTAGATCAAAATTAAGGCCTTAGAACCTAGATTCGACCACAAATCCACTCACTCCCACTTCATCTTCTCTGCCTCCAGCATGAGCTCTGGCGAGTTTTCATCGGCATTATACTCCACCAAACACAACACCACCAACACCACTACCTTCCTCTCCATCCCAAAAATAAAAGCCCCAACAAGATTGGGTGTTTCACCTCCTTCACCTCCCCGAACAAATCCACACTCCATGTTCAACTCCGACATCGTCCCACCACCTCTCACCTCCATACACCTAATTATCACCACCACCGTGCCCCTTACTCTAGGGTGAACCATCCGAGCTTTTGAATTGGGGCTTTTAGCCTGTATTTTTATTTCCAAGTTCTCCTCGCCATCGTCGACCACACTACCGTCATGTGCTGCCACACACCATCCGTCATCCACCGACCTTGCTTACACCACTAGGAGCTACAGAATGCTTCCACGAAGCCTTCCAGGCTTTTAATTGAACACAGAAGCTCAACAATAGCAGCAATTGGAAGAGATGCATCCGCTTCATGCATATGAAGAACAGAGAGCTAAAAAGTCCCACATCGAGGAATTAAAAAAAAGAATTAATACTTATTGAATCGAGTGCATTGGCTTGTTGCCCTATGCACGAGGGGTCGAGTCCCTCCTCACGAGTAAATGCACTATGGTTCACTCACCCACTCCTTGCCAGTTGAGCCAGGCACCCCTATGCATTGTGCTGATTGGTCTGAATTGGGTCTGGTCTACATTTGAGGAGAGAGAAAGGAGACTTTGTTGAGAGAGAAAAGCAGGGTTTTTCTCTAAAAATATCCATCAAATGGCGATACTTAGATCTGATTTGGATATTTAAGCCGCCTGATGAATGATAGAGACGTTTGATTTTACTAAGAGTTTCACTCGAGATTTGTCTAAGTGTTGAGAAAAGAAGAGGAAGGGCTATGACTTGTGATTTGAGTTGAGAATAACCTGAAGTGTTAATTTGGTGGTTCTAACCACCATTCCTTTTGTTCTCTCTCTTCATTATTTTTGTCTATTGACTCTGATATACATTTTTGAATATTCATTGAATATATTGAGTTTCGAATATTGAATATTGTTCATCGTGCTCATTTCTTATATACTTGATTAGTGATTGGATTGTAATTCTATTTGCTCCCTTCGAACGACCACGGAAGCTCACACTTCTCGAGATTATAAATTTTAAGTGTCTATTTGGTTTTTGTTATTATACTACGATGCATTTTTCTAAACTATGATGATTTTCAATCCAACACATTCTCAACAAAACCTCAGGGCACTTTGACTAGTCTATTAGCCAACTGGATTGTGACCAAGGTGTGCTTTTGCTCCCCAAATTGGAAGTGGTCAAAAATAGTAATGGGGGCTAAATTAATGGGTGAACCTAAATCAAGCAAGGCCTAGTCAAAAGGAGAATCCTGTAACTGATAGGAAATGAGTGGGGCTCCCAGGTCTTTCTTCTTCGGTGCTAGGTTAGAAGAAATGACCACACTAACTTCTTTAGGTGGAACCACTTTGTTGGCCTTCCTAGACTATCGCTTGGGTGTACAATAGTCCTTAAAGAACATGGCAATAGTAGGGATGTGATCGATTGCATTGAGGAGTGGAACCTTATTGTGCACATCCTTGAATATTTCCTCTAAATCCTCAATGCTTTTGATTCGCTTGGTCTTTCCTTTAGGTTCATGAGTTAAGGCTCCAAGAATGGGTGAATGGATGTTGGTGATCTTAGTGATTGGTTCTTTTCCTTTAGTCATTTCCTTAGGTTGCTTCTGACCATAATGAGAATGGGAAGAGGAGCTAGCATGAGGAGGGAATTGAGAAGTGTCTGATAAACATCAGTTTATCATCATTCTTATGCCCTAAAATAGACCTAGCTCTTAGGGTTTTAACTCTGCAAATAGGTTTCTAGGTTGCATTTAGGCCGTCCATTAGGTTAGGCATGCATTGCATATTTTTTGTCTTTTTAATGTGTTCGTTTGAGTGTTAGGGATCAGTAGAGACCCAGATCTCACAAACCCTAACATTTAAGAAGGAAGAAGATGAAGAGAAAGTACATTACAACTGGATTCTTGCTCAACTTGGTTGGGTTTAGATCATCTCAGCTCCATTCTACCCATTTCAGTTGGATGACTGCTCATGATAACTCAACTCAGCTTACCTTAGCTCAATTCCAGCTCAACTTAGTTGAGGCTAGCTCATCTCAACTCCATTCAATTCACTGGAAGCTTAGGCTACATCAACATAGTTGATCCCAACTACAGTCAGTTCCTTCCAACTCTACTTAGCTCATGGTAGCTGAATTCCTTCTAGCTTAGCTACTACTTTACAACTAGTAGCTAAGCTAGCTAAGGAGCCTTCGAGAGAAGTAGGTCTAGCTCACCTTAGTTCCAAAATAGTTGAGACCAACTCAACTCAGCTCAACCTACTTAGCTAAGCTGCTAGCAGAAGAATTAGCTAGCTAAGTTGAGTAGCTGAGCTCCTAAGAGGACCTCTTCAGAAACTATCAGCTTTGAGAAGATTCAGTTAGCTCCACTTAGCTCCTGGTTACTGCCTCTCTAATTAGCCCTAGGTCCTCCACTATTCTACTAGATATGCTAGCTTGGCTCAGCTCCTACTCCCCTACCTTGGCCAACCAACACCTTAAAAGCCTACCAAGCTAGCTCCACCAAATACACCTAACCCTAAGTCCACCTAAGCTGCCTAGTCCACCCTCCTTTTGGCATCAACCGTAGCCACCTTTTCACCCCTCTCCAACACTAAAAGACACCTTCAAGTTGGCACCAAAACCACCCCTCAACCACCTTGATTTTGGTGCCAACTCTAGCCCTCATCTCAACCATCCATCCACCACCAAATCCATCCCAACCATCCACCATTTGGCACCAACCCAACCACCCTTGAGAAACCTTTTTTTTGGCACCAAACCAAAGGGCACAACCATGTTTGGACAATCCCCCTTCATCCCTTAACTACCCTCTCCAAGCCTCTTCAATTGGCGCCAACCAACCCTCTCCCTTGAATTACCTAAATACCTTCAAAATCGCATCCCAGCTACCCATCCTATCCAATGCCAACCCCCCTTTCACCTCTCCTATTTTTACCCCCCTACCTACCTACCACCATTCAACCTACACTTGGCTAAAGAATTCATGAGCATACTTCAAACTATTGACTGTCCTATCTCATGACCAAGGAGAAGAAGAGAAGAAGAAGAAGATTAAGGAGGCATACACCCGCCCGCTTGGTCCTTCATTCCCCTTCCCTCTACCTTATGTCTTGCCAAGCCAAGGAGTCACACCATTCAAGGGGATGACCAAGCAAGTGGTGGATTGAGGGTTGTACTCGTCCACCGTTGGGAGGAGAACAGAGGTGAGCCACCAGGGCTTGCCAAGAGGAGACGTCCAGGAGGAGGAGTTCCCTTCAGTTCTGGGGTCACTTGAATTGTAGGAGTTCTGCAGTAGCAGCATCTTCAGCCCTAAGCCTTCTACTATCTTTTAGGACTTTTATTTTTCATTATATTTAGTTCTTTTCTTTGGAGATTACAAGTGTGGAATTCCTCCCACTTGTAAACTCTCCATTTTTGTAAAAATAGTTTCTTATAAAAAGCATTCTTCTACCATTTTGGCTTTGTGTTAGATTTTGTTTTCTTGCCCTTCCATTACTCCAAGTCTCCCATACTTAGAGTCGGTTGGAAGAGTAAGGCACTTGTTTTTCTGTTGCATTCCCACTTTTTTCTTTGCAACTATCTTGCAACATTTTGCCCTTATCAAAACCCTAAAAAAATTGCATATATAAAATCCTAAAAAAAAAAGTGATTTCTGTATTGCAAGTAAGAGTTCATAAAATCTCAATTTTTCTTCCCTTGGGATGACCCGAATACTCTCCAAGTACTGGATATTTATAAATTTTAAAAGAGATCGAATCTCATGCGTTACAACAATAAAAAACCCACTTTTAGAAATCACGTGATTTTTTGCATCACTTTGACGCCATTGCCGGAGAAGCACAGCTTTGCATATCATATTTCTCTTGCTTAATACTTGGATCTCACCCCCTTCTCTTTCTCCAATATTCATTTGTGCAGGTACTACAAGAAGAAGCCAATTTTTGGAGTGAGAGCTCAAAGTGCCTCTTCTTCCCGTAGATTTTAAGGTTAGTGCTTTTTTCCTTCTTGTCACATAAATTCTAAAAAAATATCAAAAGAATATTAAGAAAAGGATTTCAAAATCAAAAAAATAAAAATTTTGTAAGGTGGTGAATTTTAAAATCAATTGATTGCTTAATTGCCTTATATACCACCACCCTACTTAAGTGTTGGTGTACTGATTTTCGGAGCCAAACTTTTGTCTAGAATTCAAAATTTAAGTCCCAACACAATAGCCCTCCTAAAATCTATAAATTTCACTCAAAAGTCCCAAATCAAGTTGGAAACATACGTTCCAAATTTCAGAATATTTGGACTTATAGGAAATTTTTAAAAATTCATGGACCACAAAGGGGTCTCCCCTTTGATTTCATTATTTTGCTATTGTTCATGAATTTTAGGAATTTTTCTACTCATCCAATTTCTGTGTAATTTAGTTTTTGGAATCCCTAGGAAATTCCGCACAACATATAAAATCCTCAAAATTTTTGGATGGTAGTGTTACTGGAAAGACAAAAATACCCATGGATATCATTCTAGACTGTGACACCAGTAGGAAGAAAAATTTTAAAAATATCAAATGGATCTCTAAAATCACAAAAAAAATTATTTATTTTCCAGTGGTTGTGTTGTTTGCTCTATTTGGACCACTACTTAAAAAGAAAAGCCTAAAAGATTCATTGATAGTCAATTGCCTACTTAGGGTTTAAATCAATTAGGGTTCTTTCAATTTTAGTCCCACAATCTTTAAAGAAAAGTTATCATCACCAATACAACTTGTTTGCCTTTTTGATTGTGGAATTCAAACTTGTTTGAAAACATAACAAGAAAACCCTAAAATACACTAAACAATATCAAACCCTAAACGACGAAAAACAACACAAATTTGTGTGACAACCTACTATTTTGGCATTGGACTCACTCCATCCAATCCGCACTCACTCAAAAAAAAAAAAAAAACTGGGCATTTACCCCAAGTAATGCCCTCCATATTCCCATGCACATTCAGGTTTCCTAAGCCTAACTAAGAAAAGTAGTCATTTGACTAGTTAAGGACTTCATCAAACTAGGCCTGATATCCAGAATTTAAGGATCTTTAATTGCTCCTAATCCCTTAGAAAATGCAGTGATAGACTAAGAGGGAGGTCAAACGATGGGTAAGGGTTTGTACAAGCCCCTGGTGATCTTCCCAGGACTTGCTTGGGCACATGCCACCTCTATAGTCTAGCCAGGTTCACTTTGGGAAGTGGGTTCACTTACTGATCCCATGCTTTCCGAGTTCCCAAGTCCTAGGTCTTCCTAGGGAGTAACCTTAAGACAGGTTTAGCCTTTGTTTGCTTGATTTGCACACTTCTCCACATCTTTTCCCTTCTCCTCCCCTCTTCATCTTCCAGTGCATGCATGGGCAAAGGTCGTAGAATCCACATCTCAAGGGATCATTTCATTTTGCCCCCACACAAAAAGATCATTTTCTTCTTTAAATTATTCCTCCAATTCAAAAAAGGAAAAAATAGAAAAATAGGTCCATAAATTCTATCGCTAACCCTTCCACCTTTCAACCTGACCCTAACCCCTCAATATAAGATCCTTCAGCTAACCTGCATGCTAACTTTCCCACCCCTAACTTCCTGGGTTTGGAGCTACCTCAGAACCTAGAATAGCCAGAGTAGAATCAAATTTCAGTTAATCCCCTATTCTTGATGATTGACCAATTGGCTCGACTTTCAACTCAATTAGCAACATTTGTCTGGGATAGTCATGAACCTAGCCAACCAAAGATTGGGTCAGCTGCTTAAGGAACCTCTCGTACCACTAAGGAGTTTTTAGGTCCATCTAATTACGAAGAGAGACCTGGGGAGGTTATACCCGAGGGGGCTTTTGAAATCAAGCCCACTATCCTGAACCTCATTAAACACTTCCATGGTCTTTCAAGAGAGGACCCTTTTAGTCAACTTGAGGAATTAACTATTCCCACGCAAACCACCTGTTCCCACAATGTGTTGGAAGAATTGTGGTTGATGAGACTCTTCCCTTTCTCCCCAAAAGACAAAGATACATACTGGTTTAGGACAGTTAGATGTCCTATTAGTACCTGGCCTCAATTGAAGAGTGCTTTTCTTAAACAATTTTTCCCGATCGGTCGTACGAATGGCTTGAGATTATCTATTACGACCTTTCAACATAAATATGGAGAATCTCTCCACGAGTCTTGGGAGAGGTTTCAAGAATTGTGAAGGAGTTGTCCCCACCTTGAGATTCCACGATGGCAGCTAGTGCAAATCTTCTATCACGGATTAGAAGATCAGTTGAAATGATTCATAGATGCTTCATCTGGGGGTAACTTCCTTAATAAAGATGCTGATAGTGCCTACCAACTTTTTAAAGAAATGAGTGAAAACTCATTTAATTTTGTTTCGATGGACACTTTTGGTAGGACAGCGAACCCAAGACTCAAGGTCAATGAAATTGACTCCAAATTTGCATCGATTCCAGTCACATAAGGTGACTTGCAATTGATTGCCCAAAGACTAGATCAGATACAAATTCACTAGAAAAGGATTGAAGAAAAGCTGACTCGAAAGCAAGCTCCTTACCCAAACTCCCTTAAGCTCGTGAGAAGGGAGAATTTGCATACTATTGGTGTTATCCCATCTGAGCAGCAAAGTTTGATTGAGTTTCCACAAGAGTTAACTAGGACTTATGATTTAATAAATCAAAATCTTTTTAACTATGACACTGAGAACATCTTAGCTCTCCAAGAGCAATTTAGAAATTCCTCCAACTCCTACAACCAAAATTTGTGGAACAATCCGAACCCCTCCTGGAAAGCCCCAAATCAAGTTATGTTCCAAAAAGAGTTAATTTGAGGCTTATGGCTAGAATATGTATCAGCCTAAGCCATCACAAGACGATACTAATGCCTAGGTTATGAAAACCCTGTAGGGCATGCAGAACCAAATGACTGAACTGACCTGCATGGTAACCAATTTACAAAATCAAGTCAAAGTGACTGTAGATCACAGACCTGCAAGTAATATACCATCTCAGCCCATTCCCAACCCTAACAACCAATGGAACTAATATCAAGGTGGGTATCCCAATCAACCCATCTATCCAACACCCCAACACCCACTAAGTTTCAATCAAAATCGGGAATCCTGACCTCCTCCTAGAAACAACCATATTGCCAATGTAGTTACTTTGAGGAGTAGGAAAACTACTCAAGATCCCATGCGTGCTCAAGAAACCTACCCTAGAGAAAAGAAAATAAACTCTTCTCCCACTTCTTCCCCTTTTCCCTCTATCCCAGTTTAGGAACCATCAAGTAGAGGGAAAGACAACCCCATACATTTTCCACTAGCCCTTCACTCCATAAATAGCAAGAAAAAGAAATTCGAGTCCATTGATTGCGCAGCAATCATAGGTCTTAATTGACCTAAATTAGGCTAAAACATAGCATAAACTAGTGTAATCAATGCATGCATAAGCATTACTTGCATCTTTGCTGCCTTCTTTTAGCTATGCATGAAATAATGATACAATGTACTAATTAAGTGCATTATAAAAATTATAGGTAATAAGAAGCTCAGGTGCTGGATCTGGAGCCGGATCTGGAGCTTGATCTAGAGCTAGTGCTGCATCAGAGTTGGAGCGGAATACCTTAGAATAAATGTAGTAGAAAAATAATATAAGGGTTGAGGTATGCTATTCTATTAAGTAAGAATAAGGCAAAGTTTAATTATGAAGAATTTAGGTTCATTCCTAGCCCTAGGACAGCCCTAGAAGACCTCCTAAGCCTTAGCCACCCTTATATTAGGTCACTATAGCCTAGGAAGCCTCAAAACCCTAGTTCCAGTTTTTAGCTGGATGTCCAGATAAGTTACTGGATGTCTAGGAGCCTTAGCCAAAACCCGCACACCTTAAACCCATGTTTGCAGTGTTATTGGACGTCCAGACGCTTGGTCAGATGTCCAATTTCTGTAGAATCACCAAGACGAAACACTGATTCCCTCCTGACTCAAATTGGACATCCAGACAAGAGGTCTGAACTTCTGATTTTTGAGTATAGGTCGTCTCATACTTAAATTGGACGTCAGGAGCTACTCTACAGTTCCTATTTTGGAATTCAAGCTTGGATCTTGAGTTCCTAGGTCCCTAAACCCAATTCCACAACCCTAGGAACATAAATTAAGGTACCCTAAGCCTAGTACACCACCTCTAGACCTTCTTAAGAACCTAATTAGGTTCTCATTAAGCCCAATTGACTTGGATCATAGTTAATAACAATTTCCTAGTCAATTGGACTCATAGAGTCCAATTGAGCTTAGATCTCAACCCACAAAAGTCTAATTGGACTTAGTGAGAGTCCAATTGACCTAACCCCAACTTAATTGAGTTATTTCACTCTCAATTAAGTTCACACTCAATCAATTAAACTTATGTCAAGTTTAATTGCGCTTTCCCATTAGCAATTAGGGTTTGCAACCCTAATTTAAGACCTACCCAAACCCAAACCCCTTAGGACCGAACGTAGACCACTTAGCCACCTAGGTCACACCCACACACACACCCATTCATGTACTCCCACACCACCTAGAGCCTTCTAGGCTGTTCAAAAGGTGGTGCCACCTTGGTTGCCAAATATAGCAACCAAGCATGGGTCTTCTATTAGATCCACTTTTCGTGGATCTAAGAACCTCCTCCACCTCACCTTGGATGGCCACACTTGGACCTCTCTCTAAAACTCTCTACACCTCTCTAAAGAGAATGCCAAGGGTCTATTTAAAGGACCCTTGGGTGGCCATTTGCACCCATCTAATCTTAGCTTAATTTTGGCTTCATTCCACCTCCACTCTACCTCCATCTCCACAGGCTCCCTCACCATGGTTCCACCACATTCATACTAAGGCTAGAGCACTCCTCCACATCTCCGAGGGTTGACCTACCCACCATTGGCTGCCCCTCCTCCCAACCACTCAAAGTCCATTGGAGACCACCTCCGAATGCTCTTCTTTCTGATAGCTTAGATAAGTAGTTATTCTAATCTCTCTACTTTATTTATGCTTAGTACTGTAGCTCCATATTCTTCCTCAATGATGAATGTGTAATCCCCCATAGATTCATGCATGCAGTCAATTTCTGCTAGATAGTTTTCTACTTTCAATCATTCATGTACAAGCTTTCCGCTAGCTTTACTCTGTAATCACGCTAATGTAATCAATGAAAAATCATTTATATATATATATATATATATATATATATATATGTATGTGTGTGTTGAAGAATCAGCCAATGCTTACTTGTCATATTTTATTGTGATTGAAGTTGCCTACGCTTATTTCATATATTTTCGTAACTAGCATGTCGGAGCCTGAAAACATCGAGGATCTAACCATTAATGCATTCTCTCACAATGGCCATTATATAACTAGGATCGAGAGTACTAAAACCCATACATTCACATTTGTCATTTACTTAACGCATATGCACGTGATAAGAATTAATCATGCAAATGGCAAAATAGTGATCCGTAAGTTAGAAACCGATGTGCAATTTTAAGCGAGTAGAGCGAGTGAGATCGAAATCATTTCCATAGTGCCTCCCGAAGATGAACGACCGGGACTCAAAGTCTCGTTAATCTAGAAATATTTTTGCTGACCGAATTTTGCAACTACACTACGAACAATGATAAATGATTTCAAAACAAGCGATCAACCATTCCAACAAATGGCGCCGTTGCTGAGGACACAACGTGATTGATTTTCAATCCTAGGACTTTTAGTGATAAATCCACCTCCACTTATTTTTTGATGTGCAAGAAATCAGGAAAAATAGGATCTGCGCATACATCAAGTGTGGAGAAAAAAATACAGGTGCACATCTTCTCTCTCTTTGCTTAGAATTTTGCTTCCAACCCTAGGTAAGATTAGATTTTTTTTAGTTAGAGATTTCTTTACGAAAAAAAATATCTATATATTTTGAAAAAAAAGAAAAAAAAAATTTCTTTAGGTTGCTAAATTAGGTTTCTTTTTGAATCCTAAGTTGGTTTAGTTTTTGTTTCAAAAAAAAGGGGAGAAAATTTCAAAATTTTTCCCTCCAAAAAATAAATCATTTTTGGTGGAAGTTGAATTTGAATTTCAAACATCTTTTAAAAGCTCTTCCACCACCTGCTGAAATTCGGCTAGACTTCAATGTCCAAATTAAAAATTCATTTAGTGAATAATTGGTGAGCAAAAAATTCTGGAATTTGGGCAAGTACTTCATTTTCATACCACCTTTCAAATGACAACATTTATTTGAAAAATTCAAATTACAAAATTTTGGAAAATTTGCAAAGTACAAGGGGGTCAAACTGACCCAGATTTAAAATTTTTCAAAATTCAAAAATCAATTCCGAGCCACTCGTAAATTTGTTTTGAGTAAAAATGGTGGGATTTGAAAGATGATTTCATTAGGTTTAATTTCCATATTTTTTCCAAATTTTCAAAAATCATTTGATACTGTTTCCAAGTAGAAAATAGATTAGGGATCAAAATTTCATATCTAACCTCTTGATATTTAAAAATCCCAATAAATTCTGTTGAAATAGTAAAAATTATAAAAAATATTCTCCAAAATGATAATTGAAAAAGTAATTTACTTGCTAAATTTCATTTTATTTGGATTCCATTTGTGTTTAGAGAATTATTTTTATTTCGTTGGCCTGCTGAACACTTAGAATTTGCATGAACCTTAGGCTCAAAATTTTGGGTCAAATTTCTAGAGACCACACAATTGAGCTAACCTAGACTTAATTAAGTCTAGTGTTTAGCCATTGAGCTTGGTAACCTTGCGGGCCACTCACCATAAATCTTAGTGAAGAAAAAGAATGGGTTAAAATAAATTTTAAAATATGAAATCAACCCAAATTCGTTGTCATACTGCTGGGTGATTTCAACCTCTCTAGCCAAACCTAGTGACTAAGTCTACTGGGTAGTGTCAAATGACCATACCTCGAGGGTACAAAGGAACCAAAGCTGTGAACCAAAGGAAGAACCTTCCCCTTAGTCCCCTCGTACATAGATTGGTTGGGTTAGCTTAAGAGGCGGGAATTACTTTCAGTCGGTTCTCAATGAATTTTTCTTCAGGAATTCAAACCTAAAATGAAAAATTTGGTCATCTGATCATAACGACCATCTGATTGATAGGGCCTTAGCCTTGTCTGGCTGGCTGCAGCAACCTAGGGGTTGGTTGGTGTATGCAATGAAGGAGGTCACTCAGACCTCAATTGGTTGGACCTTAGGAGCCACTAAAGAAGGTAAGTCACCTCACCCAGGCCATCTTCTCACCTACCCTCTTCTTCCATCCTCTTAGCTGAGATGGCTAACCCTAGACCCTAACCTGGTCAGGATCCAGCAAATCTGGACCCAATGGCTCATCTGGAAGCTTGGGTCGCTGAATCTAAGGAATGACAAAAATAAAATATGGATCATATCTTCACTACTTTGGACAGGATGCTACATCCACCATGAGGAGAATAGCTTCGAGATTTCTATGATCCAGTAGCATCGATTATCACACCTCTAGTCTGGATTCTCGCAAGCGGAGATGCGTTTGAGCTCAAGCTCAATCTAATTGGGTTGATCTAGAATTACTTTTATGGAAACCTGAATGAGGATCCATTCCAGCATCTAGAGGACCAGAGTCGAATTGTGGAAATGGCTCGACACAGGGACGTAGATCTTGGAATTATTCTGATGAAGCTTTTTCTGTTTTCTCTCAAGGATAAAGCTTCATACTGGTTCAAGACCATCAGGAAGTCGATTGGAACATGGATGGAGTTACGACGTGAATTCATAAAGAAGTTCTTCCTGATCGGTCGTATGAATGCGATGAAGCGAGTGATTTCAACTTTCTCCCAGGGATTTAAAGAGAAGTTGTATGACTCCTGGGACCGATTTCATGATCTCTTGAGAAGATGCTCGCACCATGGTGTGCCCTAATGGCACTTAGCTCGGATCTTTTACCATGGGCTAGACAACACACATCAGTACTTGGTCGATGCATCTAGTGGTAGGAATTTCCTCGCGAAATATGAAAATAGTGCATTTGAGTTGTTCGAGTCTCTAGCCGAGAATTCAATGAATGCCACATCAATGAACCAGTTCTAGCAGCTTGGACAGCAGCGAGTTAGTGTCCACGAAGCTTAAGCAGAGTCTGTTCAAGCTGATATGGAAATCATCGCCAAGCAGCTAGGAAAGGTGGATTTGCAGGGAAAGAAGCTCGATGACCTAGCAGTGGTCAACAGGATCTAGTCCAAAATTCTACTGCCTCGAGACCCTTTCATGGCCGAGCCCCTCCTGCTCGAGTTAATCTTCTCACTCGGGATGCACCTCCTCCGTATCCACGGGACCCCACGTATCATGATCCAGTAAACAATCTTGATCTGGCACAGTATTCCCATGATGACTATATGCCTCAGACATTGTTGGCCTACAAAGATGTCAACGCTATTCAGGGATATGGGTGTAATAACCCGTACTCAGAGACATATAACCCTGGTTGGTGCCAGCATCCGAACTTCTCCTGGTCAGGTAACTCATAGAGACAACATCATGATCCACACAACTAGACCAGACAGTACGGGAATGCACAGAACACGTACCCTAGGTAGTAGCCATTCCCATCTCAGTAGCAACAATCACACTCAGTGTATCAGTCGTTGCATCAAGCTGCCAGTCACCCTCCAAAGTGGGCCGACCCTTTGGAGGCACTGAAAGAGGAGCTGCAATAATCAATGCGAAAGTCTACATAGAATAGCTTGGAGATCATAAAGCAATGGATGACAAAATACAGAACATACAAAACATGCAAAACCTGTTGTTACAAGAGCATAGGACCCAGGGAGCCTTGCCCTCCCAACCTATCTGAACCCACGGTACGTACAGAACCAAGGCACCCCACCCAGGTTTCATGCACCATAAAGACAGGCACATGCCATATTACAGGCACCTCCTATACCACCTAGTTATGCTCAAGGTTAGCCACCTTTGATATAAAACACCACATGCTTAGCCCTTTCGCCCCTCCACCACCTCATGGATAGTAAGCTGATGCAAAAGATGTTTCATTGAGGAGCGAGAAGAGGACATACAACCCACCAGTTAGGCAGGCAGGTCTTGATTGATCACGCCCTTCACCGTAAGATGGTTTGATTCCTTTCACATCTCAGGAGCCATCTATGGTTGACAAGGGCAAGAGACCTTTTGACCTTGAGATTCCCATTCCTTTTCCCGAGGCTTTGATGCAAAATGTAGTGTAGAAAAAGGATATGTGGAATTCTGAGGACCTAAAGTCAATGTTCAAGGAGGTACATATTAAGGTCCCTCTCCTCGAGGCCATTGATCACATTCCTGTTGTCGCTAGGTTCTTTAAGGACTACTGTACCCTAAAGCGACAGCCGAGAATAAGATAACAGGCGATAATGTTGAAGGAGGCTAGCACCGTGATTCTAGCTTACTTACTGCCAGAAAAGAATGACCCTGATACCCCACTCATTTCTTGCTTCTTGCAGGATTCTCCATTTGATCGAGCACTTCTAGATCTGGGTTCGTCCGTCAACCTGACTCCTACCGCTGTATATGATCAATTTTGATTTGGGGAGTTAAAACCCACCTCGGTCACAATTCAGCTGGCTGATAGATCAATGAAAACATCCAGGGGGGTGGTTGAGAACTTGATCGTAAAAGTCTATGGATTCTGCTTTCCCACAGACTTTTTCATTCTTGATATGGAAGTCCCTCCTAATCTCTGAGATGCACCAATTATTTTAGGTAGCCCATTTTTGGTGACAACCCGAGCAAACATTGATTGTGCATTTGGGTGTATGGAGATAGCCCTAGGTAATGAGTGACTTAGACTTGACATATTCAACGAATCAAGGAACTTCGACTGTGTTCATATCGAGAAGGATGGTGAAGATGAAGAATTTGCACACTGTGGTAACATTGGGCTCCTTTTCAACGACCCAATGTCTTATTCATTTGCACTATCAAGGTTCTTGGTCCTCAATCTACACGGGATTGAGACTTTTGCACTACACATATCTCCTCGAGGATCCGATTGTCTGGGGTGTATATCTGACCACAACATCCCTGTCTCTGGCTATCCTGATCCACACAATACTAAATTGCCCCTATTGACGCAAGAAGACGTGACTACAGCAAACGAGTTTCTCGTTAACATAGTTATGGTCGACCACTTTACAAGTGGCAAATCAGCAAGGATTCACACGTATTCAGATCATCAGACTTCCACCTCTAATGCTGCTCCTCCCATTCCAACTCCCACCTCCACTTTTGATTCTGATCCACCCCTAATTGAATTGAAGCCCTTACCTGATTCAATCAAATATGTGTTCCTGGGCGAAAGTGAGACATACCCAATCATTATTAATGCTAAGTTGACCCAAGAACAAGAACACCAACTAATTTCTGTGCTAGAAAATCACAGGGCTGCTAAAGGGTGGAGTATTGTTGATCTTCGCGTTATTTACCCCTCGTATTGCACTCATCACATTTACATAGATGAGGGGGTGAAACCTTCAAGATAACCTCAAAGATGGCTAAACCTGAACTTGCTAGAGGTTGTTAAGAAGGAGATCATCAAATGGCTGGATGGGTGATTTTGATCCAGATAGTGCCCAAGAAAGTAGGACTCACCATTGTAAAAAATGATAAGGGTGAATCCATCCCAACCTGCATCACGACATCATGGCAGGTTTGCATAGATTACAGAAAACTGAACATGGCTACCTAGAAGTATCACTTTCCTTTACCGTTCATTGATCACATCTTAGAACGATTAGTCGGATGGAGTTTCTTTTATTTTCTGGATGGATACTCCAGGTACAATCAAGTAGTGATTAGCCCAGAATATCAAGACAAGACCACTTTCATATGTCCCTTCAGAATATTCACCTTCAAACAAATGCCCTTAGGCCTTTGCAATGCAACAATGACATTTTAGCATTGTATGATGGCCATCTTCTATAACATGATTGGGGACTACATGGAAGTATTCATGGATGACTTCTCTATCTTTGGAGATAACTTCATGTCTTGTCCTAATAACCTCACCAAGATCGTGAAATGATGTATTGAGGTAAACCTAGTACTCTCATGGGAGAAGAGCCATTTCATGGTGAGGGATGGCACTGTACTTGGACATGAGATATCTACAAGTGGACTCGAGATCGATCGAGCCAAATTGGAAGTTATATCACGATTACCTCCACCTAGCTCGGTCAAGCAGATCAAATCATTCTTGGGTTAAGTCAGATTTTACCGAAGATTTATACACAATTTCTAAAAATTTGCGTGACCATTGACGAATCTCCTAGCAGCTGATACCCCATTCAAATTTAACACCTCATGTATCAGCACCTTCGAGACTTTACAAAGAACTATCTCTAATTCCCCAATTCTCCAACCACCCAATTGGTCTCTTGATTTTGAGATGATGTGCAATGCCTCTGATTTCGCCGTCGAAGCTATTTTAGGCCAATGTCGAGAGAAACAACCCTTCGTCATATACTATGCTAGCAAGATGCTGAATGAGGCTCAGCGTAATTATACTGTCACTGAAATGCAATTGCTAGCAATAGTGTTCGGGTTGGAGAAGTTCCGATCATACCTGATAGGGTCTAAAGTAATAATCTTCATAGAGCACTCTGCCTTATAGCATTTGTTGACAAAGAAGGATGCCAAGCCCCATCTTATCAAGTGGATCCTTTTATTATAAGAGTTTAATATTGAAATACGCGATAAAGCTGGAAAACAAAATGTTGTGGTGCATCACTTATCCAGACTAGACCCAGCCCACATCCCATACTCCGTATTTCAAATCAATTTCCAGTTGAATCTCTTTTAGCAAGTCATTCTGCTGAGGTTCCCTAGTATGCGGATATCACGAATTATCTTATCATAAATAAGATTCCCACAAATTTATCTAAGAACTAGAAACTCAAATTCACAGCGAAGGCTAAATTCTACCTCTGGGACAATCCATTACTCTTTCGCATTGGAGTCGATCAGATTATTAGAAGATGCATCCCAAATTCTGAGATTCCTAGTGTGTTATCTTTTTGCCACAGTAATGCTTATGGTAGTCATTTCTCGGGATGGAAAACTGTTGCAAAAATTTTGTAGTTGGGATTTTTCTGGCCAACTATCTTTAGAGATACACATGAGTACACCCAATGCTGTAAACGATGCTAGTCGGTCAATTCTATGACCAGGACAGACTTAATGCCTCTCCAACCCATCTTGGTTGTAGAAGTGTTTGATATTTGGGGCATTGATTTTATGGACCCATTTCCGAATTTGCATGGCTTATACGGGAAAACTTCTTTGCGAGATTTAGAATACCCTATGCTCTGATTAGCGATGGGAGAAGCCACTTTATCCACTCCCAGTTTAGGTCATTACTAAGGAAATATGGGGTACATCACCGTATAGCCACCCGTTATCATCCACAGACCAATGGGTAGGCTAAAGTGTCTAACCATCAAATCAAGCTTATATTCCAAAAGACAATTAGACTAGATAGGAAGGACTGGTCAGATAAATTAGATGATGTAGTTTGGGCATATTGGACTGCCTACAAGGCCCCACTTGGAATGTCGCCATATCGCATGGTATATGGTAAGGCCTGTCACCTTCATGTCGAGCTGGAACACCATGCCCATTGGGCAGTGCGAAAATGTAACCTTGACCTCGATGCGAGAGGTCATGAAAGGAAGCTCTAGCTCAGTGAATTAGGAGAAATCCGATGGGAGGCCTATGAGAACACATCGATATACAAGGATAAGACTAAGGCCTTTCACGACCGTCACATCTGCAAGAAAGAATTCACACCCAACTAGTAGGTCTAGTTGTTTGATTCATGACTGAAACTCTTTACAGGGAAACTCAAGTCCGGGTGGACTAGCCCATATATTGTTATCCACCCATTTCCCAATGGAGCGATCTAAATCAAGGACCCAACATTTAGGCACGTCTCTATGGTCAATGAACAACGCCTCAAGCCATTAATGGCCCAGGAACCTCCTCCACCTGACGAAGTCATTCATCTTATCGAGGACATGTGATTGAGTTTTTGCCTAGTTGGAGGCGTTAAACTTAGCATCTACCTGCATTCTTCATCACCCATACATACTCGCTTTATACATGGCATATTTTTCTTTTAGCATATTTCCTTTTCGCATATTGCATACTTTCAGATTGGCTGGTGCTGAACATTAAAATTCAGGAGCAATTCCAGGTGATTTCTACCCATTTACTCCCTGTTGTAATTTATTTTCCTTTATACTTATGCACGAGGACATGTAAGAACTTAGGCAAGGGGGTGGATATACAACAAACTGAAAAATTTTTGTCATAACACTTAGAAAACCTCGAAGCAGCGTGTAAAACCTACTTTAGATCCAAAATATAAGAACAACTGACTCCACCTCCAATGCTCACATTGGAGCTAGAAATCGTCCGCGACAGCCATATCCGACTCACCCACTCACCTTTTTGTTCTAAATTTAGGACCAAGATGAATGTAACCCGAAAAGGGAATTTTATGAGGTACAAATGAATGAGGTTACTTGTTTATAGCATAAATACATAATGCATTCATGAATAAGATTATTTTTATTAAGAGAATGCATTAGAGATTTTATCCTCTAGTTGATTCCTATAATCTGGAATCCAATACAATTTTCACTCACACATAGATTTTGCAATGGATTCACGGTGAAGACTGATAAACATCTTTAGTCTGTCAAGAAGAAGCAGCGCTTCTTTTCCTAAACCCCTGGACAATGTTTTGGGAGTCAGGCATATTTTCTTCCAGAAATCCACCAAACAGTGTGAGATGAGGGTAGAGAGTTTTGGTGCTCACATATTAGTGCAAGGAATCTGGAATCCTAGATAATTAGATAGTGATACTCAGAGACTAGGCATAGTTTTAACTCTCAGTTCCTGCGTGTACATTTTGTGTGAAATATTGAGAGCCACCAATCAAAGCAAATACGCAGAGAGTGAGTTTTGATAAAACTAGGGCTAAGGTGGAGGGTTACGACCATTCTTTACGGAATCCTCGGCTGAAGGAGGGTATTGATATCAAGGTCAAGAATACGTCGTTCTATCCATCTCTTCCTAGTGCCGAGAGTAGGGACTTCCACCAAATAAGCCACCCAATGTCTCTTGAGTACCACCAATCCTTAATAATGCCTCAATAAAATTCATGAATGTATTGCTAGATGGTGTTGTGTTAGAAAGATTATATATAAAAAGAAATGAGAAAATGAGAAAAAGGAAAAAATGAAAAAATGAAAAAAAATGAAAAAAAAAGAGAAGAAAAGAGCAGAAGAAAGAAAGAGTTTTTGAGTATTTAGTATTTGTTTCATTTGCATTGAGGCAATACCACCAAATAAAGTTGAAATCCACCAAATATGGCCTTAACTCACTTTTTCTATGTTTTTGATCGCCCAAATACTAGCTGAGGAATTCCAGCTTAGTGTTAGGGTTATTGGAACTCTAATAAAGTGTTAATGCCATGTGAGACCACCAAATATGGAATATATGTGTAAGTGAGATTGTGAGCTCAAGAAAAGAAAAGAAAAGAGAAAGAGAGAGTGAATACAAAGGAACCAAAAGAGAGCATAGTCTTTCTTGTCTTTCCCTTAGTTGAGTTACTTAATAATTTTGGAACCTAGATTCTGTAGTACTGATCTCTATATAGCACCAAATGAGAGTGAGCCACCAAATACACAACCATTTGCCTCAGACATTCTCTACCTAAGCTTAAAGTTGGGGTGGAATTCGTAGAATATCTTGAATACCTCGAGGGAAGAAATTTTCCTATCTGGCTAGAATTTTATTAGGGGTCAAGTACAGACTTTAGAGGTAAGTCAGGTTTTTCACTTGAATCTGTTGCAAAAGGTACATAGCTGCACATTCACGATTGTCTAGACTTCTAGATTTTAGGATGAACACGAAAAGGAAAAGAATTTCTAGGCATACACTTACGAATAATCAGTCCTCTATGGACCCTCTTGTAAATAACATAGTCTCACATTTGCTATGGACTAGCAAAATTTAGGCATGAGGGTATGATTATGTAGCAATCATAGGTCTTAATTAACCTAAACTTGGTTAGAACTTAGCATAAGCTAGTGTAATTAATGCATGCATATGCATTACTTGCATCTTTATTACTTTCCTTTAGCTATGCATGAAATAATGATATAATGTACTAATTAAGTGCTTTATATAAATTACAGGTAATAAGAAGCTCAGGAGCTGGAGCTGGAGCTAGATCTGGACCTAAAGCAAGTGCTTCATCAGAGCTTGAGAGGAAGACCATAGAATGAATTTAGTAGAGAAATAATGTAATGGTTGAGGTATGCTATTCTATTAAGTAAGAATAAGGCAAAATTAAATTATGTAGAACTTAGGTTCATTCCTAGCCCTAGGATAGTCCTAGAAGACCTCCTAAGCCTTAGCCACCCTCATATTAGGTCACCATAGCCTAGGAAGCCTCAAAACCCTTGTTCCAACCCTTATCTGGACATCAAGATAAGTTACTGGATGTCCAGGACCCTTAGCCAAAACCCACACACCTTAAACCCATGTCTATAGTGTTATTGGACATCCAGACACTTGGTCAGACGTCCAATTTCTGTAGAATCCCCAGGACAAAACACTGATTCCCTCCTAACTCAAATTGGATGTCTAGACAAGAGGTCTGCACTTCTTATTTTTGAGTATAAGTCATCTGATAGTTAAATTGGACGTCTGGAACTGCTCTCCAGTTCTTGTTTTGGAATTCAAGCTTGCATCTTGAGTTCCTAGGTTCCTAAACCCAATTCCAATCCCCTGGGAACTTAAATTAAGGTACCCTAAGCCTAGTACACCACCTCTAGAACTTCCTAAGAACCTAATTTGATTCTCAATAAGCCCAATTGACTTGGATCATACTCAATTACAATTGCCTAGTCAATTAGACTCATAGAGTCCAATTGACCTCAGATCTCAGCCCACTCATGTCCAATTAGACTTAGTGAGAGTCCAAATTCACCAAATCCTAACTTAATTGAGTTATTTCACTATCAATTAAGTTCACACTCACTCAATTAAACTTATGTCAAGTTTAATTGTACTTTATGGTTAGCAATTAAGGTTTGCAACCCTAATTTGAGACCTACCCTAATCGAAACCCCTTAAGACCTGATGGGAATACCATCATGAGCCATAACTATCTCATTTTGACCCAATTAAGTCAGTAAATGCTACTATATAACTGCCAGAGAGTCACAAGTCATTGCATATTCATTATGAAAAGAAAAATAAAGAACTAGGGTTAAAACTACAATTTTACCAGCTCATCTTGAATGTAGTGCAACCACGGGTTTTCATAAGGGTTTATTAAGGGTGAAAAGGTCCTAAAAAGGTAACAAGTGGGTTAAATCAATCAGAAAAGGGTTTGCACATGTTTCAAGAATTAAATAACTTTTGAAACCTGAAAAACCGACCCACTTAATCAACTAAGGTTCTGGTCAGGATAAAATTCACCTAAACCCTCTAAAATTCGTAGAAAAATATTCCCTAGGGTTTGGTACCTTCAATTTAACCATCAGAACTCATCTTGACCCAAAACAAAAGTCTCAGACAAATATTTGCCCTAATTTTTATATTTACATAAATTACCTAGTTAAACATGGTCAAAACCAAAATTCAACTTCGCCATTGGATTTCATAGATTCAAGTTAGCTTTGTACCAAAATTTGGACCCAAGATGAACTTGTCGTGACCTATTTTGCAAAATGGTCCTATCTGATTACATTTATACCCCCAACTTTCAAAAATCCTTGCATTCAACCCCATAACTTCCTCTTCGTCTTCACAATTAGGTCCCCCCGCTATTATCGCGGAGGAAACCTACTCTGGCGATCTTTGATAGGAGATTTCTCCTCGATCTCATAGCAAATCCATTCCAAAATTGGAAGGGAAACTCCTTGAGAAATCCTTTCCAATCTTAAACCATTCTTGTGCACCGAATCTTTCCCAATCTCTCATGCAAACGCATGAGAGAATTGGTTATCAAAAAAACTTCTAAATCCGCAAACCTTCCAAGCTTGGGAAGCTTGCTTCCCAAGCTCTAACCGCCCTCTAAAGACCTATAAAAGACTCCCCAGATCACAACGGATTTCCCAAGCTTAAAATTTGGTCAGAACTCCCCCTCTTCCTCCCTCCTCTTCGGTTGCAAATCTCCGCAAGCTCCGACTATCTCTCTTCGACTCCTCTCATTGTCTGACCACAAAACCAGTGGTAGATTCGTCTTCCTCATCGTCCTCCGCATCATGCAATACCAGTCATCGTCGTCCTTTCCCCGTCTTCGTCGCCATCTCTCCTAAGGAGGTTCGTCTTCCCCACGTCCGGCAACTACTTCGGCATGGGAATCCCTTCACCTTTTCATCATTAGAGTAGATTCTTAGGTTCCTTATCTCTATTACTTTCTTCTCTCTTTATTTTCCAAATCCGACCACCAAGGATACTAAACACTTTCATCTCCTCCATCTTCGACGACCACTACGATGAAGGATTACACCTACTATATGCAACCATCCCCTTCACTGAACACCCTACAACCTCCACTACACCTTCCCACACACTTCCCATCTACCTAATCACCATTCCATTCACTCACACGCACTCTCAAACACAACCACTTTCACACACACAGTCTGACCTCACTACGCACTCACAGACCACGAAACACCACACAAACACTCCCTCCATACTCACCGTCGTCCGACGATACTCCCTGAACATTCTGTCAGGGCCGAGAGGCTATTTTATTGATTTCAGGTAGTCGACCTTGCCACCATGAAAGCAGCAAGCTTCGAGCTTGCTTGAGAGCTCTTCCAGGTGCTTCCGTCCCAGGTCTCAGCTCCAGGTTGTGTGGAACCGACTCTCGAACATGTCCCAGCAATCAATTGAAGATGCGAGCCCAGCAACTGCTGCAATTTAGATGGAAGGATCTCTGCTGCAGATGTGCAAAGAAGGTGGTGGCTTAGTGTCACATCGTGGATTTCAGAAGCGACTGCAGCGTATATCATGCAAAAGTGAAATGGTTTGTTCGCCTCAGTTCACGAGGTGAGGTCCTTGTCACCCGCTCACCCAGCTTCGTCTGTGACACTACACGTGGACTTGGTTCGACCTGATAACCTGCCTTGACCTGCACTCCTCGCTCACCACCGCACATTGGTGAGCCTGGACTTGGGTGCATTCGATCCGATAACCCAATTACCTATGGCTCTAGGAGAGTGGATCCTAAAGAGAGAAAGAGAGGAGAGTTGCGTGGGTTGGAGGAGGGTTTTGCCCTAAGAAGCTTGGCCCTGACACTTAGCCAAATTCTGAAGAAGAAAAGAAGAAGGGTTGAAGAAGAGGAGGAGTTACAAAGCAAGGCTCAAAAGAAGAAGAGGTGAAGGCTTGGAGATAAAGAAGAAAAAGAAGAAGCCGCAGTTGAGAAAGAGAAGAAGCTGAAGAGAAAGACAAAGCCAGAGTAGGATGGAGAAAGAAGAACACCACTTTAAGTCATCCGATTTACAAATCAGACGATAGATTTGAGCTTTCATTTCATACATATACATTGAGTTCCTTAGTTAATATTGTAGGAGTATTTGGTGATCTGAATCACCATTTTACTCCCATCTTTTTGGCATATTGATACTTGGCATTCTTATTGCAATACTTTTGCAAGTTAAATTGTAATCTTGATTTCTAAATTCCATATTGCTCCCTGTGTTAGACCTCGGAACTTTTTCAAGTAATAAAATCTATTTGTTTTCAAAGCAATTTCGACTATATTACAACGCTTTATTTTAAAACTCGATTTCGCTGCATTAAACATTTTGGCACCATTACTTGGGAGCAACAGGCAATTTAGAACTTTTGATTGCAATTCTTGATTTGGTGCTAACTTGCTTTATCTCTTTATTGTTGTTTCAGGAGGGATTCATTGAAGAAATTTCAGCCGCACATCAAACACGCCAGGGGCAGGTAAACTCTATCTCTTCTTTCTTAAGCCCCTATTTCTGAAAAGGTTAAAAGGAAAAAGATCAATTAGGGCTACTTGCATCCTATTGTTAGATAATTCACCTGGTTTCCTTATTTGATTTAGACAACAAACTCTGATTTGTGCACCCACTTAAAGTTTAAGATATCTGGGGTTACCACATTCTTGTTTAACCCTGAGTATCACATTTGGACAAATTAAATTGTACCAAATCAGAGTAATTAAGGTTTCTAGTTTAAGGATTTAGAAACACACTTGCTTAAACAAGAATCAACTTTCCCAAACAGTGTGTGCCTAAGCTTTGATTGAATGGATCTATTCAAGCAAACCCTAAAAATCAGGCTCTTAATCTCACTTGAATCTTAAAAGTGGGATCTAAATTTCTCAAAGGACCAATAGGTGAAGTTGACCCGCACTTTTGGGTCAACCAATCTTTAAATTAGGTCACTCTTGCACTCAATACATCTTAAAAGTTCAAGTGAAATCCTAAGCACCCTTGCTCTTAATTAAAACTGGTAGACTTAAGAGGTCAAGTCCCCATTCTGGTTTACCTGGAACATCTGTGACAAGAGAGGTCGGGTGGGGGAAACCCTATAACCTGTGGGGATGCTCTACCGTGTAGGGGTCTACGCGGGACTCTCCCTCTTTGGTTGCCCAGGTAATTCTCAGGTGGACGGCTTTCTGACTAAGGGGTATCATCCGCCCCGAACCGCTATAGTCATCCAAAATTTTAGGGTGTCTTGATTGGGTCCATCACATTCTACCTCTCATCTACTCCATTGGTGCATGTTTGCTAGGAGGTCCTTAAGAGCACCATTGAGGCCTCCATTAGTTATTCACTCCCATCAAGGCCAGGCCTCGACTTCCGTGTTTGTGCAGCAATCCCATCACATAGACATCTCCTCTAATTCATCTAAGCCTAGCTCTGCTTCTTCCATCATCATCGAACAACTAGTAGAAGAGAACAACCTCGAGAATCATCTTCAGCGCCTTAATGATCTATTCCAAGCCTTTGTGAATCCACCGCAGCATCTTATGATGCGAGATCATTACAATCCCACTGCGGTGGTGATTGAACCTCGAGTCTAAATCCCGGCTGGAGGTCCTGATACTAAACTCAAGCCCAACATGATTCATGCTATTCCAAAATTTCATGGGCTCAACTTTGAGGATCCTCTCCAGCACATTAAATAGCTCAAGCATCTGGCCCAAACCTTCGGGTTAGATGTTTAGAATCAGGATATTCTTCTCATGAAAATGTTCTTCTCTCTCATGGATAAAGCAGCTCACTGGTATCAGACTCAAAAGCATCCAATCAACACATGGGTTGAACTACAATCTGAGTTTCTGAAAAAGTTCTTCCCAGTTGGTCAGACAAATGCTTTACGACACCAGATCACGCACTTCACACAACAGCCTGGAAAACCACTTCACGTAGCATGGGATCATTTCCTGGATCTCATGCGAAAGTGCCCCCATCATGGAGTTCCTAAATGGGAACAAGTCCAGTCCTTTTACCAGGGACTCCAAGGAGATATCCGATTATTCGTCAATGAACTTGCAGAGGAAATATCATGGGTCAACACGAAGACATTGTGTGGGAGATTCTCGAGAATATGTGCAAGAATACCATCAATATGATTCCACGGGCATATTCGACCAGATGAATGCCTGTACATTGACGAATCCAAGGGGAGCACATGAGACGCAGGGCTTGTCCTCTTCGGTCGACGTGGAACTGATGGCTAGTTGTTTGGACAAGGTCTCTATTATTGAGAAGAAGGTGGATGAGCTAACTCAACATCTACAGCGAGCCACCTCTACACAAAATCCGTTCGCACAATCGTCCTCTGGGAGGGAAGCTATGCATAACATCTACCACTAATCTTCTCAGGGGTTAGACCCGTATCCACATCCATCTAACTTTAGGGTCGGAGGAAACTCTGGACCTACCTATTCTAGTTGGGGGAACTCTGAACCCTCATATTCTGACTTTTCTGAGGTTCCTCAGACCTGAGAGGACCTCAATGCCATCCATAACGACCCATTCTCTAATACCTATAACCCTAGATGGTGAAATCACCCTAATTTCACATGGGCGGGAAATAATGAAAATCAGAGACCACCATATTAGCCTCGTCCACAAGCTTCTCGTCCATATCAACCACCTCAGCCTTGGCCCAACCCCACCTATCAATCTGGGCCAACTCAAGGAGATCAAATGACTCTTATCCTTCAGACTCTGGCTGACATTCAAAAGACAAATGCGGCTATGCAAAAATAGCACAAAGATGTGATCACAAAGGTCCACAATCAAGTCGCCAAGATGTCAAATTCCCGCCAACCTGGTACACTCCCTTTGCAACCTCTACCTGATCCTAATAACATGCCAAATCAGAGGTGTGTTATAAACCCAAATCAAGGCCAAGCTCACATGGTTTATCAGGTCCCTTCTGCTCCATCACCCGACACGATGGAAGCTTCAACATCATACTCGGGATTTCAACAGTAGCCACCTATTTTACCTATACCAAACCAGAACCAGGCAAGACTGAATTCAGTTACGACCCGTAGTGGCAAAGCAGCACAGGACCCACCTTACCCAAGCCACTTTTAGCCTGGTACTACTGGCCCAAACCCTAGGATAGTCATCTGGGATACCTCTGTCCCAGATCAAGAACCTAGACCTATTCCAGAGGAACCATGTAAGGTTCCATTTCTCAAGGCCTTGACCATGGGAAAGAGGACAACCAAACTCGTGGCACCTAATAAGGACCTGGTCAAGCTCTTTGAACAGGTCCATATAAACATCCCCTTGATAGATGTAATTCGTCATGTACTGACTTACACACGATTTCTGAAAGACGTGTGTACACCTAAGCATAAGCCACAAACCAAAAGTGGGAGCCCAATCATATTTCAGAGCAAGCCAACTCTGTCATTTTGAACAAAGTCCCACCTAATTCAAAAGACCCAGGTACTCCCCTGATTTCCTGTACAATTGGTGATATCCAATTTGATAGAGCATTATTGGATCTAGGAGCCTCCATAAACCTAATGCCTACATCCCTACTTGACCATCTTGAGGAATCTGAGCTCAAACCAACAGAGGTGACAGTTGGTAGATCGATCTATTAAGTCCCCTAAAGGTGTTCTTGAGGATGTCATTGTTAGGGTTCAGGATTTTTATTTCCCTGTGGATTTAATAGTCTTGTATATGGATGCTCCAGAGAATTCGTAAAACACACCAATCATACTAGGGAGATCCTTTCTGGTCACTACCAGGGCCAATATTAATTGTGAGGAGGGCCAAATTGAACTAAAATTTGGGAGCCAGGCACTAAAGATAGACATCCTTAAGGCCCAACAAGGGATTAATTGTAGGGTTACAAAACAAATATGTGATATCGAGGTTGTGGTTGACGATCGGTATATCGAGGAAAACCTGACTACTTCTGATCAACCACAAGAGGATCAAAACCTGCAATTAGGGGAGTCTGAACTCAACCTAGACACACCCATAGCTCCTTCCCTTGCTCCCGACACCCACCCTGAACCACCTGCTGCTACTGATAACCCTATTTTAGAACTAAATCCTCTTCACAATCATCTAAAGTACGTCTTTTATGGGTTCCAATCAGACATTTCCTGTGATTATCAACTGCAGACTCACATCTGATAAGAATCCTGTCTGATTTCTATTCTCCAGCAACATCGAAGAGCCATTGGATGGACTCTCGATGATTTGACTGGTATTAGCCCCTCTTACTACACACATCGCATCTATACTAAAGAGGGCACATGACCTTCCTATGAAATGCAGAGACGTCTGAATCCTAATCTGCAGGAGGTCGTGAAAAAGGAGATCATTAAGTGGTTAGATGTTGGGATCATCTACCCGATCTCTGACAATCGGTGGGTGAGCCCAGTCCAGGTTGTGCCGAAGAAGGCATGACTCACTGTGATCACGACTGAGATCGGAGAAATCCTACTAATCCGTGTAGCAAATTCATGGAGAGTCTACATTGATTACAAAAGACTCAAGACCTTCACAAAGAAGGATCATTTCCCACTACCATTTATTGATCAGATCCTCGAAAAACTAGCAGAAAATAGATTCTTCTACTTTTTGGATGGGTACTTTGGTCACAACCAGGTGGCAATCCATCCTGAGAACCAAGAGAAGACCACTTTCACCTGCCTCTTCAGAACGTATGCATTCTGAAGGATGCCTTTCGGTCTCTGCAATGCACACACTACTTTTCAGTGGTGCATGCTTGCCATATTCTCAGATATGGTAGGTGAATATCTGGAAGTCTTTATGGATGACTTCTCAATTTTTGGTGAATCATTTGACGATTGCCTCCTGCACTTGGTCTAGATTCTCAAGCGGTGCATCAAGGTGAATTTGGTTCTTTCTTGGGAAAAGGGACACTTTATGGTACCTGAAGGAATTGTCCTGGGACATCTCATCTCTGAGAAAGGCATCCAGGTTGATCAAGCCAAGGTAAATCTGATTTCCAAACTCCTTATGCCTAGCTCAGTCAAAGACATCCAATCCTTCCTGGGGCACATCACTTTTTATCTTCGATTCATTCCAGACTTCTTGATGATTGTGCGCCCCCTGACTAATCTTCTATCTAAGGATGTCCCTTTTGAAATCTCCAAGGAATGCACTCAAGCATTTGAGATCCTACGTGATCGAGTTACCCAAGCTTCTGTCCTACAGTCCCCTGATTGGTCTCAACCCTTTGAGATCATGTGCGATGCATCTGATTACACTGTAGGTGTGGTACTTGGGTAGGAAATTGATAGGAAACCTGTGGTCATCACTACGCTAGCAAGACACTTGAGGAGGCTCTACGTAACTACATTGTTACTGAGAAAGAGCTGCTAGCCGTAGTATTTGCCCTGGAAAAGTTCAGATCATATCTTCTAGCTTCCCGTGTTATCATTTACTCATGTCACACAGCTGTAAGGCATCTCCTTGCGAAGAAGGACACGAAACCTCGACTAATCTGCTGGATCTTGCTATTGCAAGAGTTTGACATTGAGATTTTCAACAAGGCAGGAAAATAGAACGTGGTAGAGAATCACTTGTCCCACTTTCCTTTTGACATTATTGACCCTTCTAGACCCATTACGGAACATTTTCCTGATGAGCACCTCCTGACTATCAGTACGGGCCTTCCATGGTTTGTTGATCTAGTAAACTACCTAGCATCACATCAGATCCAGTCCGATTGGCCAAAAGCCAAGAAGGACAAATTACTTTCCAATGCCAAGTACTACTTTTGGGAAGACCCATATCTCTTCCGCATTGGTGCTGATCAAATCATCCAACGATGTGTCCCGAAAGTTGAAATTCAGGACATTTTGTCCTTCTGCCATGACCAGGCATGTAGTGGACACTTCTCTAGTCATAAAACCGTAGCAAAAGTCCTCCAGTGCGGCTTCTATTGGCCCACAGTCTTCAAAGATGCATACAATCACTGTAAGGCATGCACTCATTACTAGACCTTAGGCACCATGAGCCATCGTGATATGATGCCCTTACAATAGATTCTCGTATGCGAAATCTTCGATGTCTAGGGGATTGATTTTATGGGACCCTTCCCTGTTTCGGACGGCTTCGAGTACATTCTACTCACTGTTCACTACGTGTCCAAATGGATCGAAGCCATTCCGAGCTAAACCAACGATCATAATGTAGTAATCAAATTCAATTATCAGAACATCTTTTCTCAATTTAGGATTCAACGTGCCATAATCTCTGATGGAGGGACCCATTTTACGAATGCTCAGTTCAGATCACTGATGACCAAATGCAGGGTGTCACACCGAATCTCTACTCCTTATCACCCCCAAACCAATGGTCTAGCTGAGCTATCGAATCGAGAGATCAAGAAAATCCTCTAGGTCACTGTTCGACCAGACAGGAAAGAATGGTCATCCTGACTTTCGAAAGCTTTCTGGGCTTATAGGACTGCCCACAAGACCCAATTAGGCATGTCTCCCTTCAGATTGGTGTACGGGAAGGCATGTCACCTCCTCGTCGAATTAGAGCACAAAGCCTATTGGGCAGTACGGAACTGCAATCTCGATCTTTCTAAGGCACGAACCCACGAAAGCTTCAAATGAGTGAGATCAATGAATTATGCCATGACGCATATGATAACTCGTGAATTTACAAAGAACAGGTTAAGGCCTTTCACGACAATCACATATCCAGAAAGAACCTTTTCCCTAGTCAGAAAGTCCTACTCTTTGATTCCAAACTCAAACTATCCCAAGAAAACTCAGACAAAAATGGATTGGACCTTACCTTGTTCGACAAATCTTTGGAAATGGTGCTGTCGAAATTAGATCAGCCACGATTCAGAAACTTTTTTCATGAACGATCAGAGACTCAAACTGTTCATTGAACTCACTGATACACATTTGGCTGAGATATCTTTAACCCTCCACTGTCCCTGAGCTCATTACGCTCAGCTGATGGCGTAAAACTCAGCGCTTAACAGGAGGCAACCCGTCATTTTTGGAAAACCCGAAACCCTTCCTAACACAATTACACTTTAGGGTTCATTCATTAGAATAGTCGACTCCACCTCTGATACCCGTACCCAAGCTTGAAATCGTTTGCAACAGTCATCCTGACCCATTCACCCACCCAACACCTGTTCTAATGAATGATCTAAGCTGAACTCGAACCCACCTAATTTACGATGAGGACATTGCAAATCGTAAGCATGGGGGGTATTAAAGTACAAAACACCATGAAAATCATTTCACAAGAAAGGGTTTCATAAAAAAAATCACATATTCCAAACATACCAAAAAAAATAAAAAAATTCTTGAAAAAGAACAAAAATATGACAGTAGAGGAAATTTTGATGGCATATCAGATTTTGAGGAGAAAAAGAGGAGATAAAAATGTCAAAAAGGAACACAAATTGAAAAGAAAAGAAAAAGAGGTAGTCATTAGTAAAAGATTAAGGAATTAACTTAGTTCTAGACCATATCAAAAGAAAGAAAAAGAAAGGCAAAAAGTCCTAATAAAATAGAGAAGAGATCAGTAGGAATGCTGATTTTAGACCTCTTAGGCTGTAATCCTAGGCTTAAAAATTCAAGTACCCTCTAAGATCTGGACAATCCTCAAGAGGTTGGGGAAAATGCGAAGCTTAAGTATTAGGTCTAAGGCTAAGGGAGTATTCGACCTCGTTAACTGACCTTTAGTTTGCAGGACTCGATAACCTAAGCACCCCAATCCACACACAGTTTGGTTCAATGCGCCTAAGTATCAAAATCATGTAAATGCATTTAAATTGTTCTAAAAAGTCACCTAGATTAGGAGCAGCTGATCAACACAAGTTGATTTGGACGAGTTCTCGACATGGAGAGGCGGGAAATTCTCCTTGAAGATGCGTAATAACATATTGTCTCCTCGATGCTTGTCTCCTAGGATATCTACATATCCTACTGGGGGCATGTAAGCACCCTGTGCTGGTTCAAATGCCATGGGTAGCATTATCCCGAAATGTCGATTGCTAGGGTCTAGATTTAGCTATAGAACACCATGGGCAGGATTATCTCAAAATCTCAAAAGCCAAGGTTATGGGGGTTGCCATAGGTGGTTCTATCTCAAAGCATCGATTGCCAAGGACCCTGCGAGGATTGATGATGGGGACTAGGAATCTGATACAGACTGTGTTGTAAAGCCAATCCAAAGCTAGAAATAAAAAGAAAAGAGAGAGAAAACTCTCCAAAAATAAAGAAAAATTCCTTTGTCTCTCTCTAACAAAAATGCATTGCAAACCAAACCGAGGCCAGAACATCTTACATGCACAGGTTCTTTAACCACGGAGTTCAACTAACCTTAGGTTAGTTCCTGTGGGCCTTAGAATCCTTCGCGGCAAACTGAGGCTAGAGCTGGTCAGGTCCAGATCTTGGTTGGTACTTGAGTACCTCTAGGCCTACTATCGGCATTCTAACCTAATCTACAAAAGGAAGCACACAGCAAAGTTTTCAAGCATCAAAGGATTTTATGGTCTAGAATCAAAGTTAATACCTTGAAATTTTGCTAAGGGACTAGCAAAAGCTAGTCATGGGGGTATGATGGGAACACCATCATGAGTCATAACTAGCTCATTTTGACCCAACTAAGTCAATAAATGCTCCTATATAACCGCTAGAGAGTCACAAGTCATTGCATATTCATTATGAAAAAAAAAGGAACTAGGGTTAAAACTGTAATTTTACCAGCTCATCTTGAATGCAGTGCAACCACTGGCTTTCCTAGGGGTTCACTAAGGGTTAAAAGGTCCTAAAAAGGTAACAGAAAAGGTTTTGCACATGTTTCGAGAATTAAATAACTTTTGAAACCCTAAAAACAGACCCATTTAATCAACCAAGGCTTTGGTTAGGATAAAATTCACCTAAACCCTCTAAAATTCATAGAAAAATATTCTCTAGAATTTGGTACCATCAATTTAACCATCAGAACTCATCTTAACCCAAAATAAAGTCTCACATAGATATTTGCCCTAATTTGGGTTTTTAAATAAATTACCCAATTAAACGTGGTCAAAGCCAAAATCCAACTTCACCATTGAATTTCTTAGGTCCAAATTAGGTGTACCAAAATTTGGACCTAAGATGAGCTGGTCTTGACATAGTTTGCAAAATGGTCTTTTTCGATTAAATTTATACCCCCATCTTTCAAAAATCCTTGCATTCAGCCCCCTAACTTCCTCGTCGTCATCACAATTAGGTCCCCCCACCATTATCGCGGAGGAAACCTACTTCGGCAATCTTTGTCAAGAGATTTCTCCTTGATCTCTTAGCAAATCCCTTCCAAAATTGGAAGGGAAACT
Organism: Thalassia testudinum; assembly: GCA_037157565.1. NCBI lineage: Eukaryota > Viridiplantae > Streptophyta > Magnoliopsida > Alismatales > Hydrocharitaceae > Thalassia > Thalassia testudinum. Next base: position 118,452,486 of record JAZHRO010000014.1, read on the forward strand.
CCTTGAGAAATCCTCTCCAATCTGAACCCGTTCTTGTGCATTGAATCTTTTCCAATCTCCCTTGCGAACTCATGAGAGAATTGGGTATCAAAAAAACTTACAAATCCTGTGACCTTCCAAGAGTGGGAAGCTTGCTTCCCAAGCTCTAACCACCATCTAAAGACCTATAAAAGACTCCCCAGATCACAACGGATTTCCTAAGCTTAAAATTTGGCCGGAACTCCCCCTCTTCCTTTCTCCTCTTCGGCCGCAAATTTCAGCAAGCTTTGATGGTCTCTCTTCAACTCCTCTCGTCGTCTGACCACAAAACCAGTGGCAGATTCTTCTTCCTCACCGTCCTCCGTGTCGTGCAATACCAGCCGTCACCGTCCTTTCCCTATCTTCGCCACCATCTCTCCTACGGAGGTTTGTCTTCCCCACATCCAGCAACCACACCAGCAAGGGAATCCCTTCACCTTTTTGTCCTTAGAGTAGATTCTTAGGTTCCTTATCTCTCCTACTTTCTTCTCCTCTCTTTATTTCCCAAATCCAACCACCGACGATACTAAACACCTTCATCTCCTCCATCTCCGGTGACCACTTCGGCGAAGGATTTCGCCCGCTACACGCAACCATCCCCTTCACCGACCACCCTACAATCTCCACTGTGCCTTCCCACACACTTCCCATCTCCCTAATCACCATTCCATTCACTCACACACACTCCCGAACACACCCACTTTCACGCACACAGTCCAACCTCACTATGCACTCACAGACCACGAAACACAACACAAACACTCCCTCCGCACTCGTCGTCATCCAGTGATACTCCCTGAATATTCTGATAAGGCTGAGAGGCCATTTTATTGATTTCAGGTACTCAACCTTGCTGCCATGAAAGCAGCAAGCTTTGAGCTTGCTTGAGAGCTATTCCACGCACTTTCATCCCGAGTCTCAACTCCAAGTCGTGTAGAACCGACTCTCGAACACGTCCCAGTAGTCAATTGAAGACGCATGCCTAGCAGCTGCTGCAATTGTGAAGGAAGGATCTTTGCTGTGGACTAATAAGTCAACTTTCGTGGACCATTATTTAGCTTAAGTACTATTTAATTATTTGCTCTTAGTTGTCAATTGATTAGGAGATATATGGTAATTTACCTTAGTCTGCATATAATTTTATGCGTTAATTTTACATTTAACTACATATTATATGATAATATAATTCATTCGATGAATGTAGGCTAGGTACATGAGTTTAGACGTCCATTTCTACATCTATAAGACGTCTGGAGAAAATGACGAACATCTGGGACTGCTAGCAAGAACTTACTGATATCCACATTTTTAAGATGTCTGAAGGTCTGATCAGACGTCTGATAAAGATGTTGCCTGACGGATTCTATCGCTACAACCACTCACATCCTTTGCGGGTGGTTGGAGAAGCATTCGGCAGAAACAATTAACTGCTGGTGTTCCGATAAGAAGAGCAGCTAGAGGACGCTTGGGAGGCATCTCTCCCTCTCCACCGTAAAGAAGGCATGCACTGTGGAACCAGTGAGCACTGTGAATAGATGCTCTCCTTGCCTATCCTCCGCTCACCTTGATGCAGTGGTGCTTTGTGACAGAGAGCACCACCACCAGCAGTCGTTCTCCCAACATCCTTGTCCATCACCAATGCCATCGCCACAGCCATCACTTCCCTCTTCTCTTTCTAACCCACGCACAAACAAAGAACACCACCACCATCCATCGCTTCCTCTTTGTTGAACCCAAACCAACAACCACGCACCGGTGCCACTCCGCGTGCACATCCAGCCTACGCACACTCCTAGCCCGCGTGCGCATGCAACCACCACAGAGGCTACCCGGCTCCTCCTCCTTCAACTCAAAGCATGGTGGCAGCCGCACTATTCATCTTTCTTCTCCGAAAGAACCCACAGTCGACCGTCCATGCCCACATGTAGCCACCACCTCAGACCGTCATTCTCCTCGACGTGGTCTTCGTTAAGCTCGCCTCAACCTCACGAGCACCACAACACCTTCAAAATCGACCACGACAACCTTCGTCGACTCACGGAGGAACCCATCGCCGGCGGTGGACAACCCGCTGCCCGACGACCTCCGACCACCTCTGATGATACCACAACCACCATTGGAACCCTCTCGATGACTTCGACCTCCTCCGAGCATGGCATGCCCGTCCATCCCTCCTCCTCGCACACACAAGGGCTTCAAATGCCCTATTTTGCTATAGTGAAACCCGTATTAAAATTTATATTTGCATGCCATTGGAAGTTGTGCAATTTTGATTATTTTATTATTATATTCTGGTGGACTTGCAAGCATGGACTTATATCTCCGCATATTTAATTGGTTCTTGCTATACATCTCAATTCACATTGAAATTTGATTCATAGTTGCATGCAAGTAAGAAGTACTTCCTCTGCCACTACACCTACATCATTTACAGATTTCGGAAGCTTGAGCTTGCATGCGAAATTTACATAAATAATCCACAACTTTTCATAAAATCGTAAGTACATTCAAAGCAGCATATCCATTGATTCATTTCGCGGATATTTCTGCAAACATGGTTGTTGCTTATATGTGATTTATTGTAGTTGTTCCTCCCTGTGGATAGGACATCCTTTTTGTGGTTTAAATTGGTATCTATTTTAATCTTTGATTGAGAGATTTCCACCACATAAATTACGACATATCATTCTATTGCCAATTTAATCAAGAGAATTTCTCTCTATCAAATGACGCCGTTGCTTAGGAGGCAACAGACACAATAGATTCACCTGATTATTTCTGAGTATTCTTAGTTGCGCAATTATCTAATCATTCTTTATCTTTTTGTGCGAGGAATCTGATGGGGCGATAGGCGCAGCAGAGTGGCGACATAAACCTTGAGCGACGCCCACACGCGGAGAAGACGCAGGAGGCCTGGATCCTACTTTCATAGGGGATTCTCCTTCGTCATAAATTTTATTTCTATCTTCTCGCCCTTGTAGTAATTAGGGTTGAATTTTTGGGGGTCTATCCCCACATTCTTTATCTACTAGGGTTTACATTTTTCGGCGTGTGTGATTCATTTTTCTGCTTGCTTACCTCTAAAACAAACAAAAGAAAATATCAAGCTGCCTATTTAGGAGTTGCATGCCCTTAGATACGTGCATTTAGGGGTGATTGAGTAGCACATTAGATCTCATTGTTGCATTGCAAGCATATTGGCATAAAGATTGCTGGAGATAGGTACACCTTTATAACTTTTGCATCCAGCTCCTATTCATACATTTGCATTTGGATTAAAATTCAAGACCACTAAATTGATTGAATTTACTAATTCAGTGGTCGCCTAACTGAAGTTGGGACTAATAATTAGATTCGACCTTAAAATCAAATCACACTTGATCTGATTCAAAGGGACTTGTCTACGCTTTCAAAATAAAAATAGATTTGCGGTGTGATGCACACTTCTGACACTGAGCATGCACATTAGACACCGCACTAAGGCTCGATCCCTTAAGGCTATAGGCACCAATCTCTTTATTAGTGCAGACTCTCCTATCGTGCTTTGTGGTGGTGGTACAATCTTTTGACCAAGTGTTTTGATACTTCACGGAGGGGGACACCCCTTAAAGGAACAAAAGGGTAGTTAAGAGGCACCGCATATGCATCGCCTAAAGGATGGGTTCGCCCTACTTGCATCCCTTTGTTTGTCCTTGGAGTAACTTCTCACTTAATCACCTGGGAGTATCATCTAAGCAAAGTATAGGTCCTAGGGCACTCGAAGGTTGAAATAGTTCATGTAATTGCAGTGAATAACTTGTTTGGCAATCTATATCAACCAATTCTACCTCTGCAACAAAGAAGGTTAAGATCTTAAGTTATCACCGCTCTTATACCACTTACGTGGGAATGGAGGGATAAGCCTTGAACTTTTGACCTATCTTTGGAGTGGAGGTTTGTTTAACGAGGCGAGATCAATGTTAAAATCAATGCGTCGTAGTATAGTTGAAATCACTCGAAAACAAATAATTTTTATTACTCGAAGTTTTAAATCCGAAGTCGAACACAAGGAGCAAATTAGGTTTTAAAAAATCAAGAGCACAACCTTAAAATTGAATATAATAGGCAATGGAAGTCAGAGTTATAATGCAAAAATGTAAATGTGAACACTAGATAGTAATGTATATGAAGAACACAAAAAATTGACATCTAATTTTGTGAATCAGACGTCTTAAACTGGTGATTGCTATAGTGCTATTTCTCTTCCTTTTCTCTTCTCTATCTTTGATCTCTGTCTGGCTTTCTTCCTTCTTATTCTTTTCCTTTCTTCATGCCTGTGCTTCATTGGACCTTAGCTACTCTACCCCTTGTCTTCTTCTTCTTCTTTTCTCTGCAGCTCCTCTTTCTTTTGCCTTCAGCTCTTTCTCCTTCTCTTTCTCTTCCTTCAGCCCTTCTTCAGCTTCTTCCTCTTTAGTCCTTGCCTTCTCCCTTAGCGTTCGCTAGCTTCGACCCTCTTCTTCCTTGACTTCTTCTTCTTCTCCTTCCTTGTGAGAGAGCAAAACCTACCCCTACCTGCCCCTGCACTCTCTCTTCTTTCTCTCTCAGGCTCACTCTCCTAGAGCAGCTTCTCTAGTGATCGGGTTGGGTACGCGCGCCCTGGACCAGGCCCACCGGCATGTGGTGGTGGGCGAGGAGTGCAGGTTGGGTATACGGGTCAAGCCAGATCAACGTGGGCAGTGCCACTGATGAGGCTGTGAGAGGAGTGAGTGGGACCTCACCCCGTGGTCAGGAGGTGAAGAGGCTATGTCACTTTTTCCTCTTATTTCACTGCGCCTACTCAAGACTTTTTACAGTGGGACTATGTTGTCTCACCTTCCTTCACGAACGCCCACAGCAGGAGTCTCCTCGATTGTAGCAGCTGTGGGGTCTTTAGTGGCAATTACTTGGCTGAGGCTATGTGCGAAGAGATTTCGAGCAACCCGAGACCTGTAGCCTAGAGCGAGAATTCTTGGAGGAGGCTCCCAAGCAAGCTCCTTACTTGTGTTAATGGTGGCGGGCGTCTAAACCTGTCAACCACGAAAACGGCCTTGCAGCCTCGTCAGAAGGCTCAGACAGCTTCGCCTAGATACGGTGAAGGTAGTGTGGGGGTCGGCGTGGCATGAGGTGGCCGGAGCATGCATGCCTATGGCACCCTGTGTGAGTGAAAGTGGGTGTGTTTAGGGGGAGTCCTGACAGCTTAGCACGGTGAGTGGAGTGAGGGTTTGTGGTCAGTGGAGTGTGGCAATGCTTATGGGGCAGTTGGCGAGGCGGATGGAGGCATGGAGTAGCGAGGATGCCTCGTCAGAGGTCTAGCCGGAGATGTGGAAGGTGAGGGTGATAGCATGCATCGAGGCGTGTTTTGAAGAAATAAAGATAGAAAAATGATGAGAGAGGCGAGAGAACTTAGCTGAGCATGGATAGACGAAGGGGGATGCAAAGAAGGTAGCTAGCTCGTATTACCGTGGCCAGAGACAAAATACTCAGGGGAGGAGGACGGTGACAATGAAGGGGTTGCAGGGACGTCGGCTAGTGCGACGCGACACAGATGAAGAGGATGAAGAGAACCCTGCCACTGGTATTGTGGCAGAATGGCGAGAGAGAGAGAGAGAGGGGTCGCCAAAGCTTGCTGAGTTATTGGCTGTAGGGGGAAGAGTCCAAATAGAGGGTTGCTCAGGCCAATTTCAAGCTTGGAGGTTGTGAGTTGATCTGGGCATTCTTTTATAAGCCCTGGCAGAAGGTTTTATGCTTGAAGCCAAGCTTCCAAGCACAGCAACCTCACCAGAGATGGAAGGTCGAAGGTGACCCAAATCTCTCATGCATTCGCATGGGAGATTGGGTGCCAAATCAAACCTGGAATTGTGTTCAAACTGGAGGAGATTTCTTAGAGAATCTCCCTTTCAATTTTGAAGGGGATTCTCTGAGGAATCAGGGAGATCTTTCCCTTGAAACCTTGCCTGTATATGATTCCCTCCACTATAATGGTGAAGGGACCTAATTACAAAGAATGAAGATAAAGATAGGGGGGTTTCTGTAGAAGTTTTCAAAAGTTAGGGGTAGAAATGTAATTGGGCTATACCTATTTGCAAAGTAGGTCAAGGTGAATTCCCCTTAGGTCTAAATTTTGGTAAGAACCTAGTTTGGGCCTTAGAAATCTCATGGTGAAGTTGGATTTTAGGTTTGACCATGTTTGTCTTGGCAATTTACGTAAAAACCCAATTTAGGGTAAATATTTGACTAAGACCCCAATTTATGTCAAAATAGGTTCTAAGGGCCAAATTTAAGTTCTAAACCTTAGAGGATATTTTTCCATGATTTTTATAGGATTTAGGAGAATTTTATCCTACCCACAACCTTGTTAAATTAAGTGGGTATGTTTTAGGGTTACAAGAAGTCATTTAATTCCTAGAATTCACATGAACCCTTTTGTGTTTGAACCAACCCACTTTTTATCTTGTTAAGACCATTTGACCGATGTTTAGCCCATGAGAAAACCTATTGTTGTACTGCAATGGTAAAATTGTAGTTTTACCCCCTTATTTCTTGCTTTTCTCTCAGAATGGTTATTCAATGAGTTAAGTCCTCCAGTTGGTTATCTAGGAGCTTTTGTTCTCTTTTCTGGGTCAAAATGAGCTAGTTAGGGCTCATGATGGTGTTCCCATCAAGGTTTACTTACTCAATCCATAAGAACTTGAATTCTGATTGATATTTTATGCTTGGTAGACGCTCTCTTGAGGGTAGTCTAGTGTTTGATCCTGAGCCTGAGAGAATTCTTAGGAGAGCTCACCTAGGAGAGAAAAGAGAAGGCATGGCTGATCAAGGAGCAAATCAACAAAGGACCCTGAGGGACAGTTTTATTCCAACCAACCAACTCGCACAAGCACTGAGACGACTGACAGAGAATAATCCATATGAAATCAAGAGCAGTACCATATCTTTGTTGCCCTCCTTTTATGGTACTACTAGGGAAGACCCCTACCATCATTTGGAGGAATTCACCGAGGTTTGTTCCACGGTGAAGCTCCAAGGCTTTAATGATGAAGCCCTGATGAGGACTCTATTTCCATTCTCCTTAAAGGATAAGGCCAAGCACTGGTATCATATCCTCGATGCAAGGGTAGATGATTGGGCCACCCTTAAGGGAAAATTATTGAAAAAGTATTTTCCTATGAGTAAGACCAGCCATTACGGAAGAGAGATTATGGGTTTTACTCAACAGGAAAGGGAGCAATTTCATGAGACTTAGGAGAGCTTTAATGAGCTTCTTAGATTATGCCCCCACCATCAGGTGCCAAGACGGCAGTTGATTGAAAGGTTCTGTAACGGATTATCTGAAAGGCATAAGCAAACCATCGATGCAACCTGTGTTGGAACCTTCATGACCAAAATTGAGAATGAAGCCTAGGCACTATTTGAAACATTAAGTGACAACTCCATACATTTGTCCTCTGCCTATCAAGAAAGAAAACCATCAATCTTGCAGAGGAAGATAGAGGCCCATAAAGCTGGGGCTTCTCAGGATTTGGCTTATCAGGTTCAATTATTGAATAAAAACTTTGATAGGCTTTTAGCAAACCCCGGCATGAACCCGCAAGCGGCCTCTATCTTTCAAGCTTCAAGTGAATGCTCGATTTGCCAAAGCACAACACACGCCACTGCGGAGTGCCACGAGGAAAATCAATTCCCTGAGTTGATTTAGGCCGACTTGAATGCGACCCAAGGTTTCCACCCACCTCCTCGCAATAACCCTTATTCCAATACCTATAATCCGGGGTAGCAGAACCATCCAAACTTCTCTTGGATGCAAGGTGATGCTTCTAACTCAGGGAATACATGACCCCTACCTCCCCAACCCATATACCAACCATCCTATGAAAACCCTCCTCAGAATAAGCCCTCTGAGATGGATGAACTTAAAGCCATGATGAAAGCGATGCAAGAGCATCAAAATATGGTCATTCAATCTCAGAATAAGATGATTACTGATATGCAATCCCAAATTGGTCATCATATTGAGGCAGTTAGGCAACTTGATCTAGGGAAGCTTCCTAGCTCTTCTTAGGAGAACCCAAAGGGCAAGGGGGTTGTATTCAGGGAGCATGCCCAAGCTATGACCGTGTTTAGAAGTGCAAAGAAAATTGACAAGCCTGATAACACTCCTACGGTTACGTCTGAGAATTCCCCTCCTACACTTGACCCAACTTCCATCTCCACTGAGGAAGAGCCACACTGCTCTCTCTTGCTTTAAATCACCTACAATGAGAATGTCATCATTCCACCACCCCTCTCCTGCCATGACGACCCCTCTGCCCAGAAGTAGAGGGTGGCCTATCTAGAGTGCCTATCTGCTCTTTAGGAATCTTCTGTTGGATTGCCTGGAGCCAAGAATAAGATGGAGGAGATTCTGGACACTTTTAAGCAAGTCCAGATCAACTTGCCTCTGTTGGAAGCTATCAAATAGATCCCATCCTATGACAAGTTTCTAAAGGACCTGTACACCCAGAAGCGTCGATCTAGGAGATAGGTCCAAGACAAAATCATCCTGCATGACCATGTTAGCTCGGTTCTCCAACATGGAACACCCCCCAAAATGAAAGACCCAAAGGCCCCATATATTTCGGTGGTTATAGGAAACCAACACATTGACGAGGCCCTACTCGATCTGGGGGAGGGTGTGAACATTTTACCGAGCTCTGTCTATGACCTTTTGGGAGGAGGTGAGTTAAAACCTAGTCCAGTCATCCTCCAGGTCGCAGACAGATCACTTAAGGCACCTTGGGGATTACTGGAAGCTATCCAGGTGAGAGTGGAGGACTTCTTCTTCCCTATTAACTTTCTGGTGTTAGATACTGACCCTTCTAATAAGCCGACAAAGCCATCCATTATTTTGGGATGCCCCTTCTTAGCCACAGCCAATGCCTCTATCAATTGTAGATCAGGGGCACTTAAAATGGGCTTTGGGAACAAGAAGATCCGGTTGAATGTTTTTGATACCTACAAGCAATTCAGATTTGAAGATTGTTCTCAGATTGAGGTTGTTGATGAAATAATTGAGGAGACTACTCCAGCACTCTTATGTAGAGATCCCGTTCGAAAGGTCATATCTATGGACCATCCTCCGACTATTGAAGAAACTAAAGGGGAAATACCAGAATTAGAAGAGTTGCTGGGGATACACACAGAGTCTCTATCCCCACCCTAGAACCTGAAGGTAGACCTGCTAGCTGAGGTGGGGATGTATCAACTTAAACCCTCAATCCAAAAGGCTCCTGAGTTGGAGTTGAAACCCCTCTCGAGCACATTGAAATATGCTTTCCGTGGCCCTAATGACACGCTCCCCGTTATTGTCTCATTTGCATTATCTAAATCACAGGAGGGAGCTCTGCTTGAGTGTTTACAAATGCACAAGGAAGTAATTTCCTAGTCAACTACTAATATTAAGGGTGTTGATCCCTCCCTTTGCATGTGTCATATATACACAGACGAGTCTGTGAAACCTTTCCGAGACATGCAGACAAGGCTCAACCCCAATATGTGAGAGGTTGTTAAAAAGGAGATTCTGAAATGGCTGGATGCAGGGATTATTTATCCCATTTTAGATAGTAAATGGGTTAGCACTATACATGTGGTGCCCAAGAAGGCAGGAATCACTGGGGAAGAGAATGAACAAGGAGAGTTGGTGACCACTAAACCCTCAACTGGTTGGAGGGTCTGCATTGATTACCGTCGTTTGAACATAGCTACCCAGAAACGCCATTTCCCCTTCCTATTTATCGATCAGATTTTGGAACAACTGGTGGGGAACAAGTACTTTTGTTTTCTTGATGGGTACTCTGGGTATAATTAGATAGCCGTTTTCCCTGATGATCAGAAGTGTACCACTTTCATGAGTCCGTATGGCAGATTTGCATTCCGTCGAATGCCATTCCAGTTATGTAATGCTCCTTCCACTTTCCAACAATGTATGATGGCTATCTTTTCTGATATGATCGACAAGTTTGTTGAATTTTCATGGATGACTTCTCCATTTATGGCTCATTGTTTGACCTTTGCCTTTCGTACTTTGATAAAGTCTTAACCCATTGCGAAGAGGCAAAGCTGGTGCTTAGCTGGCAAAAAAGCCACTTTATGGTCCAGCAGGGCATTGTGTTAGGGCATGTAGTTTCTGAGAGAGAATTAGAGGTGGACACTGCAAAAATTGATTCCATCTCTAAGCTTCCATCGCTCACCAATGTTCGTCAGGTTAGATCTTTCCTCAGCCATGCTGGATTTTATAGGCGCTTCATTAAAGATTTCAGTAAAATCTTTAAGCCACTTTGCAACCTATTAGCGAAGGATGACTCCTTCGATTTTGATGATAGATGTTGCGAGGCTTTCCAAGTCTTAAAGAAAGCCCTTATTACCACGCCGATTCTCCAAGTACCAGATTGGACCCTCCCATTTGAGTTAATGTACGATGCTTCTGATTTTGCAGTGGGATCGGTCTTAGGTCAAAGGGTTGATGGTAAACCTCATGTGCTACATTATGCCAGCAAGACCCTTACAGATCCTCAACAAAACTACATGGTCACTGAAAAGGAACTTCTTACTGTAGTATTTGCTTTGGAAAAGTTTCAGTCTTATCTTTTGGGATCCAAGGTTGTGGTGTTCACTGATCATTCTGCCTTAAAGCATCTTCTTGCTAAAAAGGACACCAAACCTCACCTAATTCGTTGGGTTCTGCTACTCCAGGAGTTTGACCTGGAAATTAAAGATAAGAAAGGAGTTGAGAATGTTGTAGCAAATCATCTGTCTAGGATCCCTATTGAGGCATCAAACCCTACTGGCGGTATTCAAGAGACTTTCCCTGATGAGTCTCTAATGGCCGTGGAGGCCAAAACTCCTTGGTTCGCTAACATAGTGAACTATCTGGTCACGGGCATTACCCCCAGTACTTGGGACAAGCAAAAGCGAGACAGGTTTCTTGCTAACGATAAATTTTATCGCTAGGAGGAACCCGAGCTTTTTAGAATAGGCCCTGACCAGCTTTTCTGCCATTGCGTCCCTGATGAAGAACAAAGAAGTGTTCTGAGTTTGTGCCATGACCTCCACTCTGGGGGACATTTTAGTGGGAAAAAGACTGCCCATAAGGTTCTTGAGTCTGGCTTTTGGTGGCCCACATTATTCCGAGATGCACATAAATATGTGGGCGCATATCTATGTTGTCAATAGATGGGAACCATCGGAAAAAGGGATGAGATGCCCCAGCAACCTATCCTCCCTATTGAGATCTTTTATATTTAGGGCATCGACTTCATGGGTCCCTTTCCTGTGTCTTTCGGATATGAGTACATCCTTCTGGCTGTGGACTATGTATCAAAATGGATAGAAGCCATACCCACGGCAACCAATGACCATTCTATGGTTTTGGGTTTTGTTAAGGCTAATATCATTTCTCTTTATTGGTGCCCAAGGATGATCATATGTAATGGAGGACCTCACTTTAGGAATGTACACTTTACAAGACTAATCCAAAATTTGGGAGTTAACCACATGATAGCCACACCTTACCATCCCCAAATGAGTGGACAAGTTGAAGAGTCTAATAAGGATATTAAACGAATCTTAGAAAAAACTGTCAGGCTCGACTGTAAGGATTGGTCTAAAAAACTAAATGATGCTCTTTGGGCCTACAGAACCTCGTATAAGACTCCCTTGGGCATGTCTCCTTTCTGTCATGTCTACAGAAAGGTGTGCCATCGTCCCATTGAAATCAAACATAAAGCCTATTGGGCTATTAAAAACGTTAACTTGAATCTGGATAAAGCGGGAAAGGTACGTACGTTAGAGTTAAGTGAGCTTGAGGAGCTTCGTAATGGATCCTGTGAAACTTCTCAAGCTTACAAGCAACGTACAAAGGTCTTCCATGATAAGCACATCATTAGAAAGACTTTTGAGCCCAACCAATGGGTCTGGATTTTCAATTCCAGACTTAAATTATTTCCAGGAAAGCTCAAGTCCCACTGGGATGGGCCATACGTTGTTATCAATACTTTCCCTCATGGAGCTGTAGAAATTTGGAACTCTACTTCTAGTGCAAGCTTAAAGGTAAATGGCCAGCAACTTAAACCTTATATTACTCTTTCAGATGGCCAGGTTTTGGGTGCACTTCAGCTTGAGGAGCCTTAGCTCCTCCCACTCTCCTCCTCAGGTGATATTCTTCTATGTTTGCATTTTTCCAATGAGCACATTATCAATCTTAGGCATGGGGGGTATAACCTGAGAATGTTTATAGCATTTATAAATATTTCCATACATTTAGGATAATGATAAATAAATAAAAAATCTTTTTTTTCTTGAGCTGAATTGGTTAGTCTCTAGCAGAAAATTTATCAAGGAGGTGTCATTAAAGATTTTTCTTCTTAAATTATTTCTTAAGTTTAGAATCCAGTACAGTTACATTCACTTGCACGTGGACTGGGTAATGGATCTTTGTAGAAAACCAATAGGCATTTTTAGTCTACTGAACCCTTGGACAATTAATAGGGAGTCAGGCATACTATCTTCTATTAGATCCACCTCATATTTGTGAGAAGAAAGTAGAGAGATTACTGGTGCACTAAGTCTAGTGCAAGGACTCTTAAGTTTTGGACAATTAGATATGGATACCTTAGAGTTAGGCATAATTTTCGCTCTCTATTCCTGTGTGCATACATTGTGTGAATTCCTGAGAGTCACCAAATAAGGCAGATACATAGAGATTGTGTCTTAATAAAATTGACTATGGCTGATGGTTACGACCATTCTTCATAGAGTCCTCGGTTGAAGGAGGGTAGTAATGGCAAAGGTTAGAAATACGCTCATCCTATCAATTCCTTCCCGGTGTCGAGAATAGGCACTTCTACCAAATAAGCCACACAATATCCTCTTGACCATCATCATCCCTAATTATGCCTCATGAATAATAGTATGCGTCATTTTGTGTTACTGAAAAAAAAAAAGAGCAACAAAAAAAAGGGCGGTATTTATATTTAGAAAAATATGAAAAAAAAGAGAAGAAAAAGAAAAGAGTCCAAGTTTGGGGTTTATCTTAATGTCATTTTCTTAATTATATGTCGATGTTTTTGAGGCAACCACAAAAACACCCATTATGATCCAACAAATATGAACCTTACCTACTTTTCAATATTTCTGACCGTTCGAATACTGGCTGAGGTCTTCTAACTTAGTTGTAGGGTTATTAGTACTTTAATTGAAGTGTGAATGCCATGTGAGGCCACCGAACAGTGAGTATATTTACAAAATTTGATGAGATTGGTGAATCTCAGAAATAAAAGAAGAAAAAGAGTGAGCAAAAGGAAACATCAAGAGAGCACAGTTGTTTAACCTCTTTCTGAGTTGACTTGTTTGATAGTCTAGAGCTTTAGAGTCAGTAGTACTAGATTACATGTAGCACCAGATTAGTGTATGCCACCAAATACAAATCCATTCAACTTGACATCTACTACCTAAGCCAAAAGGCCGAGGTCAAATTACATATTATCTTCTACTTTATCCTCGAGGGAAGTAGTTGCCTATCCCAATAGAAATACCTACCAAGGGATAAGTACGAACTACAAGTGTAAGTTGGTTATTTTCACTTAGATCTATTACCTAAGCTACTATCACTTCACATTAGTCTAGATCTCTAAATTTTTGGAATAAGGGAAGAAGTAATCTTATGATTATTTCTATTATTTTTCATTTTTGTTCAGGACTAGAAAAACTTAGCCATGGGGGCATTTGATAAGTCCACTTTCATGGACCATTATTTAGCCTAAGTACTATTTAATTATTTGCTCTTAGTTGTCAATTGACTAGGAGATATATGGTAATTTACCTTAGTCTGCATATAATTTTATGTGTTAATTTTACATTTAACCACATATGATATGATAATATAATTCATTCGATGAATGCAGGCTAGGTACATGAGTTTAGACATCCATTTCTACATCTATAAGACGTCTGGAGAAAATGACGAACGTCTGGGATTGCCAGTAGGAACTTATTGATATCTACATTTTTAGGACATCTGAAGGTCTGATCAAACGTCTGATTAAGATGTTGCCTGATGGATTCTACCGCTCCAACCACTCTCATCCTTCGTAGGTGGTTGGAGAAGCATTCAGCGGAAACAACAAATTGCTGGTGTTATGATAAGAAGAGCAGCTAGAGGATGCTCAAGAAGCTTCTCTCCCTCTCCACCGTGAAGAAGGCGCGCAACGTGGAACCAGCGAGCACTGTGAACAGATGCTCCCCTTGCCTATCCTCCGCTCGCCTTGACGCGGTGGTGCTTAGTGACAGAGAGCACCACCAGCAGCAGTCGTTCTCCCAACGTCCTTCTCCATCACCAATGCCATCGCCACAGCCATCACTTCCCTCATCTCTCGCGAACCCACGCGCAAATAGAGAACACCACCACCATCCATCGCTTCCTCTTTGTTGTACGCAAACCCACAACCACGTGTCCGCGCCGCTCCACGTGCACATCCATCTCGCGTGCACACCCTGCCCGCATGTGCGTGCAACCATCACAGAGGCTAGCTAGCTCCTTCTCCTCTTTCAACTCAAAGCACAGTGGTAGCTGCACTATTCATCTTTCTTCTCCGAAAGAACCCACAGCCAGCCGTCCATGCCCACGTGCAACCACAGCCTCAGATCGCCATTCTCCTCATCGTGGTCTCCGTTAAGCTCGCATCGACCTCACGAGCGCAACCACGCCTTCAAAACCAACCACGACAACCTCCGTCGACTTGTGGAGGAACCCACTACCGACAGTGGACAACCCACCGCCCGACGACCTCCGACCACCTCTGACGACACCACCATCGCCATTAGAACCCTCTCGGCGACCTCGATCTCCTCCGAGCACAACACGACCATCCATCCCTCCTCCTTGCACACACAAGGGCTTCAAATGCCCTGTTTTGCTACAGTGAAACCCGTATTAAACTTTACATTTGCATGCCATTGGAAGCTGTGGGATTTTGATTATTTGATTATTATATTTTGGTGGATTTGCAGGCATGCACTTATATTTCCGCATATTTGATTGGTTCTTGCTATACATATCAATTCACATTGAAATTTGATTCATAGTTGCATGCAAGTAAGAAGTACTTCCTCTGCCACTACACCTACGTCATTTACAGATTTTGGAAGCTTGAGCTTGGATGCAAAATTTACATAAATAGTCCATAACTTTTCATAAAATCACAAGTACATTCAGAGCAGCATATCGATTGATTCATTTGGCAGATATTTTTGCAAACATGGTTGTTGCTTATCTGTGATTTATTGTAGTTGTTCCTCCCTATGAATACGACATCCTTTTCATGGTTTAAATTGGTATCTATTTTAATCTTTGATTGAGAGATTTCCACGACATATCATTCTATTGCTAATTTAATCAAGCAAATTTCTCTCTATCATGAACGCGCGAAGAAGGAGGCGGCTTAGTGCCACATCATGGATTTCAGAAGCAACTACAGTGTATATCATGCAAAAGTGGAAGGGTCTGTTCGCCTTAGTTCACAGGTGAGGTCCTTCTCACCCGCTTACCCAGCCTCATCCGTGACACGGACACGTGGACCTGGTTTGACCCAATAACCCACCTAGACCTGCACTCCTTGCTCACCACCACATGCCAATGAGCCTGGATCTGGGTGCATTCGATCCAATAACCCGATTACCTATGGCTCTAGGAGAGCGGATCCTAAAGGGAGAAAGAGAGAAGGAGAGTTGCGTGGGTTGGGGGAGGATTTTGCCTTGAGATGCTTGGCACTGACACTTTGCCAAATTCTAAAGAAGAAAAGAAGGATCGAAGAAGAGGTGTAGTTACAAAGCAAGTCTCAGAAGAAGAAGAGGTAAAGGCTTGGAGAAAAAGAAGAAGAAGAAGCCATAGATGAGAAAGACAAGAAGCTGAAAAGAAAGACAAAGCTAGAGAAGGAAGGAGAAAAAAGAAGAACATCACTTTAAATCATCTGATTTACAAATCAGATGACAGATTTAAGCTTTCATTTCATACATATACATTGAGTTCCTTATTTAATATTGTAGGAGTATTTGGTGATCTAAATCACCATTTTACTCCCATCTTTTTAGCGTACTGATACTTGGCATTTTTATTGCAATATTTTACAAGTTAAATTGTAATCTTGATTTCTAAATCCATATTGCTCCCTGTGTTCGACCTCAAACTTTTTCGAGTAACAAAATCTATTTGTTTTCAAAGCGATTTCGATTATATTACAACTCTTTATTTTAAAACTCGATTTCGCCACGTTAAATAGGACCTAACCTAGACCACTGAGCCACCTAGGTCACACCCCCACACACACCCATTCATGCACTCCCACAACACCTAGAGCCTTCTAGGCTCTTCCAAAGGTGGCACCACCTTGCTTGCCAAATATAGCGACCAAGGATGGGTCTTGTCCTAGATCAACTTTTAGTGGATCTAAGAACCACCTCCACCTCACCTTGGATGACCACACTTGGAGCTCTCTCTAGAGAGAATGCTAAGGGTCTATTTAAAGGACCCTTGAGTGGCCATTTGCACCCATCTAATCTTCGCTTAATTTTGGCTTCATTCCACCTCCACTCTACCTCCATCTCCACGATCTCCCTCACCATGGTTCCACCACCTCCACGCTAAGGCTAGAGCACTCCACCTCCACATCTCCAAGGGCCGACCTACCCACCATTGGTCACCCCTCCTTCTCCCAACCACTCAAAGGCCATTGGAGACCACCTCCGAATGCTGTTCTTTCTGGTAGCCTAGATAAGTAGTTCTTCTAAACTCTCTACTTTATTTATGCTTACTAGTGTATCTCCATATTCTCCCTCAATGATGCATGTGTAATCCCCCATAGATTCATGCATGCAGTCATTTTCTTCTAAATGGTTTTTTGCTTTCAATCATTCAAGTACAAGCTTTCTGCTAGCTTTGCTCTGTAATCACCCTGATGCAATCAATGAAAAATAAGTTATATATTTATATATATATCTATGTGTTGAAGAATCGCCAAATGCTTGCTTGTCATATTTTATTGTGATTGAAGTTGCCTACACTTATTTCATATATTTTCGCAACTAGCATGTCAGTGCCTGAAAACATTGATGATCTAACCATTAATACATTCTCTGTCAATGGCCATCATATAACTAGGATCATGCATACTAAAACCCATACATTCACATTTGTCATTTACTTAATGCATTCACACGTGATAAGAGTTAATCATGCAAATGGCAAAATAGTGATACGTAGGTTAGAAACCGGCATGCGATTTTAAGCGAGTAGAGCGAACGAGATTGAAATCATTTCCATAACGCCTCCCAAAGATGAACGACTGGTACTCAAAATCTTGTTAATCTAGAAATATTTTTGTTGACCAGATTTTGTTGCTATACTACGAACAACGACAAACAATTTCAAAACACACGATCTACTGTTCCAACACCCCTCGTAAGGAATTAATTAAACTTTTTGGGCAAGTAGAGATAAATATCCCTCTCCAAAAGTAATAAAATGCATCCCTATCTTTGCTAATTTCTTAAAAGATTTGTGCACTCACAAAAGGTAGCCTATAAACCAAGGAAAGATGATCCTTCCTAAGATATTTAGCTCGGTTGTGTAGAGCAAACTACCTCTGATAAAGAAAGATCCAGGCATCCCCTTGATTCAAGTGGTCATTAAAGACACTTCCTTTCATCGTGCCCTTTTGGATCTTGGTGCCTATATAAATCTTATCCCCACTATCGTATTTGAGGAATTCAAGAATGATGAATTAAAGCCTGTAAAGGTTACACTTCAATTAGCTGATTGATCTATAATCAAACCAAAGGGGGTTGCTGATGATGTTATTGTCTGGGTCTAGAACTATCTATCCACTGAGGTACCTGAAGCTTTGAAAAATGCCCCAATTATTCTTGGAAGATCATTCTTAGCCACTACAAAACCAAACATTGATTGTGATTCTAGAAAAATCAAAATCATGTGCAGTTGTGAATCAATCACTGATAAACGCTAGTTTATCATCATTCTTATCCACTAAAACAAACCTAGTTCATAGTATTTTGATCCGCAAATGGGCTTTTGGGTTGCATTTATGGATAAATTAGGTTAGGAATGCATCACATTTGTTATTTTATTTTTGATGTGTTTCTTGGAGTGTTAGGGATAAGCAGAGAGTTAGATCCCCATAACCCTATCACTCGGGAAGGCAACTGTTGAAGAGGAAGCTCAATTAGGCTAGGACACAGCTAATTCCAGCTCATCATGGCTAGATACCAACTCCTTTTAACTAGGGCTAGCTCCATTCAGCTCACCTTAGCTGAAAGTAGCTCAAGAGAGCTCATCTTAGCTCACCCTAGCTCAGGTCAGCTTAGATCCAACTCAACTTAGTTGAGTCTAGCTCATCTCAGCTCCCTCTAGTTCACTAAGAGCTCTAGCTAGCTCAACTAAGTTGACTTGAGTCCACCTCAGCTCAAGCTCACCTCACCTCAGCTTAAGCCTAGCTTCAGCTAGCTCATAGTAGATTAACTCTAAGCTAACTGAGCTACTACTTGTCAACTAGTAGCTTAGCTAGCTCTAGAGTTCTCATCAGAGGTAGTTCCAGCTTAACCTAGCTCTAGCTAGGTTAGGGCCAGCTCAACTAAGCTCGACTACCCAAGCTTGGCTACTTGCATAAGAACTAAGTAGCTAAGCTCAGTAGTTGAGCTCCTCTTGAAGCTACCTCAGCAGCTCTAGCTCTAGAGTACTTGATACCAGCTCTAGAATACTCTTCCTCATTTCTCGTCCATGAAACCCTAGCTCCTCCAGTTGTACTCTACTAGCTAAGCTAGCTTAGCTAGCTTAGCTAAACTCTACTCCACCAAAAACCTCCATGGTCGACCACAACTCCACCTTAACCCTAACCAACCCTAACCTAACCCAACACCTTTCGGCACCAACCCACCATAACTACCAACCTAAACACCCCGTCAAGTTGGCTCCAAAATGCCATAGCCACCCCTTCATTTTGGCACCAAAACAAGCCCTTATCCTAGCCGTAGACCTCTCCCTTTATCCCCATATAAACCGTACACCTAGCCAATTCTAGAAACCTACACTTGGCACCAAACCTAACCCCTAATAAATACCCTAAACCCTACCCTAGTTGGCACCAAAAATCACCTCGTCCCATCTACACCGTACATATTACCCCCCAACCTATCCTAACCCTCCATCTAGTGACGCCACCTAAACCCTCCCCCTTTAACCCATCTAAAGTGGCGCTAACTCCCTTAACTCCACCATAACTACCACCTCAAGAAACCCTCCCCCTTTAACCCATCTAAAGTGGTGCTAACTCCCTTAACTCCACAATAACTACCACTTCAAGAAACCCTCCCCTTTGGCGCCACCCTATATCTACCCTCCATCCCATAATTGCCACCCAACAACACCATCCAAACCCTACACATAACCTACATTCCACCTAACTCTACCACCTTAAATCCTAACCCTAGTCCTCTCTTAGGGTTGGCGCCAAACACCATACACCCCCTATTTTGGTGCCAACCATTATCAACCCTAGGATCCCTTAACTACCTCCAAAAAGCCATCCTAGCCCTCCATCTATTAACTACCCTTAACCCCCTACCATTCCTACATAAACCCCCTACCACCACCATTAAAACTAACCGTTGGCTATAATTTTTCTACCCATATTTCCACCTACATAGAAGGTGAAGAGAAGAAGAAGAAGAATAAGATTAAGGGGATACTCTGTCCCCTTGGTGCCTTCCCCTCTTCTCTTCTCTCTTGCGCCCACGCCATCCATGGAAGGAAGCCAGGCATTGGAGGACAACCTAGGGTACATGCCTACCCTAGGAAGTGGAGGATTTGAGGGTAGCACACCACCACCCTTGGAGGAGGAATCAAAGGTGGTCCACGCCACCTTTAGGAGGAGTTTTTTGAGTGGGAGCCACCCACTCTAGGAAGGAGAAGGCACACCCTTCAAGGGCTTGCTTGGAGGAGACTATCTCTAGTTCAAGAAAAAGGAGGACAACCCCATTTTAACTGTGGGAGTAGCTACAGTTGGAGCAAGGAGCCTTCCCTCTTCACCATCATCATCCAGGATTTGTGTTTTATTTTTTGTAGTTTTAGTTTTTATAGTAGAAGCTTTCCTCTACATTTGTAAAATAGAAATCCGCTTAATATTAAGTTGCCATTTCTACTTGGTGTATCTTCTTCTTTACTTTAGTTTTTTTTTTAGCTCTTTCACTCCCTCTTCCCAATTATCCTAGGCCTTCACGCTCCTAGGGTGAGCTTGAGAAGCGATCTTTCTTATCACCAAGTTGTTAAATTAGATTTAGTCTCTTTCTACCACCAACTTGCGATTGCCCCTTTATTTCAAAAACCTAAAAAAATTACATATCTAAAAAGACAAAAAGAAAGGTGATTTCTATATTTCCATGAAAGAGATTGATTTATCAAAATGTTGCCTCCTTGGATTACCCTAGATACTTTTCTATCTAGGTCTTATAAATTTTAAAAGCAAAATGAATTTACGCATTACGACTTCCAAAACCTTAATTAACAAATCACGTATTTTCGCCTTCACTTTTTGGTGTCATTGCAGGGGAGGAACGACTTTACTTAATCAATTTTTCTCTTGCTTGAAGTGGATCTCATCCCTTTCTCTTTCTTTTTTTCTTGTGTGTGCAGGTATTGCAAGAAGGAAGTAGGAATTTGGAAGCGAGAGTTCAAAAGTTCCTTTTCTTCCGAAGATTTCAGGTTGGTTCTCCCTTTCTTGTCACAATTATCCTTAAAAACTACCAAAAAATATTAAGCATGGCTTTCAGGACCTTAAATATCTTAATTAAGTGGAGTGGTAAAATTTAAAATCCATTGTTTGCTTGTATGCTTCATTAAACACCACTTCACATCAAGTGTTGGTGTTCTATTTTTAGGTCCATATTTCTGTATGGACTTGAAAAATCAATTTCGGACACCACATGCCTCATAAAATCAAAAAATTTCACCCAGTGATTCCAAATCAAGTAATGAACATTTGCTACAAATTTTAAACTAATTCGGATTGTATTCAATTTTTAAAAATTTGTGGATTGCAAATGGGTCACACCCTCTGATTTTCCTATTTTGCTACTGTCCCTGAATTTTTAGAAATTTTATACCCATTCAATTTTTGTGAAATTTAGTTTTATGGAATCCTTATGAAATTCTACATATCCTATAAAATCATCAAAATTTTCTGAGGTTAGTGGTAATACTAAAAAGTCCAAAAATACCCATAGGTATCAGTTCTGGACTTTAACACTAGCATAAAGAAAAATTTTTTAAAATATCAAACAAATTTTTAAAATCCTAGATAAATTGTTTCTGGAATCCTTGTTTGCTTTTGCATAAAGTAGTGGTGTTGTTTGACCTATTTTGACCAGTACTTAATATAGAAAGCCTAAAAAAGTTCCATTGGTAGTTAAATTTCTGTTCTTGGATCAATTTGATTTGGATTTCTTTTTCACTTTTTAGAGAAAAAACACTAAAAGGAAATTGATCTCAACCCATACAACATGATTTTCTCTTGTTTGTGGAATCTCAAAACTTGTTTAAAAACTTAAGAAAAGAAACCTTAAAACACATTAATTTAAAGCAAATCCTGAAAGATAGAAAGACTTAAAATTGTGTGACAGCTTGTTTGAAATTGGAACCACTTTCCAATTCCTGCACACACACACAAACATTAAAATAATAGGGCAATAACCGAATCACTGCCTTCCACATTCCGTGTGCATTTTAGTATGTTAGACCTAACTAAAATCTATAGCAACTTGACCCCTAAGGTTTCATTAACTTAGGCTTGCTATCTAGGTCTTAAGTTCTCTTTAGTTGATATCAATTATGTTATCTATATCTGGTGTTCAGGCTGAGGGGCCATGTCAAACAACCAGACACAGGTTTGTACAAGCATCTAGGACTTTTCTGGGAAATGCTTGTGCCCAAACCTCCCCTTAAGCAACTTGGCTAGATTTGTTGACAGAACGAGTATTCACTAGTGATTACTTATTTCCTAGGTGGACCAAGTCTTAGGTTATTTTTAGGGAGTCACAATTAAGTTAGGTCTAAAATTTTTTCTTTGAATTGCACACTTTCTCTCATCTCTCTCTCTTCTCCTCCCCTCCAATTCTTCCAAAAAAAGTGCATGCACGAGCGAAGGTCCCAAAAACCACATCTTAAGGGACCATCTGATTTTGCCCCCCAAACCAGAAAATCTGTTTTCTTCTCCTTCCTCTTCTAAAAATATGGAAAACCCATGAAACCGACAAAAAAATTTTGCTTCTGCTTCTAACCTGTCAGCCGACCAACAAGTTGACTTCCTTATCCCTAACCTCCCTCTTCTGGAGCAACTAGAAATTCCTGTAGGGCTAGGTGTTCCT
This sequence comes from Thalassia testudinum, assembly GCA_037157565.1. Lineage (NCBI taxonomy): Eukaryota > Viridiplantae > Streptophyta > Magnoliopsida > Alismatales > Hydrocharitaceae > Thalassia > Thalassia testudinum. The sequence goes on from JAZHRO010000014.1 coordinate 118,474,986, forward strand.
CAAATCCAAACTCAAAATACAAACCCCTTTGCCTTTATGGTCGACCATTTGGTTCAGCTACAACAAAACCAAGAAAATTTGGCTAGGACTATGACGAACCTAGCCAACCAAGGGCAAAACCCGCCACCCCGCCAGCAGCCTATCGTTCCTCTTAAGGATTTCTATGATCCTTCCAACTATGAGGAAAGACCCAGGGTGGTCATACCACAAGGGGATTTTGGGATAAAACCAGCTATTATGAACCTGATCAAGCATTTCCATGGTCTTCGAAGAGAGGAACCTTTTTGTCATCTCGAGGAATTAACTGTCCTTGCTCAAACCACTCGTTCCCGTAATGTGCTGGAAGACATGTGGTTTATGAGACTTTTTCCTTTCTCTTTAAAAGATAAAGCTTCACACTGGTTTAGAATAGTTGTGCACCTGATCACCACTTGGCCCCAATTAAAGAGCACTTTTCTAAAAAAATTTTTTTTGATCGGTCAAACTAATGCTTTAAGAAGATCCATAACGACCTTTCAATAAAAAATTGGTGAACCCCTCCATGAAGCCTAGGAAAGATTCCAAGAGCTTTTAAGAAGTTGTCCCTGTTGGGATCGTAGAGTGCGTATTTGATCAAAAATGCGTCATAGTATAGTTGCGAAATACAATCAACAAAAATAATTTCTAAGATAATGTGACTTAAGTCCCAGTCGTTCGTCTCTGAGAGGTGTTTTGGAAATGCAAATTCAAATTCATTCTAGCTCACTATACTCGTTCAAAATCGCATGTCGATTTGTACTAAATATGTATTGATACACGACATGCTGTTGCCAAAATATCAAAAATTGAAAGCATGAAACTTTAATCACACTAGAAGATGATAATCAGGTACATGGTGATTTTCAACATATAAATATATATAAATGTTTTCATTGAGGCATGATGGTGGTTGCAACACAGGTAGCGGAATGCTTGTACAGGGAAATTTAAATTTAGCTAGCAGAAAATGACTGCATACATGAATCTATGGGGGGATTATGCATGCATCATTAGGGGAGAATATGGAGCTACACTACTAAGCAGTAAATAAAGCATTAAATCTATGAAGAACTATAATCTAGCCTAGTAGAACTAAGGGCATAAAAAGGTAGGCTCCGATGGCCTTTGAATGGGTGGGAAGAGAAAGAGGGGCAGCCAATGGTGCTTAGGCCGGCCCTTGGAGAGAGGTTGGAGAAGTTGATCCTAGTCTAGGCTTGGCGTGGAGGTGGTGGAATCATGGTGGAGCTTGTGAACATGGATGTGGAAGTGCTGATGGCTTAATGGAAGGTGGAGCTATGCTAAAAGATCAAGATGGACCAAATGGCCACCCCTTAGGTCATTTTATAGACCTAAGGGAAGCTCTCTAGAGAATTATGGAATTCTCTAGTGAGGTCTATGGTGGGACCTCATGGGAGAGTGAGAGAGAGGATGGATGGTGGTTTTTAGATCCACAAAATGTCGATCTAAAAATTGAATGGCTCTTGGTTGCTAATTTTAGCAACCAAGGCAACCACACATGGTAGAAAGTTCTAGAGAACTCTAGGCTAGGTATTTTTGTGTGGATGGTGTGTGTGGGTGTGTGTGAGTCGAAACTTAGGTGGCTAGGTTGATTAGGTTAGCTTCTAGTGGGTTTAGGCCAAGGTAGGTCTCAAATTAGGGTTGTAAACCCTAATTCACTAAGGTAAAGTGCAATTAAACTTAATAAAAGTTTAATTGGGTGTGTGGAAACCTAATTGAGAGTAAAATAACTCAATTAAGTTAGGTCTAGATCAATTGGACTCTCACTGAGTCCAATTGGACAATGTGTGCTGAGATTAGGGCTTAATTGGACTCAATGAGTCCAATTGAATAGATTGAAGAGATTGACCATGATCCAAGTCAATTAGGTTTAGTGAGGACCTAATTAGGTCCTTAGGGAGGTATAGAGGTGATGTACTAGGGTTAGGGCACCTTAATTTAGGTTCCTAGGGGGTTAGAATCGGGTTTAGGGAGCTAGAGATCCAAGATCAAGGCTTGAATCTCAAAACACGGTCTGGAGGGCAGTTTTGGACATCTAATAAAGTTATTAGATGTCTTATAGTAAAAAATCAGAAGTCCAGACTTATTGTCTAGACGTTCAATCAGTGTTAGGAGGGATTCTAGGTTCTGTCTTGGGTATTCTGCAGAAATTGGATGTCTGACCAAGTGCCTGGACATACAATAACACTGCAGAAGTGGGTTTAAGGTATGCGAGAGTTGGCTAAGGGTTCTGAATGTCCTATAACTCATCTGGACATCCAGATAGAGGTTGGAATTAGAGTTTTAATGTTTCCTAGGGTGCAGTGACCTAATCTAAGGGTGGCTAAGGCTTGGGGAAGATTCTAGGCTATCCTAGGGCTAGGATGGACCTAAGTTCTTCACAATTTATTACTTCATTCCTACTTAATAGAATATCATACCTTAATTCCCTTACATTATTATCTACTACATCTAATCTAGTTCTTCTGCTCCAGCTTTACTTCAACACTAGTTATTCTTTATTCTTCAAATAGAGCTTTAGATCCAGCTTCTGATTAGCTTATTACCTGCAATTGACATAATGCACCTAATCAGTGAATTATAGCATTATTTTATCCATAGCTAAAAGAAAGCAGTAAAGGTGCTAGTAATGCTTATGCATGCATGAATTACCCTAACTTATGGTAAGTCCTAGCCTAATTTAGGTCAATTAAGACCTATGATTGTTGCGCAATCAGTCCCCATCATGAAATTCCGCAATGGAGTTAGTGCAGATCTTCTATCATGGATTAGAAGATCAATTAAAGCGATTTGTGGATGCCTCATGTGGGAGAAATTTCCTTAATAAAGATGCCGAGAGTGCTTATCTCCTCTTTGAAGAAATGAGTGAAAACTCATTTAATATGACCTTAGTGGACACTTTTAGTAGAACTCAAAACCCCAAACACAGAGTCAATGAAATTGACTCCAAATCCACCTCTGTTCCAATCACTCAGGATGATCTATATATGTTAGCTCAACGACTGGACTAGATGCAAATTCACCAAAAAAAAATGAAAGAAAAGCTCACAAACAAATGAGCTCCTCACCTTAATGCTCCACACTTTAACTCTCCTCACACTAATGCTCCAAAACTTCTCTGAAGAGAAAATCTGCATAATATTGATGCCACACCTGCTGTTCAATAATTTCCAGCTGCTTTTCCACAAGAATTGATTAGGAATTTTGATTATTTGAATCAAAATATTCTTGATCCCACCATGGAAAATATTTATGCTCTCCTGGAGCAATTTAGAAACCCCTCCAACACTTATAATCAGAACTGGAGGACCAACTCGAATCACTCCTGGAAAAACCCGAACCTGATTTCATTTCCCAAACAAAATCATTTTGGGAATTATGGGCAACCTACATATCAACCTGGACCATCACAGGAAGATATTAATACTTAGGTCATGAAAACTCTGCAAGGTATGCAGAATCAAATGATAGAAGTAACCTGCATTATTACCAACTTGCAACACCAAGTTAAGGTTACTCCTGATCATTGACTTGCTAGGAATTTACCTTCCCAACCCATGCCCAACCCGAATGATCAACGGAATCAGTTCCAAGGTGGATATCCCAGTCAACCCATTCAACTAGCACCTCAACATCCGCCATGTTTCAATAACAGTCAGGCTTCTCGTCCTCATCCTAGAAACAACCAGACTACAAATGCAGTTACTTTGAGGAATGGGAAAACCACTCAAGACCACCTGCCTGTTAAAGAAACTCATTTCAATGAAAAACATATCAACTCTTCCCCTTCTTCCTCTAACACTATTCAGGAACCTAATAATGCAAAATAGGGAAACCCTACGGCATTTCCAAAAGCCCTCTATTTTTCACAAAAAAAGAAAAAGGGGAAATCTGAGCCCACTGATAAGGAATTGATGGATTTATTTAGGCAAGTTGAAATTAACAGCCCTCTCCTAGATGCCATAAAATACATTCCTACCTATGCAAAATTTCTAATGGATTTGTGTGTCCCAAAAGGCAGCCTAGAAATTTAGGAAAGGTGATCCTTCCAGAGACAGTCAACTCATTTGTGCAAAGCCAACTACCTCTTAAGAGGAAAGATCCAGGTGCTCCCTTCATTTAAGTAATCATTAATGATACTTCTTTTAATCGTGCCTTATTGGATCTTGATGCCTCAATTAATCTTATCCCAACAATTGTTTTTGAGTAATTTAAGTTCAGAGAATTAAAGCCTATTGAGGTTACTCTTCAATTAGCAGACCGATCTACAATTAAACTAAGGGGAATTGTTGAGGATGTCCTTATCTAAGTCAAAAATTGTCTATTTGAACTAGACATTTTAGTTTTGGACATAGAGGTACTGAAAGCGTTAAAGTTTGCCCTTATAATTCTTGGAAGACCATTCTTAGCAACCGCCAATGCAAATATTGATTATGATTCTGGTAAAATGAAGATCATGTGTGGCAGTGAATCTATTACCCTAGATATTTTCCAAACTTCTAGGAAGTTCCAAGAACCTGATTTCTTTGATGACTTGGATTCAAAAATGGAAAATATAGTGGAGGAAACTTTGCAGATTTCACACTTAGGTTCCTGTTTTGCCATTAACACGTTTCCTAAACAATCCACTTCATTCCACCCTTCCACCTTAACCACACGTTCAGCTAACACTCCAGCTGATCCTTTCAATCTCACTTCACCACTAACACAAAAAGTAGGAATTCTTTTAGAGCTGGGCCCACAACTGGAATTAAAACCTTTGCCTGACTCCCTTAAATGTGTTTTCCTTGGTCAAAATCAGACCCTGCCCCTAATTATAAATTCTAGACTTACTGGGGCACAAGAACACAAACTTCTACAGGTTTTGGGTAAATATAAAAAAGCTATTGGCTGGTCCCTTTCTGATCCTAAGGGTATTCATATGTCCTACTGTACACATCGTATATATCTTGAGGATGATTCTCACCCCTCCTACCAACCACAAAGGCACTTGAACCCTAATATGCAGGAGGTGGTAAAAAAAGGAGATTATTAAGTGGCTTGATCCAAACATCATCTACCCCATTTCTGATAGCTCCTAGGTTAGGCCAACACAAGTAGTGCCCAAAAAGGCTAGACTAACAGTTGTCACCAATGAAAATGGGGAGAATATAGCCACTCAAACTGCCTCTTCTTGGTGTGTGTTTATTGATTACAAAAAATTAAACACGGCCACGAAGAAGGACCATTTTCCGCTCCCCTTTATTGATCAAATCTCGGAGCAGTTAGCTGGATAGGTTTTTTACTATTTTTTGGATGGTTATTCCAGCTATAATCAGGTAGTGGTTCATCCTGAGGACCAGGACAAAACAACTTTCACCTGCCCCTTCGAAACCTTTACTTTCTGAAGAATGCCCTTCGGTCTTTTCAACGCACCTGCAACTTTTCAAAGGTGTATGGTTGCAATATTTTTGGACCTAGTAAGTGAATACTTAGAAGTCTTTATGAATGACTTCTCTATTTTTGGAAATTCTTTTAACCATTGTCTCAAGAACCTTGAAAGAACTCTATAAAAATGCATAGAAGTCAATCTGGTCCTTAGTTGGGAAAAAAATCATTTCAAGGTCTAGGAAGGTATTATCCTGGGCCATGTTATTCAAAACAAGGAATTGTGGTAGAAAAATCAAAAATAGATGCTATATCTAAGCTCCCACCACCCACTACTGTAAAACAAATCAGATCCTTTTTGGGTCATGTGGGTTTCTACTGTAGATTCATACAAAATTTTTCCCAAATCTCCAAGCCCTTAAGTCAGCTTCTTACTAAAGACTAGCCATTCGATTTCAATGATAAATGCCTAGAGAGTTTTTTGAGGTTGAAGAAGGAAGTTACTGAGGCATCAATTTTGCAGGGACCTGATTGGAATAGTCCATTTGAATTAATGATGGATGCCTCAAATTTTGCTATGGGGGGCATTCTAGGGCAAAGAATTGACAAGAAGCCCATTGTGATTTATTATGCAAGCAAAACTCTTGATGATGCACAATGGAATTACACAATTATTGAAAAAGAACTTCTTGCCATTGTATTTGCCCTAGAAAAATTTAGATCTTATCTTTTGGGGTCACATGTCACTGTATATAACAACCACTTAGCACTTAAATATTTGCTGACAAAAAATGATGCGAAACTCCACCTTATCCGTTGGATCCTGCTACTCCAGGAATTTGACCTGGAAATCAAGGATAAAGCAGGATTGCAAAATGTAGTGCCCAACCATCTCTCTCATCGTATGACGAATAACATAATGACCCCCTGATCAATTCCCTGATGAAAGCATTTTAGCTACCACCACCCTCCCTCTGTTTGCACCCATTGCAAACTATTTAGCAACATAACGAATCCCTGTTGATTGGCCAAAAACAAAAAGGGATAAGTTCTTTGCTGATATTAAATACTATTTTTGGGAGGAGCTAGTCCTTTTCCGCATTTGTGCTGATTAGGTCATTAGACGATGTGTCCCTGATTTAGAAATCCATGATATTCCGACACATTGTCATTCAATGGCCTGTGGCGGACATTTTTCGGGCAAGAAAACTGCAGCTAAAATCCTTAATGCGGAATTCTTTTGCCCCAACTTGCACAAAGATGCTTATAATTTTGTTTGGTCCTATGTGCGTTGCCAAAGCATCGACAACATGACTCAAAAGGATATGATGCCCCTTATCCTATTTTAGAGGTTGAACTTTTCAATGTATGGGGCATCAACTTCATGGGACCGTTCATCAACTCTGATGGGTATTTCTATATACTAGTCGCAATCGACTATGTTTCTAAATGGATTGAAGCAATACCCACCCGCACCAATGATCACTGTGTGATTGTCGAATTCATTAAGAAAAATATTTTCTCAAGATTCGACATTCCTAAGGCCATTATTAGTGATGGAGGCTCACACTTCACTCACTCAAAATTCCATCACCTTCTTTCTAAATATGGGGTTAATCACAAAATTTTCACGCCTTATCACCCCCAAACAAATGGTCAAGCAGAAGATTCTAACCAGGAAATCAAAAATATTTTGCAAAAGATGGTTAGGCCCGATCGTAAAGACTGGTTCACCAAATTGGACGATGCTTTATGGGCCTACCGTACCACTTTCAAAACCCCACTGGGCATGTCTCCCTTCCATCTAATTTTTGGGAAGGCATGCCATCTCCAGGTACAACTTGAACATAGGGATTTTGGGCAATAAAGCAATTAAATATGGACTTATCTGACGTCGTTATCCACAGAAAATTATAATTAACTAAACTAGAAGAATTACATAATTTCTCATATGAAAATGCGTGGATTTATAAAGACAAACAAAGAAATTTCATGATAAATACATTGTTCAGAAACATTTTGACATTAATCAACGCGTTTGGCTTTTCGATGCACGATTACGTATTTTTCCTGGAAAGTTGAAATCAAAATGGATCAGCTCCTTTATTGTCCTATAAACATATCCGTACGGTGCTATTGATCTTTTTGATCCTAAAACTAATGCGACTTTTCAAGTCAATGGCCATCGTTTTAAAGCCATATTTTGATCATGCCCCGAATCTTCCATCTGAATCTTTCAATTTCACTGAACCAACCATAGCTGATCACTGATGCACACTACACCCAACTGAATGGCATAAAAGATAGCACTGGATGGGAGGTAACCCATCATTGTTTTTCTACTTTCTTTTTCTTTCTTTTCCCCATGTTTTGACCATTCTAAACCCGACTGTCCTTCACTAAGGTGATCCCTTTTCTCTCGTAATGCATGAGGACATTGCATATCATAAGGATGGGGGGGTGTTTTTAAAAATTTTGATGATCGATTTAGGATTTCCAAAACCTAAAAACATGCATTTTTGGCCATTTTATTTTTTTTGTTGGCATACCCAAAAAAATAAAAATATTGAAAACTTTTTTGAGGAAAATTTGAAATCGGGACTAAGGTTGAAAAACACACTTTTGGTACCATTGGATTTAATCTTTAACAAATTAGGAATGAGGATACAGATCTGATCATTAGAATTTCAAGGTCAATTTTTAGACTAGATCAGATATCCTTCTCCAAAATTTCACCTGAACTCGTGATAGTTCAGGTGACTCGATCCTCTTTTGTAATATGGAAAGTATCTGGCTTAGTTTTTGATTCAAAAACTTGCCTTTCTTGCAAAACTTCCTATGTCAAATTTCACACACAAACCAACACTTAAATACAACTAAAAATTAGAAAAACCTCTTTGTTTGACCTTAGTAAAGTTTGGAGCAGATCATTGGTTTGAGTTCCCACCACCGAGAAGGAGGAAAATACCTCCTTTGAGGACACGATGTCAACATGTTACTACCTCGGTACTGCTCTATATCTATATTTCATATCTTTAGACGAAGCATTAAAGTGCATTTTAGCAACTCAAGTGTCTTGGATGGTACTCTACCTATAGTGTCGGAGTAAGAGCTTAAGTTAGCTTGGAGTGCCCCTTTACACCGCATTGTGTTTTGCGGTTGTGAGCTCCTGGGTGGTATCATGGACAATGCTATCTCGAAGTATTGGTCCCAGAGCCCCCTCAAGGAATGGTAACGGGAATGATGATCTCAACACATCTGTTGTAAGACTAAGCTAGAAATAAGCATGTGGGACAAAAAAAAATTAAACCAAAAACACGCCCTTATAAATGTTGGCTTTTGACAAGCAGGGACACAAGGTTTTAAGGTTTTTGCAAGTTGCGAATCAGATTGAAGGGCAGGAAAAATCCTAAAAACAAAAATTTCAAGTCATTTGAATTAACAAGGGGTTAATCTGTGAATTTTTTGGAGGATATATTGATCCCCTTTTTCTCTAATTTTTGGATCTGAAAACAAATCCCGATGTTTATCTTTAACAGATCCTGTACCCCCTGTGTTTAAACAAACCAAGGTCTCATAATCTTTTTTCTCCTTAAAAGTCAAAAAAATTAGATTTCCCCAAAATTCCATTTTGTATTAAAGTTTTGCTAAGAGACTAGAAAAAGATAAGCATGGGGGTGTGATAAACGCCAGTTTATCATTATTCTTATGTATTAAAACAAACCTAGCTCTTAGGATTTTGATCCACAAATGGGTTTTCAGGTTGCATTTTAGCATAAGTTAGGTTAGGCATGCATCACATTTGTTATTTTATTTTTGATGTGTCTCATGGAGTGTTAGGAATAAGCAGAGAGTCGATCCCCAGAACCCTAGCACTCAGGAAGGCAATTGTAGAAGAGCAAGCTCAATCAGGTTAGGACTCAGCTAATTCTGGCTCATCATGGCTGGATAACAGCTCCCTTGGACTAGGGTTAGCTCCATTCAACTCCATTCAGCTCACCTTAGCTAAATGGTAGCTTAAGAGAGCTCATCTTAGTTCACCCTAGCTCAGGTCAGCTTAAATCTAGCTCAACTTAGTTGAGTCTAGCTCATCTCAGCTCCCACCAGTTCACTGGGAGCACTAGCTAGCTCAACTAAGTTGACTTGAGTCCACCTCAGCTCAAGCTCAACTCACCTCAACCTAAGCTCAGCTCCAGCCAGCTCATAGAAGATTAACTCTAAGCTAGCTAAGCTACTACTTGTCAACTAGTAGCTGAGCTAGCTCTAGAGTTCTCATCAGAGGTAGTTCCAGCTCAACCTAGCTCCAGCTAGGTTAGGGCCAGCTCAACTAAGCTCAACTAACCAAGCTTGCCTACTTGCATAAGGACAAAGTAGCTAAGCTCAGTAGTTGAGCTCCCCTTGAAGCTACCTCAGCAGCCCCAGCTCTAGAGTACCTCATACCAGCTCCAGAATACTCTTCCTCATTTCTCCTCCATGAAACCCTAGCTCCTACATCTCTACTCTACTAGCTAAGCTAGCTTATCTAGGTTAGCTAGGTTAGCTAAACTCTACTCCACCAAAAACCTCCATGGCCAACCACAACTCCACCTTCACCATAACCAACCTTAACCTAACCCAACCCCTTTTGGTGCCAACCCACCATAACTACCAACCAAAACATCGCTTCAAGTTGGTGCCAAAATACCCTAGCCACCCTTTCATTTTGGCACCAACACAAGCCCTTATCCTAGCCCTACACCTCTTCTTTTATCCCTATCTGAACCCTACACCTAGCCCCTTCTAGAAACCTACACTTAGCGCCAAACCTAACCCCCCATAACTACCCTAAACCCTACCCTAATTGGCACAAAAAATCACCCCTACATCCCTTCATTTGGCACCAACACCTCCTCCCATCTACACCCTACATATTACCCCCCAACCAATCCTAACCCTCCATCTAGTGATGCCACCTAAAATCTCCCCCTCTAACCCATCTAAAGTGGCTCCAACTCCCTTAACTACACCATAACTACCAACTCAAGAAACCCTCCTCTATGGCGCCACCCTATATCTGCCCTCCATCCCATAACCCCCACCCAACAACACCATCCTAACCCTACACATAACCTACACCCACCTAACTCTACCACCTCAAATCCTAACCCTATTCCTCTCTTAGGGTTGGCGCCAAACACCTTGCACCCCCCCATTTTGGTGCCAACCATTATCAACCCTAGGATCCCTTAACTACCTCCAACAAGGCATTCTAACCCTCCATCTATTAACTACCCTTAACCCTGTACCATTCCTATATAAACCCCCTCCCACCACCATTAAAACTCATCCTTGGCTACAATTTTTCTACCCATATTTCCACCTACATAGAAGGTCAAGAGAGGAAGAAGAAGAAGAAGAAGATTAAGGGGATACTCTATCCCCTTGGTGCCTTCCCCTCTTCTCTTCTCTCTTGTGCTCACACCAGCCAAGGAAGGAAGCCAAGCATTGGAGGACAACTTAGGGTTCACGCCTACCCTAGGAAGTGGAGGATTTGAGGGTGGTACACTACCACCCTTGGAGGAGGAATCAAAGGTGGTACATGCCACCTTTAGGAGGAGTTTTTGGAGTGGGAGTCACCCACTCTAGGAAGGAGAAGGCACACCCTTCAAGGGCTTGCTAGGAGGATACTATCTCTGGCTCAAGAAAAAGGAGAAGGAGGACCGCTTTCTAACTGTGGGAGCAACTGCAGTTGCAGCAAGGAGCCTTCCCTCTTCACCATAATCATCCAGAATTTGTGTTTTATTTTTTGTTGTTTTAGCTTTTATAGTAGAAGCTTTCCTCTACATTTGCAAAACAGAAATCTGCTTAATATTAAGTTACCTTTTCTACTTAGCGTATCTTCTTCTTTACTTTAGTTTTTTTTTTAGCACCTTCACTCCCTCTTCCAAATTATCCTAGGCCTTCACACGCCTAGGGTGAGCTTGAGAACTGGTCTTTCTTGTCACCTAGTTGTTAAATTAGGTTTAGTCTCTTTCTACCACCAACTTGCAATTGCCCCTTTATTTCAAAACCTAAAAAAATTACATAGTTAAAAAGACAAAAAGAAAGGTGATTTCCGTATTTCCAAGTAAGAGATTGATTTATCAAAAAGTTGCCTCCTTGGACGACTCTAGATACTTCCCTATCTAGGTCATATAAATTTTAAAAGTGAAACAAATTTATGCATTACAACGACTTCCAAAACCCTAATTAACAAATCACGTATTTTCTCCTTTAATCACCTTAGATATCTTTCAAGGCTCTGAGAGATTACAAGAACCTGATTTCTTTGATGGCTTATATTTACAAATAGAAAACTTAGTGGAGGAAACCATGCAAATTTCTCAAGTGGGCTCTTGCTTTGCAGTTGAAATGTTTCCTGAAGCCACTTCTGATTCACCTCACCCTCCCACCCTAACTTTTCCTTCAACATCTAAATCTCCACCTAACCCTCTCTCTCTCTCTTCCCTCATGGATCAAAAATCAAAAATACTTTCGAAGCTAGGCCTGCAACTCGAGTTTAAACCTTTGCCTAACTCTTTAAAATTTGTTTTCTCGAGTCCAAATAACATAATGCCCCTGTTTTCTCAAGAGGAGAAACTTCTCTAGGTTCTCAACAAAAACAGACAAGCTATTGGTTGGACTTTCTTAGATCTTCAAGGAATCAATTTGTCCTACTATACTCATTGAATATATCTTGAGGACAACTCTCACCTCTCCCGCCAACCACAAAGGAAATTAAATCCTAACATGCAGGAGGTGGTAAAAAGGGAGATAATTCAGTGGCTTGATGTTGACATTATTTGCCCCATTTACAAAAGCTCTTGGGTTAGTCCTACACAAGTTGTTCCGAAAAAGGAAAGACTGAACATTATCACCAATGAAAATGGGGAAAATATAGACATCCAGACCACTTCTTCTTAGCGCGTGTGCATTGACTATTGCAAATTAAACACCACCACCAAGAAGGACCATTTTCCACTCCTATTTATTGATCAAATCTTGAAGCAATTAGCTAAATGAGACTATTACTGTTTTCTCAATGGTTACTCCAACTACAATCAAGTCACGGTCCACCCTGAGGATCATGAAAAAACTACATTCACCTTCCCTTTCAGAACATTTTCTTTCTGGAGGATGTCCTTTGGTTAGTGCAATGCACCTATGACTTTTCAAAGGTGTATGCTTGCCATTTTTTGAAATCTAGTAGGCGAATGCATAGAAGTTTGTATGGATGACTTCTCTATTTTTGGAGATTCCTTCAATTTATGTCTTAAAATCTTGAAAAGATGCTCCAAAAATGTATAGAAGTCAATTTTGTCCTTAGTTGGGAGAAAAGTCACTTCATGGTCCAGGAAGACATCATCTTGGGACATGTCATATCCAAAGATGGAATTGTGGTAGATAGAGCCAAAATTGATGCCATCTCTAGACTTCCACCTCCCAACTCTATAAAATAGATCCGATCATTCTTGGGGCTTGTGGGCTTCTACCACCGTTTCATTAAGCACTTCTCCAAAATCTCCAAGCCCTTAAGTCAACAACTCACTAAAGACCAACCTTTCAACTTCATTAACCAATGAAAGTTTCAACTAATTGAGGAAGGAAGTCACCAAGGGACCTATTTTACTAGGACATACTTGGAATTGTCCCTTCGAGTTAATGACTGATACCTAAGACTATGCTATGGGGGCCATTTTAGGGCAACTCATTAACAAGAAGCCTATTGTGTTCTATTATGCTAGTAAAACTCTTGATAATGCACAATGGAATTACACTGTAACTGAAAAAAAACTTCTTGCTATTATGTTCGCCATAGAGAAATTTTGCTCCTATCTGTTGGGGTCACATGTCACCGTTTAAATCGACCACTCAGCACTTAAATATCTACTGAACAAAAAAGATGTTGAACATTACATTATTCGTTGGACCTTGTTGCTCCAGGAATTCGACCTGGAAATTAAGGATAAGGCAAGGTCACAAAATGTACTGGTCGATCATCTCTCTCGTCTTATGATGAATGATGTGCTGACCCCACTAGATGTCTTTCTAGATGAAACCTTATTAGCTACCAACACTCTCCCTTGGTTTGCACCTATCACAAACTATTTAGCAAAAAAATAAATCCCTTTTGATTGGCCAAAAGCCAAATGTGATAAGTTGTTTTCTGATATCAAATAGTATTTCTGGGAGGAGCTCGATCTTTTCCGCATTTGTGCCAACCAGGTCATCCGACAGTGTGTACCCGAATCAGAATTTCATAGTATTTTGACACACTATCACTCAATGGCCTATGGCGGACACTTTTCGGGTAAGAAAACTGTAGCTCAAATCTTAAACTTTGGATTCTTTTGGCCTAACTTACACAAAGATGCTCACTCTTTTGTTCAATTCCGTGTGTATTGCCAGAGCATCGACAACATGATTAAAAATGATATGATGCCCCTGAATCCCATCTTAGAAGTTGAAATTTTTGATGTATGGGGCATCAATTTCATGGGACCATTCATCCACTCATGTGGTACTTATATATACTAGTAGTAGTCGACTACATATCTAAATGGATCGAAGCAGTGCCCACTCGCACCAGTGATCATAAGGTAGTCATGAATTTTATCAAGAAAAACATTTTTTCTCGATTGGGAGTTCCTAAGGCCATCATCAATGGCCGAGGATCACATTTTACTCAGTCTCAATTCTGTCAACTATTATCTAAATATGGGGTCAATCATAAAATTTTCCCTTCTTACCACCCCTAAACAAGTGGCCAAGTTGAAGTTTCTAACCGGGAGATTAAAAATATTATACAAAAAATGGTTAGGCCCGATCATAAAGACTGGTCAAATAAACTGGGCGATGCTTTATGGGCCTACCATACAACATTTAAAACTCCCCTTGGCATGTCCCCTTTTCATCTAATTTTTAAAATGGCATGCCATCTCCCTGTAGAACTCAAACACAGGACTTTTTGGGCAATTAAATAACTAAATCTGGATTTATCTAAAGTCAATAAACAAAGGAAACTACAATTAATAGAATTGAAAGAACTACGTAATTTTTCTTACGAAAATGCATGAATTTATAAAGACCAAACCAAACAATTTCATGATAAATATATCATTCGGAAAAATTTTGAAATTAATCAATGTGTTTACCTTTTCAATGCACGATTACACATTTTTCCAGGAAAACTAAAATCCAAGTGGATTGGCCCATATATTGTTCTAAAAACTTATCCTTATAGCACAACTGACCTTTTGGACCCAAAAACAAATACTAAGTTTCAAGTCAATAGCTAGAGATTAAAGCCCTATTTGGATAACTCCTTAAATCTCTCTTTAGAATTTCTTGATTTAACTGAACTACCTAACCATGATCAATAATGCACTTCACACCTAGTTAAATGCTGTTAAAGATAACATTGGATGGGAGGTAACCCATCATTTTTCCAGCTTTCTTTTTTTCACTTTCCTTTTCAGAGGTTTTGACTATCTTGAGCCCAACTGCCTTCACTAAGGTGATATCTTTTCTTTCCCGATGCATGAAGACATTGAATATAATAAGTATGGGGGGTGTTTTTAAATTCTGACAATCATCATAGGATTTTCAAACCTGAAAAGATTAGAAAATGCTTCCCTTTTTGCATGCATATTCGTAAAAATAAAAAAATCATGAAACTTTTTGAGGAAACTCTAGAAAATCAGGACTAAAGTTGAAAAAAGTTGAAGATTCATTTCAAGGTACAATGGGATTTAATCTTTAACAAACTAGAGACTAGGATGTGGATCTGATTGTTAGAACTTCTGGGTCTACTTTATGACTAGATCAAGTATCTTTCGATAAATTCTGCCTGAACGCTTGATGATTCAATTGACTAGATCTCTTGTTGTGACCTGAAAACTACTTGGCTTAGTCTCTGACAAAAGAACTTGCCTCTCTTTTGAAATCCTTGTGTCAAAAATTTCATGCACGAAGCCAACACTACCTAAGCCCAAAATCATTTAGACAAATTAGAAAAGCCCCTTGTCTAGTCTTAGTGAAAATCCAAGATAGATGATTGGTGTGAGTTCCCACTGCTGATAAGGAGGAAAATACTTCCTTTGAGGAAGCAATGTTAACATGTTACCACCTCAATACTACTCCATATCTATATTTCATATCTCTTGACGAAGCATTAAGGCACAATTTTGTGGCTGAGGTGTCTTAGACGATGCTCTACCCATAACGTCGGAGCAAGAGCCTAATTTCACTTATAGCACCCCTTTACACCGCATTGTGTTCTAAGGTTGTAAGCTCTTGGGTTATGTCTTTTACAGTACTATCTTGAAGTGTCGACACTAGAGCCCTCTCTAGGATTAGTAATGGGAATGATGAACTTGACACATCTGCAATAGGAGTGATCTGAGAATAAGCATGGGGGAAAAAGAAAAAAAGTTTCAATAACACAACCTTATAAATACCCCAATAATGTTGGCATTTCATAAAGCACTTATAGAAGATTTTATTGGTTATGTAAGTTGTGAGTTGGATTTGAGAGCCAAGGAAATCCTAACTATAAAAATGATATTGGGTCATTTGAATTAAAAAGGAGTTAACTTGTGAATTTCTGAGAGATACATTGATCCCAATTCATCTAACTTTTAGATTTGAAATCGAATCCTGATGTTTTATCTCAAACAAATTTCGTACCTTTCCTATTTTGAATCAACCAAAGTCTCATAATTTTATTCTCCTCAAAAGTAAAAAAATTAGTCATTCCCAAAAATCCATTTTGTGAAAATAGTTTTGTTAAGAGACTCATAAACGATAAGCATGGGGTTGTGATAAATGTTAGTTTATCATCATTCTTATGCCCTAAAATATACCTAGCTCTTAGGGTTTTATCTTCGCAAATGGGTTTCTGAGTTGCATTTAGGCGCTCCATTAGGTTAGGCATGCATTACAAACTTTTTGTCGTTTAATGTGTTTGTTTGATTGTCAGGGATAAGTAGAGAGGTAGATCCCATAAACCCTAACATTTGAGAAGGAAGAAGATGAAGAGCAAGCACATCACAGCTAGATTCTACCTCAGGTTGGTTGGGTTTAACTCATCTCAACTCCATTAACTCATTTCAGTTGAATGGCAACTCATGGTAGCTCAACTCAGCTTACCATAACTCAATTCCAGCTCAACTTAGTTGAGGCTAGCTCATCACAACTCCATTCAGTTCATTGGAAGCTTGGGCTAGCTCAACTTACTTGACCCCAGCTCCAGTCCAGCTCCTTCCAGCTCTACTTATCTCACGGTAGCCGAACTCCTTCTAGCTTAGCTACTACCATACAACTAGTAGCTAAGCCACCTAAGGAGCCTTCGAGAGAAGCAAGTCTAGCTTACCACAGCTCTAGCATAGTTGAGTCCAACTCAACATAGCTCAACCTACTCAACTTAGCTGCTAGCAGAAGAATTAGCTAGCTAAGTTGAGTAGCTGAGCTCCTAAGAAGACCTCTTCAGACACTATCGGTTCTGGGAAGATCCATTCAGCTCTAGTTACCTCCTGGCTATTGATTACACAACAATCATAGGTCTTAATTGACCTAAATTAGACTAGGACTTAGCATAAGTTAGGGTAATTCATGCATGCATAAGCATTACTAGCACCTTTACTGCTTTCTTTTAGCTATGATAAAATAATGCTATAATGTACTGATTAGGTGCATTATGTCAATTGCAGGTAATAAGCTGATCTGATGCTGGATCTAAAGCTGGATCTAAAGAATAAATAATAACTCGTGTTGCAACAGAGCTGGAGGGAAGACCTAGATTAGATGTAGTAGATAATAATGTAAGGGAGTTAAGGTATGCTATTTTATTAAGTAGCAATAAAGCAATAAATTGTGAAGAACTTAGGTCCATCCTAGCCCTAAGACAGGCTAGAAGATTCCTTAAGCCTTAGCTACCCTTAGATTAGGTCACCGCACCCTAGGAAACCTTAAAACCCTAAATCCAACCTGTATCTGGACATCCAAATAAGTTAGAGGATGTCCAGAGCCCTTAGCCAACTCTCGCACACCTTAAACCCACTTCTGCAGTGTTATTGGACGTCCAGACACTTGGTCAGATGTCTAATTTCTGGAGAATAGCCAAGACAGAATGTAGAATCCCTCTGGACTCTGATTGGATATCCAGACAATAAATTTGGACTTCTGAATTTTTCACTATAAGTCATCTGACACTTTTATCAGACATCCAGAACTACCCTCCAGACCCTATTTTGATATTCAAGCCTTGATCTTGGATCTCTATCTCCCTAAACCCAATTCTAACCCCTTAGGAAACAAAATTAAGGTGCCCTAACCCTAGTACATCACCTCTAGACCTCCATAAGGACCTAATTAGGTCCTCACTAAACCTAATTGACTTGGATCTTAGTCAATTCCATCAGCCTATTCAATTGGACTCATTGAGTCCACATGATTCCTGATCTCAACACACACTGTCCAATTGGACTCAGTGAGAGTCCAATTGACCTTGACCTAACTTAATCGAGTTATTTTACTCTCAATTAGGTTTCCACACACCCAATTAAACTTGTATTAAGTTTAATTGCACTTTTCCTTAGTGAATTAGGGTTTGCAACCCTAATTTGAGACCTAACCTAGACCTAAACCCATTAGAACCTATCCTAACCCACCTAACCACCTAAGGCACAACCACAAACACACAGACACATGCACCCATTCACTCACTCCCACACCACCTAGAGTATTCTAGGACCTTCCAAAGGTGGCGCCACCTTGGTTGCCAAAAATAGCAACCAAATGATGAGTCTTCTCTCAGATCCACTTTTGGTGGATCTAAGAACCACCCTCTCTCTCTCTCCTTGGAAGGCCACACTTGGAGCTCTCTCCAGAGAGTTCCACACTTCTCTAAAGAGTTCCCTCAAGTCTAGAGAAAGACATAAGGGGTGGCACTTTGGACCCATTCACTCTTTGCTCCATTTTAGCTTAGCTTCATTCCACCTCCACTCCACCTTCACGAGTAGCTTCACCATGGCCACCACCATCTCCATGCCAAGATGTTGGATCACCTCCTTAACCTCTCTCCAAGGGCCAGCCTAAGCACCATTGGCCGCCCCTCCTTCTCCTCTCAACCAAGTCAAAGGCCATCGGAGCCCACCTCTGAATGCCCTTAGTTCTGATAGATTATATTATAGTTCTTCATAGTTTTACTGCTTTATTTGTTTCTTAATAGTGTAGCTCTATATTCTCCCCCAATGATGCGTGCATAATCCCCCCTTAGATTCATGTATGCAATCTTTTTCTGCTAGCTAGATTTTTATTTTCAAGCATTCCTCTACAAGCATTCCATGAGCTTTATGTTGCAAACACCATCATAAATCAATGAAAATCTTTTGCTATATATATATATCTATTTGTGAAAATCACCATAAGCCTTGTTATAATATTTTTGTGTGATTGAAGTTTCATGTTTTAATTTCTAATACTCTGGCAACTAAGCATGTTGTGCATAGATATGAACATAGCATAAATCGACATGTGATTTTGAATAAGTAGAGCAAGAGAGATCGATTTTAAATCTGCAATTCCATAAATGCCTCTCAGAGATGAATGACTGGGACTCCAAGTCTCGTTATTTTAGAAATTATATTTGTTGATTGTATTTCACAACTCTACTAGGATGCATTTTTGATTAAATACGCATTCTATGACCCGAACAAAATGGTACTGTTGCCAGGAAGGCAACGCCATTTTTTATTTTGATCTCTAGAATTATCACTAATAAATCTTCCCCTACTTGTCTTTTGATGTGCAGGAAAACTAGTAAAAATGGGATCTGCGCAAACAACGAGCACAGAAAAAAAAATACCAGGTGCACATCATATCTTTCTTAGTCTCGGTATGATTTGAACCTTAGGTTAGATTTCCTTCTAGAAATTTCATTTGATAAAAAAAGAAGCCTATTTATTTTCATGAAAAACAAAATTAAAAAAAAAAAGGTAGTTAGAATAGGTTTCCCTTTCTGAATCTTAGGGTTAGTTAGTTAGTTTGAAAATAAAATAGTAAGAAGAAAAAGAAAATTTGAAAAAATTTTGAAAAAAAAAATTTTTCTCAATAAAAAAATTCCTTTAAAAAAAATCATTTTAGTGGAAAGTTTGAATTTCAAATTCAAACACCTTTTCAAAAGCTTCCCCACCACCCTCTAATTTTCGCCCAAGCTATAAATTTTGATTTAAAAATTCAATTTTCAAAAAATTAATTAGCAAGAAAATTCTGAAATTCAGGCTAGACATTCATTTTTAAACCACCTTTCAAACGGCACTATTCATTTGAAAAAATTTCAAGCACAAAATTTTTACAAATTCATGAAGTGCAAGGGGGTCAGATTGACCCGGATTTGAAATTTTTCAAAATTCAAAAAGCAATTCCTAGCAATCCGTGAATCTGTTTTGACTAAAAATAATGGGGTTTGAAAGAGGATATCATTGGCCTTAATTCCCATATTTTTCTTGAATTTTTGAAGATCCTTTCATACTATTTCAATTTGAAAAACTGACCAGGGGTCACAATTCCAGTCTGACCCCCTGACATTCAAAAATCCCTAGAAATTCGATTGAAATACTAAAAATCATGAAAAAATATTCTTTGAAAAGATAATTGAAAAAGGAATCTACTTACAAAATTTCAATTTATTTGGATTTATATTTTATCCATAGAATTATTTGTGCTTCATTAGTCTGCTGAAATCGCAAAGAAAAAAAACCTAGAATTACATGAACCCTAGGTTATACTTTTAGGGTTACATTCTAGAGACCACACTTGGGCTAGCCTAGATTTAGTCAAGTCTAGCGTTTAGCCGGTGAGCTTGGTCACCTTGTGGGTCACTCACCACAAACTCCAACTGAAGAAAAACGGGCTCAAATTAATTTTAAAACACATAAACAAACCCGAATTCGTTGTCGCAGTACTGGGTGGCTTCAACCTCTCTTGCTGAACCTGGTGACTAAGTCTGTGCGGTAGTGTCAAACAACTGTGGCTAAGGTGTAATGGAACTAGAGGTGTAAGCCAAAGGAAGAACCTTCCCCTTTGTCCCCTCGTAACCAGATTGGCTGGGTTAGCTTGAGAGGTGGGAATCACTTTCAGTCGGTTGTATAATGAATTTTTCTTTAGGAATTCGAACTTAAAATGAAAAATCTGGTCATCTAATCGTAAGGACCATCTAATTGATAGGGCCTTAGCCTTGTCTAGCTTGGCTACACCAACCCAGGGGTTGGGTGGTGTATGCAAGGAAGGAGGCACTCAGACCTCGACTGGTTGGACCTTGGGAGCCACTCCCAAGGAGGTGAGTCACCTCACTAGGACCATCTTCTCTCCCCACTTCTTCTACTCCCTTAGCTGAGATGGCTAACCCTAATCCTAGATCTGTACCTAGATCGAGTCAAGATGCAAGTAATCTGGACCCGATGGCTCGTCTGGAGGCCTGGGTGGTTGAATCAGAGGAGCGGCATCAGCAGAGCATGGACCGTATCTTGACAGTGCTTGACAAAATGCAGCATCCACCACAGGGAGAACAACTTTGAGATTTCTATGATCCAGCTGCACCGATCATCGCACCCTTAGTCCGGATTCCCGTAGGCGGAGATGCGTTTGAGCTCGAGCCTAATGTGATTGGTTTGATCAATAGTCATTTCTATGGAAACTCAACCGGAGATCCGTTCCAGCACTTATAGGACCTGAGTCGACTCGTAGAGATGATTTGACCCAGGAATGTTGATCTTGGGATTGTTCTGTTGAAGATTTTCCCATTTTCTTTGAGGGACAAAGCTTCATACTTGGTCAAAACCATTGGGAAGCCGATTGGAACCTGGCTGGAATTACGACATGAATTCCTGCAAAAGTTCTTCCCGATCAGTCGAACGAACACAATGAGGCATGCGATCACAACTTTCTCCAAAGGAGCTGGGGAGAAGTTGCATGATGCCTACGACCGATTTCACGACCTCCGGAAATGCCCACACCATGGTGTGCCCTGATGGCACCTAGCTTAGATCTTTTACCATTTTCTGGATGACACACATCAGTATCTAGCCGATGCTTCTAGTGGTGGGAATTTTCTCGCGAAAGATGAGAACAGCACATTTGAGTTTTTCGAATCTTTGGCGGAGAACTCGATGAATGCCGCATCCATGAACCAATTCCAGCGGCCTAGTCAACAGCAGGTTGGTGTCCATGAGGCTCACACCAAGTCTATCCGAGCTGACATGGATATCATTGTCAAGCAACTGGATAGAATGAACCTGATCGAAAAAAAGATTGACCAAATTAATCAGGGTCAATCTGACCTAAACTCTGCTACTCCAAGACCCTCCTTTGCACCCCGAGCCCCTCCTGCTCAAGTTAATCTACTCACTCGGGATGCATCCTCTCCTTATTTACTAGATCCTGCATATCAGGATCCCGTAAACAATCCTGATCCGGCACCATATGCCCAGGGTTATGCACCACCCGCTGACTATAATACGTATCCCCTTGATGAATATACATCTTAGACGTCTTCGGCCTACGAGGACGTTAGTGCTATTCAAGGATACAAGCATAATAACCTATATTCAGAGATGTATAACCCTGGTTGGCACTAGCATCCGAACTTCTCCAGGTTAGGTAACTCACAAAGACCACATCAAGATCCACACTACCAGACCAGGCAATACGGGAATGTGCAAAATGCATACCTTAGGCAGTAGCCATTCCCGTCTCAGCAGTAGCAACTCCGTTCTATATACCAGCCGCTGCACCAAGCTACTAGTCACCCTCCAAAGTGGGATGACCCTCTGAAGGCACTGAAAGAGGAGCTACAAGAATCGATGAGGAAGTCTACACAGGAAAGCTTATAGATAATAAAGGCGATGACTAATCAGATACAGACTATACAGAACGTGCAAAACCAGCTGTTGCAGGAGCATAGGACTCAGGGAGCCCTGCCCTCTAAACCTGTCCCGAACCCTTAGTATGTGCAGAACTAAGGCACCCTGCCTAGGTTTCAGGCACCATAAGGACAGGCACACGCCATATTACAGACGCCTCCTACACCACCTGGTTATGCTCAAGGCCAGCCGCCTTTGATGTAGAACCCCACATACTCTGCCCCTTCCGCTCCCCCACCACCTCATGGACAGCAAACTGATGCAAATGCTGTCTCATTGAGGAGTGGAAGGAAGACATTCGACCCACCACATAGGCAGGCAGGTCCTGATTTTTCTCACCCTTCGCTGCTGGTGGGTTCGGCTCCTTCTTCATCTCAGGAGCCACCGACGGTAGATAAGGGTAAGAGGCCACTTGACCCTTAGATTCCCATCCCTTTTCCCGCGCTCTAACATGAAATGTAGTATGGAAGGACACACAGAATTTTGAGGACCTAAAGTCAATGTTCAAGGAAGTACATATTCAGGTCCCTCTCCTCGAGGCAATTGATCACATCCCCACTGTCGCTGGGTTTTTCAAGGACTATTACACCCCAAAGTGATAACCTAGAATTGGATGACAGGTGGTACTATCAAAAGAGGCTAGCATCGTGATTCTAGCCGACTTACCGCCAAAAAGGAAAGACCCTAGTACCCCACTCATATTCTACTTCTTGCAGGATTCTCCATTTGATCGAGCCTTTCTAGATCTGGGTTTGTCCATCAACCTGACTCCCACTGCCGTATTTGATCGATTTCGATTTGGGGAGTTAAAGCCAACCTAGGTCATGTTCAGCTAGCTGATTGATTAGTAAAAACACCAAGGGGGTGGTTGAGAACATGATCGTAAAAGTCCACAAATTCTACTTTCCCGCAGACTTTTTTGTTCTCGATATGGAAGTTCCTCCTAATCTCTGAGATGCACCAATCAGTTTGGGTCACCCATTTCTAGCAATAGCCCGAGCAAACATTGATTTTGCATCTGGGTGTATGGAGATAGCCCTAGGTAATGAGCGAATTCGACTTGAAATATTCTGGGCATCAACGAATTTTGATTGTGATCGCATAGAGGATGGTGAAGAAGAAGATTCAGCATACTGTGGTAACATTGGGCTCCGGTGTGACGACCCAATGTCTCATTCATCTGCACTATCAGGGTTCTTCGACCTCGATCCACATGGTACTAAGACCACTGCATTGCACATATCTCCCCGTGGATCTGATTGTTTAGGGTGTGTTTCTGACCACAACACCCCTGAATCTAGCTATCCTAATCCGTACACTACTAGATCGCCCCTGTTGTTACAAGAAGATGTGACCGCAGCTAACAGGTTTCCCGTTGACACAGTCACAACCGATTATCTCATAGGTAGTGAATTAGCAGGAATTCACACGCATCCGGATCATCATATTCCCACCTTCGAGTCTTCTCCTCCTATTCCCATTTCTGACTCTGACCCACCCATGATTGAATTGAAGCCCTTACCTGACTCACTTAAGTATGTGTTCTTGGGCGAAAGTGAGACATACCCAGTCATTATTAGTGCTCACTTAACCCAAGAATAGGAGCATCAACTGATTTTAGTTTTACAAGAACATAGGGCTGCTATAGGGTGGAGCATTGCTGATCTTCACGGTAGTCGCCCCTCATATTGCACCCATCACATTTACATGGATGAGGGGTGAAACCTTAAAGACAACCTCAAAGACGGCTAAACCTGAATATGCTAGAGGTTGTTAAGAAGGAATTCATCGAATAACTAGATGCAGGTATTGTATACCCAATCTCTGACAGCCAATGGGTGAGTTCGATCCAGATAGTGCCCAAGAAAGCAGGACTCACCGTAGTGAAAAATGATCAAGGCAAATCCATCCCGACCCCTACTACAATATCATCGCAGGTCTGCATTGACTATAAGAAACTGACCATGGCTACCCAGAAGGATCACTTTCCTTTGCCTTTCATTGATCAGATCTTGGAATGGTTAGCCGGAAGTAGTTTCTTTTGCTTTCCGGATGGATACTCCGGGTATAATCAAGTAGCGATTAGCCTGGAAGATCAAGACAAGACCACATTCACGTGCCCCTTTGGAGCATTCGCTTTCAAGCGAATGCCCTTTGGCCTCTGCAACGCACTAGCAACATTTCAGCGTTGTATGATGGCCATCTTGTCTGACATGATTGGGGACTATGTGGAGGTGTTCATGGATGACTTCTCTATTTTCGGAGATGATTTCGCATCTTGTCTTGATAACCTCACCAAAATCCTAAAATGGTGTATTGAGGTAAACCTAGTACTATCCTGGGAGAAAAGTCATTTCATGGTAAGGGATGGCATAGTACTAGGGCACAAGATCTCTAAAAATGGAGTCAAAGTCGATCAAGCTAAATCTGAGATTATTTCCCACTTACCACCACCTAGCTTAGTCAAGCAGATCAGATCATTCTTAGGTCACGTTGACCTCTATCAGAGATTTATACGTGATTTCTCGAAAATTGCACGACCTTTGACGAATCTCCTTGTTGTCGATGCCCCATTCAAATTTGACACCTCGTGTCTCAGTGCCTTTGAGACTTTACGAAGCATTGTCTCTGATTCCCCGATTCTCCAACCACCCAACTGGTCACTTGATTTCGAGATGATGTGCGACGCTTCTAATTTCGCCGTCGATGTTGTTTTAGGCTAGCGTCGGGAGACACAACCTTTTGTCATATACTATGCTAGAAAGACACTGAATGAGGCTCAACGCAATTATACTGTCACCGAAAAGGAACTGCTAGTAGTAGTATTCGAGTTTGAGAAATTCAAATCCTATATATTAGGGTCCAAAGTTATCATCTTCACTGACCACTCCACCCTCCAGCAATTGTTGGTAAAGAAGGATGCCAAACCTCGGCTCATCAGATGGATCCTTCTATTGCAAGAATTTGATATTGAAATCCGCAACAAAGTCGAAAAGCAGAATGTTGTGGCGGATCACCTATCCAGACTGGACCCAGTCCACATCCCTTATTCCCTGCCTATCCACGACCAATTTTCGGATGAATCCCTTTTGGCAATTCACTCTATTGAGTTCCCCTGGTACTCGGATATCAAAACTATCTTGCTGTAGGCAAGATTACCACGAAACTATCCAAGAACCAAAAACTCAAATTTACTATACAGGCCAAATTCTACCTCTGGGATGACCTACTACTCTTTCGCATTGGAGCGGATCAAATTATTCGAAGATGCATCCCAAATTCTGAGATCCCCAGTGTGTTATCCTTTTGCCACAATGATGCTTGTGGTGGTCATTTCTTAGGATGGAAAATCGCTACAAAAATTTTACAGTTGGGCTTTTTCTGGCCAACTATTTTCAGAGATACACACGAATACGTCCAGCACTGTAAACGATGCCAGTTGATCGGTTCTATGACTAGGAGAGACATGATGCCACTCTAGCCCATCATGGTTGTAGAAGTCTTCGACGTCTGGGGCATTGATTTTATGGGCCCTTTTCCGAACTCGCATGGCTTCGAGTACATATTACTAGCTGTTGACTATGTCTCGAAGTGGGTTGAGGCCATCTTGGCGAGATGGGCTAATCATAAGACCATCATTTCTTTTGTACGGGAATACATCTTCACGAGATTCAGAATACACCACACTCTAATTAGCGACAGGGGAAGCCACTTCATCCACGCCCACTTCAGGTGATTATTAAAGAAATACAGAGTACATCACCGTATAGCCACCCCGTATCACCCGCAGACCAATGGGCAGGATGAAGTGTCTAACCGTTAGATCAAGCTGATTCTCCAAAAGATGGTTAGACCAGACAAGGACTGGTCCGATAAATTAGTTGATGCACTCTGGGCATATCGGACCGCGTACAAGGCCCCACTTGAAATGTCACCATATCGTATGGCATATGGCAAGGCCTGTCACCTTCCTATAGAGCTAGAACACCGTGCCTTTTGGGCAATGCGAAAATGTAACCTTGACCTCGATGCGGGAGATCAAGAACGAAAACTCCAGCTCAACGAATTAGAAGAGATCCGGTGGGAGGCCTATGAGAATTCATTGATATACAAGGACAAGACCATGGCCTTTCATGACCACCACATCCGGAGGAAAGCTTTCACGCCCAACCAGCAAGTATGGTTGTTTGATTCGTGACTGAAACTTTTTTCAGGGAAGCTCAAGTCCAAGTGGACTGGCCCATATGTTGTGATTCACCCATACCCTAAAGGGGCGGTCCAAATCAGGGACACAAAATCTGGGCATGTATCTATGGTAAATGGCTAGCGTCTCAAGCCATTCACATCCCAGGGACCTCCTCCAACTAACGAACTCATTCATCTTATCGAGGATATCTAAGTAAGTTCTCGCCCAGCTAGAGGCGTTAAACTCAACATGTATAGATAGCATTCTACCATCATCTATACATAACCATTTTTATACATAGCATATTTTTCTTTTAAGCATATTTCTCTTGCATATTGCATACTATCAGGTTGGCCGATGCTGAACGTTAAAATTTTAGGAGCAATTCCAGGTGATATCTACCCATTTACTCCATGCCGTATTTATTTTCTTTTATATTCATGCATGAGGACATGCAAGAACTTAGGCATGAGGGTGTAGATACGACAAAACTGAAAATTTTTTTGCCAACATTTAGGAAAACCTAAGAGCTGCATGTCAAACATACTTTAGGACCTTAAATAAAAGAACAACCGACTCCACCTCCAATGCTCGCATTGGAGCTAAAAATCATCTGCAATAGCCACTTCCAACTCACCCACTCACCTTTTGTTCTAAATTAAGGGTCAAGCTGAATGTAACCCGAAAGGGAAATTTCATGAAGTATGAATATAAGAGGTTACTTGTTTATAGCATATATACATAGTGCATCCATGAATAAGATTATTTTATTACGAGAATGCATTAGGAATTTTATCCTCTAGTTGATTCTTGTAATCTGGAATCTAGTACAATTTTTCACACACACGTAGAATTTGCAATGGATTCACGGTGAAGGCTGGTAACATTAGTCTGTCGAGAAGAAGTAGTGCTTCTTCTCCTGAACCCCTGGATAGTGGTTTGGGAGTTAGGCAGATTTTGTTCCAAAAATCCACCAAATAGTGTGAGATGAGAGTAGAGTGTACTGGTGCTCTAAGATTAGTGTAAGAAATCTGGAATTCTAGATAATTAGGTAATGATACTCAGAGATTAGGCATAGTTTTCACTCTCGAATCTTGCGTATACATTTTTGCGTGAAATTTTGAGAGCCAGTAAATAAGGCAATTACATAGAGAGAGAGTTTTCATAAAACTATGGCTAACGTGGATGGTTACGACCATTCTTTACTGAATCCTGGGTTGAAGGTGGGTATTGCTGTCAATGTCAAAAATACACCGTCCTATCCATCTCTCCTGGTGCCTTGAGTAGGTACTTCCACCAAATAAGCCACCCAATGTCTCTTGAGTACCACCAATCCCTAATAATGCCTCCTCAATAAAGTTCATGGATGTGTGCTAGTTGTGTTGTGTTGAAAAAAAAATGAAAAAAAAAGAAAAAAAGATTATGAAAAGAAAGAAAAATTAAAATAAATTAGAAAAAGTAAAGAAAAACAAGAGCGAACATTTAGTGTTTATTTCAATTGCATTGAGGCAATACCACCAAATAAATTTGAGATCCACCAAATATGGCCTTAACCCACCTTTCTTGCGTTCTGACCGTCCAAATACCGACTGAGGAATTCTTAGTGTTAGAGTTATGGGAACTCAGTTAAAGTGTTAATGCCAAGTGAGACCACCAAATACAAGTCATATGTGTGAATTTGGTGAGATTGTGAGCTCTAAGAAAAAGAAAGAAAAGAAAAGAAAAGGAAAAAGAAAAAGAGAGAATGAATACAAAGGAACCAAAAGAGATCATAGTTTTTCTTATCTTTCTCTGAGTTGAGTTACTTGATATTCCAGGAATCTAGATTCTGAAGTACTAATCTCTATGTAGCACTAAGTGAGAGTGAGCCACCAAATAAACACCCGTATCCCACAGACAATCTCTACCCAAGCTTCAAGCCGAGGTGGAATTTATAGAATATCTTCAATACCTCGAGGGAAGAAGTCTGCCTATCCCACTAGAATTTTACTAAGGGGCAAGTACAGGCTTTGGAGGTGAATCAGGTCTTTCACTCAAATCTGCTGCAAAAGCTATGTACCTGCACTTTCACATTTGTCTGGATTTGTAGAACATAGGATGAAAACAAAAAGGAGAAAAATATCTAGGCATACACTTGCTGAAATAATCAATCCCTTAGGGACCCTTCTGTGAATAATTTAGTTTTGCATTTGCTAGGGACTAGCAAGATTTAGGCATGGGGGTATGATTACGTAGCAACCATAGGTCTTAATTGACATAAATTAGACTAGGACTTAGTATAAGTTAGGGTAATTCATGCATGCATAAGAATTACTAGCACCTTTACTGCTTTCTTTTAGCTATGCAGAAAATAATACTATAATGTACTGATTAGGTGCATTATGTCAATTATAGGTAATAAGCTGATCTGAAGCTGGATCTAAAGCTGGATCTGAAGAATAAAGAATAACTGGTGTTGCAACAGAGCTGGAGGGGAAGACCTAGATTTGATGTAGTAGATAATAATGTAAGGGAGTTAAGGTATGTTATTCTATTAAGCAGGAATATTGCAATAAATTATGAAGAACTTAGGTCCATCCTAGCCCTAGGACAGCTGAGAAGCTTCCCTAAGCCGTAGCCACCCTTAGATTAGGTTACCACACCCTAGGAAACCTTAAAACCCTAAATCCAACCTCTATCTGGATGTCCAGATAAGTTATAGGATGTCCAGAACCCTTAGC
Source organism: Thalassia testudinum (assembly GCA_037157565.1). Taxonomy (NCBI): domain Eukaryota; kingdom Viridiplantae; phylum Streptophyta; class Magnoliopsida; order Alismatales; family Hydrocharitaceae; genus Thalassia; species Thalassia testudinum. The sequence continues at coordinate 118,504,235 of JAZHRO010000014.1, forward strand.
CAACTCCCGCACACCTTAAACCCACTTCTACAGTGTTATTGGACATCCAGACACTTGGTCATACATCATATTTATGCAGAATACCCAAGACAAAACCTAGAATTCCTTCTTGACTCCAATTGGACATCTAGACAATAAGTCTGGACTTCTAATTTTTCACTATAAGTCGTCTGACACTTTTATCAGACGTCCAGAACTGCCCTCTAGACCCTATTTTGAGATTCAAGCCTTAATCATGGATCTCTAGCTGCCTAAACCCAATTCTAACCCCTTAGGAACATAAATTAAGGTGCCCTAACCCGAGTACATCACCTTTAGACCTCCCTAAGGACCTAATTAGGTCCTCACTAAACCTAATTGACTTGGATCTTAGTCAATTCCATCAGCCTATTCATTTGGACTCCTTGAGTCTAATTGAGCCCTGATCTCAGCACACACTGTCCAATTGGACACAGTGAGAGTCCAATTGACCTAGACCTGACTTAATTAAGTTATTTTACTCTCAATTAGGTTTCTACACACCCAATTAAACATGTATTAAGTTTAATTGCACTTTGCCTTAGTGAATTAGGGTTTGCAACCCTAATTTGAGACCTAACCTAGACCTAAACCCATTAGAACCTATCCTAACCAACATAACCAGCTAGGGCATGACCACAAACACACCTATTCACTCCCACACCACCTAGAGTATTCTAGGACCTTCCAAAGGTGGATCCACCTTGGTTTCCAAAAATAGCAACCAAGGATGAGTCTTCTCCTAGATCCACTTTTGGTGGATCTACGAACCACCCTCTCTCTCTCCTTGGATGGCCACACTTGGAGCTCTCTCTAGAGAGTTCCACACTTCTATAGAGAGTCTCCCTTAAGTATATAGAAATACCTAAGGGGTGGCACTTCGGACCCATTCACTCTTGACTCCGTTTTAGCTTAGCATTAGTCCACCTCCACTCCACCTTCACGAGTAGCTTCACCATGGCCACCACCATCTCCACAACAAGATGTTGGATCACCTCCTCAACCTCTCTCCAACAGCCAGCCTATGCACCATTGGCCGCCCCTCCTTCTCCTCTCAACCAAGTCAAAGGCCATCGGAGCCCACCTATGAATCCCTTAGTTCTAATAGATTAGATAATAGTTCTTCATAGTTTTACTGCTTTATTTACTGCTTAATAGTGTAGCTTTATATTCTCCCCCAATGATGCATGTATAATCCCCCCTTAGATTCATGTATGCAATTGTTTTCTGCTAGCTAGATTTATGTTTTCAAGCATTCCTCTACAAGCTTTCCATGAGCTTTATATTGCAAACACCATCATGAATCAATAAAAATCTTTTTCTATATATATATATATATCTATTTTTGAAAATCACCATGAGCCTTGTTGCAATATTTTTGTGTGATTGAAGTTGCATGTTTTAATTTCTGATACTCTGGCAACTAAGCATGTCATCCATAAATACGAACTTAGCATAAATCGACATGCGATTTTGAATAAGTAGGGCAAGAGAGATCGATTTCAAATCTACATTTCCATAAATGCCTCCTAGAGAAGAACGACCGGGACTCCAATTCTCGTTATTTTAGAAATTATATTTGTTGATTGTATTTCAGAACTGTACTATGATGCATTTTCAATTAAATACGTGCTCTACGACCCCAACAGCTACATCCTCTCTACTTAGCCCTAGCTCCTCCACTACTCTACTAGCAAAGCTAGCTTAGCTAGCTTAGCTCAGCTCCTACTACCCTACCTTGGCCAACCAACACCTCAAAAGCCTACCTAGCTAGCTCCACCAAATACACCTAAACCTAAGTCCACCTAAGCTACGTAGTCTACCCTCCTTTAGGATCCAACCATATCCACCCTTTCACCCTTCTCCAACACCAAAAGACACCTTCAAGTTGGAGCCAAAACCACCCCTTGATCACCATGATTTTGGTGCCAAATCTAGCCCTCATCTCAACCATCCATCCTAACTATCCACCATTTGGTACCAACCCAACCCCCTTCTAGAACCAATTTTTTTGGTGCCAAACCAAAGGGCATAGCCACCTTTGGATGGTCCCCCTTCATCGCTTAACTACCCCCTACAAGCCTGTTCATTTGGGGCCAATCAACCCTCCCCGTTGGAACACCTAACTACCTCCCAAATCACATCCTAGCCAAGCATCCTATCCAACGCCAAACCTAATAAATGCCAATTTATCATTATTTTAATGCCCTAAAACAGACCTAGCTCTTCGAGTTTTAACTCTGTAAATAAGTTTCTAGGATGCATTTAGGCATTTACCTAGGTTAGCCATGCATTGCAAAATTTTTGTCTTTTAATGTGTGTATTTAAGTGTCAGGGATAGGTAGAAAGCCAGATCCTGTAAAACCTTGACATTCTAGAAGGCAGAAGGTGAAGAAGAAGCTCAATTCAGCTGGATTCCAACTCCACTAGCTCAGTTCTAGCTCAACTTAGTTGAGTCCAACTCATCTTAGTTCCAATCAATTCACTGGGAGCTTAGGATAGCTCAACTTAGTTGACACTAGCTCATCTCAACTCCAGTCCAACTCTCCCCAACTCTACTCAGTTCATAACAGCTAAACTCCTTCTAGCTTAGCTACTACTTGACAACTTAGTAGCTAAGCTAGCTAAGTCTTCAAGAGAAGCATGTCCAGCTCAACCTAGCTTTAGAATAGCTGAGACCAACTCAACTAACCTACTTAGCTTAGTTGCTAGCAGAAGAATTAGCTAGCTAAGCTGAGTAGCTGAGCTCCTAAGAAGACCTTTTCAGCCATCAATAGCTCTAAGAGGATTAACTCAGCACCAGCCAGCTCATGATGACCTCCTCCTAGCTCAACCATAGCTTCTCCGCTACTCCCCTACTAGCTAAGCTATCTTAGCTAAGCTCAACACCACCTCCTCTACTATGGTTGTCCACCAACCATACAACCACCACTAGCCCCCTTCATGGTTGGTGCCAAAATGACCTACTCACACCTCTTCAAAGTGGCACCAACCAAGGCACCCATTCACTAACAAAAGCCATGCCTAACCACCACCTACAACCACCCCCATATTGGTGCCAAAACCTTCCTTTAATCCCAACCTTCCACGCCACCATAATCTCCATCTAAACCCTCCAAAGTTGGTGCCAACAAGAGCCCTTCTAGAAGGCCCTCGTTTTGGCACCAACTATGACCTTAACCACCACCTTGACGCCACTCCTTCTACCCATAACTAACACCTAAGAACCCTTTGGGTTGGTGCATATACCCTCCACCATAGGATCACCTAGCCACCTCCTAAAACCCATCCTAGCCATCAACAATATCCATGCCAACCACCCCTTCACCTCTCCTATTAATACCCCATTTAACCACTACTAAAATCGTACCCTTGGCTAGATAATTGAAGTGCACATATCCCACCTATAGCCTACCCTATTCGGCCAAGGAGATGAGTAGAAGAAGATTAAGGGGGCATACACCCACGCCCCCTTGGTGCCTTCATTCTCCTTCTCCCTTCTCCCTTGTGTCACACCAAGCCAAGAGGTCACCCATTCAAGGAGATGGCCAGGCAAGAGGAGGAGTAGGGTGGTACCCGTCCACCACAGGGAGGAGCATAGAGGCGAGCCATCAGGGCTTGCAAGGAGAGACATCTAGGAGGAGGAGCTTCCTTCAATTCTAGGACGACCAGAATTTCAGCAAGAGTTCTACAGCAACCATCTTCATTCCTAAGCTTTCTTCTACCTTTTAGCACTTTTATTTTTCATTGTAGTTAGTGCCTTTTCATGGAGATTACAAGTGCGGATTCTTCCCTCTTGTGAGCTCTCCATTTTCGTAAAAATAAGTTTTCTTATAAAAAGCATTCCTTTATGATTTCTAGCTTGTGTTTGATTTTGTGTTCCTACCCTTCCATTAGTCCAAGTTGCCCGTACTTGGAGTGAGCTAGAAGAGTAGGGCATTTTGTTGTCTTTCTTTTGTTTTCTAGCTTCTTTTTTCGTAATTATCTATTGGCATTTTTGCCTTGATCAAAACCCTAAAAAAATTAAACATATAAGAGTGATTTTTGTATTCAAACAAGCGAGATTATAAATTTGCATTCCTGCCTCCCTTGGGATGACTCGAATACTCCTCGAGTACTTAGTTCCTATAAATTTTAAAAGCTATTGGTTTTACGCGTTGCTGCAACACTAATTACATCAATTAACAAACCACATATTATTACCATTGATGTATACACATCCATGTACGATAGAATGGCTATTATGCATGTTCCTAAGCATAGAGATGCATTCCATATTATAAATATTACATAGTAAGCAACATTATGCATTTAGAATAGTTTGTATAAATTTTAGGTTAATGTGCATCCTTTTATGGCTAGGAGAGAAGGAGGTTTATTTTAAGGCTTCGGATTGACGATCCGACCATACAGATTTGATCAAGATGACGATCAGATTCCAATGCCACTGAAATCATCTTGATTGGAGTCCCATAGCACATTATGTAGTCCAAGGAAGATCAAAGGCCAAGGGGTTAGGTGATGCAATTCAGAGCTTCAAACGACAAATCCAACTGCATGGATGGATCTGGGTCGATGACTGCAGCTCAATGGTGCAAAAATCGACCCAATCTGACATCCGTGGTGCCACCTACAAAGAAAACAAAACAAACGGCCATGAAGGTGCCATGTGGTGCCATCACAGCTGCCCAAGACTAGCCATAGCCTCCGCTTACCCCTAAAGAGCATCCTAGCGAAGAGATCTTGACCATTGGATCAAGATCCAATGGTCGAGAAACTGCCTCCACACGCACGTCCACACGACAAACCACACCCACAGCTCAGTGGTCGTAGGGGACGTTCTCAAACTGCAAGCGCGAGTTCAAGTTGTGGTGAGGGGATGAATCGAGAAACCACAGGGCACGATTGAAATTGGACTGTGCAATGGAGATCCGGTGATGAACAGAGTAGCGATGTAGCACGACGAGCACTGCCCGATGCAGACGCATGATCGCACTTGCACATGCACGCCACATCTGACACAGGCTAGAGGCGCTATCTGGTGCATCGACCCACGCATAATTCTCAGCCCTCTGATTTAGATCCAATGGCTGAGTCTGGGTCTAGACATCTTAACTACACTCGAGCAGATGTGCTATCACAGTAGCTTGCCTCTATCGTTGATGCAGCATCAGAAGACTCCTTCGACCACGCACGCACAGTTGTGGGTGCGTGAACACCAACGTGAGCGAGCGTGAGTTGGAACCTATAGCGACATTTAGGGTGGATCTTTAGTAACGTTTTGAATGTCACTATTAACCCATGCATGAAATGTTCCCTTCTCTTCCACTATAAAAGGACCTACACCCCTCCACCCATCTTCATCTCTTTCTTTCTCTCCCTCACCACCTCTAAGGCTCTAGAGAGAGCTTGCCCCAAGTACGAGATGCTCCTCTAGAGTAGAAAAGAAATATTTTTTCCTACTTCTCACCCCCATTTGTGGAGCAACCCGTGGTCATCCTCTCACCACCTTTCGGAAGAAGATCCTCATCGCAACACCGTCCTGCCCCATCCTCCTTCCTTAATCACTATTCTTCATCCAGCTCCTCACCACCATCATCCAGGCACCATCAAAGTGAGTCATCCTCCAAGTGACTGTTGAGGGGGATTCTTCTCAACCCATTCTATCTTTTATCGCTTTTTAGTGTAATTTCAATTAGTTGTAATAGACATGGCTTGATTTTATGAAATATATATATCTCATTTTGCTGAAGTAGCTTAGAATAGATTACAAACATTTTGCTTAATATTCTATCTTATAAAAATACCAAAAAAAGCTCAAAAGATAAAAACACGAAAAACAAATAAAGTCGAAGCGCAGATTTCAAAACCAAACGTTCACCTCCCCGTGTTCGACCCGGTACTCACTTTGAGTTTCGGTTATGAATTTATTTGATAATGATATTTTGCGACTACGACGATAGGTTCCCTAAAACCTGGATTTTACTTGCAAAATACATGCTCATCATTTTTGTACCATTGTCGTGGAAGCAGCGCTCTTTGGTTTTTCCGCATTTTCTACCTTACTTAACTTTTTTCTCATTTTTTCTCTGATCTTACTGTAATTGCAGGTACTCTTCCAAGGTGAGCCAGAGTGGTTAGATTGAAGAGAAGTACTACTGAAGGTTCTATAAATGTACCCCTACCCACTAGATTTCATTTCACCACCTAATAACTCAAACCCTAATTAACCAATGAGCTTGCATAAACCCTAGGTTACTACTGGTTGTTTGATTGTCACTTCACCTCACCTCACCCACCCACATAAATTTTTTTTAAAAAAATCTTCTCTTCTTGTGGGATTAAATTAAAAGAGACACACTTAACACCCATAATTTTTCATCCTAAGGCGTACAATTACTTTAATTCTGCCACTTAACCAGAATCTGACCTGTGGATCAAATGCACCTTAACTCAACACACAAATAACCGAGTAGAAAATTTGAATAGGTTAAATAATTTTTGTGTGCCTTAACTAAGTGGTGCAATAGGTCAACTGATTAAGTTGTTTGGGCCGCACCACTTAAGATAATAGTGATTCATCAGTAACTTGCCCCATAGGGTTGATTTTTAGGGCTAAACCAGGCACTCCACATTATTTTTGAGTTTTAAGCTAATATACCATCACCTATGATTACAAAATTTGCAGTGTTCTCCTAAACTTGATTGAATACACCTAAATATTAAACCCTAAAAGCTACTAAACAAGGTTAAACCCTAAAACACACATCATCAAAACCTTGTTTGAAAACCATTGGTTGTGTACGCACACACATTGTAATTGATCATTGAGGGAACAACCCATCTAAAGGGCCCATCACATTACAAGAGCACAATCATCCCAAGCCTAATTAAAACTGAGTAGACGTTGGCCTTAAGGATTAACTCGCTTCCAACTGCAATTTGTTTCGATTAATTTGCTTCTACTGGTCCATCTGATGTCTACCAGGGGAAGTAGCATCAAACAATTGTGGTTGAGGGGTATCAAAGGAATGGGAGGCATAAGCAAAAGGAAGAACCTTCTCCCCAATCCCTCCCTCGAACTGGTTTGATTGACTGGATAGAAGTAGTCCAAATAATCTGTTTCATCTTAAGATGATTTCTGAGAGTTTGTAGGTCTTTAGGCTACCCACCTAAGGACAGGTTTGGTTGATTGCACTGTAGGGTACCTTGTTCTCTTCTATTTTCCCTCCTACTTCACCATGTATTCTTCCACACCATACTCGCATTTCCAATCCTACGCCCTCACCACCACTTATCCCCAAGATGATTACTATCCCGACTCGACTTATGACTACCCATCTGGTTGAGAAAACCTTGATTGGGGATATGATTCCGGACCACAATGTCTAAGACCTAACCCTGGATGTCATGATTATGATTATTATCCTTCCTAGAGCTACACTAATTATAGATCACCACCCTCTTATGAACAAACCAACCTAAAATGACCCCATTTTGGGGCCATTTGGGTTTTTTTCTAAACTTTAAGGGCATTGGCGTAAAATTTCATGCACCAAGAAATCCACGTATGGACTCCATCTGAGTTATTTTGACTCGTAGGGGGCTTAACGTAAATTTTACACCCCTACCTCTCACCTTTTTGACCCTACGTAAACAACTCTAAAAACCTAGGACTATTTTTGAAATTTTCCCGAAACCCCACGAGTCCTAAAACCCTACCCGCTACCCTTTAAACCCCCCCACACCACCCCGAGCGACGTGCCCTACCCCCTTTCCCTATTGCAAACAGTGAGGGAGAGGGAAAGCATGAAGGAGAGGGAGAACGATAGAGAGTGAGGGAGAGGGAGGACGAGCGACAAGGGGAAGCTTGCAGTGGCACGGGCCGCAAGGAGCACGCGATGCAAGTGCTGAAACTACTATCATCACAACTCCGTGGTGCATGAAGTAGGGGAAAGTTTCGCGAGCATCGAACATCCGCACCACCCTGCAGATGACTGGGGGGCTCCATGGATGGCCGGGGCATGCTTCAGATGTTCGAGAATGCACGAGACTCGAGACACTACCTGCCTGAAGTTCCTGCAGTAGGGACATCCTTGAGGAGTGAGCTGCGTTGGGAATCAGCAATTGCATAGAGTGAGTTCACGTGGGGAGATGCACCCTTGGCATTGAAGGCATTTTTGGATGTTTGAGAGTGGTACCAGACGTCCAGGGAAAGTCTCGGACGACCGGGACTAGAAGTAGACGGCGAAGGGGGAGCAGGAACTTTAGGTAAAGGTTCTACGAGCCTTTATGACATCTGGGACTCACTCTAAACATCTGATAGTCGTAGGGATTGTCCGCCTGCTGCAGAGGGTAGTCGATCTATCTAGACCAACCAACCCGGCCTGGTTGAAGTGAACCACGGATGGTTTCTAGGCTAGTTCAGGGACCAAATGGGGTCTGAATCGTGCAACCAAGGTATCGTTGGACATCTCTTAAAGTTTCCTACATTTGAGGATCATTTCTACACTATTTTGAGCTAATTTTGTATACTGAAAAATCGATCAACTTGTTTAATGCCCCATTTCACCATTAATTTGGTGTAGGCCCCAACTCCATGGTGCGTACAGGACTCGCAGAGGCATTGGGATCCACCGCTCATGCCCCCATACCTCCCGTACCCCTAAGTAGACTGGTCTTCTTGTCCCAATGTGTTTAGTTCCATTTTGAATGCATGTTACAAGTAGCTACTTAATGATTATTAAGATTCTGTAAATGCATTTAGTGAATGAAATCAATAACTGCTTTGTCTTAGAGACACATATATGCATGCCCTAACTCTTAATTTATGACCTATATACTTGCTACATATGTGGAGAATGATTAATACAATGTTGTGAGAGAATGATAACCCTAACGGTTGAGATAAATGCTTTTACTATAATGCATCTAATTGTTATTTCCATGTTTGGAATCTAAATATGAGTGGAGATGCATGTTAATTTGTGGGTATGTGAACCAGACTTAAAGGAATTATAAACGAATCCTATGTAGAACTAAAAGAATAACTTATCTGTTGTGGTATGCAACCATGGTAAAGATGGAATAACTCGTCTACAATGTGTTACGACTGTTGCTTGGACTCTAGTTTGGGGGAGAGCTGGCCCTCGTGTACATATGTATTGAGGAGAGCTAATCAACCCTTGTGTAGGGAGAGAGCTAAACTTTCCTTGGGTTGGGATCCATGGTAGGAATGGCCTCCCTACATCGGCTCCTATTAGGTCCACAGGGCCAACCGGGATAGTTGGGCGAGGGTACGCAGACAGGTGAAGAGCTCGATCGCACGTATTTCACGAGTTTGAAATCGAGGTTTGGAGTAACCCGTCGTCGTAGTTGCAAAATGCGTGGTAAAATAAAATTTATACAAAAACTCAAAAAGTGAGTCCCAGGTTGAATACAGGGAGGAGAACGTTTGGTTTTATGAAATCCACGTTTCTCATTTATTTATTTTTTTCGTTGTTTTTGCCTTTTCTAATTTCTTTCATATTTTTAGCAAGCAAGAGATTCGATCGATGAAAACTTTATCTACTTGCAAAAATAAGAGAGAGGGAGAAAGAAAGAGAGAGAAATAATCACCTATTCATGAAGAAATGTTTATTACACTATGAAAGCATAAAAAGATAGAAAAGGGTGAGAGAAATCCCCCTCGACGGTTGCTCGGAGGATGACTTGCTCTGACGTCGCCTGGAGGAAGGTGGTGAGGAGCAGGATGAAGGAGGATGGAGCTAGAGGACAGAGGACGGGGTAGGACGACATCGCGGCGAGGATCTTCTTCCCAAAGGGTGGTGAGAGGATGGCCATGGGATGCTCCATGAATGGGGATGAGGCGAGGGAAAAGTATTTGATTTCCTACTCTAGAGGAGCATCCCAGGCTTGGGACAAGCTCTCTCTAGAGCCTTGGTGGTGGTGAGGTGAGGAAATGAAGTGATGAAGAAAAATGGGAGGGGTAGGGCTCCTTTTATAGTGGAGGAAATAATCAATTTCGTATACAGGACAATTAGTGACAGTCATAAACGTCACTAAAGATCCACCGCAAACGTCGCTGAAGACAGCTCACACGCTCACCCATCGCTACGCTGGCGTGCGCTGTACGAGCCCTTGTTGCATGCGCACACGCGATACGTGCCGCTGCCTCCGCGTGCACGCTATGCTACTGCGCGCGCCACTATGCTTGCACTTGCCTACCTCTGCGGGCACGCATGCGCCCGTGCTGCTGTGTGCGTGCAGTGGCACGTGCATGTGCGTGGGTAGCCTAGGTTGCACCATGTGGCATGATCTAGGCTGTTCATCTTCTTTCTATTGTAGGGGCTACTATAGAGGTCGGATTGAATCAATTTTCACACCATTGAGCTGCGATCGTTGTCTTGAATCCATCCACATGGTCAGATTTGATGTTGATCTTCCTCGAACTGCATATGGTGTTACAGAACTCTGATCACAGTGATTTTGGAGGTGTTGAACTCCGATCATCATCCTGATCAGATCTGTACAGTCGGATTGCCAATCCAAGGATCCAAAATAAATCTCCTCTACTGACCACAAAAAGGATGTAATTAACCTAAAATATATACAACTACTCTAAATGTAGAATGATGCATGCTATGAAATATTTGTAATATGGAATGGAAATCTAAGCTTTGGAACATGCATAAATAGACATTTTAACCTAAATAGATGTATCTATATCATACCCCCATGCCTATATTTTGGTAGTCCCTAGCAAAATTAAACTACATGCTATGTATAAAATCAAAATCAAGATTAGATCACTTAGGCCTAAGTTGTTTATTAACAATAGAAAATTTGAACTAAGGTCCTAAACAACGAAAACTCAATAGTACTTGGGTGCCTGCCAGAATGTAGACTGCCCAAGTCCTCGCCTTATTTGAAAAGGAAATATATATATTTTTATTTTTCTTCTTTTCTAATTTTTTTTTTACTTTTGGAGTTTGAGAGTTCCGGGATAACTTTTTACAGCTACCTGATCCACCTAAGACTCGAAAAGGACATTAAGTGCTAAGCATCTTGTGGAAATAATGAAAGACACTAGGCGGCCGTTAAAATGGACTTCGGGTTTCTACGACCCTAGGTGACCTTGCCTAGAGGTTTATCTTTTCGAACGGTAGCTTTCTCCCTACTTTTTTCATTTATGGGGTCAACATAAGGGCGAACCTAGTGTATATCTCCCTGATTTTTTCTACTTCCCTTCTTCTTCCCTAAGTGTTTTAGGAATTATTGTGCATTTTTTTGTGAGCTGGGTTCTGAACAACCGGCCAATGAGCTGTTACCAACGGCAACTTGCTAGCCATACTCGTGCGGTGAAGTGTGATTTTATTTCTTTATTTTTTATTATTTTTATTTTTTTTCTTTAAGTAGGTGGCTTCACTGATCAAAGATTTACCTAAAGGTAGTATAATGAAAATGGTCTTGTGACTGGGCTCTAAACAACCGGTCGATGAGCTGTTACCACTGACAACTTGCTAGCCATACCACCCTAGATAGTTCATTAGCTACCCTATTTATGAAGGAAACACTGAAAAGTTAGTCAGTGCTAAAAATGTGTGTAGATGCTTAGGCTTAAAGTCCCCCCAAATCAAAGGGCGGGTTGACAAGTCATATACTTATCACCCCAATTTATTAGCCAAATTAAAAATAAATTTGAATTGGTGAGGACTCAAGACTAAGGCCACATTCGAGTAGACACCCGGGCTAATTAAGCCCGAAGACCTGAAGATTCTAAGTGTTTAGGTCCTCTCATATCATTTCCTAAAGTTAATAACTTCCAAATGCTTAAGTTCTCTTTTCCTAATTTCTTTCTTTCTTTTTATCTTTTTCAAATTTTCAAATTTTTTTTATTTTATAAGAAACTAAAAGAAATTCTATGGAGTTAGCAAAATGATTTCAGGATTAAGTATCCACCCCCCCATACCTAAATGATGCAATGTCCTCATTACAAAAATAAAGACATGAAAAGGGCAGAGTAAACAGAATATCACCTAAGTGTCATGAAAATCCAGTCAGCTTCGCAGAGAGAGGAGTGTATACACACATGCTAAGTTTAATGGCTTTCGCTAGGAATAACATACATACAAAGAAGAATTTGAAACTTCACAAGTACGAGTCAGAATCAAAATAAAAATATTGATTCTCAGACCTGCCAACAGAAGATGTCCACAGATGTGGACAAGATTATGGTGCAGACCATTGCCCCAGAGTCGAGTGGTTCTCAGGTTTTAGATGAAAATCACCCAGAACCGAAGGTTTTTGTGTTTGCAGGGCCAGGCCTGCGATTTTTTGGTGTGCAACCCAAGACCAATGTGGCGGAAAATAGCTAGATCTGGTTCACTAGTTTTAGATGTCCACTTAACATTCAGCTCAGAAAAATAATCAGTTATTCCAGGCTTGGGTCGCACGTGAAAGATATTATAAGGGTTCGTATAGAAGATAGGTGGTTTCAGGTCAATAGGTACCCTTAGATCCAAAATCAAAGTTCCCTCAGAATTAGCCTCGCAAATTTTATTTCCAACTTCCTATCCTCTGAAATCAATGTTTTCGGGACCTCCAAATCGTTGTACACCCCATCTAAAGTACTCAAGTCCAACAATTGTGGCTAAATCAGGATTGACTTGGGTTTGGTGATCTCAAAAATATCATCATTCAATTCTTTAGGGTGTGTTTGAGGAATGGGGCTACTAAATGAATCATCAAGATTCGAATCGTCCATGTTAGCCCCAACATGATCATAATCTTCAATGATCGGGCTATCAAATATTTTGTCATACTCCTCGAGCCCAATTGTCTCACTAGAATCCTCTTCCTTGAGTTTAAATGAGACTTCACCAAAATATTCTTCACCCTCAAAATCAAAGAATTCATGATCATCATTTATATATGTCTCAAAATCGATTGTCATTTCCTAGCTCAAAGAGACATATTTTTCCTCGCTCCCTGGCTCGAGGATCTCGGGTGAATCAATTGGTTCATCCTCAATGGGTTATTCTAACCCAACCTTGTCATCCATGGTTTCAAAAAATGTATTCCCCCCAACAGGCACCTAAGCGGGTTCTAACATTGGCTTTCCTGAAGGGGGTTCATCTTGAGAATCATCCTAAGATTTGACTTGGGCAACCACAAATTTCATCCTCAACCTCAAAAATTTCCCAAGAAGAAACTCACCCAAGTCCCTATCCCTAACACTTTGGAGTAAATCCAATAGAGAACTATTATGTTCATCAATCATTTTGATCATAGGCTCTAGTGCTTCAGTGCATGGTGTTGGCTGAGCTTCTAAAGATTGTATAGTGTTCCTCAAATTAGCCAACACCCTATCCTAGATCTGGTTCACCTAAACTGATTGGTTCAGTTCAGGTTTGGGTGGGTTCAGGTTAAATCTAAGGGAGTCAAGATGTCAAGGTTCTCAGGTCCCTCCTTGATGGTAGGTCATTTCAGGTTGTTTAAAGGTTGGTGGCTACTTAAATTCAACAAAATTCTAGGGAGGGTAAGTGTTATAATTAGCATATCCTGCATGGTTGTAGATCAGGTTAGGTTGATCATCAAAAGATGGAGATCTATAATCATTGTAGCTCTAGGAAGTATAGTAATCATAGTCTTGTTCTCCAGGGTTAAGCCCTGGACATTGAGGTCCGTATTCATATCCCCAATCAAAGTCATCCCAGCTAGTGGATGGGTAATTACAAGTCAAGTTAGAATAGTAATCATCTTGGGGATAAGTGGTGGTAGGAGGATAGGATGGGAAATGCGTGTAAGAAGTGGAAGGATACATGGTGAAGTAAGGAGGGGAATTAGAAGAGAGAAAGGTAAGCTACAATATAATCAATCAACCCTGTCCTTATGTGGGTAGCCTAAAGACCTACAAACTCCTAGGACCCATCTTGAGATTATAAATGATTTAGTTTACTTTTATCTAGTCAATCCAACCAATTAGAAGGAGGGACTAGGGAGAAGGTTCTTCCTTTGGCCCGCACCTCCGGTTCCTAGTGTACCACCCAGCCATGGTCGTTTGACGCTACTCCTCTAGCTAGACATCAGATGGACCAGCAGAAGCAGATTAATCGAAAAGAATCTTAGTCTGAGCCTCGAAGAGCGAATCAATCCTTAAGGCCAACGTCTACTCAGTTTTAATTAGGCTTGGGATGATTGTACTCTTGGAATGTGATGGACCCTTTAGATGGGTTGTGCCCTTAATGATCAGTTGAAATGTGTGTGCATGCACAACCAGGGTTTGCAAACAAGGTTATTTGATGATGTGTCTTTTAGGGTTTAACCTTGTTTAGTAGCTTTTAGGGTTTAATCTTAGGTATATTCAATCAAGTTTAAAAGAACACTCCAAGTTTTGCAGGCACTGATGATGATATATTCCTTTAGAAATTAGAGAAAAAATGTGGAGTGCCTATTTCTGCCCTAAGAATCAAGCCAAAGTGGCAAGCTACTTGATGAATCGCTTTTATTTTGAGTGGTGCGGCCCAAAAAAATCAATCAATTAGCCTATTCGCACCACAAATTAAGGCACAAAATGTCTTAGCCTAATCAGATTTCTACTCACTTATTTGTTTTGAGTTGAAGTGTACCGGGTCCGCAAGTTAGATCCTGGTTAAATGGTAGAATCAAAGTGGAGTGGTGCACCTTAAGTCGAGAGTTGTGGGTGTTAAGGTGTGACTCTTTCAGAAAATCCCATAATCAGATAACACTTTTTTAATTTTTTTTTATTTATGTGGATGGCGATGTTAATGGAGGTGGAAAACAAACAACCAAATCCATCCTAAGGTTTTTAAAAAGCACCTAATTTGATTTGGGTTTGAGTTATTAGGTTATGGAATGAAAACTAAGGTGGTGGTGGTGTGGGGGACACTTACAGAACCTTCATCTGCACTTTTCTCCGATCTAACCACTTCGGCCTACCTCAGAAGAGTACCTGCAATCACAGTAAGATCAGAGAAAAAGTGAGATAAAAGTTAGGTAAGGTGGAAAAAAACACAGGAAAAAAAACAAAAGAGTGTTGCCTCCTCGGCAACGATGCCAAAATGATCGCACGTGTTTCACGAGTTTGAAATCGGGGTTTGGAGTAACTTGTCGTCGTAGTTGCAAAACGCATGGCCAAATAAAATTTATACCGAAACTTGAAAAGTGAGTCCCAGGTCGAACATGGGGAGGTGAATGTTTGGTTTTATGAAATCCAGATTTCTCTTTTGTTTTTTCATTGTTTTTGTATTTTCTAATTTTTTTGGTATTTTTAGCAAGCAAGAGATTCGGTCGATGAAAACTTTATCTACTTGAAAAAATAAGACAGAGGGAGAAAGAGAGAGAGAAGTAATAATCTATTCATGAAGAAATGTTCGTTACACTATGAAAGCATAAAAAGACAGAATGGGGTGAGAGAAATCCCGCTCAACAATTTCTCGGAGGACGACTCGCTCTGATGTCACCCAGAGGAAGGTAGTGAGGAGTGGGACGAAGGAGGACGGAGCCAGAGGATGGAGGATGGTGTAGGATGGCATCGCGGTGAGGATCTTCTTCCCGAACGGTGGTGAGAGGATGACAACGGGATGCTCCACGAATAGGGATGAGGGGAGGGAAAACTATTTGATTTTCTACTATAGAGGAGCATCCCGAGCTTAGGACAAGCTCTCTCTAGAGCCTTGGAGGTGGTGAGGTGGAGAAAGGAAGAGATGAGGAAAAATGGGAGGGTTAGGTGTCCTTTATAGTGGAGAAAGCAATCAAATTCGTATTCAGGACATTTTGTGACAATCATAAACGTCACTAAAGACCCATCGCAAATGTCGCTGAAGACAGCGCACGCGCCCACCCGCCACTACACTGGCGCGAGCTGTACACGCCCTTGTCGCGTGCTCACGTGCGATACATGCCGCTGCCTCCACGCGGGCGCTGCATTACTGCATGCACCGCTACGCTTGCGTGTGCGTGCCTCCATGCGCGTGCATGCACCCGTGCTACTGTGCACGTGCGGTGGTGCGTGCATGCACATGGGCGACCTGGGTTGCGCCACGTGGCGTGATCTGGGTCGTCCATCTTCTTTCTGTTGTAGGGGCTGCTACAGAGGTCGGATTGAGTTGATTTTCACGTCGTTGGGCCGCGATCGTCGACTCAAATCCATCCACATGGTCGGATTTGTCATTTAAAGCTCCGAATTACGTCACCTAGTCCCTTGGCCGTTGATCTTCCTCGGATTACATATGGTGCTACGAGACTCTGATCGAGGCGATTTCGGGGGCATTGAACTCTGATCATCGTCCTGATCAGATCTATATGGTCGGATCGTCAATCTGAGGCTCCAAAATAGATCTCCTCTCCTGACCAAAAAATGGACGCAATTAACCTAAAATATACACAACTACTCTAAATGTAGAATGATGCATGCTATGCAATATTTATAATATGGAATGCAAATCTAAGCTTAGGAATTTGCATAAATAGACATTTTAACCGAAATATATGTCTATATCAGGGATCGACCCTTGATCTGCTCTGTACTATGCGACTTAAAGTGTACCTGTTAGTGGAAAGGACTAACCGTGTGCCAGTGTGGGGTACCTTCTCATGTGTCTATCGCACATGCCGTAGTCACCGCTATGTTGCTTCCAAGACCCCAGATTGGCAGATTGGGTGCAGGACAAACGCAAGGTGTTCTCTCGACCAGGAGAGTACCACGCACATATCCTGCATCATGGGGAAAACTACTGAAAGATTGTTCCATTAGGGAATAAATGAATTAAGAGATACCGAGACCCTTTTTTAGAATATTTGAAACAGTAAGTGGAATAAAATATGAACTGGTGTGAAACATTTACAACTACCTGAAATGTTTACTATTTTTACATTCAAGTACATTAGTTAATTTTGCACTTGCCACTCTACTCAGCTTTTGCTGACAATTGCCAAATGTGTTCAGGTCAAGGAGGTGAGTGGCCAGTACCACCAGCTGCAAATGGTGCTGGGTCTAGTCAAGCCCAGCCTTAGTTTGGTTCAGTTTTTCGCTACAGTTGGATTTTTACTTCTGCTATTGTGAGTACTCTTGTTTCGAACTATTCATTATGTTTCTGTTCTTCACTTTGGTTGTGGTGGCCATGTGGAAAGTTTTGCTATCCTCTTGAGATACTGCTTATAGTCTTTTCTTTAATTTTCTATTTTCAATTAAGATCTAGCTTTGTCACATGTGTGGATTGCTTGCCTTGGTGATGTTATTTCTCGTTGGACGATTGGGTCTTGGGTTAGTCCAAGAGACCTGGCCGTAGGACCCACATGGAGCTAGGTGCAGGTCGTAACAAGATGGTATCAGAGCAAGGTTGTCCCAAGAAATGAATCGAATGGCTAAAAAGTAAGCACTCATGTGGATGTAGTTAGGGTAGCCATCACAATGGGTTATCCTGATTTTCTGCTCTTTAGTCTTGTATTAGTCTTGTGTCAAAAATGATCTTGTTTCCTTTCATCTCCCTATAGGAGATGCCTCGTCGTGCAGCTTGTGGGGTTGGCTGAGGGCGTGGCCATGGGCGTGGTCATGGGGGCGAATGCATTGGACTTGAGGAAGGAGTTGTTCCACCCCTTCTCCAGAGCATCCTAGCCCAGGACCTCTCTCAATTGATCTAGGATATCATGCGGGAGGAGTTTCAGCAACAGCCACCTCCTCTGTCACCTCCTCTTGTGCATGTGGAGGGGGAGTCTTCCGTAAGACAAGGGAATCGCCGTAGTGCCGAGCGAGTTGGAGAGGGAAGGGGTGATCCTCCATCACCCCCACCTCCCTTAGACACTACTGAGTAGAAGTCCTCCCTATCGAGGGATGCGCCAGTGCCCCTGTTACGGCTTCACCATGAGTTGTTTGCCCTGTTCCGGAAGCTGAAGCCCCCTCCTTCACAGGGGAGGAGAGCCCATCTGAGGCAGAGGATTGGTTGGAGCAGATGGAGAAAATCTTTGACATGCTCCACCCTCCTGCAGACTGCCACATGGCCTTTGCCACATACCAGTTGGAGAGTGTTGTTGATAGGTGGTGGTGGGTGGTTGGGGGTCTGGAGGGGGGAGAGCCATCCTAGGACTGGTTCATGGCAATTTTCTATCAGTAGTATTTTCCACAGACATGGTAGGACCAAAGGAGGTGGGAGTTCCACACTCTCCACCAGAGGGCGATGACAGTTAACGCATACCACACGCGTTTCCTGGAGTTGTCATGCATCTCCCTGTCTACTACGACGATAGAGGAGGAGCGTCCATGGAGGTTCACTGAGGGTCTCCAGCCTACTATACGGGGGTATGTGAAGCCCATAAAGCTACCTACTTTCTCTTTCGTGGTCGAGGCAGCGATGACCTACGAGGAGACCAACCCGACTGCGCGAGATATCAACGGAGGTTGGAAGAGGCCCTACTAGCCTGAGCACTCTCAGGGCCGTTCGGAGAGGAGGCACATGGTACCCACAGGGGAGGCATGCTGCTCTATGGGGCCACCAGTGACCCAGCTACTTGCACCAGACCCCCGCCCAGCTACCAGTAGGGACAAACTGAGGGAGGAGGTTGTGCCCCTCTCTGCTACCAATGTGGCCAGCCAGGTCACATGAGGAGGGATTTCCCATCTAGGGTAGGAGCATATCATATGCTCCCCGAACTGAGCTTAGGAGGCTGATCTGGTAGCTGTGGTTGCAAGGCTCAGGGAGGTGCACAGCAATCTCGATGTGGGTACCGGCCCGCCTCTACTTGCTTGATCTAGAGTGTGTCTGCCTCTTCCACACCTAGGGCTGAGGGGCGTGTCAACACCCTAACTCACAGAGAGCTTCAGGTTCTGTTGTTGCAAGTATAGTTACATTTTTCGGTAGATTAGTTTACGTACTTTACGATTCTGGTGTCACATACTCTTTTGCCTCCACGAGTTTTACCGTTAGTTTGGGGTCGAACATCACATTAGTAGAGGATCCGTTTCTAATTAGAGGACCAGAGGGACAATTGTTTGTCGCAGAGGAGGCCTTTGTCAACTTTGAGGTCATGATAGGGGGAGACAACCTCCCTGTTGATCTCATTGGGATTCAGATGGAGGATTTCGGTGTGATCTTTCAGATGGATTGGCTTCTTCCTATCACACCGTGGTGGACAGTTTTGGGAGGAAGATTATCTTCTCCATACCTGAGTTGCCCCCTTTTGAGTTCCATGGCCAACCAGTGATCGGAGGATTTAGATGCATTTCCGCACTTCAAGCTACAAAGCTAATGAGCCAGGGTGTGAGGGCTTTTGGATTGTGTCATGGTAGAGCCCAGCCTAGCAGTTGACCTACGGAGTGTTCCAATAGTTTGTGAGTACCTTGATGTTTTCCCCAAGGAGTTACCAGGACTACCACCTGAGCATGAGATCGAGTTTGAGATCTTGTTGATACTGAGGACCAGCCCCGTCTCTTCTATGCTATACAGGATGGCACCACTTGAGTTGAGAGAGCTCAAGTACCAGCTACAGGATTTGTTGGAGAAGGGCTTTGTGAGGCCCAGTGTGTCCCCCCTAGGGGGCCCTTATTTTATTTATGAAGAAGAAAGATGGCACCCTTCGACTTTGTGTTGACTCCAGGCAGTTGAGGATCAGGGAGACAGATGTCTCCAGCACAACTTTTTGGATGTGGTATGGACACTTCTAGTTGTTGGTCATGCTATTTGGGTTGACCAATGCCCCCATTCTTTCATGGATCTAATGAACCGTATTTTCAGACCCTACCTAGACCAATTTGTGGTGGTTTTTATCGACGACGTGCTTGTATACTCCTGAGATCAGTTCCAGCACGAGCAACACTTACACATGGTTCTGGACACTTTGAGATGGCGTAGGCTATATGCCAAGTACAGCAAGTGTGAATTTTGACTAAAGTAGGTTATTTTCTTGGACCATGTGGTCTCGGGAGATGGAATAGTTGTGGATCCAGCCAAGGTTGAGGCCGTGCTCAAATGGGAGAGGCCACATACAGTGACAGAGATACACAGTTTCTTAGGGCTAGCAGGCTACTACCAACAGTTTACTAGAGGATTTTCCCAGATTGCGCATCCTATGACACAATTGACTAAGAAGGATGTGCCTTTCACTTGGACGGACAAGTGTAAAGTGTGTTTGC
The DNA here is from genome assembly GCA_037157565.1 of Thalassia testudinum. Classification (NCBI taxonomy): domain Eukaryota; kingdom Viridiplantae; phylum Streptophyta; class Magnoliopsida; order Alismatales; family Hydrocharitaceae; genus Thalassia; species Thalassia testudinum. The sequence continues at coordinate 118,524,402 of JAZHRO010000014.1, forward strand.
AAGAGTTGAAGGGGAAGCTAACCTCAACTCCTATGCTCACCATTCCTAACAGCAATGGCAGGTTTGTGGTTTACACTGATGCTTCATTGTAGGGGTTGGGTGTTGTGCTCTTGCAGCGGGGCCACGTTGTCACTTATTCATCATGGTAACTAAAGCCCCATGAGCATAACTACCCCACTCACGACTTGGAGTTGGCAGCTGTCATCTTCACTTTGAAGACATGGATGCACTACTTGTACAGTGAGACATTTGAGATCTTCACAGATCATAAGAGCCTTAAGTACTTGTTGATAAGTCCACTTTAGTGGATCATTATTTGGTCTAGGTACTCTTTAATTAACTATTCTTAGTTGTTAATTGATTAGGAGTTATATGATAATTCACCTTAGTCTACATATAATTTTATGCATCAATTTTACATTTAATAACATATGATATAATAACATGATCTATATGGTTGGATGCAGGCTAGGTGTAAGCGTCGGATGTTAATACGTGTATATAAGATGTCTAGAGGTAAGGTCAGATGTTTGGGAACCGCCATCATGAACTTACTGACGTCTACAGTTTTTAAGACGTCTGGATCTTTGAGTGGATGTCTGATGGTGAACCGCCAGATTTTATCTGACCATTCCAACCACTCGCGATCCTCGTCGAGTGGTTGGAGAGGCTTACGGATGAAGAAACGAACAAATGGGGAGTTTTGTTAAAAAGCGGCAGCCGGCCATCCTGAGGATGATCTATCTATTCCCCTTACGGGGATCTTCATCTCCCTTGCTGCCACCGTGGAAGCAACATGCACTGTGGCCAAAGCGTGCACTGTGGCTTGAAGCGTGCTTCCTCTTCGCCAACCCCATCGCATTACGCTCTCATGGTTACAACACGAGCACCACCCACCCTCTCCTCTTCTCCATTTCCCTTCTTCTTCCTCTTTTCCTCCTGTAGAGCAACCCACCTTCACCACCTTCTCCCTTCCATGCCAACACCACCACTCTTGACAGTAGGACCCACCTCCTCTTTCCTCCCTCTTGCCGCAGCACACGCCAACCATCCCACTCCATGAAAACCACCACTGCTGCACTATCACCGCAGCCGCCCCTTCTTCTTCTTCCTCTTCTCTAGTTCGCACATCTGCAACCTCACGCAAATAACCCAAAGCCACCGTCGAAGCTCCTCCTCGCAGCCATCAACTCTAGCCTCGAAGCTCCATGCCATCAACTCCATTGACATTGCCAAGCACCTCGGCCACGAGTGGCTTACGCATGGCCAAATTGCAACCCACAGCAGCTCTACCACCTTCAACACCATCAACCGCTAGTTCTCTGGTCGGCCACCTCCAGCGGCCATCCGCCACACCTTTGCTACCATCTCGAAGCTCCTCCTCCGACGCACCTTCACCTGCAGCAGCTCCTCTGACAAAGCTTCCCCACGCATGCACGAAGGAGAGAGACAAAATCGTTTGTTTTTCTCTGTATTAAAAATTACGGTGAATGCCATTGCCGGATCCTATCCATTTATTTTCTGATTTGTTATATTACATCGAATTTGCATGAACATCCCCTTATTCTTGATAAATTACTTATGGTTGAGTATCTCATAAATTATATAGAGTATGTCACGTTGATTACAGTGAACAAGGAATCTTTTATTGGAAATTAGTATTTACATTTGTTACCATTACCATGATCGTTATTTAATAGAATATTATATGGTGGTGATTTTGCATGTGAACACCTACATTAGTGATTAATTGTTTAAACTGAGAACTTATGTTGGAAATAAGTTGCATATGAACCTATTGAGATTCCCAAATAAAAGAGGCGCCACTCACGAGTTTAATAGGCTAATTCCTCCCTATGGAGACAACCTAACTATTTTCATGATTAAATTTTGAAAAATTAAATATTTTGATATTCTATTTTCCATCACAAAAGCTTTACAACTACACGTCATTTTATGTTTAAAATTTCAATGAAAGCATAGATCGACTTATCACCTATTTGATTAGAGGGAGCTCAACATGAGATAGAGGCATTGGATAGAACTCCTAAAGGACTACGATTGCAGTATCTCTTACCATCTAGGGAAGGCCAACATGATGGCTGACACCTTGAGCTGGAAGGCACCTGCCCACTTGGCAAGCTCACATGCACAGAGTTGGTAGCTCATGCAAGAGGTGGGGAGTTAGCAACCTTAGGAGCCACATGACACTGTGGGCAGTGATAGTGATGACATAGGCACGACCTGAACTCTTTGACCACATCATTATAGGATAAATGGTTGATCCATATCTGCAGATGCTACGAGATAGGGTACTAACAGGAGATCCCAAAGATTTCACTTTCACTGATGGGATCTTGCATATGAGGGGGCGGTTGTGTGTCCCTAGAGATAAGGAGTTATTGAGGGAGCTTTTGGCTGAGGCACACGAGTCCACGTTTACCACACATCCCAGGAACACCAAGATGTACCATGATTTGAGACATGACTTCTACTGGAAGGGTATGAAGTGGGATGTTGGGGAGTTTGCGCAGCAGTGTTTTGTATGCCAGCAGGTGAAAGCTATTGTTAAGCTTTTGTCGAGTTTTAAGGAAATTGTGTTGTAGTACAGTCAACAAGTAGCTCTCAAACAAATAAAATTTATAACTTAGAATCCACAATGGAGTCCATCGTTGAACACAGTGAGCAAATTTGGAATTCACAACATTAATCGCATTCAAAATAAATGAGTATAATCAATTGAGCATTCAGATAGATATTCAATGAATAATAGCCTGTCACATTATTTATTCAATGAAATCCAATGTATCTAGAGATTGCATGGAACAAAAAGAAAAGAAAATAAAAAACAATGGCAACTTAGATAACCACTAATCCTCTTAATCAAACATGCATGCAATTACTCATTCAAAATGCAAACTATAAACTAGAGTACTTAAATTATTCGACAGTAGCTCAAATAATGCTCAATTAGATGACTTAAAGTGCACAAGGCTCTCAAAGCCTTTCTCTTCTCTTTAGCTTCCTTTCTTTCCTTCTTCTCTTTAGCTTCTCTTCTTCTTCTGCTTTCCTTCTTCTTCTTCTTCCCGAGTCTCTTCTTCTCAGGCCTTCTCCTTCTACTTCTCAGGCCTTCCCTTTCAAACCATAGGAGAGCCAACATCTTTAGCGACTAAGTGTCACACAAGGCACAGCAACAGAGAGCAAAACCCTCCCCCACTCTCTCACAATTTCCTCCCTCTTCTCTCTCAGACCCTAGATGCAATCGGATCCATACTCGGGTTATCGGGTCATGTACAGCGTCCAGGGATACCGGCATGTGGGGTGACCAAGGAGTGAAGTAGGTTGGGTAATCGGATGCGAAGAGGGTAGTGAGCAACCCGACCCCTCGTGTGCTTGTGTGAATAGATGAAAGCACAAAATCAATATATGTGTTAACGATTGACCTTCACTCCACGAGGTGGGACTATCTTAGTCCCCTCCTTCGCAGATCTACAGCAGGACGTAGCTTCGTCAATTGGAGCAGTAGTAAGGTCCTTCTACCTAATTGAGGCTGCAACTGGGTATGTAGATGAAGCCTACATCACCTAAACGTGGAATCAAACTTCGATCTCAACAGAGCACGGCGATCAGAGTCGATGATGAAGGCGGCAACAGCGAGCGAAGCGAACACCTGAAAAACACAAGTACGACCTCTTAGCCTAATTAAAACATCTCAGGAGGATTGCTGCGGCATGGCGAAGGTGATGGTGGTAGTGGCATGCTATAAGGTCTGTGGAGGTTGGGCGAACGCGAAGAAGGTGGTCGGTGATGGGTGTGTTTGGGGGGTCATGTGAATGGATAATCCCCTCAATTTCTTATGGGGTTTGGTGCGAATGAATGAGGCAAAGCTTCTAGAGGTAATTTCCTAGAGTGCGGTGGTGTATGGAGTCAAGGAGGCCACGTCAGAGGTACGTCGGATGTGGTGAAGATGGAGAGGTTGAAGGCGAATGGTGAGTCAAATTAAAAGGTAGAGGGATTATGGAGATTAACGAGAAGATGTAGGAGAGGATGAGACCTAGTTTAGTAGACAAAAAGGGTAGGAGAGCATCATGCTTTGATTGGTTAGTCGCGGGTAAGATGATGTCTTCGCTGAGAGGGCAGCGAGGAACGAGAAGGTTGGAGAGGCTCCTCGCTGGTATTGTGAAGAGCGAAGGAAGGCAGTCCCGCTGCCTATGGTGTGTGGCAGTGGGCGAGGAAGTAGAGGGAGAGGACGTCGCCGAAGCTAGTTGGAGGAGGCCAGAGGGAAGAGTGTTGAACGTATTACGAATCGCTACGCTAACGTGTTCGGTTTTGGAAAACCTGTCGTTGTAGTTTGAAAGCGAAGAATTCGTGTTCAACAAATAAAATTTATACCGAAATTAAAATTCCGGGTCGAACACAGGGAGGTAGACGTTTGATTTAAAAACTACGCGTTTCGTTTTATTTGTCACAGAATAATTCAATTTAAAACTATCTAATTATTTACAATAAATAGAAGAGAGAGAGAGAGTAAGAGAGAAAGAGAATATTACACAGAGAAATCAAAATGAGATGTAGAATAAACAAGGAATTTTTCATTGAGGAGATTGTTCATTACAACTAGAAAGTATAAAACAATTACTCTAGAAAGCGATAAATTTACTCTAGAAAGCATTAAAAGAATGGAGGGAGAAATGTCCTCCTCGACGGTCGCTTGGAGGACAAGTAGATTAATCTAGAAAGCAGTAAATCTGTACTAGAAAGCAGTAAAAAGAATAGGGAGAGAGAAATCCTCCTCGACGATTGCTTGGAGGACGAGCCGGACGGGACGACGCCTGGACGAAGGAGAATGAAGCAAGACGAAGGAGGACGAAGCAGAAGAACGGGAATGGAGCAGCACGCCGTCGTCGTCGTAGGATCCACTTTCGAAGGGGAATGAAATTGGACTTTATCTTGCGAGAAGCATCCCGGGTGTAGGACAAGCTTCTCTTTAGCTTTGGAGGGGTAAAGAGGAGAAGGAAGGGATGAGAATTTCGTATGGAGGGGGTCTCCTTTTATACTTGCAAGGAGTGGGGGCAAAATGGACATTAGAAGTTCAAAATAATAAATGAGGGGTCTTTAGTGACAGATAAATCCATCACTAAAGCCCCAATGTGGGCGTAGCTTCTGCGCCCACGCCCGCCTGCTCAGCTTATCGTGCGCGCAACGGCTTTCCACGTTCGTCGATTTTCAACCGTCCGATCGTGAGATCGGACAGCTTAACACGCATCTCCGCCTGCTGCTGCGCCCGCTTGGGGCGTGCGATCGCGCGTGACAACGCTCGTTTAATCGCAGGTGAACGCTATTGGGCACGCGATGCCATCCGATCGCGATCTAATGCCTGCCCGTGCCCAATCGCTTGCGCCTGATTTGAGGCTCGCGGGACTCGATCCCACGACCTTTGCTTCGCCCGATGCTTCATCTCTACCGCGCTACGCCGTCGAGAAGGTCGCGAGGATGATTTTAAAACGTCGCATCCACAGCCGTTGGATCAAGATCCAACGGCGGAGAGGGGGCGGGTGCGTGGTCTTCATGGAATGTAGGCGGCCATTTGGGCGGCCGAGATGGCGCCACGTGGTGCCATCTTGGCCGTCCATCTTCTGGAAGTTGTAGATGGTGCCACGGATGTCGGATTGACTCGATTTTTGTGTCGTTGAGCTGCGATCGTCGATCCGAATTCATCCATATGGTCGGATTTTTCATCTGAAGTGAGGATTTTCACCATCCTGGCCCTTGATCTTCTAGGGTTCCTCGGTCACTATCTGATGCTACGGATGTCTGATTAGGGCGATCTTGGAGTCATTGAACTCCAATCGTCGCCCTGATCACATCTATATGGTTGGATCTTTGATCCAAGGCCCCGACAAAATGTTTGCCCTATCCAAGCACATAAAAGGAGAAAATTAACCTCCATTTTAATCAAATTACTCTAAATGCAAGATGATGCATGTTATGCAATATTTATATCATGAAATGCAATCCTATGCTTAAGAACATGCATAAATAGGCATTTTAAGTAGTGTAAATGTGTTTACATCATACCCCCTTACCTATCTTTTGCTAGTCCCTAGCAAAAAGTATATGCTATTTATAAAAGAATTAGGTTGGATTATTTGCACCTGAGTTATTTTCAATCATTAAGAAATTGTCTACTTAGGAACTGAACTTTCAAAGGCACAACAGCGCCCGGGTATCAGCCAAAATGCAGACCGTCTCAAGCCCTCTCCTTATTCAAAGAAAAATTTCTTTTTCTCTTTTTACTCTTTTCTAAGTTTTTTTGGATTTTTAAATTTTAGGGTTTAAGAGTGACTTTCTACGGCCATTCAACTCACCCAAGATTTGATGAGAACCCTAAGTTTTTAAGCATCTTATTGTGATTGTGATAGACTCGTTGACCGGCAATTAAAACAGACTTCGGATTTCTACGCCTCTAGGTGACCTCAAAAAGACTTCTGCCTAAAGGTGTATCTTTACAACCGGTAGCTTTCTCCCTACTTTTATTTTTTTATGGGGTCAACACAAGGGTGAATCCAGTGTATATCTCCTCGGTTTATTCTACTTCTTCCTAAGTGTTTTGGGAATTTTTAGTGCATTTTCTGAGCTGGGTTCTGGACAACCGGTCGATGAGCTGTTACCATCGACAACTTGCCAGCCATACTCGTGCGGCGAAGTGTGGCTTATTTCTTTTTGTTCTTTTCTCCTTTTCTTTTTGATTTTTTTTTTATTTTAAATAGGTGGCTTCCCTGGTCTAAGATTTACCTAAGGGCAGGAAAAAGAGAAAGGTCCAGTGACTGGGCTCTGGACAACCTACCTATGGGCTATTACCCATGATAACTTGCCAGCCATATCACCCTAGAAGGTTCATTAGCTACCCAATTTCTGTTAAAATCGCCGAACAACGAGTCAGTGCAAAGAAAGTGTGTAGATGCTTAAGACTCAAAATTCCCTCAAATCAGAGGGCGGGTTGATAAGTCATGTACTTATCACCCAAACTTTATTTACTCTAATTAAAATAAAATTCAAGTTGGCGAGAACTCGAAAAACAAATCCACATTTTAGTGGATACACGGGCTGATTAAGTTCAAAGACCTGAAGGGTCTTTGTGTTCAGATCTTAATGTAGTATTTCTTAAGATTGAAATTTTTCTTAAACCCAAATTCTCTTTCCTAATTCTGATTTTTTTTTATATAATAAAAAGAAAATAAAATAAATCTACGGAGCTGACGAATGAATTCAGAGATAAATATCCACCCCCCCATGCCTATCTAATGCAATGTCCTCATTGTATTAAAAAGACATAAAACAGAGTGGAAAAGCGTAGAAAGCACCTGAATTGCGTGAATGTCAGGTCCGCTCCGAGATGAAAACGAAAAAGAACTGTATATGTGCTGAGTTTAGTGCCTTCAGTTAGGCACACTATACAAGGAAAGAAATGAAGAATTCACAAGTGCGGGTCAGAATTAGAATAAACAGAAGAATCCTCTGACCTATCAACAAAGGTCCACAGATGTGGACCAGATTGTGGTGCAGACCCACACCCCATAATCGAGAATATCTTAGGTTCTGGATAAAAATTACCCAAAACCTAAAATCAGAATGTAAGCTGGGTCGGGCCTGCGATTTATGAGGATGCAACCCAAGACCAAAAAGTCGGGTTACAGAGGATTGAAGCTCAAAAGGATAATCGTTGAATGTGTGCTTGAGTTGAACATCCTCGAAAAATATGTCGTAAGGGTTCTGATTTGATGGTTTAAGCTTAAAAGGAACCCTTTGACTCAATCTTCTATTTCCTCCAAAATTAACTTCCCAAATCTAAACTTCCCAGCTCCTATCCTCCTCATTCAGCATATCAAATTCCAGGACCTCTTGTATATTCATCACCCCGTCTGAAATCTCCAAGTCTAAATGATGTGGCAGAATCAAAATTGACTTAGGTCTAATTATCTCAGAATTAGAATCATCAATAAGCTCAACAGGGTGTAACTGATAATCAGGGCATTGAATTGATTCCGCCAGAAAATGTGATTCAGGATCCGTAATGTGTGCCCTAATAAGATCAGTGTCCTCAGTTATTGGGCTATCAAATGATCTATCAGATTCCTCAGGCCCAACCATCTCACAGAAATCATGTTCAGAAAACTCGCATAAGACTTCACAACTTGAATCTTCACCATCAGGATCCGTATCAATGTATGTCCCAAAATCATTTGTCACTTTCTGTTCCAAGGAGACATATGTTTCCTCGTAACCCGACTTAGGGATCTCAGGTGAAGAAATCAGATCATCCTTAATTGGTTATTTTAATTCAATCTGGTCAGCCTCGTAACACGTGTCCCCCCCAACAGGTGCTTGAGCGGGTTCTGTCATTGGCTTTCCTGAAGAGGGTTCATCCTGGGAATTATTCCAAGATTAAATCAAAGCAACCACGAATCTCATCCTCAATTTCGCTAATTTCCCAAGTAGAAACTCACCCGGGTTCTTATCCTTAGCATCCTGGAGCCAATCCAACAAAGACTTATTCAAATCATCAATCATTTCAATCAGGGGCTCCAATCTCTCAATGCAAGGTATTGGCTAAACTTCTAAAGATTGTATGATATTCCTCAAGTTAGCTAGAACCTTATCTTGATCCTGGTTAACCTGAACCAAATGAGTTAGTTCAGGGTTGGGCGGGTTAGGGCTTAATGGAGGGGAATTAACAAATTGAGATTCGTTGTACCCTTCCTGATAATAGGTCATTTCAGATTGTTGAAAAGATGGTGATGACCTAAAGGCAGTGAAATCAGAGGATGGGTAAGGATCGGTGTATCCTTCTTGATTGTAGATCATATTAGGTTGTGCATGAAAGGAAGATGATCTATAATCGATGTAGCTCTGAGAAGGATAGAAATCAGAATCAAAGTGTTCAGGGTTAGACCCTAAACACGGGGGTCCGGAATTGTATCCCCAATCTGAATTATCCCAACTATCTGATGGTTGATTACAATACGAGTTGGGATAATCGTCATGTTGAGGATAATTCACAACAAGAGGGAAAGAGCGGGAATGCGTGAAATATGTGGAAGAATTCATGAGACACGGGAGGAAGAAAGGTGCCCTGCAATACAAACAATCAAACCTGTCCTAAAATGGGTTAGCCTATAGACCTACAGACTCCTAAAACCCGTCTTGAGATAAAGGAATGATTTGATCTACTTCTGCCTGTTCAATCCGACCAGTTAGAAGGAGGGACTGGGGAGAAGGTTCTTCCTTCAGCTTGCGCCTTCGGTTCCTAGTGTACCCCCCAGCCGCGATCGTTTGACTCTGCTCCCCTAGTTAGACATCAGATTGAACAGTAGAAATAGACTAATCGAAAATAATCTCGTTCTGGGTTCTGAAGAGCAAGTCCAATCCTTAAGGCCAATGTCTACTCTGTTTTATTTAGGGCTAGGTTTGAATGTGCTTTGGAATGTGATGGGCCCTTTAAATGGGTTGTGCACTTAATAATTGATTGATTTATGTGTGCATGCACAACCAGTGGTCTTCAAGCAAGATTATTTTTTTCATGTGGTGAATTTTAAGGTTCAAATCTTGCTTAGTAGCTTTAAGGATTCAACTTTAGGTGTTTTCAAATAGGTTTTTCGTTGGCACACCAGGTTTTGCAAGCACAAGTGAAGATGTTTTCCTTTAAAGCGTAAAAAGAATGTGGAGTGCCTGGTAAATCCCTAAGATTTGAACCTAATTGGTAGCTACTTGATGAGTTTATTTTATTTGAAGTGGTGTGGCCCAATCAACTCAAATAATTGGCCTGTTGCACCACTTAATTAGGCACACAAATGATTACCTAATCTGATTTCTACTCAATTATGTGTTTGAATGTGTGTACCGGTTCCTGAGGTCGATTTACCGGTTGAGTTTGAAAATCAGATGAGGTTGTGTACCTCTTTGAGATTTTTTTAATTTTTTTCTTTCTTTTTAATATGGGGGTTGGGGTGAGTATGGGTGTCAAACAACAAACAATCTAACCTTAGAGTTTATAAAAATACCTAGGTTGATTGATGTTTGAATTATTATGTTGTGGAATGAAATCTAATGGGTGGGAGGTGGGGGACAACTCACAAAACCTTCTACAGCATTTTACTTCGATCTACCGCTTTTGCCTATCTCGAAAGATTACCTGCAATCACAATAAGAAAGGAGAAAAGTGAGGAAAATGATTTGTAAGTTAGAAAACGCGAAGAGAAACCAAAGAGCGTTGCCTCCCCGGCAACAGTGCCAAAGTGTTGAACGTATTACGAATTGCTACGCTAACGTGTTCGGTTTTGGAAAACCTGTCGTTGTAGTTTGAAAGCGAAGATTTCGTGTTCAACAAATAAAATTTATACCGAAATTAAAATTCCGAGTCGAACACAGGGAGGCGAACGTTTGATTTAAAAACTACGCAATTCGTTTTATTTGTCACAGAATAATTCAATTTAAAACTATCTAATTATTTACAATAAATAGAAGAGAGAGAGTGAGTAAGAGAGAAATCAAAATGAGATGTAGAATAAACAAGGAATTTTTCATTGAGGAGATTGTTCATTACAACTAGAAAGCATAAAACAATTACTCTAGAAAGAGATAAATTTACTCTAGAAAGCATTAAAAGAATGGAGGGAGAAATGTCCTCCTCGACGGTCGCTTGGAGGACGAGTGGATTAATCTAGAAAGTAGTAAATCTATACTAGAAAGCAGTAAAAAGAATAGGGAGAGAGAAATCCTCCTCGACGGTTGCTTGGAGGACGAGCCGGACGGGACGACGCCTGGATGAAGGAGAACTAAGCAGGACGAAGGAGGACAAAGCAGAAGAACGGGAACGGAGCAGCACGCCGTCGTCATCGCGGGATCCACTTCCGAAGGAGAACGAAAATTGGACTTTATCTCTCGAGAAGCATCCCGGGTGTGGGACAAGCTTCTCTTGAGCTTTGGAGGGGTAGAGAGGAGAAGGAAGGGATGAGAATTTCGTATGGAGGGGGTCTCCTTTTATAGTTGCAAGCAGTGGGGGAAAAATGGACATTACAAGTTCAAAATAATAAATGAGGGGTCTTTAGTGATGGATAAATCCGTCACTAAAGCCCCAACGTGGGTGCAGCTTCCGCGCCCACGCGTACCTGCTCAGCTTCTTGTGCGAGCAACGGCTTCCCACGTTCGTCGATTCTTAGCCCTCCAATCGCGAGATCGGACGGCTTAAGACGCATCTCCGCCCGCTGCTGCGCCTGCCTGGCGTGTGCGATCGCGCATGACGCCGTGCGTTCAATCGCGCGTGAACGCTATTGGGCGCGCGCGGTCGTCCGATCGCGATCCAATGCCTGCCCGTGCCCAATCGTTTGTGCCCGATTTGAGGCTCGCGAGACTCGATCCCGCGACCTCTGCTTCGCCTGCCGCTTCATCTCCGCTGCGCTACGCCGTCGAGAAGGTCGCGAGGATGATTTTAAAGCACCGTGTCCACAGCCATTGGATCGAGATCCAACGGCGGAGAGGGGGCGGGTGCGCGGTCTTCATGGAATGTAGGCGGCCATTTGGGCGGCTGAGATGGCACCACGTGGCGCCATCTTGACCGTCCATCTTCTGGAAGTTGTAGATGGTGCCACAGATGTCGGAATGACTCGATTTTTGTGTCGTTGAGCTGCGATCATCGATCCGAACTCATTTGTGTGGTCGGATTTGTCATCTGAAGTGTGGATTTTCACCATTCTGGCCCTTGATCTTCTAGGGTTCCTCGATCTCTATCTGATGCTACAGATGTCTAATTAGGGCGATCTTGGAGTCGTTGAACTCCAATCGTCGCCCTTATCACATCCATACGGTTGGATCTTTGATCTGAGGCCCCGACATAATGTTTGCCCTGTCCAAGCACATAAAAGGAGACAATTAACCTCCATTTTATTCAAACTACTCTAGATGCAAGATGATGCATGTTATGCAATATTTATACCATGAAATGCAATCCTATGCTTAAGAACATGCATAAATAGACATTTTAAGTAGTGTAAATGTGTTTACATCAAGGAGTTTTTGGTGAAGAAGTGCGGCCAAACCAAGCTAAGTTGAGAAGGCAGAAGTTCTAGAGCTTAAATAGAGCTCCAAAGAGGGTTCTAGATAAGGAAAGAGCTCTGATTTTCTCTTTAGGAAATTAAGAAGCACCCATTGATTTTGTGCATTTGCATGCACGAATCAAAAGGTTTTAGGAGTTAGGATTTGTCCCAATAAGTTTGTCAAAGTGTGAACATCAATCCCATAAAATTTGGTGGGATTTGATGAAGATTTGATTGTATTATAAGAAGGTCAAAGTCAACCCGGAGGTCGGTTGACCTCCAGTGGCAGCAGGGCCCTTTTTGTGAAGAAGACAAGAAAGTTGGGGGGTTGTATTCCATTAAATCAAAAGGTAGGGACCTTTCTGAAAGAAGAAGAATCTGACTAGACTGAAATGCAAACTAGGTCAAAATGATCTCTGATTGGGCCCAAATTTTAGTAAAAACCTAATTTTGACCCAAAGAATCTCATGGTGAACTTAGACTTTTATTTTGACCAAGGTTTACTGGGTAATTTACGTAGAAACCTAAATTAAGGTAACTTCTTGTTTGAGACTCAATTTTTGGTCAAAATAGGTTCAGATGGTAAAATCAAAGATACCAAACCTTATGGAATATTATTATATGATTTTTAGAAGGTTTAGATGAATTTTATTCTGACCAGAAACTCTGTTAATTAAGTTGGTCTGAAATTAGGGTTTCGGGTGTCTATTAATTCTCGAAATGTGTGAAAACCTATTTTTATCTGTATGAACCCTCTTGTTAATCATTAATGCTCATTTGACCTTAGTCTAACCCTTAAGAAACCCCATGATTGTTCTGCATTTAACATCTTCTATTAAAATTGCAGATTTAACTCTAATTTAATGCACTCTTCTCAGAAATGATCTTTAGTGAGTTATGACTCTCTAGTGATTATGTAGGAGCATTTGTCTATTGATTCTTATTAGTTAAAGCTAGTTATGGCTGATGACGTTATCACCAAAAGCCAAGCACTAGAGGTCTGCAAAACTGTTATAGCCACTTCCTGTCCTAGAGTGGAAGTGGAAGAGTGTCACTATGGATCTGGTAGTGGGGTCACTAGTTACACAGCGGGGACATGATGATGTTTGGGTTATAGTGGACAGGTTAACAAAGACAGTGCGATTTTTTCCAATCTGAGTCACCTTTGGACCAACATAGTTATCATAGCGCTACATCAGGGATGTGGCGCATCTTCACGAAGTTCCTTACGAGATCATATTTGCCAGAGATACCCATTTCACTTCCTAGTTTTGTACAAAGTTCCAATTGGCTGTGGGGACTCACTTGAGATTCAGCACTGCTTACTATCCCCAAATCGACGTACAGCCAGAGCTCACCATCTAGACCGTTGAGGACCTTCTGTGTGCCTATGTAGTAGACTAGAGAGGCTCCTCGGAGGAGCATTTTCCCCTGGCAGAATTTGCATACAACAACAGCTATCTTTCGAGCATTAGAATGGCACCTTATGAGGCACTATATGGGCGGAAGTGTATGGCTCCCCTGAGTTGGGTTGAGGTTGGGAACAAGTGGGATGTTGGTCCTAGATTAATTCGCCAAACGAAGGAGGTGATAGAGCAGATTCACTGGCGACTCTGTATTGTCAAGAGCAGGCAGAAGAGTTACGCTGATAGGAAGCATCGGGAGGTACCGTTTGAGGTTGGGGAGATCATGTCTTCCTTTGTGTTTTGCCCATGAAGGGCTTACAGTGATTTGGGGTGAAAGGGAAGCTCACATCGAGATTTATGGGACCTTTTGAGGTCTTGGAGCAGGTAGGACCCGTTGCTTACCAGCTTGCCCTTCCACCCTAGCTATCAGATGTGCACGACGTTTTTCATGTGTCTAACCTCAGGAAATACATCGCCGATCTCAACCACATTTTGAGCCACGTGAGTGTCGAAGTAGGAGATAACCTGACCTACCCAAAGAGACCTATATAGATATTAGATAGACCCATCAAGACCATAAGATGGAAGGAGGTGCCACTGGTAACGGTCTTGTAGAGGAGCCAATGACATGAGGAGGCAACTTGGGAGCTTGAGGTGGCAATGCGGGATCAGTACCCAAAACTCTTTGAGGGTACGTGTTTACGTGCTAAATCGAGATTTTAAAATCACTTCATTGCAATATAGCTGAAAATAACACGTGAACAAATATAATTTATAACTTGAATGTAAATCCAAGGTCGAACACAGAGAGCAAGTGTCACAATTAATCTCAAGATCACAATTTAAGCACAAGATAACAATATTTAATGAGAAATTCAAGAAATAATAATGTGTAGATAATAGCAAATGTCAATAGTGCAAAAAGAATAGTGTAAAATGGTGATTTGAATCACCAATTACCCTAATTACAATAATAGCAAATATCTCAACAGTATCAACCAAATTTATTCCACGCAAGCTAAGTGCACAGTGAACTATGTCAGACAGATCAGACGATGGAGCTTTCAATCAGATGGCTTTAACTCTTCTTTGCTACAGTGCCAAGAGAGCACTCTTCTTCTTCCTTTTCTTTATCTTCTTCTACTTTTCCTTTTCTTCTTTCTTCCTTAGGTTTCCTTCCTTCCTCACGGCTAAGTGTTCAGCCAATGCATACAGGAGCAAAACCCACCCTCCCCCCCACTCTCTCTCTTTTCTCTCTTCCTCCTCCTCTCTTTCACTGAAACCAGGAAATCTGATCGGGTATCCAGGTCAAGTGTGTACTCGGGTCCATGGTTGCTGGCATGGGTTGCAACTGAGGAGTGAAGGCAGGTATACAGGTCGGGTGAGAAGGGTAAGGAGGACCTCATCCTCGTGTTCTGAGGCAATAAGCCCAGAACATGAATTCAACTTATTCGGCCTCAACGCTTCACCCACTTATGATGTGGGACTAATCCCACAGCTTTTCTCCTCGCACATGGCTGTGAGTTGCATGAGGTGTCTTCGTCTAATTCACATAGGAGCTATGGTCAATCACTCCAATTGACCAGGAGAAGGTGTTTGTGCTTCGATTCCACATCACCTAGGACTCGCACCTAGAGCTGGGATCTCAGGAACACGGTTGGAGCTTGCTTGGAGCTACTTCAATAATGGCAGCAATGGTCGGCAACCCTGAAACACAAAGTCTTGCCTGGCGGCCTTGTCAGAGAAGCTCAGTAGGATCGCGAAGATGTGGCAAAGGTGTTGTTGGCATTGGCATGCTGCGAAGGCGGTCGGAGATGATTAGCGTAGGTGAAGGAGGTTGGAAATTGATGGGTTGTTCGATGGCACGTTTGTGTGGGTTGAAGGGCTAATCTGCATAGGGGTTTGGTTCGTGGGGTGGTGAATGGTGGAGTGTAGCAGGCTGTCGTGGTAACCGGAGGTATGCTAGAGATGGGGGAGATGATGACGGAGCGGACGACTCGGAGGTCGAAGCTGACGTTTGGAAGTGTGAAGGGAACCAGTAGATGATGAGTAAAATGGAGTGCCTAACGGATGAAGACAAGGAGGAGGAAATACCAGTTGTGATAGGCCAGCACTGGAGCAGGAGAAGGCTCCGAT
Organism: Thalassia testudinum; assembly: GCA_037157565.1. Classification (NCBI taxonomy): domain Eukaryota; kingdom Viridiplantae; phylum Streptophyta; class Magnoliopsida; order Alismatales; family Hydrocharitaceae; genus Thalassia; species Thalassia testudinum. Next base: position 118,540,036 of record JAZHRO010000014.1, read on the forward strand.
CAGGGAGATGGGTGAGGAAGACAGATGACGGAGACACCTACTAGTATTGCAAGGTGAGGAAGAACTTGAGGAAGACAATCCCACTGCCTATTGCATGTGGCGATGGGTGAAGAAGGCAGAGCAGGCTGGAGAGAGATAAGAGAAGAGGACTTGGGCCTAAATAGTTGCTAAAGGAAGAGGGAATGCCAAGGAGGTCCTTTATAGGCGAAAGAGCGAGCTTCAAAGCTTGGAAACCAAGCTTTGAAAGCTTGAAAATCATGGAATAAGTTTAGGATTTCCAAGAGTTTGGATGAACTCTTGGATGAGATTTGGAAGGCAAGACCTGCCTCAGATTGAAGAGCAACTCCTCAAGAATCTTCCTTCCAAATTTGGAAGGATTTCGTCATGAAATCAGGGAGAATCTCTTGATTGAAGGTCAGCGGTTCATGGGTTCACATGGTAATGGCGGCAGGGGCATTTCTATGAGGAAGATGAAGAAGTTAGGGAGGTTTTTGTAATAATTTCAAAAGTTGAGCGATTATTTGAGAGAATAAGAGTTGGACTAAAATGCAAACCAGGTCGAAATAATCTTAGATTGGGCTCAAATTTTGGCACAAACCTAATTTAAACCCAAGAAATCCAATGGTTAAGTTGGATTTTGGTTTTGACCTCGTTTGACTAGGTAATTTATGTAAAGACCCAAATTAAAGCAATAGTTTGTCTGTGACTTTATTTTAGGTCAAAATGAGTTCTGATGGTTAATTCAAAGATGCTAAACCATAGAGAATATTTTGCTATAAATTTTAGATGGTTTATGCAAATTTTATCTTGAAAATAACCTTAGTTAATTAAGCGGGTCAGTTTTTAGGGTTTCAGATGTCCATTAATTCATAAAATGTGTGAAAACTCATTTCTGTCTGTATGGATCCACTTATTAGGCATTAATGACTAAATGACCTTTAATAAACCCTTGGCATACCCCATGGTTATTCTATATTTGTGATAAGATGGTAAAATTGCATAAATAACCCTATTTTCATCTTTTCTTCATAAAATAATTCATCCTGCTCAAGAGACCTTCTGACTGATATGTAGGAGCTTTTATTGAATTTATATGACCAAATTGAGCTAGTTATAGCTCATGATGGTGTTCCCATATACCACCATGCCTAGCTTTTGCTACTCCCTTAGCAAAATTCTATGAATCAAACTAGTTATCTAGGTCGGATGTAACTGTTAAGATGCCCTACTAAGCCGCATCTCTAGCAATCAAATCTTAATACCAACAATAGGCCTAGAGGTACTCAAGTACCAACCCAGATCCAGACCTAACTAGCTTTTGCCTCAGTCTGCCACGAAGGTTTCTAAGGCCCATAGGAACTAACCGAAGTGTTTACAAGATCGTTGAATTGGGTTTTAAGAATATCACATTGCAATATAGCCGATAGAGCGTTCAAAACAAATATAATTTTATTACTTGAATTTAAAGTACGAGGTCAAACATAGGGAGCAAATTAGTGTTTAGAAATCAAGATCACAATTAAAAGACTATGCAATAATATCAATATCACAGTGCAAAAATATAGGAGTAAATTTAGAGCACAACATGCTAGAGAATTCAATGTATATGAATTAAACTCAAAATTGGATGCCTGATTTGTGAATCAGATGTCTTAAAATGATGATGCCATAATGCTTTTCTTCTTTCTCTTTCTTTGCTCATTGCGTTTGGCTTCTATCTTCTTTAGCTTTCCTGTCTTAGCCCTTGGTTTTCTCTGCCAGCTTCTTCTTCTTTAGCTTTTCTCTTCTTCTTTCTCTCTCTGCCAGCTACCTTTTTCCTTTGCCTTGGTAGCTTTTTTCTTTCAACTTCTTCTTCCTTCAGCTTCTTCCTTCCCTTTCTTTCTCTGCCTCAGCTTCTCTGCATCCTTGCCTTCTCCTTCCTCTTCTTCAGCTTCGCTTCTCCTCCTCTTCAGCCTGTAGAGCAAAACCTACCGCCTACCTATGCACACTCTCCCTTCTTTTCTCTCTTAGGTTTTGCTCTCCCAAAGCCACATGTTTCTCTGGTAATTGTTTCGGGTACGTACCTGGGAGCAGGCCCACCGACGTGAGGTGGTGGGTGAGGAGTGCAAGTCGGGTCGAGTCAACCAAATCTGTGGGGCATGGTAGCAGACGAGGCCGTGAGAGGGGGAGAGAGGGACCTCACCCCATGAGTTGGAGGTGATAAGCCACTAGCAAGAAATCAATTTATGCAGGTGCTGCACCTCTTCCAATTACGTGGTGGGACTATCTTCCCACCTTCTTCGCGTGCACCTGCGACAAAAGTGTTCCTTCGATTGTAGCCACTGCTACTACCCTTGACACTAATTGATAGCCTGGAGTCATGCACGAAGATGTTCCATGTAGCCTGGGACAAAGACTTGGAGCTGGTGAGCGCACTTGAAGCTTGCTTCTAGCTCTACGCCAATGGTGAACCACGCCTGTACCTGAAATCACCACAACGGCCTCGCGGCCACGTCAGAACATTCAGGAAGCTTCGTCGAGGCACGGTGAGTGTGCTGTGGTGGTCGGCGTGGCGTGGGGAAGCCTGTGAGAGCGTGCCTAGGGCACACTGTGTGCGTATGTGTGGGTGTGTTCGAGGGTGCTTTTGTGTGAGTGGAGGAGTGAATGAAGTGAGGGGTTGTGATCAAGGAGTCAAGGCGGAGGTCATAGGGTGGTTGGCGAGGTGGATGGAGGTGCGGAGCGATGAGGGCACCTCTCCAGAGGCATTGCCGAAGGTGGAGGAGATGATGGTGGAGTGTGGTAGTAGTCGATTTAGGGAAATAAAGAGGGCTAAAGGAAGTAGAAGGTGAAAGGGACTTTGCTAGAGTAATAGTGGATGAAAGGAAGGCGAGGATGGCGTTGGGCATGTATTGCTGACACCGAAGATGAAGATGCTCAAGGACGGACGGTCGGCAAGGATGAAGGGGAGACGAGGGCATTGACGGGTGCTGTGCAACGTGGATGAATGTGAGGAAGAAGAACTTGCCACTGGTATTGTGGTCAGGCGACGAGGAAGATCAAGGAAGGTCACCAGAGCTTGATGAGCGAACTGGCTGGAGGAGGAGAGATGAATTTGAGGGGGCTTCCCGATCAATTTCAAGCTTAGGAGAGTCGGGGCGAGCTGGGGCTCCTTAAATAGATCTCTAGCAGGGGATTTGTGCTTAGAAGCCAAGCTTCCAAGCAAGGTAAGGTCGTCGGAGTTGGAATGTTCAAAAGACCCAAATCTCTCATGCGCTCGCATGACAGATTGGGTACAAATCATGGATCACTAATGGGTTCATAATGGAGGAGATTACTCAGAGAATCTCCCTTCCAATTTTGGGGGGGATTCTCTGAGCAATCAAGGAGAAATCACCTTCTAAAGCTCGTCGGAATTGGATTCCTCCGCTATAATGGTAGAGGGACCTATCTGTGAAGATAATAAGAAATCTAGGGGGCTGATTGCAAAGGTTTTCGAAAGATAGGGGTAGAAATGTAATCAGGTTGGACCTATTTGCAAAGTGGGTCAAGATGAGTTCCCCTTAGGTCCAAATTTTGGTAAAAACCTAATTTGAACCTATGGGATCCATTGGTGAAGTTGGATTTTGGGTTTGACCATGTTTGACTAGGCAATTTATGCAAAAACCTAATTTAGGGTAAATGTCTGTTTGAGACCCCTTTTTAGGTCAAAATGGGTTCCAATGACCAAATTGAAAGTTCTAAACCCTAAAGAATATTTTTCTATGATTTTTAGAGGGTTTAGGTTAGTTTTATCCTAAGCAATGCCTTGGTTAATCAAGCGTGTCTGTTTTAGGGTTTCAAGAAGTCATTTAATTCACAGGGTACGCACAAAGCCTTTTCTGTCAAATCCAACCAACTTTTTATCTTGTTAAGACCTTTTGACCTGTGTTTAGCCCTTGAGAAAATCCGTTGTTGTAATGCAATGGTAAAATTATAGTTTTACCCCTTATTTCTTACTTTTCTCTCAAAAATGTTATTCAGTGAATTATGACCTCCAATTGGTTATGTAGGAGCTTTTATTCTCTTCATTGGGTCAAAATGAGCTAGTTAGGGCTCATGATGGTGTTCCCATCATACCCCCATGCCTAGCTTTTGCTAGTCCCTTAGCAAAATTTTAAGATTTTAACTTTGATTCTAGACCATGAGTTCCTTCATGTTCAAAATTATGATGTGTGCTTTTTTTTCTATTAGGTTAGAGTGCCAATAGTAGACCTAGAGGTACTCAAGTGCCAACCAAGATCTGGACCTGACTAGCTCTAGCCTCAGTCCGCCGCGAAGGCTTTTAAGGCCTACAGAAACTATCCTAATGTTCGTTTGACTCTGCAGTTAAAGCACCGGTGCTTGTAACATATTTTAGCCTCGGTTCAGTTTGAAGTGCATTTTTGTAAGAGATAGAAGAATTTTCTTTGTTTGGAGAGTTTTCTCTCTCTTTTTATTTCTAGCTTCAGATTGGCTTCTCAACATGATTTGTATTGGATTCCTAGTCCCCATAACTAATCCTCGAAGGGTCCTTGGCAATCGATGCTTCACGATAGCACCGTCCATGGCAACCCCCAGAACCGTAGCATTCGAGATTTCAAGATAATCCCACCCATGGAGTTCTGTAGCTAAATCCAGACCCTGGCAATCGACATTTTGTGATAGTGCTGCCCATGGCATCTGAACCAGCACAGGGTGCTTACATGCCCCAAGTAGGATATGTAAATATCCTAGGAGACAAGCACCGAGGAGATGATATGTTATTATGCATCTTCGAGGGGAATTTCCCACCTCTCCGCACCGGGAACTCATCCAAATCAACTTGTGTTGATCGGCCGCTGCTAATCTAGGCGACTCTTTCAGAACAGTTTGAATGCATTTGCATGATTTTGATACTTATGTGCACTGAACTGGATTGTGTGTAGATTGGGGTGCTTAGGTTACCGAGTCCCGCAAACCATAGGTCAGCTAGCAAGGCCAAATACTCCTTAAGCCTTAAACCTAATACTTAAACTTCGCATTTTCCCCAACCTATTGAGGACTATCCGGATCTTAGTAGACACTTGAATTTTTAAGCTTAGGAGTATAACCCAAGAGGACTAAGATCAGCATTTCTACTAATCTCTTCTGTATTTCGTTAGAGCTTTTTTCCTTTCATTTTTTTTTTCTTGATACGGTCTAGAACTCAGTTAATCCCTTAATTTCTTACCAATGACTATCTCTTTTCTTTTCAACTTGTGCTCCTTTTTTACTTTTTTCACCTCTCCCATTTTTTCTCCTTAAGATTTGTTTAGCCTCAAAATTTTCTCTCCCTTCAGAATTTTTTTGTTCTTTTTCAAGAATTTCTTTTCATTTTTTTGTTATTTTTGTGATATGTGATTTTTTTGATGAAACCTTTTCTTGTGAGATGATTTTCATGGCATTTTCACTTTCATACCCCCCATGCCTACGATGTGCAATGTCCCCATTGTAAATTAGGTAGGTTCAAATTTAGCTTAGTTCATTCATTAGAATAGGTTCTGGGTGGGCGAACGGGTCGAGGTGACTGTTGCGAATGATTTCAAACTCGGGTACGGGTACCTAAGGTGGGGTCCACTATTTTAATGGATGAACCCTAAAGTGCAATATGAATTCAGCATAGGAATGTTAAGAAAGGTTTCGGGTTTTTCAAAAATGATAGGTTGCCTCCCGTTAAACGTTGAGTTTTACGCCATCGGCTGGGCACAATGAGCTCAGGGAGAATGGAGGGTAAAGGATGTCCTAGCCAAATTTGTATCGGTAAGGTCAATGAACGGTTTGAGTCTTTGACCGTTCACGGCGAAAGGTTCTGAATCAAGGCTGAGTGGACTGATCTCGATGGCTCCATTTCTGAAGATTCGTCAAATGAGGTAAGGTCCGATCCATTTTGATCTTAGTTTTCCTAGGAACAATTTGAGTTTGGCATCGAAGAGTAGGACTTTTTGACCAAGGTGAAAGATCTTTCTGGATATGTGCTTGTCGTGAAAGGCTTTAACCTGCTCTTTGTAAATTCGTGAGTTCTCATACGCGTCGTGGCGTAATTCATCAATCTCACTCATTTGGAGCTTTTTGTGGGTTCTTGCCTTAGAAAGATCTAGGTTGTAGGTCCGTACTACCTAATAGGCTTTGTGCTCCAATTCGATGAGGAGGTGACATGCCTTCCCGTACACCAATCTGAAAGGAGACATACCTAATTAAGTTTTGTGGATGGTCCTCTAAGCCCACAAGGCTTCCGAAAGTCGGGATGACCAGTCTTTCCTGTTAGATCGAACAGTAACATGGAGGATTTTCTTGATCTCTTGATTTGATAGCTCAGCTAGACCATTAGTTTGGGGGTGGTAAGGAGTAAAGATTTGGTGTGACACACCATATTTGGTCATTAGTGACCTAAACTGAGCATTAGTGAAATGGGTCCCTCCATCAGAGATTATAGCACGTGGAATCTCGAACCACGAAAAGATGTTCTAATGAATGAATTTGATAACCACCTTATGATCATTGGTTCGGGTCGGAATGGCTTCGATCCATTTAGACATGTAGTCAACAGTGAGTAGAATGTACTCGAAGCTGTCTGAAATAGGAAAGGGTCCCATAAAATCAATCCCCTAAACGTCAAAGATTTCGCATGCGAGAATCAGCTGTAAGGGCATCATATCACGATGGCTCAAGTTGCCTAAGGTCTAGAAATGAGTGCATGCCCAACAGTGATTGTATGCATCTTTGAAAATCATGGGCCAATAGAAGCCGCACTGGAGGACTTTTGCTGTGGTTTTATGACCTGAGAAGTGTCCACCGCATGCCTGGTCATGGCAAAAGGACAAGATGTCCTAAATTTTCGCTCCCATGACCCATCATCGAATGATTTGATCAGCATCGATGCGGAAAAGATACGGGTCTTCCCAGAAGTAATACTTATCATTGGAGAGCAATTTGTCCTTCTTCGCCTTCGGCTAATCGGATGGGATCTGATGTGATGCCAGGTAGTTTACTAGATCAGCAAACCATGAAAGCCCTGTACTGATAGTCAGGAGGTACTCATCAGGAAAATCTTCTGTAATGGATTTGGAAGTGTCAATAATATCAGAAGGAAGGAGGGACAAGTGATCAGCTACCACATTCTGTTTTACTGCTTTGTCGTGGATCTCGAGGTTAAACTCTTACAACAGCAAGATCCAGTGGATTAATCAAGGTTTCACATCCTTCTTCTCAAGGAGATGCCTCACAGCTGTGTGATCAGAGTAAATGATAACACAGGACCCCAGAAGATATGATCCGAACTTTTCCAGGGCAAATATTACGACTAGCTGCTCTTTCTCAATAACTGTGTAGTTACGTTGAGCCTCATCAAGTGTCTTGCTAGCGTAGTAGATGACCACGAGTTTCCCGTCAATTTTCTACCCAAGCACCGCTCCTACAGCGAAATCAAATGTATCGCACATGATCTCAAAGGGTTGAGACCAATCAGGGGACTATAGGATCGGAGCTTGGGTAACTCGATCACAGAGGATTTCAAATGCTTGAGTACATTCCTTGGAGATTTCAAAAGGAACATCCTTAGATAGTAGAGTGGTCAGGGGGCATGGGATTTTTGACAAATTAGGAATGCACCGATGGTAAAAACCAACGTGCCACAGAAAAGATCGAATGTCCTTGATCGAGCTAGGCATAGGGAGTTTGGAAATCAGATTTACCTTGGCTCGATCGACCTGGATGCCTTTTTCTGATATGAGATGTCCCAGGACAATTCCTTCAGGCACCATGAAATGGCTCTTTCCCCAGGAAAGAACCAGATTCATGTCAATGCACCGCCTGATGATCTGGACCAAGTGCAGGAGGAAATCGTCAAATGATTCGTCAAATATTGAAAAGTCATTCATGAAGACTTCTAGATAATCACCTACCATATATGAGAATATGGCAACCATGCACTGATGAAAAGTAGCGGGTGCATTGCAGAGACCGAACGACATCCTTTCGAATGCGTACGTCCCAAAGGGTAGGTGAAAGTGGTCATTTCTTGGTCCTCATGATGGATTGCCAGCTGGTTATAATCGGAGTATCCATCCAAAAAGCAGAAGAACCTATTTCCGCTAGTTTCTCGAAGATCTGATCAATAAATGGAAGTGGGAAATGATCCTTCTTTGTGGAGGTATTGAGTCTTTTGTAATCAATGCAGACTCTCCATGAATTTGCCACATGGGTCGGTATGATTTCTCTGGTTTCAGCCGTGATCATGGTGAGTCCTGCCTTCTTAGGCACAACCTAGATTGGACTCACCCATCGACTGTCGGAGATCAGGTAGATGATCCCAGCATCTAACCACTTCATGATCTCCTTTTTCATGACCTCCTACAGATTAGGATTCAGATGTCTCTACATCTCACAGGAAGGTCGTGTGCCCTCTTCAGTGTAGATACGGTGTGTGCAATAAGAGGGACTGATGCCAGTCAAATCATCGAGAGTCCATCCAATGGCTCTTCGATGTTGCTGGAGAACAGTAATTAGATGGGATTCCTGATCAGGTGTGAGTCTAAAGTTGATAATCACAGGAAACGTCTGATTGGAACCCAAAAATACATACTTAAGATGGTTAGGAAGAGGCTTGAGTTCCAAAACATGGTTATCAGCAATAGCGGGGTGTTCAGGGTGTGTTTCAGGAGCAAGGGAAGGAGTTATGGGTGTGTCTAAGTCAAGTTCAGACTCCTCTAATTGTGGGTTTTGATCCTCTTTTGGTTGATCAGAAGTAGTCGGGTTTTCCTCAATATATGGATCGTCAACCACAGCCTTGATATCACATATCTATTCTATAACACCGTAACTAATCCCTTGTTGGGCCTTAAAGATGCCAATCTTTAATGTTTGGTTCCTAAATTTCAGTTCAATTTGGCCCACCTCACAATTTATGTTGGCCCTAGCAATGGCCAAAAGGGGTCTCCCTAGTATGATTGGTGTATCCCTCGGATTTTCTGGAGCATCCATATCCAAGACTACAAAGTCCACCGGGAAATAGAAATCCCGAATCCGAACAATGACATCCTCAAGAACTCCTTTAGGTGACTTAAAAGATCGATCAGTGATGCATCCTCACCTCAACACAGTTAATTAAGTTAATTATGCTTAATTATGTGTAGAAGAATGTAACTTAGGTTAACTCAAATTTGTGTCGATTGAGTAGTATAGGGTCAAGTTAACTTAACATTTTAGATTTTATTTCTTTTAACTAGTTGAGTCTAGGTCGTTCGCTAGGAGGTATAGCTTATTCAGAATTCACCAATCAATCTAAGCTACTCGTAGAAGGTATAATTAAGTTTAATTTTAACAACATGAACTTTGCCTAATGATTTTAAATTTAAGAAATATGCAAAATTCCATAAGCAAACATATTTACACAAATGATCTTCTTTAATAACAATGAACATGTTTATCTCTATTTATTTCAAAGATATTAAGGCAATAGAAAGTTTTTCTAATTGAAATATGCCTTATTACAACATTAAACTCAAAAGGAATTAAAAATAATGCAAGAATTTAAACCATTTCCTTTCTTCTCTTTGTATCTTCAGCCTCTCTCTTTTTCTTCTTCTTCTTTTACCTTTCCTTCTTTCTTTCTCTCTTTCTCTTTTTACTTATTTCTTAATCTTCTCTTAATCTTTTCCTTATCTTTCTCTTTATTCTTTCTCTTATTTTTCTTAAGCTCTTCTCTTTCACAAGTCTTATTTTCCTTCTCTTTCTTTCTTCTCTGCCTTGTCTCTTCAGTGCCTGTTAACCCTTCCTTTCTCTTACGAACTCTCCCTGTCTTTCCTATGCTTCCTTTCCTTTGCTCCTTCTTCTTCTTTTAGCTTAGCATCTTCCTTAGCATCATTCCTTAGGCTTTCCTTAGCACTTCTCTTAAGCCCTTAGCATTTCTTCCTTCAGCACTTAGCCTTAGCATTTTTTCCTTCATTCCTTCTCTTTGTCTTCCTCTTAGCCTTAGTATTTTTCCTTAACCTTTCTTCCTTCTGAGCCAAACCGGGTTTTTTTTCTCTTCAACCAAAAATTAGCTTTTTTTTTATTGGTAGCTTGGACCATTCGGGGATACACACAACCCCTCTCAGGGTGAGACCAAACCCTACTAGGTCCAAGGCTAGTTCATTTAGTTCGGTTTATTTCCGGTTCAGAGTTTCGAGCCAAACCGACTCATGGCCTCTAAGGTCTCGTACATTCCCTCCCAGGGCCCACACTCGCACGCCGTAGGGGCACACACTCACAGGAACATACGTGCCCACACACACACACACATGCTCGTTGGTTCATTTGCGTCGTGTGCTTGTCGACTGAAGTGCCTATACAACAAAATAGTTTTATACCCATGCACCCATTCAAATCTACCCGAGGTGGGACTAACTTATCCCCTCTCAGACCAAACTTCAAACGACGATTCCCAATAGCCCAAAGCTCCATTCCAAGTAAATAAAAGCTTGTTGGAAAGCTCTTGAGTTGCTCTACAGGATTGAAGTGTTAATTTAATTCAAAGGGAAAGTTAGGCTCTTCGATTTGAAGGGTGAAGATTCTAGTTTTCTACGTTCATAAATGCCTGGAAAATGAGTTATTGGTAGTAAAGTCCAGAGATAGGACTTTGCCTTTCAGTTGAAATTCTAAATAGATTAGAAAGTGAATTCCACAGCTGCTGGTGTAGATATTAAGTTCTCAGTAGATTTAGGAAGTGTGCAGGAGCTCAAAGCTTCTCTAAAAGCTTTAGAACTTTGAATCAGACTTTGAAAAGACCTAACAGACAACTAAAGACCTATTTAATCGATTAAAACAAATTCTAGAGGTTGATATAACTCCATCTGGGCAAAATTTGCATTCAAATTTCATTGAACAGCTACGGTCAACAGTATGGGTTCAAAAAAATAACCCAAACTGGTAAAAATCAAATCCAATCAAATTATCTATCAGAGGTCGCTCAAATCTCTTAAAATCATTCACAATCATCTCAGAAACAATTTGAATCCATCAATTTGATTAATTGAATCCAGAAACAAAGAATCAAACTCAGGTTTGACTGTAGAACCTCAAGTTTTGACTTTCTAAATTAAACATTTTCTCAGGGAATTAACAACTTAGTTAATATCTCTTCAGTCTCAGGAACATGCTCAGACCTTTAGATAGGTGTTTTAACTGATGTTTCTAGGGTTTCAGGCTCATCGCCTAAGATGGAAAAGGTGTTTGTTCGTCAGAACAACCTAAGGGTTGTTATAATGATTTAAGCATGGAAATGAATTCAGTGCACAACACTGAAGCTTCTAGACCCATTAATTGCATCTTAAAACTAACTGTCAGACTTCTCCAACTATGCCAGAGTTGGAGAAGATGAAGACTCATCTCAAGCTCCAAACATTCAAATCTCAAATAAACAATCTCAACATAATCAGTGAACCTCAATTCATCGATTTGGAGCTTCACACCAAGTTCTACAGACTGAAGAACAGTTTTGAGTCGTCGGAGCTCATCGGAGCTCCGGTGAGTCTAGAAAAAGATAAATTTGTGATACAGAATGCAAAATTGTGCGATTAAAGATTTGAAAAGGTTCCTGAGGTCACAAGGAACCTCAAGAACAATTTAGTTCCTTCAATTGATCATTAGAATAAAGATTTAGTAATGAAATCAATTTTTGTAAAGTATGAGTTGGATTAAGCTCAAGACTTGTTTTCCCACTCAATTGAGTGGTTAAAACAAATCAACAGATGATTGCAATCATAAATATATATATAATTAATGATTTTAACAACTCTTTAGCTGCCATTGATAGCGAGCTTAATAGCTTAATTAAATTTGGGTGTTTAGGTTATATGTGGTATTTAATCGAATTAAAGTGAGGTTTAGGATCCTTTAGTGATGTAAAGATGATGGAGGACCCAATGAAGGTGGGGAATACGTCAACTACTACTGCCATGGACAGCAAGAGTAGTCGATGGAGGTGGAAGTGGTTTAGGTGATTTAATGATGAAATTAGTAATTAATGGCTACATAAATGATCATGGAAGATAGAAGAAGGTGGACAGTGACTTAAAAAGACAAAATTAATGCTCCTAACAAGCTCAAGGAGCTCACCGAAGTTGAGGAAGACAAAAGCTAAATCTAACATTACAGCTACCTAGCCTACCTAACTAACTAACTAAGCTAACCTATCTACCTAATCTACTATTACCTGGATGAAGGGGATAGAGGATCTCCGTCGACGGCTCATGACATAGGAGGAATTCAAAGGGTTGTCGAAAGATCTCCGGCGGCGGTTGTGAGGTGAAGCAGAGGAGAGCTCCTTGCCAGCACTTGTCAGAAGACACGGCTGACATCGGTGAAGATCCAGAGCTATTGAAGATGGATGGAGGAAGTCGGATGAGGCGGAGGAAGTTTGCCAGAGTTTTGGAGAGAATAGCCTATTGGGTCAGCTTAGTGAATAAGAGGGAAGGGAGACAACTTGGTGGAAATAGAGGGTGTGAGGAGGTATTTATAGTCGACGACGACTGAGGAGGTGGAATTTGGACGGATTTGAGGCTAGGAGGAGAATAACCACCGGTGACTTCTTCGACGCTGGTGAAGTTATCTCCAGCACTAAAATGGGATTTAGGCATCATCCAGATTGGTGGATGAAAAGGGGATGGTGAGCGTAAGCTCGAGGAGGTTGCAGAAGAAGGGATGGCGTCGGATTGGCGGTGATCAGGCAGTGGACGCACCTTCAGTCGTCAGCCGTCCAGATGGGTGAAGAATAGAAGAAGAAGTTCAGGGACTTAATCATAGTGAAACCTAAGGACCTAAGTGGAAAATAAGGACCCGATTGAAATAAAATATATGGACCAAAATGTAAACTCAAGTTTTCAAGGTTTATTTTAATTTAAATCTTTTCCAACATTTTATATATGATTATAAATAAGAAAATTATTATATTTAGACCTTGAATTTACATTTTTGACCTTTTTAATTTAATTTATTTAATTAAGTAATGTTACTTAAGTTATTATATACTTAGGTATATATTATGCTTAAGTAAGTTAACACATTAATTAGATGAATAATTGATAATATTTCGAGTCCAATTATTAATTAGATTATTAATAATATTAATTGGATGATAATATAGCATTTTAAACTTATTTTAAGGTCCTTTACTATTTATCCCTTATTTAATAATTAACCCATATATTCACATATTTCTAGCTAATTAACTAGGAAGACTAGTTAATTAGGGGTAATTAGAGACCATGATGAGCTTCTCATCATACCCCTCAGCCAATGTTTTGCTAGTCCCTAGCAAAATTAACTAAGAATATGATGATTTAAAGCACTTGGGTTTAAATTAATATAACTAAGTAGAGGAAAGCTTAGGTCAGAGAATTTTTTTAGATTTAATATAAATAATTAATATATAGAGCATTCTGTGAAAATTTTCTTACTTAGAGTTATACTCAAAACATTTTCAAAACACACTTAAAAAATAAAGTTGTTAACAAGAATTTTATAAAAAATTAGAATCTCAAAAAATCTCTTATTCTTTGTAACCATTCTTAACCCTTAAGACTTAGAATTCAAAGTGTTTTAAGAGAACAAAACTTAAGAGTTGGAAATTAAATTTTAACGCAAAAACTCAATAGAAGTTAATCCTTTGTTTATGATATTTGATTTTTATCAATCTAGGTTTAAGCAAATTAACTAGATATTCATCATTAATCAAACTTAGAATAGTAAAACTCTAATCTACTAGCTTACAGCACTAAGGACAACTTCTAGACCTAGGATTTTATCAATTCTTTTCCTTTAGTTCCCAACTGTAAATCCTCAAAACTCGATTTCTTAGGCTTCATTGCCCAATACCAAGGTTCAGTAGCTATGATTTTAAAACATCTGTGCTTTGTGAAGAGAGTTGTCCTAAAGGCATCCAAATTTGCAAAAATCCATATCTTAAGACATGAATTTCCAATCCAGATTATTCCAATTCAAGCCTTTGGCTTGGCCTTACTCAGGTTTGGTTGCTTTCTCCTCACCAGTTTTCTATCCCAAGGTCAACACGTTTTGTGTATATCTCCCCGGTGGACCACTGGGTCTCTTATTCCAAATTTTTTTTATCTCCATATTTTTTTTTCAACTTTTTCTATAGGTTAGAACACCCATATGTAGTGAGGTGTTCTTTTATTTGATGGAAGGAAGGGTAGCATCTATTTATATCGAGATGCTTTATTTTTATGTTGAAAAACTGCATAAGTACCCATTTGTAATAAGGCACTTAACTGCAGGGTGTTTTATTTTATTTTTATTTTTTTCTTCCCTTTCTCATTTTTCTTACTAACTTTATTCTCCAAATCCTTTTTCTAGGTGAGTGGCACATCTTTCATCCTTTCAAGAATCGCCTCGCAGAAATCCTTAGACTAAAGAGGATTTAGAATAGATCTCTGTGTTTTCGCGGTCTCAGATGCCAACAAGACAATTCTATGTGTGTGACTTTTATATGTTTAGGTAACTTAGCTCTCAAACCAAAGCTTGGACAACAAAGCCCTTCACTCTCAGGTTCTTTAAATTTTTAGTTTCCTCCTATAAGATCTGTCAAGACAAAATTACCAAGTCTAGTCAAATGTCCTTTAGTTTGAAAGACTTGTAAGACTAAGGTTCTACTAACTCTCTACATAATTAACTCTGAATATCTGGCCTTTTTTACTTAACTCTATGATAAAATCAAATATTCAAAAAGCAAAAGGATTACTTAATCTAATTGATTAAAAAGTTACCATTTAATTCCAAAACATAAGTTTAAAACTTAATACACCTTAATTTCTTAATTTCAGGGTAAGAATAGAAAAACAAAGCTTAAAGGTTTAAAGATTCTGATTCAAATAAAATCTTGTTTAAAAATTTTGAAAACAAAAGTGTTTTTATAAAATATTAAAAGTAAAAATTTAAATAAGAATTTAATGCTCTTATATGCCCCATATGTTCTTTATATATATATATATATATTTAAGTTTCTGACCTAAAAGAAAAATTAAGCTCTTAATATATATATATATATATTTCTTCTTTTCTTCTTTATTCTAAATGAAAATACCCCTTTTATTATTTTTTTTTAAATTTTTAGTTTTCAAATTTTTTGTATTTATATATTTTTTTCTTTATGTTTATAAAATTTTCCAATTTTTATGAATTTTTTCAAAATTTTTCAAATTTTTATGATATTTTTTATTTATTAAATTTTTATAATTTTTGGTATTTCTACTTTTTTTTAAATTTCATGGGTGTTTAATTTTTATGTGTTTTTTTTATATGCACACACTTGAAGTAAAACTTTCACTTCACACTCCCCCAAGCCAAGATTTTACAATGTCCTCATCGTAAGAAGGGTGAAAAGATATTACACTTCATTTAGTATAGGGTGATGGAAGGAGTCAGATAGAGGAGATCACATATCTCTGTGCAGATGATTTCAAGTCTGACGAAAGATCAAAGTTGTCAGTCGGACTAAATGACGGTAATTAGTATAAAATGAAGTGAAAAAATTAGGAAAGTGTACAGGAAAATAAAAGTGTAGAAAGCAAGAAATAGCTATGTACAAAATTGCTAAGTTTTACGTCTTCAGCTTGGCATAAACCCTAGTGAAGAACTCCTAAAAAGAATATGTATGATTAAAACAAAGGAGTTATGGAAGAATTGATTCAAAAATAGAAAAACAGATAAGACCACCTGGTAAAAGCTTATCCTGAGATTGCCTAAAATAGATCTCACAGAACCAAAGTCAAATTAGTATAAAAATCTTAGAAAGATAAGAGTGAATCTCGTGAAGATTAGATCTGATTTAGGTTGAGATGTAGAATATTAGAGATTGAGGCAATACAAGAAATGATTCGAACCAAGTTCAGAAGATCAGCAAAGTCAATTCTGATTCTCAATAATAGGTGGGTCATTTTGATACAATAAAGGCTGCTGATGCAAGTTTGGTGGATTATTTTCAGGGAGTATAGAGGACGGGTTGTGATTAGAATCAAAGGCCCAATTAAGGAAATGTACTTGGCCTTGATGTTGCCTAGGGTTTTGCATATTCCTAGGATTCAGAATTGGCTGAGATGGAAGAGTACCTGGCTGACGAGACTCAGCCAAAAGCGTGATTTGATTTTGTAAATCAGCCAACTCTACCTTACATTGTCTTTGGATCTCAACAAGAGCTTCAACATTTTGTCGCTGACTCTCAGTCACAGCTCTCAAAATTTGGTCAACCTGTGAATCTCTATTTGGCCCTATGGGGTTTTGCAAACCCGCGTAAAATGGCCTCGCATTATGTTGCTGAAACGACAATGTAGGCTGGTTTTGCCTGGTCAGAGTCAGATATGATAGTCTTTGTGAATGGTCAGACTAAGAGAAATTAGGGTTATTACGCCATCCAGGATTATAGGAATTTGAATATGGGTTTGATCTTGGTACATATCCCTGAATGGCGTTCAAACCTAAAGGATATGATGTGTTTTCCACAAAAATAGGAGATGGGGAAAAAGGTCGGAAAGATTGTGGGACAAAGGTCCTTCCTTGTGTTAGTGCAGGAGTAAATAGAAAACACAAGGAAGATGGATCTCTAGAATCCAGATTATTCACAAATTCCCTCCCAGTGGGAATTTGCGAAATAGGTGAATGCGTGGGATTTTACATAGCAAGTAGAGGTGTAAGAGTTTTCATCGTGTTTCGGACCTCGTCGAGATGCTTTGTTACGATGTTGACTTTGTCCAATTTCTCTGCAATAATTTTCAAATCCTTTGAACTGGATGGATTACCAATCTCGTGAATGCCCTTATGTGGATTTTGTTGTGCCATATTTGTGCCCCACGTAAATTGCGACATAGATGCATTGTTGATTGAGTTTTTTGCCGTCCCTTCAAATAATTATGAAGCAGATTCTACGTCGTGATTTAGAAAATTCCCTCCACAAGAGGCATCGACTAGATTGCGAATGCCCTCTTGCAGTTCATAGTAGAAGATATGCATTAGTTGCCAATGAGGGATGTCATGATGTGGGCATTTCCGTTGTAATTCATGAAAGCGTTCCCATGCCTCATGAATTGCTTCTCCTTGATTTTGATTAAAAGTTGTGATTGCTCGCCTTAAAGCATTTGTTCGACTAATAGGAAACAATTTCTTCAAAAATGCAAATTCAAGTTTAGCCCAAGTTGAGATTGGTCTTGCTATAGTTCTATATCAATAAGCTACTTTATCTTTAAGGCTAAAAGAGAACATTTTCATAAGTAGTATTTCCCTATTTTGATTTTGAGGTCCAAGAGTTTGAGATAAATTCCTAAGATCTTCAATATGTTGAAATGGATCCTCAGATGCAAATCCGTGAAAATGAGGGATTAGACCTATAATGTTTGGCTTTAATTCTGGATCATTTTCCCTAATAGGAATCCTAACATTAGGCTCTACTTGTGCATTAGATGGATTAGAGTAGTCTCTGAGTAGAGGCCTTGGACGAGGGATCGGTAAATTAGGAAGATCAAAACCCGCCTCAGGTTGAGGTGGAGGATGGGTTTGAAGATTCTGCAAATTATTAAAGGCTGCTGTTAAAAGATTAATTTGTCTATTTTGTTCAAGCATCCTAAGATTCTGGTTCAGGAGCTCCTCATGAACATCAAAAGGCAGCATCTCCCCATGACCAAAAGAAGAAGGGATCTCGGGATTCTGATTTTGCAATTGTTCCATAGGACTAGATGAATCACACGGGAATTGAAATGGCTGCTTATCTGTAACCAGTCTAGGATCACCTATCAAAGGAGCTACAAGAGGCAGATGCAAGGATCGCCTCCCGTCCATAAAATGAAAAGAATGTGCAAAGGCACACTCACAACACCAGAAAACAATGCCAGCAACAACTCGCAAAACAACGCGAAAAACAATGGTTTTTCTCTTCTTTCAAGGGAAAGAAGAGATTCCTAGAATACGCAAAAATACTTTTAGATGCAAACAAGTATAGCAACAGTATCAAAATATGCATCCTAAACCCATGTCTACGCAAGTGCATATCCTTAAGGCTCAAAGGTCTAAGGTCTAGGATCAAGACTGCTCACTACTGGCTCCCCCAGGCTCTAGTCGTGAGACAGACTTGTTGATCTTCGACCAAAGTCCGAAGAGATGCAAAGAGGAGAGACAGAAAATTCAGACTTGTGTGACTCTAGTGATCGTGCTATGTGCACGATAGCATGCAACAAACGGTTGCGATAAAGCCCGCTTGCATTCTGTAAACAAATTAAGTCACAATTTTTATTTTCCTCTTTTTTTACTTAATCTTTTCAAAAATATGATCGAAAGAATTAAAGTGACCACTTTTTAAGTATTTTCAAAGAATATATGGTCTTGTTATTATTTCCAGGATAGGGATCTACGTGATTTTTTTTCACTTGTTTTGCCGCTGCTGCGAGAAAAATAGTAGAAACTTCCCTAGTCAGATCATAAAGAAACTAGCAGATAAATGCACTCCTAAGAGTGTATGCCTATATCATGCTGCTTCTAGTCAGAAGGTTATATGTTTTTATGTTTTTTTAATTTTTTTATCTAACTAAATGCAACAATTCAAACTAACTAAAGACTAAGAAAAGAATACTTACAATGGTATTTATAATGGAAAACAAAACTAAGAAAACCAGCCTTCTTCCTAAGATTACCTGCAGAGGTAAACCTTAAAAGAAGCCAGAAAACAAAACAAAAGCAACTGATTAAAACAAAACACTAAAAATAGTAAAAGTGGCGAATATAATTACAGTTACCTCCTATGCACCAAAAAGATTAGATAAATCTATGCTAGGGAATGTTTTGGTGAATAGAAATGAAGCAAAATATTACCTCCCCGGCAACGGCGTCATTAAAATGATGTGTCCTCTCCTCAACATAGTTAATTAAGTTAATTGTGCTTAACTATGTGTAGAAGAAAGTAACTTAGGTTAGCTCGAATTTGTGTCGATTAAGTAGTATAGGGTCAAGTTAACCTAACATTTTAGATTTTATTTCTTATACCTGGTTCAGTCCAGGTCATTCGCTGGGAGGTACAGCTTATTCAGAATTCACCAATCAATCTAAACTACTCATAGAAGGTATAATTAAGTTGAATTTTAACAACATGAACTTTGCCTAATGATTTTAAATTTAAGAAATATGCAAAATTCCATAAGAAAACTTATTTACACAAATGATCTTCTTTAATAACAAGTAAACATGTTTATTTCTATTTATTTCAAAGATATTAAGGCAATAGAAAGTTCTTCTAATTGAAATATGCCTTATTACAACATTAAACTAAAAAAGAATTAAAAATAATGCAAGAATTTAAACCATTTCCTTTCTTCTCTTTGTATCTTCAACCTCTCTCTCTTTTCCTCTTCTTCATTTACCTTTCTTTCTTTCTTTCTCTCTTTCTCTTTTTACTTATTTCTTAATCATCTCTTAATCCTTTCCTTTTCTTTCTCTTTATTCTTTCTCTTATTTTTCTCGAGCTCTTCTCTTTCACAAGTCTTCTTTTCCTTCTCTTTCTTTCTTCTCTACCTTGTCTCTTCAGTGCCTGTTAACCCTTCCTTTCTCTTACGAACTCTCCCTGTCTTTCCTTTGCTTCCTTTCCTTTGCTCCTTCTTCTTTTACCTTAGCATCTTCCCTAGCATCTTTCCTTAGCCTTTCCTTAGCACTTCTCTTAAGCCCTTAGCATTTCTTCCTTCAACACTTAGCCTTAGCATTTTTTCCTTCATTCCTTCTCTTTGTCTTCTTCTTAGCCTTAGCATTTTTCCTTAACCTTTCTTCCTTTTAAGCCGAACTAGGTTTTTTTCTCTTCAACCAAAAATTAGGTTTTTTTTTATTGGCGACTTGGACCATTCGGGGATACATATAGCACCCCTCTCAGGGTGGGACCAGACCCTACTAGGTCCAAGCCTGGTTCATTTAGTTCGATTTATTTCCGATTTAGAGTTTCGAGCCAAACCAGCTCACGGCCTCCTAGGCCTCGCACACATCCTCCCAGGGCCCACACTCGCACACCATAGGTGCACACACTCTCAGGCACATACGCGCCCACACACACAAACATGCTCGTTGGTTCATTTGTACCATGTGCTTGTCGACTGAAGTGCCTATACAACAAAATAGTTTTATACCCATGCAGCCATTCAGATCTACCCGAGGTAGGACTAACTTATCCCCTCTCAGACCAAACTTCAAACGATGATTCCCAACAGCTCAGAGCTCTATTCCAAGTAAATAAAAGTTTCTTGGAAAGCTCTTCCGTTGCTCTACAAGATTGAAGTGTCAATTTAATTCAATGGGAAAGTTATGCTCTTCAATTTGAAGGGCGAAGATTCTAGTTTTCTACGTTCATAAATGCTTGGAAAATGAGTTATTGGTAGTGAAGTCCACAGACTGGACTTTGCCTTTCAGTTGAAGTTCTAAATAGATTAGAAAGTGAATTCCACAGCTGCTAGTGTAGATATTAAGCTCTCAGGAGATTTAGGAAGTGTGCGAGAGCTTAAAGCTTCTCTGGAAACTTTAGGACTTTGAATCAGACTTTGAAAAGACCTAACAGACAACTAAAGACCTATTTAATCGATTAAAACAAATTCTAGAGGTTGATATGACTCCATCTGGGTAGAATTTCCATTCAAATTTCATTGAATAGCTACTGTCAATAGTTTAGGTTTAAAAAAATAACCCAAACTGGCAGAAATCAAATCCAATCAAATTATCTATCAGAGCTCAATCAAATCTCTTAAAATCATTCATAATGATCTCAGAAGCAATTTTAATCCATCAATTTGATTAATTGAATCCAGAATCAAAGAATCAAACTCAGGTTTGACTGTAGAACCTCATGTTTTGACTTTCTGAATTAAACATTTTCTTAGGGAATTAACAACTAAATCAATATCCCTTCAGTCTCAGGAACATGCTTAGACCCTTAGATAGGTGTTTTAACTGAAGTTTCTTGGGTTTCAGGCTCATCGCCTGAGATGGAAAAGGTGTTTTTTCGTCAGAACAACCTAAGGGTTATTAAAGTGATTTAAGCATGGAAATGAATTCAGTGCACAACACTGAAGCTTCTAGACCCATTAATTGCATCTTAAAACTGTCAGACTTCTCCAACTCTGCTAGAGTTGGAGAAGATGAAGACCTATCTCAAGCTCCAAACATTCAAATCTCAAATAAATAATCTCAACATAATTAGTGAACCTCAATTCATCGATCTGGAGCTTCACACCAAGTTCTATTGGCTGAAGAATAGTTTTGACTCACCGAAACTCACCGGAGCTCCAGTGAGTCCAGAAAAAGATAAATTTGTGATACAGAATGTGGAATTGTGCCATTAAAGATTTGAAAAGGTTCTTGAGGTCACAAAAAACCTCAAGAACAATTTTGTTCCTTCAAATTGATCATTAGAATAAAGATTTAACAGTGAAATCAATTTTTGTAAATTCTGAGTTGGATTAAGCTCAGGACTTTTTTTCCCACTCAATTGAGTGGTTAAAACAAATCAACATATGATTGCGATGATAAATATATATATAATTAATGATTTCAACCACTTCTGAGCTGCCATTGACAGCGAGCTCAAGAGCTTAATTAAATTTGGGTGTTTAGGTTATATGTGGTATTTAATCGAATTAAAGTGAGGTTTAGGATCCTTCAGTGATGAAAAGATGATGGAGGACCCAATGAAGGTGGAGAATAGGTCAACTACTGCTACCTTGGACAGCAGGAGTACTCGGTGGAGGTGGAATTGGTTTAGGCGATTTAATGATCAAATTAGTAATTAATATCTATAGAAATGATCATGGAAGACAGAAGAAGATGGATAGTGACTTAAAAAGACAAAATTAATGCTCCTGACAAGCTCAAGGAGCTCGCCGAAGTTGAGGAAGATGAAAGCTAAATCTAACATTACAGCTACCTAACCTACCTAACTAACTAACTACACTAACCTGCCTACCTAATCTACTATTACTTGGACGAAGGGGATATAGGATCTCCATCGATGGCTCATGACGGAGGAGGAAATCAGAGGGTTGTCGAAAGACCTCCAGCAGCGGTTATGAGGTGAAGTAGAGGAGAGCTCCTAGTTAGCATTTGTCAGAAGACACGGCTGACTTCGGTGGAGATCCATAGCTATTGAAGATGGATGGAGGAAGTCGGATGAGGCGGAGGAAGTTCGCTAGAGTTTTGGAGAGAATAGCCTACTGGGTTGGCTCAGTGAAGAAGAGGAAAGGGAGCCAACTTGGTGGAAATTGAGGGTGTGAGGAGGTATTTATAGTCGACGGCGACTGAGAAGGAGGTGGAATCTGGACGGATTTGAGGCTAGGAGGAGAATAACCACCGGCGTCTTCCCTGATGCCGGTGAAGTTATCTCCAACCCTTAAAATGGGATTTAGGCATCATCCAGACAGGTGGATGAGAGGGGGATGGTGAGCGCAAGCTCCAGGAACTTGGAGAAGAATGGATGGCGTTGGATTGGCGGTGATCAGGCGGTGGACTCACCTTCTGTCGTCAGCTGTCCAAACGAGTGAAGTGAAGAAGAAGAAGTCCAGTGACTTAATCGTAGTGAAACCTATGGACCCAAGTGGAAAATAAGGACCCGATTGAAGTAAAATGTAAGGACCAAAATGTAAACTCAGGTTTTCAAGGTTTATTTTAATTTAAATCTTTTACAACCTTTTATATATGATTATAAATAAGACAATTATTATATTTAGACCTTGAATTTACATTTTTGACCTTTTTAGATTAATTTATTTAATTAAGTAATGTTACTTAAGTTATTATATACTTAAGTATATACCATGTTTAAGTTAGTTAGCACATTAATTAGATGAATAATTGATAATATTTTGAGTCCAATTATGAATTAGATTATTAATATTATTAATTGGATGATAATATAGAATTTTTAACTTATTTTAAGATCCTTTACTATTTATCCCTTATTTAATAATTAACCCATATATATTCACATATTTCTAGCTAATTAACTAGGAAGACTAGTTAATTAGGGGCAATTAGAGACCACGATGAGCTTCTTATTAATCAGTGAGTTATAATGTCACCTCTGTCGATTTGAGCTCAGATTCCTCAAGATGGTCAAGTAGGGATGTTGGTATTAGGTTTATGGAGGCTCCTAGGTCTAATAAAGCTCTATCAAATTGGGTATCACCATTTGTATAGGAAATCAGGGGAGTACCTGTGTCTTTTGCCTTAGGTGGGAGTTTGCTCAAAATTACAAAGCTGGCTTGCTCTGATAATACAATTGGGCTCCCACTTTTGGTTCACGGCTTACACTTAGGTGTACACACATCTTTCAGAAATCGTACATAAGCCGGTACTTGGCGGATCGCATCATTCAAGGGGATGTTTATATGGACTTGTTCAAAGAGCTTGACCAGGTCCTCTTTAGGTGCCACGGGTTTGTTTGTCCACTTTCCCTTGGTCAAGGCCTCAGGAAATGGAACCTTGGATGGTTCCTCTAGAATAGGTGCAGGTTCTTAATCATGGATAGGTGTATCCTGGATAACTATCCTAGCGCTTAGGTTAATTCCAAACTAAAATTGGCTTGGGTAAGGTGGGTCTTGTGTTGCTTTGCCACTACAAGTTGTTATTGAATTTAGTCCTGCCTGGTTTTGGTTCGGTGTTGGTAAAATAGGTCGTTGCTGCTGAAATCTCGAATGTGATGTTGACACTTCCATCCCGTCAGGTGATGGAACAGAAGGGACCTGATAAATCATGGCGGCTTGGCCCGAAATTGGGTTCATAACGTGCCTTTGGTTCGGTACGTTATTTAAATTCAGAAGAGGTTGCGAAGGAAGTGTGCCAGGTTGGTGGGAATTCACCATCTGGGCGAGTTGATTGCAAACCTCTATGATCTTGTCCTTGTGCCATTTTTGCATAGTCGCATTCATCTTTTGAATGTCAGCCAGTGTTACGAACGCGTGCCCCGGACGTATTTTAAGACGTCTGGGAGGTGGCCCAGACGTCTGACCAGACGTCTGGGATCACATCCAGACGTCTTGCCAGACGTCTGGGATGGTTTACAGACGTCTGAAAAACCGTTATCGTCCACACCCTCGAGTCGTCTGCGTGCCTGCGCGCGCAGATCGCATATTCGTTATTCCCACTTTTTCTTCTGCGGCTGCAGATGCCTGTCGCGCCTTCTCTCTCTCCTCTCCACGGGGCCTTAAAAGGGCCACGCCTCCCCTCCCGTCTCCACCGTCTCCTTCTTCTTCTCCTTCCTGTGCACGAGAGCGAGCGAGCGCGAGGGTTGCAGCGGCGGCCGCAGCGAGCGCGGAGGAGGCGCGGCGTGCGAGGACGGAGCTCTGCCGTGAGGGCGAGCTCGCCGGAGCGGCTTGGTCGGCCGGCGGAGGGCGCAGGGGGCGCGGAACGACGTGGAGAGGGACCTGCTGCAGTCTGAGCAGCAGGAGCGCGAGGTGCGACGCGGGCGACGTCGCGAGCAGAGTCCGGTTAGCGCCCTGATTCTGGAAAAATTTCCAGAATCAGACGTCTGGGTTGATAGGCAGACGGCGAGGACGACGTCTGGTAGCTCATACCGATGTTTGAAAGGTGTGTATTCCGCTTACTTCTTCCTTCCTGTCGACCGACCGTACTAAGGGAGGGAGTTGGCTGTGCACAGGTTCGCTGATTCGCCATCCTTTGCGAATCAGACGTCTGGAAGTTGTACCAGACGGCGGGAGTGACCTCCAGACGTCCGGGGTGACCATCGGACGTCTGGGAGCTAGGACAGACGTCCCCGCAGACTTCTGGACGTCTGGGAAGCCACACTGAATAGGTAATTCTCTGATCCACTGTTTAAGACGTCTGGAAGAAGTTCCAGACGTCTAATTTTGCACAGTATCGTCTTTTTCGACCCGATTAGGGCTCGTTCGGGCTCCGTTTTCCGTGATTCGAGTTGCGTTCTTTTCAGAATTAATTCTTCTACCCGTCTACAGTAGCTATACACTGTTTTGAGACACTCCCTGTGTTTGATCCTTGTGATAGGACCTCGTTCAGTTGCAGTCTTGGGAGTCGCTGAGGCACGCGGGATTCCCGATCACGCCCCCATTACTCCCGTTGTACCTGGTAGAGTGGCTTAAGTTTATTATTAAAATCTGTTAAAGTATGGAACCATAACTAGAATCTAGGACATTGCATGAATCCTAGGAATGAGAAATGTATGGAATGATAGCTCCTAGGTGATGCATGAATCCTAGGGCTGGAAACTAGTTGTATGCTAGATCCTAGGATGTGGCATGAACCCTAGGATGGAAAAACTAGTGGAATGTATAATACTGCATTCTTGGAAAAATGGAAAGGAATATAAAGCTGCCTGTAAATTGAATTAACAGCTGCCTGTTATGAATAAAGAAACATGATTGAGATCATGGATTGTGAGAACGTGAAACTGGAAAGTGAAACATATGACGTTCTGAGATAAGGAGTTGGAAC
Organism: Thalassia testudinum; assembly: GCA_037157565.1. Taxonomy (NCBI): domain Eukaryota; kingdom Viridiplantae; phylum Streptophyta; class Magnoliopsida; order Alismatales; family Hydrocharitaceae; genus Thalassia; species Thalassia testudinum. Next base: position 118,565,518 of record JAZHRO010000014.1, read on the forward strand.
CCTACGGGGAATTAGTCGTGGAACTCCTGGAAAGAAAAAGGAATGGAACTGAGATGTAGTTTGTACTGTCTCTTGGGTACACAGTACCAAGGGAAGTACCTGTACCTGTTTAGTGCAGAGTGGGGCCAGCCACCCCAGGGACCCGGGGGTTAGGATTGGCCGCTCTGTACTGACTTGTTGGCCCTCGTGTACGTAGTACCGAGGAGAGATACTAGTGTTAGGAGAGTACTAGCTACCCCACGGGCCCCAGGGTTCTGCTAGCCTCCTTCACCGACTTGTTAGGCCCACTAGGGCAAACCAGGGTAGTCAGGCGAGGGTGCGCGGACTGTGGAGGGGCAAGGCCCCGGTTTGGTTACTGTGGAGGGGTTGGACCCCTGTTACTGAGAGGGCTCTGCCCTGGTTCCGTGCTGTGCTTTGGGTGCACCCGTTAACGGAAACGACTGACCGTGTGCCAGTGCGGGCTAGCTACCTGTGCGTTTATCGCGCGTGCCGTAGTCACCGTTACGTCTGTCAGTGACCTTGGGGTGGTTGACTGAGGGTAGGATCACCACGGGGGACTCTCCCGGCCAGGAGAGCACCACGTGCTACTTCTACTTTTGGAAAAGACTGCAATCAAGATCGTTCCCACGAGGACATTCGAGATCAAGTAAAGGATCTGGGAAATAAATGAAATAGTGAGAAAATTGAAAGATGTGAATAAAGGAAGTAATAGAACATAACAGCTACTGTACACCCTACTGTTGCCTTTAGTTAGTTTGCCACTCTACTCAGCGTTTTGCTGACATGTTACACTCGTTACCTTTTTCAGGACCAGGTGTTGAGCAGCTAGGGTCGGCGGCTGCAGAGGACGCTGGGCCGAGTAGGGTCCAGTAGAGTTACCACAGTCTTTTGTACCTCTTTTGTTTCTGTTCTAGTGAGTAGTTTTTGTTTCCGCTGTACCTTCTTTACCTGCAGTTCTTGTTATATGATAAATGTTGTTCTACTGTTGTGGTGGTACCTACTGTAGTAGTTTCTTTCCTTACTACTGTACTTTCTTACTGTTAGTTATATTCATGCTGAATGTGGTTTATTTTACTATCTTTTGGTTACTTCCTCGTTGGACGGCTAGGTCTTGGGATTAGTCGAGTCGATCCGGTTCTCGTGTCTCGTAGGGACTCGGGAATCGGGTCGTTACAAGATGGTATCAGAGCAAGGTCGTCCCGAGAAGTGAATCAATTGACTGGAAAATAACCAATTCACAGGTTTATAACTAGAGTAGCCACCACAACATATCTCTTGACATGAGCTCTTAGAAGTTTCGTTAGGTACCGTCTGTTTTGACATTTTTCGTTTTGTTTCGCATCTCCATTGTTGGAGATGCCTCGTCGTGGAGCTAGGAGGGTGGGCTGCGGCCGAGGTCGGGGCCCGAGGGACAGATGTGTCGGGCTTGGAGTACATACTACCCCTCCTCTTCTCCTGAGCATACCGTCTCCGGACCTCGTCCAACTGATTCGAGAGGTGGTTCGAGAAGAATTTCAGCTTCCACCCACGTCGCCACCCCCTCCCCCTTCCGAGCGTATGACAGGGGAGTTAGTGGTGGAACGAGATTTTCGCCGCCACACTAGGCCCGTTAGGAGGACTCAAAGGAGACACGTGGCATCCGCAGGAGAGCCGTCACGTTGTACAGGGCCATCAGTGGCCTTTGGGGGCCCTCGACAGGGGCCAGTCGCCAGCACCGGACCCCCGCCTAACCGACAGCAGGGACTCACTGAGGGCGGGAGTCGGGTTCCCCTCTGCTACCAGTGTGGCCAGCCGGGCCACGTCAGGTGGGACTGCCCATCTAGGGCAGGAGGTCAGCAGATACTTCCCGCGCAGAGCACTGGAGGGCGTGCAGGAGGCCGCAGTTCCCAGGCAAGAGGAGGAGGACAGCAGTCGCGAGGAGGGTACCGGCCAGCACCTACCCATCCGACGTAGAGTGTGGCTGCTTCGTCCGCACCTAGAGCTGAGGGGCGTATCAACGCCCTAACACACAGGGACGCCAGAGCATCGGGATCTGTGGTAGTAGGTATGGTTTCAGTTTCTGGCAGACTCGTTTACACGCTTTTCGATTCCAGCGCTACACACTCGTTTGTCGCAGCCAGTTTCGCAGTTAGTTTGGACCAGGATTATACACTGTTAGAGAATCCGTTCGTAATCAGAGGTCCGAGTGCTCAGCTGTTTGTAGCTGAGGAGGTGTACACGGGTTGCGAGGTCAGCATCGGGGGACATAGCCTGCCAGCTGACCTGATTATGATACAGATGGAGGACTTTGGTGTGATTCTAGGGATGGATTGGCTGTCTGCTTACCACGCCTTGGTAGACTGTTCTGAGAGGAAGATTGTCTTCTCCATTCCGGAGTTGCCTTCTTTCGAGTTTCACGGACAACTAGTGGACGGAGGGTTCAGCTGCATTTCGGGACTTCGGGCGGCGAGACTTTTGAGCCAGGGGTGTGAGGGCTTCCTAGCCTGTGTGGTGGCAGAGCCTAGCCCTGAGATAGACTTCCAGAGCATCCCGGTGGTCAGAGAGTACCCCGACGTGTTTCCAGACGAGTTACCAGGACTACCGCCCGAGCGTGAGATCGAGTTTGGGATCTCACTAGTACCAGGGACCAGCCCCATCTCCACCGCGCCATACAGGATGGCACCGCTTGAGCTGCGAGAGCTCAAGTCCCAGTTGCCAGACCTTTTGGAGAAAGGTTTCGTGAGGCCCAGTGCGTCTCCCTGGGGAGCCTCGGTACTGTTTGTGAAGAAGAAGGATGGGACCCTACGCCTTTGTGTGGACTACCGACAGCTGAATAGGGTCACCAACAAGAACAGATATCCGTTGCCGAGGATCGACGATTTGTTTGACCAGTTGCGGGGTGCCACGGTGTTTTCCAAGATAGACTTGAGGTCTGGATACCACCAGTTGAGGATCAGGGAGACCGATGTATCCAAGACAGCTTTCCGCACCCGGTACGGACACTACGAGTTTTTGGTCATGCCGTTTGGGCTGACCAATGCCCCCGCTGCTTTCATGGACCTGATGAACAGGGTGTTTAGACCGTACTTGGATCAGTTCGTGGTGGTTTTCATAGATGATGTGCTCATCTATTCTAGAGATCGAACGCAGCACGGACAACACTTGCGGATGGTTCTGGACACTCTGAGACGACGCAGGCTGTACGCCAAATACAGCAAGTGCGACTTCTGGCTGAGGGAGGTGACCTTCTTGGGTCATGTGATATCTGGTGACGGCCTGGCGGTGGACCCCGCCAAGGTCGAGGCAGTGCTCAGGTGGGAGAGACCGCGTTCAGTCACTGAGATTCGCAGTTTCCTGGGACTGGAAGGTTACTACAGACGGTTCATCAGGGGATTTTCACAGATTGCGTGTCCTATGACACAGTTGACCCGGAAGGACGTGCCTTTCGCTTGGACAGACACCTGTGAGGCGTGCTTTCTGGAGCTGAAGGAGAGGTTGACCTCGGCTCCCGTGCTCACCATCCCTGACAGTAGTGGCGGGTTCGTTGTGTACGCAGATGCTTCCTTGCACGGGTTAGGAGGTGTGCTCATGCAGAGGGGTCATGTTGTCGCTTACGCTTCGCGGCAACTGAAGCCCATGAGCATACCTACCCTACCCACGACCTAGAGTTGCCAGCTGTTGTCTTCGCGCTGAAGACCTGGGGGCACTACTTGTACGGTGAGACCATCGAGATTTTTACAGATCACAAGAGCCTCAGATATCTTTTTGACCAGAAGGAGCTCAACATGAGATAGAGACGTTGGTTGGAGCTCCTGAAGGACTACGATTGCAGCATCTCCTACCACCCGGGAAAGGCCAATGTGGTGGCTGACGCCTTGAGCCGTAAGGCTCCCGCACGCTTGGCCAGTCTACAGTTACAGAGTTGGAGCCTTTTGGAGGAGGTGGGCAGTTGGCGACCTCTAGAGTTACGAGGATACTGTGGGGCAATGACGGTGACACGGCAGACCAAGCCAGAGCTGATAGACCGTATCATCACAGGACAGATGGCTGATCCGTACTTGCAGTCTTTGCGCGACAGAGTACTATCAGGGGACCCAGGGGACTTCTCTTTCACAGACCAGGAGTTACGCTTGAGGGGACGGTTGTGCGTTCCCAGAGACGAGGAGCTGTTGAGAGAGCTCCTGACTGAGGCACACGGTTCCAGATTCACCATACATACCGGAAACACGAAAATGTACCATGACTTGAGGCGCGAGTTTTGGTGGAGAGGGATGAAGCGGGATGTGGGTGAGTTCGTGCAGCAGTGCTTAGTGTGCCAGCAGGTGAAAGCCGAGCATCAGAGGCCTGCAGGGCCGCTTCAGCCGCTTCCGGTGCCAGAGTGGAAGTGGGAGAGCATCACCATGGACTTGGTGGTGGGCTTACCTGTTACCCAGCGGGGACACGACGCAGTCTGGGTAATAGTGGATAGATTGACGAAGACGGCGCGATTCTTGCCGATCCGAGTGACTTTGGGACCAGCACAGTTGGCAGAGAGGTATATCCGTGATGTGGTGCGACTACACGGAGTTCCGCGGGAGATCGTATCCGACCGGGATACCCGCTTTACGTCCCAGTTTTGGGCTGAGTTTCAGCAGGCCTTGGGGACGAGGTTGAGGTTTAGCACAGCTTACCACCCCCAGACGGATGGACAGTCTGAGCGCACGATACAGACACTTGAGGACCTGTTGCATGCCTGTGTACTGGACTTGAGGGGCTCTTGGGAGGAGCACCTGCCCCTAGCGGAGTTTGCATACAACAACAGTTATCACTCGAGCATCAGCATGGCTCCCTACGAGGCTTTGTACGGACGGAGGTGTACGGCACCCTTGAGTTGGGTTGAGGTGGGGACCAAGTGGGAGGTTGGCCCCAGGTTGATCCGACAGAGTCAGGAGGTAGTTGAGCAGATCCACAGACGACTCTGCACTGTCAGGAGCAGACAGAAAAGCTACGCGGATCGCAGACGCAGAGAGGTACAGTTTGAGATTGGGGACCACGTCTTCCTTCGTGTTTCGCCCTTGAAGGGCCTACAGCGGTTTGGGGTGAGAGGGAAGCTCGCGCCGAGGTTCGTGGGGCCCTTTGAGGTCCTGGAGCAGGTTGGACCCGTTGCTTACCGACTTGCCCTCCGCCCGCAGTTTTCTGGTGTTCACGACGTGTTCCACGTGTCCAACCTCAGGAAGTACGTAGCCGATCCCAGCCATGTACTGAGTCACGAGAGCGTCGAGGTGAGTGACGACCTGACCTACCCCGAGCAGCCAGTGCAGATCCTAGACCGAGCCGTCCGTAGTTTGAGACGAAAGCAAGTACCCCTGGTAAAGGTTTCGTGGAGGAGCCAGCGGTACGAGGAGGCTACCTGGGAGCCTGAGGCGGCAATGCGGGAGCGGTACCTAGAGCTTTTCGCGGGTACGTATTTTCGGACCGGGTTCGGTCCTCTTTGAGTTTGTTATGGTTATTTGGACGTCTTTTCCCGGACCCTAGTTGGCGCAAGTTTCGGGGACAAAACTTCCTTTGAGTTTGTTATATTGTTATGAACGCGTGCCCCGGACGTATTTTAAGACGTCTGGGAGGTGGCCTAGACGTCTGACCAGACGTCTGGGATCACATCCAGACGTCTTGCCAGACGTCTGGGATGGTTTACAGACGTCTGAAAAATCGGTATCGTCCACACCCGCGAGTTGTCTGCGCGCCTGCGCGCACAGACCGCATATTCGTTATTCCCTCTTTTTCTTCTGCGGCTGCAGACGCCTGCCGCGCCTTCTCTCTCTCCTCTCCGCGCGGCCTTAAAAGGGCCATGCCTCCCCTCCCGTCTCCACCGTCTCCTTCTTCTTCTCCTTCCTGTGCAAGAGAGCGAGCGAGCGCGAGGGCTGCAGCGGTGGCCGCAGCGAGCGCAGAGGAGGCGCGGCGTGCGAGGGCGGAGCTCTGCCATGAGGGCGAGCTCGCCGGAGTGGCTTGGCCGGCCGGCGGAGGGCGCAGGGGGCGCGGAACGACGCGGAGAGGGACCTGCTGCAGTCTGAGCAGCAGGAGCGCGAGGTGCGACGCGGGCGACGTCGCGTGCAGAGTCTGGTTCGCGCCTTGATTCTGGAAAAATTTCCAGAATCAGACGTCTGGGTTGATAGGCAGACGGCGAGGACGACGTCTGGTAGCTCATACCGACGTCTGAAAGGTGTGTATTCCGCTTTCTTCTTCCTTCCTGTCGATCGACCGTACTAAGGGAGGGAGTTGGCTGTGCACAGGTTCGCTGATTCGCCATCCTTTGTGAATCAGACGTCTGGAAGTTGTACCAGACGGCGGGAGTGACCTCCAGACGTCCGGGGTGACCATCGGACGTCTAGGAGCTAGGACAGACGTCCCCGCAGACTTCTGGACATCTGGGAAACCACACTGAACAGGCAATTCTCTAATCCACTGTTTAAGACGTCTGGAAGAAGTTTCAGACGTCTGATTTTGCACAGTATCGTCTTTTTCGACCCAATTAGGGCCCGTTCGGGCTCCGTTTTCCATGATTCGAGTTGCGTTCTTTTCAGAATTAATTCCTCTACCCGTCTACAGTAGCTATACACTGTTTTGAGACACTCCCTGTGTTTGATCCTTGTGATAGGACCTCGTTCAGTTGTAGTCTTGGGAGTCGCGGAGGCACGCGGGATTCCCGATCACTCCCCCATTACTCCCGTTGTACCTGGTAGAGTGGCTTAAGTTTATTGTTAAAATCTGTTAAAGTATGGAACCATAACTAGAATCTAGGACATTGCATGAATCCTAGGAATGAGAAATGTATGGAATGATAGCTCCTAGGTGATGCATGAATCCTAGGGCTGGAAACTAGTTGTATGCAAGATCCTAGGATGTGGCATGAACCCTAGGATGGAAAAACTAGTGGAATGTATAATACTGCATTCTTGGAAAAATGGAAAGGAATATAAAGCTGCCTGTAAATTGAATTAACAGCTGCCTGTTATGAATAAAGAAACATGATTGAGATCATGGATTGTGAGAACGTGAAACTGGAAAGTGAAACATATGATGTTCTGAGATAAGGAGTTGGAACCCTACGGGGAATTAGGAGTGGAACTCCTGGAAAGAAAATGGAATGGAACTGAGATGTAGTTTGTACTGTCTCTTGGGTACGCAGTACCAAGGGAAGTACCTGTACCTGTTTAGTGTAGAGTGGGGCCAGCGACCCCAGGGACCCGGGGGTTAGGATCGGTCGCTCTGTACCGACTTGTTGGCCCTCGTGTACGTAGTACCGAGGAGAGCTACTAGTGTTAGGAGAGTACTAGCTACCCCACGGGCCCCGGGGTTCTGCTAGCCTCCTTCACCGACTTGTTAGGCCCACTAGGGCAAACTAGGGTAGTCAGGCGAGGGTGCGCGGACTGTGGAGGGGCAAGGCCCCGGTTTGGTTACTGTGGAGGGGTTGGACCCCTGTTACTGAGAGGGCTCTACCCTGGTTCCGTGCTGCGCTTTGGGCGCACCCGTTAACGGAAACGACTGACCGCGTGCCAGTGCTGGCTAGCTACCTGTGCGTTTATCGCGCGTGCCGTAGTCACCGTTACGTCTGTCAGTGACCTTGGGGTGGTTGACTGAGGGTAGGATCACCACGGGGGACTCTCCCGGCCAGGAGAGCACCACGTGCTACTTCTACTTTTGGAAAAGACTGCAATCAAGATTGTTCCCACAAGGACATTCGAGATCAAGTAAAGGATCTGAGAAATAAATGAAATAGTGAGAAAATTGAAAGATGTGAATAAAGGAAGTAATAGAACATAACAGCTACTGTACACCCTACTGTTGCCTTTAGTTAGTTTGCCACTCTACTCAGCGTTTGCTGACGTGTTACACTCGTTACCTTTTTCAGGACCAGGTGTTGAGCAGCCAGGGTCGGTGGCTGCAGAGGACGCTGGGACGAGTAGGGTCCAGTAGAGTTACCACAGTCTTTTGTACCTCTTTTGTTTCTGTTCTAGTGAGTAGTTTTTGTTTCCGCTGTACCTTCTTTACCTGCAGTTCTTGTTATATGATAAATGTTGTTCTACTGTTGTGGTGGTACCTACTGTAGTAGTTTCTTTCCTTACTGCTGTACTTTCTTACTGTTAGTTATATTCATGCTGAATGTGCTTTATTTTACTATCTTTTGGTTACTTCCTCGTTGGACGACTAGGTCTTGGGATTAGTCGAGTCGGTCCGGTTCTCGTGTCTCGTAGGGACTCGGGAACCGGGTCGTTACAGCCAGAGTCTGAAGGATAAGAGTCATTTGATCTATCTAAGTTGGCCCAGATTGATAGGTAGGGTTGGGTTGAGGCTGAGGTGGCTCATATGGACGAGGAGCTTGTGGATGGGGTTGATATGGAGGTCTTTGATTCTGATTATTTCCTGTCCACAGGAAATTGGGATGATTCCGCCATCCAGGGTTATAAGTGTTAGAGAATGGGACATTCTGGATGGCGTTGAGGTCCTCGCAGGTCTAAGGAACCTTAGAAAGTTAGAGTATGAGGGTTTAGAGTTCCCCCAACTAGAGTAGGTAGGATCAGAGTTTCCTCCGGTCCTAGAGTCAGACGGGGGTGGATATGGGTCCATCCCATGAGAAGAGCGGTGATAGATGTTATGCACAGCTTCCCTCCCAGAGGGTGGCTGTGCGAATGGGTTTTGCATAGAGGTGGCTCGCTGCAGATGTCGAGTTAGCTCATCCACCTTCTTCTCAATGATAGAGACCTTGTCCAACTGACTGGCCATTAATTCCAAGTCGACGGATGCGGACAGGCCCAGCATCTCGTGTGCTCCCCTTGGATTTGTCGATGCACGAGCATTTGTTCGGTCAAATAAGCCCATGGAATCATTATTGGAGTTCTCACACATATTCTTGAGAATCTCCCACACAGTGTCTTCATGTTGACCCATGATATTTCCTCCGTAAGTAGCGTTGACGAATAAACGGATATCTTCACGGAGTCCCTGGTAAAAAGACTGGACTTGTTCCCATTTAGGAACTCTGTGATGGGGGCACTTTCGCATGAGATCCAGGAAGCGGTCCCATGCTTCATGAAGGGGTTCTTCATACTGCTAGGTGAAGTGTGTGATCTGGTGTCATACGGCATTCGTCCGACCAATTGGGAAGAACTTTTTCTAAAACTCGGATTGTAGTTCAACCCATATCTTGATTGGATGCATTTGAGTCTGATACCAGTGAGCTGTTTTGTCAATGAGAGAGAAGGAGAACATCTTTATGAGAAGAATATCCCGATTTTGGACATCTGACCTGAAGGTCTGGGCCAGATGCTTGAGTTGTTTGATGTGCTGGAAGGGATCCTCGGAATTAAGCCCATGAAACTTTGGAATAGCATGAATCATGTTGGGCTTGAGTTCAGAATTAGGACCTCCAGCTGGGATTTGGACTCGAGGTTTGATTGCCACCGCAGCAAGATTGTAGTGATCTTGCATAATGGGATGCTGTGGTGGGTTTACAAAGGCTTGGAATAAATCATTAAGGAGCTAGAGTTGGTTCTCAAGGTTATTCTCTTTCTCTGCGGGTTGTGCCATGATGATGGAAGAAGGAGAATTGGGTTCAGATGAATCAGAGGAGATGTCAATGTGATGGGGTTGCTGCACAAACACGGAAGTCGAGGCCTAGCCTCGACGGGAGTGAATCGCTAAAGGAGGCCTCAAGGATGGTCTTAAGGACCTCCTATCGAACATGCACCGATGGTCTGGATGAGAGTAGAATGTGATGGACCCAATCAAGACACCCAAAAATTTCGTTGACTATAGAGGTTTGGGGTGGATGATACCCTTCAGTCAGAAAGCCGTCCACCTGAGAAATACCTAGGCAGCCAAAGAGGGAGAGTCTCGCAAAGAACATACATGGTAGTGTGCCCCCATGAGTTACAGGGCTTCCCCCACCCGACCTCTCTTGCCACTGATGTTCCAGGTACACCGAAATGGGGACTTGACCTCTTAAGTCTACCGATTTTAGTTAAGGGCAAGGGTGCTTAAGATTCCACTTGAACTTTTGATGTATTGAGTGCAAAAAGTGACCAAATTTCATGGTTGGTTGACCCAACCAGGTGGGTCAACTTCACCTATTTGTCCTTTGAGAAGTTTTAGGTCCCTTCTTTTAGGATTCAAGTGAAATTAAAAACCTAAATTTTAGGGTTTTCTTGAATAAATCTCTTCAACCAAGGCTTAGGCACTTCTCTTTTTGGAGAGTTGATTCTTGCTTATGAAGGTGTGTCTCTAAAACCCTAAATTGTAATCCTTAATTTGGCTCTAATCTTAGTCCAATTTAGTTTGCCAAAATGTGGTATCTGGGGCTCAATCAAGAATGTGGTAGCCTAAGTTACCTTAAATGGGTGCACAAATCAATTTGTTGTTGAAATCAAAATCAGGCTACTTGGTGAATTAGCTAGGAATGTAAAGCAAGTAGCCCTAATTGATTTTATCTTTTTTTTTCCTTTTCAGAATGAGGGGCTTAAGAGAAAGTAATAAGAAATTACCTACCCCTAGTGTGTTTGATGTGCAGTTGTCTTTCTTTGAATCTTCTCCCCTAAAACAATCACAACAAAAATAGATATAGCAAGTTAGTACCAAATCAGAAATTGTAATCAAGAATTCTAAATCACCCGTTGCTCCCTGATAGCGAAAATACGCGGTTTGTTAATTAGGTCGTTGTAACGCGTAAATCCGCTTTCGCTCTTAAATTTATATTCCTAGATAGGAGAGTATCTAGGGTCGTCCAAGGAGGCAATATGTTTGCAATAGTGATTCTCTTGCTTGGAATAAATCTCAACTTTCTTTTTGGTATTTTTTCAATATATCATTTTTTTTTTGTTTTTAAGCTAAGGCAACATGCGAACTGGTGGCGGAAAAGATGATTTACACTTTAATTTAAATACTACTTCTATGTGGCAAGTAGAGCCTCTCCCTAAGCTCACTCTAGGCAAGTGGAGGCCTAGAATAATTAGAGGGAGTGAAGAATGCTAAAAACAAGCAAATAGAAATGCAAACAAGAAAACTTGCAAAGAAGGCAACTTGATAACTGAAAAAGTGTTTTACAAAAAGGCCTAGTAGAGGAAAGCTTCTACTACTATAAAAATGCAATTAAGAAGAGAAAACACAAATCCTCTAGATAGATGGTGAAGAAGAGGGCTCCTTCCTCCAAGGTTGGTAGCTCCCAATCTTGAAAAGAGGGCCTCCTTCTTCTCCTTCCTTGAGAGCTCCTCTAAGGTGGAAGCTACCACCTTCAATGCTCTCTCCAAGGGGTGGGCGTGCACCACCCTCAAGAACTCCTCCAAGGTGGCGTGGACCACCTTCAAGATCTCCTCCAAGATCTTCCTTGCCTGGCTTCTCCTTTGGCTGGCGTGACCCAAGAGAGAAGGGAAGAGGGGAAGGCACCAAGGGGACAGAATATACCCTTAATCTTCTTCTTCTTCTTCTCTCTTGGACGTGGGCTTCTTGGTGGAATATGAGAGTGAAATTGCTAGCCAAGGATGACTTGAATGGTGGTGGGTAGTGGTCTTTTTATAGGGTAGGATGGGGGGTTAAGGTGCCCCTTGAAATGGAGGGCTAGGATGGAAGAATGGAGGTGGTTGGTGATCCTATGGCTAAGGAGAGTTGGTGCCAACCCAAGGGGTGTTAAAGGGGGTAGTTATGGTGGTGTTGGTGTCTTTTGGTGGTGGAGAGACACCACCATGTTGGCGCCAACATGGGATCTTCTAGAAGGGGGGTTAGGTGGATGGTGGAGATGAATTCAAGGGAAATTGTGTGGTGGAGATGAGGGGGGATTTTGGATGGAAAAGTGGCACCATAAAGGGGGTGGTTAGGGTAGTTTTTGGCGCCACTTTTAGGTGTCTTTTGGAGGTGGTGGGTAGGTTAGGTTGGTGCCAAGTAGGTTAGCTTATGTGGAGCTTAGGTGGAGCTAGTTGGGTGGAGTTGTTAGGTGGGTTTTTTGGGGTGGTACAAGCCAAGGAAGTTGGAGCATAGCTAAGCTAAGCTAAGCTAAGCTAGCTTATCTAATGGAGGAGTAGAGGAGAAGGTGTTGGAGCTAGAGGTTGGAGGGAGGAGCTGAGGAGGAGAAGTCTAGAGCTGAAATTGGAGCTGGCTGCTGTTGAAGAGGCTGGCATGGAGCTATTCTAGCTGGCTTAGCTTGCTAGTTCTTTGCTAGCTACTAAGCCGAGCTAAGGTAAGCTAGCTTCTACCATAATGAGCTAAGGTGAGCTGGGTCTGGTGCTCTCGGGGAGGGTCAAGTTGGTTGAGGCAGCTAAGGTAGCTTAGCTCAACTGAGTTGAGCTAAGTTGAGTCCTCGGGAGCTGGACTTGAGCTTCCTGAGCTGGGATGAGTTCTTCTTCAGCTGCCTGGAGTTGAGTGGAGCTGGATGTAGCTGGATCTGAGCTGGGGTGAACTCCTGTCAACTCAGCTGAGCTAGCTAGAGCTCCCTGTGGACTAGTAGGAGCTGAGATGAGCTAGACTAAGCTAAGTTGAGCTGGATCTAAGCTGACTTGAGCTGGGGTGAGCTAGGATGAACTATCTTGAGCTACCATTCAGCTGAGATTAGCTGAATGGAGCTGGGATGAGCTAATCCTAGTTCAAGTGAGCTAGGTTGCAGCAGCGGTGAGCTGGATCAAGCTGAGGTGAGCTGGATCAAGCTGAGTTGAGCTGGATCAGGCTGAGTTCCAGCTAGTCTGGGCTTCTCCTTAACCATTTGCCTTCTTGAGTGCTAGGGTTTTAGGGATCTATATATCTGTACATCCCTAACACTCACAAAAACTTGTTAAAAAGATAATAAAAAATGCAATGCATGCCTAACCTATTTTATGCCTAAATGCAACCCAAAAAGCCATTTGCGGAGTAAAATCCTGAGAGCTAGGTTTGTTTCAATGCATAAGAATAATGATAAACTGGCGTTTATCACTCCCCGACAATGGTGCCAAAATGTTGGCGCAATCGCTGAATCGGGTTTTAAGAATATCATGTTGTAATAAAGCCAATAGAGTGTTTAAAACAAATATAATTTTATTACTCAAATTTAAAGTCTGAGGTCGAACACAGGGAACAAATTGGTGTTTAGAAATCAAGATCACATTTAAAGGAATATGCAATAATATCAATATCACAGTGCAAAAATATAGGAGTAAATGTAAAGCACAAAATGCTAGAGAACTAAATGTATATGAATTAAACTCAAAATTGGACGTCTGATTTGTGAATTAGATGCCTTAAAATGATGATGCTACAATGCTTTTCTTCTTTCTCTTTCTATGCTGATTGCCTTTGGCTTTTGTCTTCTCTAGCTTTCCTGTCTTAGCCCTTGGCTTTCTCTGCTTGTTTCTTCTTTGGATTTTCTCTTCTTTCTCTCTCTGCTGACTATTATTTTCCTTTGCTTTGCTGCCTTTTTGCCTTTGCTTCTTCCTTTTACATCTTCCATCTCTTTCTTTCTTTGCCTTAGCTTCTCTGTGTCCTTGTCTTCTCCTTCCTCTTCTTCAGCTTCGCTTCTCCTCTTCAGCCTGCAGAGCAAAACCTACCCCCTACACGCGCACACTCTCCATTCTTTTCTCTCTTAGGTTTCGCTCTCCCAAAGCCACACGTTTCTCAGGTAATCGGGTCCGGTACATACCCGGGACTAGGCCCACCGGTGTGCAGTTGTTGGCGAGGAGTGCAAGTCGAGTCGGATCAACTAGGTTTGCAGGGCGTGGTCGCAAACGAGGCTGTGAGAGGGGAGAGGGGGACCTCACCCTGTGAGTTGGAGGCAATAAGCCACTGGCAAAAAATCAATTTATGTGGGTGCTGCGCCTCTTCCAGTTCAGAGGTGGGACTATCTTCCCATCTTCTTCGAGCGTGCCTGCTGCAAAAGTGTTCCTTTGATTGTAGCCACTGCTACTGCCATTGACTCCAATTAATAGCCTGGAGTCATGCACGAAGACGTTCCACGTAGCCTTGGACAAAGTCATGGATCTGGCACTATCTGGAGCTCACTTGAAGCTTACTTCAAACTTTGCACCAATGGCGGAGCATGCCTGTACCTGAAATCACCACAACGGCCTTACGACCATGTCAGAATTTTTAGGATGTTTTGTGGAGGCACGGTGAGTGTTCTGCGGTGGTTGGCGTGGCGTGGAGACGCCTGTGTGAGCATTCCTAGGGCACACTATGTGCGTATGTGTGGGTGTGTTCAGGGGTGCTTTTGGGTGAGTGGCAGAGTGAATGAAGTGAGGGGTTGTGATCAAGGAGTCGAGGTGGAGGTTGTAGAGTGGTTGGTGAGGTGGATGGAGGTGCGAAGCGACGGGGGCACCTCGCTGGAGGTATTGCCAGAGGTGGAGGAGGTGATGGTGGTGGAGTGCGGCAGTAGTCAATTTAGGGAAATAAAAAGGGGGAAAGGAAGTAGAAGGTGAAAGGGACTTAGCTAGAGTAATAGTGGACAAAGGGAAGGCGAGGATGGCATTAGGCGCATATTGCCGACGACGGAGACGAAGATGCTCAGGGAGGGATGGTCGGTGAGGATGAAGGGGAGACAGTGGCATCGGCGGGTGCTACGTGACGTGGATGAATGTGAGGAAGAAGAACCCACCACTGGTATTGTGGTCAAGCAACGAGGAAGATCAGGGAAGGTTGCCGAAGCTTGATGAGCAAACTGGCTAGAGGAGGAGAGACGAATTTGAGGGGGTTTCTCGGTCAATTTCAAGATTAGGAGAGTCTAGGCGAACTAGGGCTCCTTAAAGAGACCTATGGTAGGGGATTTGTGCTTGGAAGCCAAGCTTCCAAGCAAGGTAAGGTCGTCGGAGTTGGAATCTTCAAAAGACCCAAATCTCTCATGTGTTCGCATGAGAGATTGGGTACAAATCATGGATCATTGATGGGTTCATACTAGAGGAGACTAGTCAAAGAATCTCCCTTTCAATTTTGGGAGGGATTCTCTAAGCAATTCTAAAGCTCGCCGGAATAGGATTCCTCTTCTATAATGTCAGAGGGACCTATCTTTGAAGATGATAAGAAACCTAGGGGGTTGATTGTAGAGGTTTTTGAAAGATAGAGGTAGAAATGTAATTAGGTTGGACCTATTTGCAAAGTGGGTCAAGATGAGTTCCCCTTAAGTCTAAATTTTGGTACAAACCTAATTTGAACCTAACGGATCCATTGGTGAAGTTAGATTTTGGGTTTAACTGCATTTTACTGGGCAATTTATGTAAAAAACCTAATTTAGGGCAAATATTTGTGTGAGACCCCTTTCTAGGTCAAAATGGGTTCCAATCGCCAAATTGAAAGTTTTAAAACCTAGAGAATATTTTTATATGATTTTTAGAGGGTTTATATGAATTTTATCCAGACCAAGGCCTTAGTTAATCAAGCGGGTCTGTTTTAGGGTTTTAAGAGTCATTTAATTCACAAGGTATACACAAACCCTTTTCTGTCAAATCCAACCAACTTTTTATCTTGTTAAGACCTTTTGATCTTTGTTTAGCCATTGAGAAAACCCATTGTTGTATTGAAATGGTAAAATTACAGTTTTACCCCTTATTTCTTGCCTTTCTCTCAGAAGGTTATTCAGTGAATTATGACCTCTAGTTGGTTATGTAGGAGCTTTTATTCTCTTCATTGGGTTAAAATGAGCTAGTTAGGGCTCATGATGATGTCCCCATCACTAAGGTTCCTTGGACCCAGTGGTTAAAGCACCTGTGCTTGAAACATGATTAGTCTAGGTTCAGTTTGCCGGTGCATTATGTAAGAGAGAGATATAGAAGGAGAATTTGATTTATGGAGAGCTTTCTCTCTCTTTTTGTTTTCATTATATTTTTCCTTAGATCCATTTTCAGATTGGCCCTAAACACGGTCTATATCGGATTCCTTGTCCCTACCATCAATCCCCGTAGGGTCCCTAGCAATCGATGCTTCGAGATAGCACCGCCCATGGCAACCTAATGGGAACACCATCATAAGCCCTAACTAGCTCATTTTGACGTGGAACAGAGAATAAAAGCTCCTACATAACCAAGTGAAGGGCCTAACTCAGAGAATAACTAGGTTGAAAGAAAATCAAGAAACAAAGGGTAAAACTGCAATTTTACCGTTGCAGTACAACAACAGGTTTTCTTAGGGGTTAAACATGGGTCAATTGAACTTAACAAGATGAAAAGTGGGATGGTTCAATCAGAAAAGGGTTAATGTGAGATCTGAGAATTAAAAGACATCCTATAACCCTAAAACAAACCTACTTAATTTAGCAAGGTTCGGGTCAAGATAAAAATCAACTAAACCCACTAAAATTCATGGAAAAATATCCTCTAGTGTTTATAACCTTCAATTTGTCCTTTAGAACCTATTTTGACCTAAATAGGGGTCCTAGTCAAACATTTTCCCTGAATTGGGTTTTTATGCAAAATGCCTAGTCAAACGTGGTCAAACCTAAAATCCAACTTCACCATTGGTTTTCTTGGGTCAAAATTAGGTTTATACCAAAATTTGAACCTAAGGGGAATTCACCTTGACCTACTTTACAAAACAGTCCAACCTAATTACTTTTACGCCCCTAACTTTCAAAAACCTTGCAAAGGCCCCGTATCTTCCTCACTACTCTTTGTAATTAGGTCCCTCCACCATTACAACAGAGGAGTCCTACTTCGGTGAGGATTCAAGAGGGAAGTTCTCCCAGATTCCTCAGAGAATCCCTCTCAGATTTGAAAAGAAGATTCTTTAAAGAATTCCCGACCACGTGAACTCAATCATACACTCTGATTCGTACCCAATCGCTCGTGAGAATGCACGAGAGATATGGGTATCTCTCGAATTTCCTACTCTGACGAGGAAACCTGTACTTGGAAGCTTGTCTTCCAAGCACAAGGCCCTCTACCTGTGCCTATAAAAGAAGCTGCAGGCCTGACCGTCCATCCTAAGCTTGATTTGGCCGAAGAATCCCCTAAAATTCCTCCTTTCCCCTCTCCGGCCAAATAGCCCTCAAGTTCTGACGATATCTCCTCCCTTTTCTCGTCGCTCCAGCACCATACCAGTGGCAGAGTCTTCTCCACCTCTATTGAACTTACAAATTGCTACGCTAACGTGTTTGGTTTTGGAAATCCTGTCGTTGTATCTTGAAAGCGAAGAATTCGTGTTCAAAAAATAAAATTTATACTGAAATTTGAATTTCGAGTCGAACACAGGGAGGCTATGTCGATCTATATTTGTAATTATATTTTTTTTAAGAATTTTTGAAAAGCGAGGCGATATAATTACAATGAAATATCAGACTAAAAGGAAGAGAGAGAGAGAAAGAGAACATGCATTCAATATTTCAAAATGTTTATACAATCAAACCAAATAAAAATTACACTAGAAAGTCGGAAATCAGCTACACTAGAAAGCAGGAAAATTCTACACTAGAAAAACTATAAAGAAGAATGGGAGAGAGAAGTTATCCTCCTCGACGATCGCTTGGAGGATGAGCTGGACGGGATGATGCCTGGATGAAGGAGGATGAAGCAGGACAAAGGAGGATGAAGCAGAAGAACGGGAACGGAGCAACACACCATCGTCGTTGCGAGATCCACTTCCGAAGGGGGACGAAAATTTAGACCTTATCTCGCGAGGACCATCCCGGGTGTGGGACAAGCTTCTCTTGAGCTTTGGAGAGGTAGAGAAGCGAAGGAAGGGATGAGAATTTTGTGTGGAGGGGGTCTCATTTTATAGTTGCAAGGAGTGGGGGCAAACTAGTCATTACATCTTTAAAAAATTAAATGAGGGGTCTTTAGTGACGGATAAAACTGTCGCTAAAGCCCTAACAAGGGCGTAGTGGTTGCTCCCCACACACGCCTCCTCGGCTGCTCACTCCCAACGCCTACCGCACGTTTAGCCATCCACAGCCGTTCGATTGCGAGATCGGACAGCTGTGATTGCACCTTCCTGCTCGCTGCGCGCCCGCCCCAGCCCATGCGATGGCGCGTTCCAGCCTCGCGTGAAATAGCGCATGGCCGCTATTGGAAGATCTGAGCCACCCGATCACGATCCAACGCACGCCCGTGCCTGCTCACCCGCGCCCTTCTCCCCTTCGCTGCAGCTCGAACTCGCGACCGCTGCTCGCGATAGCGCCTTCGACCGCTACGCTACGAGGCTCAGATGGTCGAGCAGATGTTTTTAGGCGCAGCCATCCACAGCCATTAGATCCAGATCCAACGGCGGATAGAGGACGGATGCTGAGGCTTCAATGGTTGCATGTGGCCGTTTGGGCGGCCCAGATGGCACCACTGAGGCTTCAATGGTTGCATGTGGCCGTTTGGGCGACCGAGATGGCACCACGTGGTGCCATCTTGGCCGTCCATCTTCTGGATGTTGTAGATGGTGCCACGGATGACGGATTGATTCGATTTTTGCGTCGTTAGGCTGCGATCGTCGATCCGAATTCATCCGTGTAGTCAGATTTTTCATTTAAAGTGTGAATTTACACCATCCTAGCCCTTGATCTTCTAGGGCTCCCTGGTCACTATCTGATGCTACGGATGCCTGATTAGGGCAATCTTGGAGTCGTTGAACTCTAATCGTCACCCTGATCACATTCGTACGGTTGGATCTTCGATCTGAGGCTCCGATAAAATGTTTTTCCTGTCCAAGCACATAAAAGGAGACAATTAACCTCCATTTTATTCAAACTATTCGAAATGCAAGATGATGCATGTTATGCAATATTTATAGCATGCAATGCAATCCTATGCTTAAAAACATACATAAATAGACATCTTAAGTAGTGTAAATGTGTTTACATCATACCCCAATGCTTATCTTTTGCTAGTCCCTAGCAAAAACTATATGATATTTATGAAAGAATTAGGTTGGATTATTTGGGCCTGAGTTATTTTCAATAATTAAGAAATTGTCTACTTGGGATCTGAACTTTCAAAGACACAACAGTGTCCGACTATCTGCCAAAATGCTGACCGCCTCAAACCCTCGCCTTATTCAAAGAAAATTTTCTTTTTTTCTTTTTACTCTTTTCTATTTTTTTCTTTTGGATTTTCAAATTTTAGGGTTTAAGAGTGGCTTTCTACGACCATTCAACTCACCGAAGATTTGATGAAAACCCTAAGTTTTAAGCATCTTATTGTGATTGTGATAGACTCATTGACCGGCAATTAAAACGGACTTCGGATTTCTACGCCTCTAGGTGACCTAAAAAGAATTCTACCTAAAGGTGTATCTTTACAACCGGTAGCTTTCTCCCTACTTTTATTATTTTTTTTTACGGGGTCAACACAAGGGTGAATCCAGTGTATATCTCCCCAGTTTATTCTACTTCTCCTCTTCTTCCTAAGTGTTTTGGGAATTTTTTTTAGTGCATTTACTGAGCTGGGTTCTGGACAACCGGTCGATGAGCTGTTACCACCGACAACTTGCCAGCCATACTCGTGCGGTGAAGTGTGGCTTATTTCTTTTTTTTCTTTTCTCCTTTTCCTTTTGATTTTTTTTTTTTTTTAAGTAGGTGTCTTCCCTGGTCTAAGATTTACCTAAGGGTAGCAAAACGAGAAAGGTCCAGTGACTGGGCTCTAGACAACCTACCTATGGGCTGTTACCCACGATAACTTGTTAGCCATATCACCCTAGAAGGTTCATTAGCTACCCAATTTCCGTTAGAATTGCTAAACAACGAGTCAGTGTAAAGAAAATGTGTAGATGCTTAAAACTCAGAAATTCCCTCAAATCAAAGGGTGGGTTGATAAGTCGTGTACTTATCACCCAAACTTATTCCAATTACGATAGAATTAAGATGGCGAGGACTTGAAAGACAAATCCACATTTTAGTGGATACATGGGCTAATTAAGTCCAAAGACCTAAAGGGTCTTTGTGTTCAGATCTTAATGTAAAATTTCTTAGGATTGAAAAGTCCTAATGTCCAACTAATCCTTCCTAATTTTGATTTTTTTTTTATAAATAAGAAGAGAAAAATAATTTACATGAATTTCACAAAGCTGACCAAATAATTCGAAAATGAATCCACCCCCCCATGCCTAGCTGATGCAATGTCCTCATTGAAAAAGAGACATGAAAGAAAGGGTAGAATATGAAAGATGTCACCTGAATATGAAGCTCGTATCAGCCTTGTGTCATATGTACAACTGCTGAGTTTAATGCTGTTAGCTAGGAAAATTCTAGCCAAAGAAGTCACAGAATGGCTAGAGTAACAGAGTCTGAGACGGGTTCTGGAAGAATACGGTCAACAACAGGCTTCAGACATTGACCATTGACTTTAAATGTGTTACCTGTCTTTGGGTCAGAAATCTGAACGGCACCATTTGGAAAAATCTGATCAATTATGAATGGGCCATTCCATTTAGATCTAAGTTTGCCAGGAAAGAGCTTAAGTTTAGAATCGAATAACCAGACCTTCTGGTTTGGCTCAAAGCTCTTACGGGAAATCAATTGATCATGTAGAGCTTTGGTTTGAGCCTTGTAGATCTTGGCATTCTCATAAGCATCATTTCTAAGCTCCTCCAACTCAGATAGTTGGAGTTCCCTGGTCTTCCCAGCTAGATTCAGAACTAAATTGCATTGTTTGATTGCCCAGAATGCCCTGTGTTCAATCTCTACGAGTAGATGGCACGCTTGTCCATACACCAAATGGAATGGAGACATGTTGATGGCCGTTTTATATGCCGTACGGTAGGCCCAAAGAGCATTCTCAAGCTTTTGAGTCCAATCCTTGCAATTAGGCCTAACCATTTTTTGCAGAATGTTCTTGATCTCTAGATTGGAGATCTCGGCTTGTCCATTCATCTGGGGATGGTAAGGTGTGGAAATTTGGTGATTAACCCTGTATTTGGCTAATAAATTCTAGAATTGGGCATTAGTAAAATGAGTGCCACCATCATTGATGATAGCCCTTGGAATCCCGAACCTACTGAAAATATTTTTCTTGACAAAATCGATGACCACCTTGTGGTCATTGGTTCGGGTGGGAATCGCCTCAATCCATTTGGACACATAATCAACAGCAACAAGAATGTACTGATGTCCAAATGATGGGATAAAGGGTCCCATGAAATCCATGCCCCAAACATCGAAAATTTCGACAGGAAGAATAGGGTTTAGGGGCATCATGTCTCTCTTAGTTATGCTCCCGAGTGCTTGACATCGAGTACATGACCTTGAGAAATCCTGGGCATCCTTGAATAAAGACGGCCAATAGAAGGCAGATTGTAAGATTTTTGCAGCCGTCTTTTTCCTAGAGAAATGTCCACCACACCCAGATGCATGGCAAAACTCGAGTATATTGTTAAATTCATTCTCCGGAATACATCGGGGAATAATCTGATCAGAGCCGATGCGATACAATTCAGTATCCTCCAAAAAGTAGTATTTGGCCTCAGATTTGAGTCTATCCCATTGTTGCTTGGTCCAATCCTAGGTGATTTGACCAACGCCCAAATAGTTAACAATGTCAGCAAACCATGGGGTGTGGACACCTAAAATTGTAAGAATAGTTTCGTCTGGAAAAGTGTCAACAATCGGAATGTCCGGACAAGAAGAATCACCTAGGAGTCTCGACAAATGATCCGCTACCACATTTTGCACCCCGATTTTATTCTTGATTTCAAGATCAAATTCTTGAAGAAGAATCGAATGAATAAGCTGGGGTTTAGCATCCTTTTTAGCTAAGAGATGTCTTAAGGCTGAGTGGTCGGTATAAACGATAACATGAGACCCTAAGAGATAAGCCCTGAATTTTTCCAAAGCAAATACTACAGCTAGTAATTCCTTTTTAGTAACAGTGTAATTCCTCTGGGATTCATCCGGAGTTTTACTAGCGTAGTAGATGACAGAGGGCTTTCGATCAATTTTCTGATCCAGGACAGCCTCGACCGCGTAATCAGAAGTGTCGGTCATGATCTCAAAAGGGGCTGTCCAAATTGGTGGTTGCAAAATTGGAGCACATGTGACTACCATTTTCAGGAAATCAAATGCCTTTCGGCATGATTCGTAAAAAACAAACGGCGTTCATTTGGCAAGAAGATTGCTCAAAGGATGAGCAATCTTCGAGAAATCCTTGATGAATCTTCGATCAAATCCCACATGGCCAAGAAATGATCTAATTTGTTTAACAGATGTGGGAGGAGGAAGTTTAGCAATAGCATCAACCTTAGCTTTTTCCACTTCAGTTCCCCGTTCAAAGATTACATGACCCAAAACAATGCCCTCTTGGGTCATAAAATGACTCTTTTCCCAGCTAAGGACTGGTCGTGTCTTGATACATCGCTTAAGAATCATTTCCAAATTAGCCAAACAAGAGTCAAATGATTCTCTGAAATTAGGGAAATCATCCATGAAGACTTCCATAAACTCTCCCACCATGTCAGAAAATATGGCTAGCATATACCTTTGAAAAGTCGCAGGTGCATTGCATAACTCGAAAGGCATCCCACGAAAAGCAAAGGTTCCGTAGGGACAGGTGAAAGTAGTTTTTTCCTGATCCTCGGGATGGATAGGAACTTGGTTGTATCCCGAGTAGCCATCAAGAAAACAGAAGTACTTCTGCCCGGCTAATTTTTCCAAGATTTGATCAATGAAGGTCAGGGGAAAATGATCCTTTTTAGTGGCTGTGTTCAGCTTCCTGTAATCAATACAAACTCTCCAAGAGGAAGCTGAACGAGTTGTGACAGATTCTCCTCTCCCATTAGTCACAATAGTAATCCTGGCTTTCTTTGGAATAATCTGAACAGGACTTACCCAAGGACTATCAGAGATTGGATAAATAATTCCTGCATCGAGCCACTTGATGATTTCCTTTTTGACTACTTCTCGCATATTTGGATTCAATCTCCTCTGGATCTAGCGAGAAGGGCGGGATCCATCTTCCAAAAATATTCTATGATTACAGTAAGATGGCTCGATTCCCCTGAGGTCATGAATGGTCCAACCAATTGCCTCCTTATGTTCCTTTAGGACCTTGATCAATTTAATCTCTTGCTCCTTTGTCAATTTAGCACTGGTAATCACAGGGAGCGTATTCTGAGGTCCTAAAAATTGATATTTCAAATTCTCAGGCAATGGTTTCAATTCAAGCTGGGGTGGGTTGATGATTGATGGTAGGCTAGATGCTGAAGATTCAACAAGAGGAAGAGGTTGTGAGTGAACAAAATCAATAACCTCTTCCGAAGATGTCAGGTCAGCCATAGAAGGTTGCGGGTCATATTCATTATCTAAAGAGGAACTTTCAATTGAAGAAACTGTCAAACAAGTTTCAATATTATCATTATCCTCATCAAGTTCCTCAATAAATCCACAATCCTCAAATTTGTTGATCGCCTTAAAAATATCCAATTTCATTCGTTGGTCCCCAAAGGTGATCTCCATGGTACCACTTTCACAATTAATGTTGGCCTTAGAGGTAGCCAGGAGCGGACGCCCCAGAATGATGGGCGTGTTCCTCAAATTATCAGGTACATCCATGTCAAGGACAAGGAAATCTACAGGAAAATAGAAATCCTTGACCTTAACCATAACATCTTCAATAATGCCTCGCGGGTTTGTGACCGAGCGGTCCACTAACTGTAGCGTTACTGAAGTTGGCCGAAGTTCACCCAACCCAAACTTCTCATAGAGAGAAGTCGGAATTAGGTTGATGGATGCACCGAGATCCAAAAGTGCTGTATCAAATGTGTAATCTCCGATAACGCAAGAAATCAATGGAGCACCAGGATCTCTCTTTTTCTGAGGGAGGTAGTGCAGGATAACAGAACTAGCCTGCTCGGAGAGTACCACCTTCCTCAGAACAGATTCTCTCGACTTACGCTTTTGTGTACATAATTCCTTTAAAAATCTTGCGTAAGTCAGTATGTGCTTGATAGCATCAAGGAGCAGGATATTGATCTCAACATTCTTAAATAGATTCAGAAGCTCCTCATTGCTATCAACAGACTTCTTCTTTGATTTGGTTCAGGCTTCAGGAAAAGGAACATGAGTCAGATCTTTGGAATCAGGTTCCTGAGCCTTGATTTCTCCTCTAGAATTCTCCTCTCTCTTCTCAGGTTCTCCAGGATTCAAAAGATCAGAATAGTGTGGTTGTGGATCCTGAGTCTTCTTACCACTCCACAAAGTTACAGAATTTGCAGAGGCATAAGAATTTGGGTCTTGGGGAGGGTTAGGAAAGATTGGAGGGGCTTGATTAACCACGAATTATTGATTTGCAGAAGAAGAAGAAGATGAGGAACCCTGCTCAACCACTTGAGCATGTGCATGTGGGTCCCTCTGATTTCCGTACCCATGGGCTTGATTGCTCGAATTCATAAAATTTCACAAGTTGGGTACAGGTTGGGATGGTAGAGATCCGGGTTGACGAGAGTTAGCAATGAGCCTGAATTGGAAGTTGTCCAGCGAGTTTTTCATTTGCTGCATGAGCTGGAGCATGGGTCCTTGCATCTCTACCATTTGACAGTTCAAATCAGCCTGTCCTATGGATTGACGGGCATCCCAAGCTAGCTGAATGACCTAATTCGTAGGCAACTGAGTATATACTTGGCCCTGACCCATTGGTTGTTGCGGAGAACAATTGCCGGGTCGGAATTGGGTCTGTTGCCCCAAATTTTTCCAAGAGAAGTTAGGGTCGTTTCTCCAACCTGGATTATAGGCATCCGAGTAAGGGTTGGATCTAACATTCTCTTGTACAGCACAGACATCCTCATAGGGTGAGGATGGAGAGAAAGAAAGGGAAGGATCAGAAAAACTGGGATCAAAGGCCCCAGTTTGGAACCCGTGGGGCTCCGAAAAATGCTGACTCACAGGTTGAGCCGCATCGAGTTGATTCACGAACTCCCGTCTAGAAGGAGATCGTGAGGAATGGAATCCCGAATTTTGGGATTGAGTAGATTGAGAGTTGTTTATAGAATTGCCAGCCATCCACTCTTCCATTCTTTTAGCAACCAAGTCCACCGTATCAAGTTTATTACAAATCAATTCCATATCAAATGAATGAGAGTTATGGACTTCATTGACATTTGATCTAGGCTGCTGGGACCAGTTAAAAGTATCCATGGAGGCATGATTAATTGAATTCTCACTCATTTCCTCAAATAAATCATGTGCACTATCCGCATCTTTATTGAGGAAATTGCCTCCACAAGAAGCATCCAATGATTTCTGAGTTGCTCTATCAACCCATGATAGAAGATCTGCACGAGTTGCCATTTTAGCACCTCATTGTGTGGACACCTCCCCAATAAGTCCTAGAATCGCTCCCAGGCCACATGAAACTGCTTCCCCGGCTGCTGGGGAAAGGTAGTGATTGCCCGTCTCAAAGCATTTGTACGACCGACTGGGAAGAATTTCTTTAGAAAGGCTGATTTCAACTCATTCCAAGTTGTAATTGGTCTTCCTATTGTCCTATACCAATGCGCAGCCTTATCACTAAGAGAGTGGGGGAAGAGCCTCATGATCATTTGCTCCTCGTTTATGTTTCGAGCCTTGGTGGTCTGGACCAAAGTGGTCAAGTCCTCCAAGTGCTGAAACGGATCTTCGGAGCCAAGCTCATGATAATGTTTAATCAGGCTTAACACCTGGGGCTTGATTTCTATGTCACCGGCTGGAATCTGGATGCCGGGATGTTCCCCGTAATTTGAAGGATCATAAAAATCCTTCAAGGGCTAAGCGCCCAACATTCTCTGGAACCATTCCTGCATTCTCTGCATTTGTTCCAGCTGACTTCGAAATTCTTCCTATGGATTTCCAAGCAGAGGAGGCTGTTGTTCGGCCATGGGACCAAATTGACCAAAATCCAATTTGCACCTCCTAGAATCTTCTAATGGTCCTTCCAATCGGGGATTCAATGACCGTCTTCCTAGCATAAACTAGAAGAAGGTCGGAAGGACTAGGGATAGGGACCCTGTAGCACAATAAAACAAGGCTGTCATTAAGTGAGGTAGCCTAAGGATCTACTGACTCCCAAAACCCGCCTTAAGACTGTAAATGATTTACTCTACTTGCATCTGTTTAATCCAACCAGTTAGAAGGATGGACTGGGGAGGAGGTTCTTCCTTCGACTTTCACCTCCGGTTCCTAGTGTACCCCCCAGCCGCGGTCGTTTGATACTACTCCCCTAGCTAGACATCAGATTAATCCGTACAAGTAGGTTAATCAAAAATAATCTCAGACTAGGCCCTGAAGAGCGAATCTGACCTTAAGGCCAATGTCTACTCAATTTTATTAAGGCTTGGGATTGTGGTGCTTATGAAATGTGATGGGCCCTTATAATGGGTAGTGCCCTTAATGATTGATTGAGATTTGTGTAAGTGCGTGCACAACCAGGGTTTTCAAGCAAGATTATTATGATGCGTGAATTTTAATGTTCAAATCTTGCTTAAGTAGCTTTTAGGGTTTCAAATTAAGTGGATTGCAATCAAGTTTCTAGGCAAACCAAGTTGTAAAACACGGGTGAAGATTATTTTCCTTTAAAATCAGAAAGAAAGTGGAGTGCCTGGAATAGACCTAGATTGAAAACCCTAAGGAGGAGGTACTTGATGAGTTGGTTTTAAATAGAGTGGTGCGGCCCAAACAACTCAAACAATTGGCCACAAATGCACCACTAAGTTAGGCACTCAAAGATGGTTAACCTAGAATGATTTCTACTCTGTTATGTGTTGCTTTGTGTGTATCGATTCCACAGATCAAAACCCGGTTGTGCAGAAACAAATCAAGTTGATTAAGTGCCTTGAATGTGGGTGTGTGTTGTGTCTTTGTTGAAAATTACCCCACAAGATTATCTTTTTGTTATTTTTTTTTATAAATGAGGGTGGAATGAATGTGAGTGAAAATCGAAACAACCAAAATATTCCTTGGATTTATGCAAACACCTAGGTTAATTGGAATTTGGATTTAATGTGGCAAATGAAATCTATGGAGGAGGGAAGAATGGGGAGTACTTACAGTTGTCTTCAACTGCACTTTACTCCAGTCTACCACTTGTTGATTCCTTGATGGAGGTCTCTGCAAAACAATACACATAAGAGAAAGCAAGTTAGAAAATAATAAAGTGCAAGAAATGCAAACAAAAGATCGGAAATCGTTGCCTCCCCAACAATGGTGCCAAAATGTTGAACTTACGAATTGCTACGCTAACGTGTTTGGTTTTGGAAAACCTGTCGTTGTCGCTTGAAAGTGAAGAATTCGTGTTCAACAAATAAAATTTATACCGAAATTTGAATTCCGGGTCGAACACAGGGAGGCTACGTCGATCTATATTGACAATTATATTTTTTTTAGAATTTTTTAAAAGCGAGGTGATATAATTACAATGAGGCTATCAAACTAAAAGAAAGAGAGAGAGAGAGAAAGAGAGAGAGAGAAAGAGAACATGCATTCAATATTTCAAAATGTTTATACAATCAAACCAAATAAATATTACACTAGAAAGCAGGAAATTAGCTACATTAGAAAGCAGGAAAATTCTACACTAGAAAAACTGTAAAGAAGAATGGGAGAGAGAATTTATCCTCCTCGACGATCGCTTTGAGGACGAGCCGGATGGGACGATGCCTAGACGAAGGAGGACGAAGCAGGACGAAGGAGGACAAAGCAGAAGAATGGGAACAGAGCAGCACGCCATCGTCGTCGTGGGATCCACTTCCGAAGGGGGACGAAAATTTGGACTTTATCTCGCGAGGAGCATCCCAGGTGTGGGACAAGCTTCTCTTAAGCTTTGGAGAGGTAGAGAAGAGAAGGAAGGGATGAGAATTTTGTGTGAGGGGGTCTCCTTTTATAGTTGCAAGGAGTGGGGAAAATTAGTCATTACATCTTTAAAACATTAAATGAGGGGTCTTTAGTGACGAATAAAATCATCGCTAAAGCCCCAATGTTGGCGTAGTGGCTGCTCCCCACGCACGCCTGCTCGGCTGCTCACTCTCAACGCCCGCCGCACGTTCAGCCATCCACAGTCGTCCGATTGCGAGATCGGACGGCTGTGATTGTGCCTTCCCTGCTCGCTACGTGCCCACCCCAGCGCATGCGATGGTGCGTTCCCGCCTCGTGTGAAATAGCGTGTGGCCGCTATTGGAAGATCTAAGCCGCTCGATCACGATCCAATGCATGCCCGCGCCCGCTCGCCCGCGCCCTTCGCCCCTTCGCTGCGGCTCGAACTCGTGTCCGCTACTTACGATAGCGCCTTTGACCGCTACGCTACGGGGCACGGATGGTCGAGCGGATGCTTTTAGGCGCAACCATCCACAGCCGTTGGATCGAGATCCAACGACGGAGAGAGGGCGGATGCTAAGGCTTCAATGGTTGCATGTGGGTGTTTGGGCGGTCGAGATGGTGCCACGTGGTGCCATCTTGGCCATCCATCTTCTAGATGTTGTAGATGGTGCCACGGATGTCGGACTGACTCGATTTTTGCATCATTAGGCTGCGATCGTCTATCCGAATTCACCCATGCGGTCGGATTTGTCATTTGAAGTGCGGATTTACACCATCTTGGCCCTTGATCTTCTAGGGTTCCCCGATCACTATCCGATGCTACGGATGCCTGATTAGGGCGATCTTGGAGTCGTTGAACTCGAATCGTTGCTCACATCCATACGGTTAGATCTTTGATCCGAGGCCCCGATAAAAGGTTTGCCCTGTCCAAGCAATTAACTTCCATTTTATTCAAACTACTCTAAATACAAGATGATGCATGTTATGCAATATTTATAACATGCAATGCAATCCTATGCTTAATAACATGCATAAATAGACATCTTAAGTAGTGTAAATGTGTTTACATCAACCTCGTTCTTCCGCGTTGCACCATACCTACACCCGCATCTTCAGCCCTCTCATCATTGCTGCCTCTTCATCTTAGGGCCCTTGTCTCTGGTAATGGCAAATACGTACCGTTCACCCTCCGCCTCCCCCTTCGTCCAGCTACTCTCAGATAACACCTCTCTCCCTACTCTTAATTTTCCCCACTTTATTTCACAAAACCACCCTTGATAGCCACAAACCACCCTCATCTTCCTCATCTCAGGCAGACCACCGGCGAAGGCGCAACCATCACTCCACGCACCCACACGCCTCGCCAACTACCGTAGAAGCTTAACCATCGTCCACTGATCCTCATCCACCACTTCATCGACCGCCACACGCACCCTACACTTCCCCTAAACAACTGCACTTTCACGGCCACAGTCTGACCTAGGCATGCATGCCTAGGCCGTCCCGTGCCACGCCACCCACCACACCACCTTTACTGTGGCACGGTGAAGCTTTCTAAGTGCTTTGATAGGGCCGTGAGGCCGTATTCGTGACTGACAGGTTTGACCCCCAGCCGCCATTGGAGCAGGAGCAAAGCTTTCTCACAAGCTTGCTCCAAGTCGCCCCACTCGAGGAGACTGAGCCCCAGGTGCATGGAAACACTTCGCGATCCTCTTGCACCCAGTAATCGAAGCCACAGCACACCGTAGTTGCAGCAATTAGAGGAGACTCCCTACGGACGCACGTGAAGATCCGAGTGGGACTTTAGTCCCACCTCGATTGTTTTGGAGTGAGGTAAGTACTTTAAATTATTTTTGTGTTTCCTCTTCGTTGCCTCTGAATATGGGGTGAGGTCCCCTCGCCCACTCACCCACCTCGTCCGCGCTCACTCCTTCACGGACCTGGTTGCCCTGACCCGATAACCCTGTACTCCTCGCATATCACCCACGCCAGTGCACCTGGACTCGGGTGCACTTGACCCGACTCGTATACCCGATTAGCTCTGGGAGAGCGAGCCTAAGAGAGAAAAGAGAGAGAGTGTACACGGGGAAGGGTAGGGGCAGGTTTTGCAGTTCTGTGTAGGGAAAGGAAGAAGGAAGGAGAGCTTAAGAGGAAAGAAGGAGAAATCAAAGAAGGAAGAAAAGGAAGAGAAAGAATGGGACATCAGAAGAAGAAAGAAGAAAAGAAAAGCTAAAGGAAGGAAGAGAAAGGCTCGACTGAATTAAGGAAGAAAGAAGAAGACATTAGAGGAGAAGAAAGAAGAAGGGAAAGCTCAAAGCATCTGAATTTCCTTTTACATCTCTATTCATCTCTTTGTAGCATTTATATATATTGAACTTAATTCTATTGCTTCGTAATATTGTTGAACATCACATTTATCAAATTGATATTGTGTTCTTAGTTTTTTAAATACCAATTTTCTCCCTGTATTTGACCTCGGATTCTTAGTTTTTCGAGTAATAAATTCTTATTTATTTTTCGAAGCGATTTCAACTATACTGCTACACGATATTTGCAAACCCGATTTCGCTTTCGCATAAACATTTTGGCGCCGTTGCCGGGGAGCAACAGGCATTTTAGAAACTTTGATCGCAACCTTTAATTCAATACTAACTTGCCCTCTTTCTTTTGTTGTGATTATTTCAGGGGAAGAAAAGAAAGCAACTGCACAACAACCACACTAGGAATAGGTAAATTCTCATTATCCCTTTCTCTTAATCCCCTCAATTTTAAGAAGGAAAACAAAGAAAAATCAATCTAGGGCTACTTGCTTTCCATATTTAGTAATTCACCAAAGTTGCTTGATTTTAATTTCTTGATTGAAGCCCTAGATACCATCTTTGAGGCAACTAAATTGGACCAAATAGAGCCAACTTAAGGATTTTAATCTAGGGTTTTAGAGACACATCTTCTCTAAGCAAAGAATCAAAATTTTCAAAAGGAGGTGTGCTTAAGCCTTGTTTGAAGAGATTTATCCAAGAGAAACCCTAAGAAAATCAAGCTCTTAACTCACTTGAACCCTAAAAGAAAGGACCTAAAAGCTCTCAAGGGACAAAGAGGTGAAGTTGACCCTTTGGGTAAACCAACCTTGAAATTTGGTAACTTTTTGCACTCAAAAGATTTAAACTTCAAGTGGAACCCTAAGCACCTTGATCTTAACTAAAAGTGGTAGACTTAAGAGATCAAGGTATCCATTCTGGTCTACCTAGAATCTCAGTGACAAGAGAGGTCGGGTGGGGTAAACCCTGTAACTCGTGGGGATGCTCTACCATGTAGGGTTCTTTGCGGGACTCTCCCTCTCTGGCTGCCCAGGTATTTCTCAGGTGGACGGCTGATTGCACAGCAAAAATACACCTACAATTGTGCCATCTTGTGCTATTTCCTAGCATTGCCAGTGCATATTAGGTAGCCATAGTCGCAGTTGTGAAAATAAACACATGCATGCATTTATTTGAGAGGGGAGGAGAGTGAATAAAATGGCCTTGAAATTAACGTATTCCTCAAGTGTTACCCCGCAAATTCACCATCTTTATTTTTATTTTTTATTTGACTTTGAATTTCTTCTCCGCGGCTGCAAGGCATGGTAGCTCTTCTTTGCGCCATTCTCTGCAATAGGCTTGCCCTGCCAACTGCATGGAGAGCCATGCACAGCCCAGGGCATGGCTATGCTTGCCTCTTTCCTCTTTAAAAAGAGCACAGCCTTCTTCCTTGTGGCTGAGCTTGGTCCGCACAAAAGAACCAACAGCACCTCTTTCCTCTTGGCCGTCTTCTCCCCTCTCCCCTCCATACATAGCCTCTCTACTTCCTGAGGAGCAATGCTACGTGTAGGAGCAACTCACAGTGGTACACAACCACCACTGTGAGTCCCACCACCACCCAGCTCATCAAAGAGCCGGTGGGCGTGGTGGTTCTCTTCTCTGTTTCATCATTCCAAGCCAACTCCGCCATTGCCACAGAGTCGAGCTTTGAAGGTCAATCGTAGCTGCAGCAAGGAACTGGCTGCCTCTTCACCGCGTGCTCTCTCTCCGCACAGCAACCGTCGCCAGCCCGTCCGCGCACGCCTGCACCCACGTCTCTCCCCGCGTCCGCTCTCGTGTCTGCAGCCGCCCGCTCTCAGCGCCTGCTTCTTCGCCCGCACCCGTATCAGCACGCAGCGCGGTGCGCTGCGGTCCCTCCCTCGTACTAACTCCCTCCTACGTGCACTCACCTCTTCACGTGCCTACGCACCTGCGCCTGCGCGTGGACATCAAACATTGGCCGTTGCGTCAGGACGACTTAAACGCCTGTGCCATCTTCTACAGACGCTCGCTCTCTCTCTCTCTCACAGCACTCTCTTACTCCCTCCTGCAGACACATATACACACACACACTCTCGTACACACACCCACTCACCTATACACTACTATATACTTATATATATATATTTATATATATATATATTTATGCATATATATACCTATATCTATACATATATTAGTACTTATATAACTAACTATTAATATACATACCTATATATATATATACACATATATTTATACATATATATATATATACAAATATACATACATATATATATATACCTATAACTATAAATACATACATATATATATATATCTACATATATCTATATACATAGATACTTATACTAATATATCTATATACATATATACATATCTATAACTATATACATATATTACTATATATATATATATATATATATCTATACCTATATATAGTTATAGATACATACATATATATCTAATTATAAATATATATATATATATACATATACATATACATACATCTATCTATACGTATATTTACATATTTATATATATACATACATATATAACTACATATACACCTATATAATTATAACCATATATATATATACATATAGATAAATATTTACATATATACATAAATATATATATTTTCATATCACCTACCATACATTGTATCGCGGGAATATCTGCACCAATTGCTGATATTCCCCGATACACGCGTGCAGAAATCATCTTCGCACGCATCTTCCACCCATCCATCCTACACTCCACGCGGCACTTCGTCCTGTTGGTTGCGTCTTCCTAGACGACGACCGACTCGACAACATGCTAAATGCCATTTCCACCTCCACCCCCACCACTATATACATATATAATATATACATATATATACTATATTTATCTTATTTCTATTTCTCTTTTCTGCAATTAAAAAGATAAAAAAATCTATAAAAGAGAAAAGATAATCCTTGACTTGCAGGTACTCAGTCTTGCGAATAGCAAGACCAGTTTTGAAACCCTAATTTGGCTCAAAGCCAAGAACCTGATTTTGAGGGTGTACCTCAAGGACAAAAATTATCAGAAAAAAATCTTAAATAGAAAAACACGAAAAGCATAATATACGAACGAAAGAGATTCGTTGTAGGAAGGGCGTAGAAACTTATTCGCCTCTAATCCCGCTTCCCTGAGTTCAACCCTGGGCCTAAAAGTGACCAAGATAAAATCTAGTAGGCCAGGTTAAAAATTTTTGTAAAAAGATGGTTAGGCTCGATTTAAGTTAACCACTATACTCATTTCAGCGATTAAATCATCATATTAACACAACCTATTCGGTTCTACACCAAACTTTTTCTGGCGCCGTTGCCGGGGAAGTGCGCATTCAAGTAAGTTTCTACTCCATTCCTTTAATTTTTCTCTTCTCACACCCTTCTCTTCTCGGGTGTTTCTGTTTGTTGGTGTGCAGGTGAACCAGTTGCAAGGAGAAGGCAAGCAGATGAAGTCGGAGACGTGGGCAGATCCAAGGTGGGAACGAGAGCGTGAAGACACCGGCACCGCACTGGAGCTTCACACACGTTGTGGAACAAGTAGGTCTTTCTTTCTTAGCAACTTGGGTCAACTTGTCACCTTAATAATATAAAAAAAAACAACTAAAAAAAAAACTAAAACACTTCTTTGGTTCTCTTAAGACAAGTGGATTAAAAGTCACTTGTTTGATTGTTTGTCATCACTCCCACTGCCCTGGGATTTCCTGCCAAACTTTGCATAGCGAAGATCCTAGAATCTTGATTCTTGAATCTTTCGCCAAGTGAAGTATTCTTTGAGGCAAAGATAAATAGATTGATTGCCATCCCCTTTTGCCTCATTTATCTGCAATCAGGATCACCTTTTTGGTGGGGAGACTTGGAATTGAGTTGATTCCAACCCTACCACGACCTTTCACGTGCCTAAGATTCGATCCCGAATACTTCAACCCCAACAATTTGATATTCTTTATCTTATGGTTGAGCCTTGTGTGTGGAAATCATTTTGGTGATTGGGAGCACTTGAATTGAAGTGCATTGGCTTCCTTTCACTCTAATCTAAAATTGATTCGTGCATCCACACATAGAAATCTCCATCTAGGGAAGCCCATTGCATTTTAGCATGCATTAACCAACTGACATTGAAGAAGGGTTTGTTGGGCTTAGAAGAAAACTTGTATTCTCTCAAAACCAAGAGATTGGTTGAATTAGTAATTCAACGAAATCCTGAAATCCGTACTACTTAAGGCTAAATTCTAAAAACCATTCACCAATTAAAACTTCAATTCGGGGAGATTTCCCCGTTGCATGCTTGGTTTACACACTTTGTAAAATCAATCACTTGGGCATTACCCATAAATAACACCCTTCACATTCCATAAGCACTTGATCCTATGCCTCTAACTAAAACTGGTAGCAACTTGACCCTTATTAAGGATTGGAGGTCTAACTACCTGCATGTAATGCCTACGTGCTGGTAAGGGTTCCCGCATGCTATCGAGTGTCTAAGACTGGGGCAAACGGCCTTTCAATCTGGCCCGGTGGTTCTGCAGTGCTTGCATTCTGTTTCGTAGGTTGCGATAGTAGGTAACTTAGATCTTTAGGTCTAAGGGCACACTGTAGAGGTTAGGAATTTGATTGTATTGATTTGTCATCAAGTGTACCTTTGCGGCGTCATTTCTCTCATCTCCTTTTCCCTTCGTATCCCCCTAATTCTTCCTGCGGTAGTGCATGTTTAGGAGGAGGTCACAAAACCCTGCACTGTGTGAATTGCCAGATAATTTTAGAAAAGAAGCTGAATCGTCCTCCTCCACAAACATGGCTGCACACCCACCCCCAAATCCCGAGGGAGGAAACCGCCCTCAAAACCCACCAGGTGGTGGAGCCTTGGATCCCATAATCCCCCTCCAAGCCTAAGTGGAAATGTATAATGAACAAATTGAGGCCATTAGGGAAACATTGGAGGAAATGCAGAACCCTCCCAAACGAGAGGAGCCTAGGTCTCTTAGCTCCTATCAGAATCCCGTTGCTACAGAGGCCATAGGAAAAATTCAGGTCCCCATGGGCGGGGACGACTTTGAACTGAAACGTAACGTAATTGGCCTGATAAATTTTCACTTCCATGGTCTTGCAAGTGAAGATCCTTTTCTCCACTTGGAAGATCTAACCCGATTGGCTGAAACTGTTAAACAAAGAAATATCGGGTTACCTATAGTCCTCATGAAAATGTTCCCATTTTCATTGCGGGATAAAGCGTCGCAGTGGTTACTCGCCCTTTGGAGAACCATCCACTATTGGGAGGAGATGCGAACAGCGTTTCTCAAGAAGTTCTTCCCAATCGGGCGAACCAATGTGCTTCGCCGCACTATCACTTCATTTACGCAACAAAACAGCGAACAGTTTCATGAGGCATGGGAGAGATATAATGACCTCCTCAGGAAGTGTCTGCACCACGGTCTTCCTAGGTGGCATATAGCCCAGATTTTCTACTATGGGCTAAATGAGACTTTGAAGCAGATTGCAGACGCTTCCTGCGGAGGGAATTTCATGAATAAAGATGAGAATGGAGCATTCGAATTATTTGAAAATATGAGCGAAAACTCAATGAACAATGCTTCCATTATCACCTTTAATCATACCAGCCTGCCCCGTAATGTCCACAAAGCTGACACGGGACCCTCCCATTCATCCACAGATCTCAGCCTTATCACACAGAAATTAGATGAAGTCTCCATTGTGCACAAGAAACTGGACGAGCTTCTGGCCAACCCCGCCCGTTCTATGGCAAACACCCCCACTTCACCACTTCGTCACAATTCCAATTCTTCCAATACCAGGCTTATCCCGAGAAACCCCGTAAGACCTTCCTTACCGAGTGTCGTGCCGAGCGATTCGGTAAGTCATGTGGATCTGGCTTCCGCAAGCCAGTATTTTGACACGGATGACCAAGCCTCTATGTGCTCGGATGCGTATTTACATGTGGACGCGTCTTCTGGCATAGAAGACGCTTGCACCCTGGGAAACAACCCGTTCTCTGCCACTTATAACGAAGGGTGGCAAAATCATCCGAACTTCGTATGGTCCAACAACCTGCAGCGCTAGAACCCCACGGGTGTACCAATGTGACCATTCACACCCGTCATCCCAAGGGCCAAGTCTAATCCTATGGTGAATCTACCATCGGGTCCTTGCGTACCACAAATAGAACACGCTTCAAGTCCTCTCGACAAATTGATGCAAATGATGACAGAAATGTCAAAGCGCCATGAAGAGAACATGACCTCTCTTCAGCACCAATTGGCGTAGAAGAATGCTGAGATCAGTCAACTACGCATGGCGACTCGATCTCAGGGCACTCTTTTAGCCCAACCTGTTCCAAACCCACGAAATTTCGTACCCCATGATCCTCAACCACAGGTACGACCTTCTCAGGGGCAGGTTCATCAGTTTCTGCAAGCTTCGAGCATTCCACCGGGATTTCAGGCTAATCTCGCTGCAGCAACTCACTCTTATGTCCCTATTGCAAACCCTCCTCCGCCTTATGATCCCACTGGACCTGCATCATCTAATGCGATCACTACGAGGAGCGGCAAGCAGACCGTAGATCTGCCTCGACCTGATCCTAGCCCGTCTTCTTCATCGCCCTCTCATTCGGGATGCGCACCGCATTCGCGAGAGGACGATACACCCAAATTGGTCCTAGAATCAGTTCCATTCCCTGGGGCTCTACTGAGGGAGACAAAAGTCAAGAAGAAGGATACACAGGTCTTTGATAACCTGCGTAATTTGTTCAGGGATGTTGAAATCAAGGTACCCCTTCTCGAGGCTATCGACCACATAGCTACTGTCGCCCGATTTTTTAAAGACTACACAACACCCAGGCGATAGTTGAAGAAAACTAAGAATCTGGTGGTTCTCTCGCCCCATGCGAGTTGTGTTATACTGTCAAATCTACCACCAAAGCAGAAAGATCCAGGCACACCGCTTATTTCCTGTGCATCCAAGGCTGCAATTTTAACCTTGCCCTGCTTGATCTAGGATCTTCCATCAATCTTATGCCAACCATCATTATCGAAAAATTTTCCTTGGGAGATCTGAAACCCACCCCTATCACGTTACAGTTGGCAGATCATTCTGTCAAAATTCCAAAGGGTGTGGTGGAAGACGTGGTGGTTAGGGTCAACAGTCTCTATTTTCTTGTTGACTTTCTTGTTTTAGATATGGAAGTTCCTAGCTCACTTTCTGATTGTCCGATCATCCTTGGTCAACCTTTCTTGGCCACAGCCTGCGCCCATATCGGCTGCGAGTCGGGTTGTATTGAGATTGCCATTAGATATGAGAAGCTCAAGCTTAACATCTTCAAGGTAGCCAAGAACTTTGATTGCAATTACATTGAGGATGACACGTCTGACGAGGACATGGCCGTCAACGCATGTATCGGTCTAATTGGGACCTATTCTGACTGCTGCGGACTACCTTTAAACACTAATGATTGCTTCACAAACACATATTGTTATGTTCCCCCATCCCTCCTTTGTCCCATACCTTCTCCTGACTAGACTTCTGATGAGGTTTTCTCTGCTTCCCATACCTCGTGGTCTGAGTCATATCCGGGCTACTCACTACCAGTCCACACTCTTGAAGATCAGATTGCCCTTTCTTTCCCGCCAAATCAGGCGGAGTTGCAACTCCACACTGGGACCTTGTGCCCACATACTACACACTGGGGCTATTCTTTTTTGGATCCATCTATCCAAGAAGCCCCTCTTCTTGGCCAATCTGAGGGCCAACTTCTTCCTCCTGATTTGTTCTCCAATCCGCCTGGGACACTCTCGTCCCAAGAAATGCCAGATCTTTCACAATCCACTCTCGAGCTGAAAGAGCTGCCTAGTACACTTAAGTATGTTTTCCTAGGACCAAATGAAATGCTCCCCGTAATCATTAGTTCAAAATTGACCAGGGAGCAAGAGTGTAAACTAACTGAGGTCCTTATGGAACACAAGGCAGCCATTGGATGGTCTTTATCAGACTTATCTGGCATTAGCCCCTCCTACTGCACTCACCATATATATATGGAGGAGGAGGCTCGACCTTCCCATGAGATGCAGCGACGTCTCAACCCTAACATGCGGGAGGTTGTTAAGAAGGAAATTATTAAGTGGCTGGATGTGGGTATAATCTACCCGATCAGCTAAAGCCCCTGGGTGAGTTCGATTCACGTCGTGCCCAAAAAGGCGGGACTCACCATCCGTGTCAATGACAGGGGCGAATCCATCCCTACATGCACTCCTACATCCTGGAGAGTG
Source organism: Thalassia testudinum (assembly GCA_037157565.1). Classification (NCBI taxonomy): domain Eukaryota; kingdom Viridiplantae; phylum Streptophyta; class Magnoliopsida; order Alismatales; family Hydrocharitaceae; genus Thalassia; species Thalassia testudinum. Next base: position 118,603,823 of record JAZHRO010000014.1, read on the forward strand.
TGTGTAGATTATAGGAAACTCAATGGTACAACTAAGAAAGATCACTTTCCGCTACCTTTCATTGACCAAATCCTGGAGCAGTTAGTGGGAAATAAAATTTTCTGTTTCTTGGATGGATTCTCAGGATATAACCAGGTTGCAATTGACCCCCAGGACCAAGAGAAAACCACCTTTACCTACCCCTTCGACACCTTTGCATTTAGAAGGATGCCGTTCGGACTTTGTAATGTGCCAACAACTTTCTAGAGATGTATGTTGGCGATATTCCATGATATGGTGGGTGACTTTCTCGAGGTCTTCATGGATGACTTTTCGGTCTTTGGACCATCTTTTGATGACTGTTTTGCCAACCTGACCTGTATCATAAGGAGATGTATTGATGTAAACCTCATGCTTTCCTGGGAAAAAGGTCATTTTATGGTACACGAGGGAATTGTTCTCGGACATATCATCTTCGATAGGGGTATCGAGGTTGATAGAGCTAAGCTTGATGTAATTGCTAATTTACCTGTGCCTAGCTCTATCAAACAAATCTGCTCCTTCCTGGGACACGTCGGTTTCAATAGGAGATTCATCAAAGATTTCTCCAAGATTTCTCGACCTTTAACACAACTCCTATCAACCGACGTACTCTTCGATATGGGCCCCAACTGCATACGAGCATTCACGCAGCTACATAATGCTGTCACCAAGGCCCGTGTTCTCCAGCCACCTGATTGGCCCCTCAACTTTGAACTCATGTGTGACGCTTCCGACCTTGCAGTCGGAGCCATCCTAGGACAAAGACGTGATAGACACCCCTTCATGGTGTACTATGCCAGTAAGACGTTGGACGAGGCCCAGTGTAATTATACTACCACTGAGAAAGAACTACTGGCGGTCATCTTTAGGTTGGAGAAATTCCGCTCTTACCTTCTGGGCTCACATGTTATTATTTTCACCGATCACGCAGCCATTTTGCACAAGAAGGATGCCAAGCCTAGACTGATTCGTTGGATCCTTCTTCTCCAAGAATTTGACATTGAGATCCGTGATAAGGTCAGAGCCCAGAATGTTGTGGCTGATCACCTTTCTAGACTGGACCCTGACCATATTGGACTTACTCTGCCGATTAATGAGATTTTTCCTGATGAGCACCTATGGGCAATTAATGTGGCAAGTGGACCGTGGTATGTTGAGATTGCCAATTACCTTACTTCTGGATCCCTTCCACGTGGCTAGCCTAAAAACCAGCGCGAGCGTCTCATGGCAGAAGTAAAGTATTATTTCTGGGATAATCCACTTCTTTTCCGAATAGGTGCTAATCAAATCATCCGTCGCTATGTTCCTGACAGCGAATTCCCCAATGTGCTATCCTTCTGCCATGATCAGGCCTGCGGAGGCCATTTCTCTGGGAGGAAAACTGTAGCCAAGGTGTTGCAATGCGGTTTCTTTTGGCCCTCCCTTCACCAGGATGCACACAATTATGCCAAACATTGCACTAGGTTGCAGTCGTTAGGGTCAATGTCACGTCGTGACATGATGCCCTTACAACCCATCCTAGCTGCAGAAATCTTCGACATTTGGGGAATTGATTTCATGGGTCCATTTCCTCCTTCTAACGGCTTCGAATTTATCCTCATGGCTGTTGATTATGTTTTGAAATCGATCGGGGCTATTCCCACACGACGTGCTGACCATATTATATCCACTCGATTTGTCAAAGACCATATCTTTGCGCGCTTTGGGATCCCTCGAGCTATTATCTCTGATAGAGGAAGCCACTTTACCCATGCTTCTTTTCGGGCACTTCTGAGGAAATACGAAGTCCACCATCATATTGCATCCCCGTATCATCCTCAGACGAACGGTCAAGCAAAGGTGTCGAACCGGCAAATCAAGCAAATTCTCCAGAAAATGGTTCAGCCTGACCGTAAGGATTGGTCCGACAAGCTGATTGATGCACTTTGGGCGTATCGGACCGCCTTCAAGGCTCCCCTTGTTATGTCTCCTTATAGAATCATTTATGGGAAGCCTTGTCATTTGCCCGTGGAGTTGGAACACTGCACTTATTGGGTGGTTTGCCAATGTAACCTCGACCCAGACCTGTGTGGTCGAGAAAGGAAACTCCAACTCCAGGAGCTGGAAGAGCTCCGTCGTGAAGCCTATGGTTCTACCTTAACTTTCAAGCAATGCATTAAGGCTTTTCACGACAGCCGTATTCGGCGGAAGGAATTTGAGCCATCTTAGCAAGTTTGTCTCTACAATGCCCGGCTCAAATTCTTTCCTGGGAAACTGAAGTCCAAATGGACTAGTCCTTTCCTGGTCTCGAGACCATTTCCCGACGGGGCCGTTGAGATTGAAGATCCCATATCTTGGCATAAATTTATGTCAATGGGCAGCATTTGAAACCCTATCTTACTCATGAACCTGCCCCTGTTGGAGAAACTGTTGCCCTGCTGGAGGGTAACTAATTTTATGCCTCATTCTGAGTCCAGTTGGGGACGTTAAATTCAGCGCTCGTTAGGAGGCACCCCAACAACACTCCGCCACTATCACGCTCACTTCACTTTTCACTTCACCACCCACCATCCACCCACCCTACCACCCTGCTGTGTACCCTGCACCTCAGCTCTCATTACCCGATCTTTCATCCTTCCTCTACCCTACCCTGCATGCATATGAGGACATAACATCGTTTGGCATGGGGGGGTGGATAGGCATCCTTAGGATCTAGGTATTTTAGGGTATTATGTAGTTTCCACCTATCTATAAATATGTAGAAAAAGAAAAAATGGTGTTTAGTAATGATCTGAAGGCTGAAACAAAAATACAATAAGTGTTTATGGATATTCAACCACTGTTTTGAAGACTTTCCAGGCCACAGAAGATTGATTTGCTTAGGCTCGACTTAATTCACTTGAGCATTGACAAAATAGATTGGAATCTCTCCTAACTTAGGACGTATTCTTGTACCTGAGACACCAGTACAGGATCCATTGGTTTGCTTCTACTCGAGAGCCTAAGTAATCTTGGTTCACACTTCACATATCAAGGAAGACCAGGTGAACATAAGATCCCACACTAGTGTTCATTAGGGAAGGTGGAGTCCTTACCTGTGCGCACAGGTAGACTTTTTATCCCAGGCTATAGTCTTGTGTTTAGGAGAGTCTTTCCACAAAAAAGAAACTCTCCCACCAAAAGAAAAGTGTGCTCCTCCAAATAAAGTTGTAAGAGATATGCTGACATGTGTTTCAAAAAAAAGAAAAAGATGCAAATAAGTCAGTATATCTCATAAACATCTGTAAAGTCTTCTTCCTACAAAAAAGGTTCTTCAGGGCAAATAACCTATTTTCTTTCAGCCACAAATGTCATAAAATGGGAGTTGAGTTTTCCGTCGGCTTTTTAAGGGTTAATCTGAAGACATGAGCTGAAACTAGGACCAACTAGCACTTAAAAATTTTTGAAACCCTGGGCTTGAGTCTCAATGTTCATCCAGTCAATCTTGATCCTTCACTATGCACAAGCCATAATCTCTTGAGCTCTCGAGTACGGCAAAAACCTCCTGGGTCCTGGAAATTATACTTAAGGTTTTAATATCAAGAGTCCAAGTTAGTTGAGAGATGGTCTATGCCATGTAAGACTTAAAGTACTGGTAGTCTTCTCTACAATTGGTTCTTGATTGCGCAGCAATCATACATCTTAATTGGCCAAGATTAAGCTAAGACTTAGCATAAGCTAGAGTTATTCACGCATACATATGCATTGTCTGCATCTTTACTGCTTTCCTTTAGCTATGCATGAAATAATGTTATAATGTGCTGATTAAGTGCATTATGTCAATTGCAGGCAATAAGCTAATCAGGAGCTAGATCTGAAGCTGGATCAGGAATAACGGGAGTTGTAGCAAAGCTGGAGCAGAAGGCCTAGTTTAGATGTAGGAATAATAATGTAAGGGGGTTAAAGGTTTTCTATTCTATTAAGTAGAAATAAAGCAGTAAAATGTGAAGAGCTTAGGTCCATCATAGCCCTAGGATAGCCTAGAGACTTCCCCAAGCCTTAGCCACCCTTAGATTAGGTCACAACACCCTAGGAAGCCCTAAAACCCTAGTTCCAACCCTTCTCTGGATGTCCAGATAAGTTTTAAGATGTCCAGGACCCTTAGCCAACTCCCGCACACTTCAAACCCACTTCTGCAGTGTTATTGGACGTCCAGACACTTTGTCAGACGTCCAATTTCTGCAGAATACCCAAAACAGAACCCGAAATCCTTCCTGGCTCTAATTGGACATCCAGACAACAAGTCTGGACTTCTGATTTTTCAGTATAAGACGTCTTATTCTATTATTAGACATCTGATACTGCTCTCCAATTCCTGTTTTGAGATTTAAGCCTTGATCTTGGATCTCCAGGTCCCTAGACCCAATTCCAACCCCATAGGAACCTAAATTAAGGTGCCCTAACCCTAGTACACCACCTCTAGACCTCCCTAAGGACCTAATTAGGTCCTCACTAAACCTAATTGACTTGGATCTTAGTCAATTCCATCAGCCTATTCAATTGGACTCATTGAGTCCAATTGAGCCCTGATCTCAACACACACTGTCCAATTGGACTCAGTGAGAGTCCAATTGACCTAGACCTGACTTAATTGAGTTTTTCTACTCTCAATTAAGTTTCCACACACCCAATTAAACTTGTATTAAGTTTAATTGCACTTTACCTTAGTGAGTTAGGGTTTATAACCCTAATTTGAGACCTACCTTGAACTAAACCCACTAGAACCCAACCTAATCAACCTAGCCACCTAAGTTTCGACCCACACACACCCACACACACCATCCACGCGAAAATATCTAGCCTAGAGTTCTCTAGAACTCTCTACCATGTGTGGTTGCCTTGGTTGCCAAAGATAGCAACCAAGAGCCATTCAATTTTAAGATCCACATTTGGTGGATCTAAAAACCACCATCCACCCTCTCTCTCTCACTCTCCCATGAAATCCCACCATATGCCTCTCTAGAGAATTCCATAATTCTCTAGAGAGCTTCCCTTAGGTCTATAAAAAGACCCCTTAGGTGTCCATTTGCACCCATTCACTTCCTTGGCATCCATTCCACTTAGAATAGCCACTTCCATCTCCACTCCACCTCCACAAGTTGAACACCACCATGGAGGCCACCATCTCCATGCCAGGAAGCTGGATCAGCTCCCCAACCTCTCTCCAAGGGCCGGCCTAACTTCCATTGGCTGCCCCTCCTTCTTCTCTCAACCACTCAAAGGCCATCGGGGACCACCCCTGAATGCCCTTCCATTTTGCTAGATTTATATTATGCTCTTCGTATATTCACTGCGTTTATTTACTACTTAGTAGTGTAGTCTTATTTCTCCCCCAATGATGCATGAGAAATCCCCCCATCGATTCTTGTATGCGGTCATTTTCTGGTAGCTAGATTTAATTTTCAAGCATTTATGTACAAGCTTCCCTCTACATTTTATGTTGCAAACGACTCTCCCACTGAATGAATGAAAAATGCTTATATATATATATTTATCTCTATATGTTTGAAATCACCATGAGCTTAATAATTGTCATTCTTTTTGTGTGATTCGAGTTGCCTATTTCCGATTCCTAATATTCTTGCAACTAAACATGTCATACCTAAATACGTAATAATCACGAACTGGCATGCGATTCTAAACAAAGTAGAGTAAGATCGATTTCAAAAGTAAAAGCAACGCCTCCCAGAGATGAACGACCGGGACTCAAGTCTCGTTATCTTTAGAAATCAATTTTTGACGAACATTTTTGTGCGACTATACTACGATTTGCGACGACTTTCAAATGCGCGAAAATGGCATTTCTGTCAAATGGCACCGTTGCCGAGGAGGAAAAGTTGATTTCGATCTTTTAATCTATCACTGAAAAATATGCCTCTACTTTGTTTTTGATGTGCAGGACAACACGGAACAAAAGTGGTATCTGCGCACACACCAAGCGCGGTGAAGAAAATCAGGTGCACATCATCTATCTTAGATTAGGTTTCTCTTTCTGAACCCTAGGTGTAGATTTACTTGCTGCAATTTCTTTTCAAAAATTCTTTGTGAAAAAAAAAAGATTTTTCTCATTTTCATGAAAATGAAAAAAAAATCAAAAAGAAAAATTTTGAAAAAAAAGTCTAGATTAGGTTTCCTTTCGAATCTAGGTTACTTTAAAGAAAAAAAGGAAAAAAATATTTTCTATGAATCTTTTGAAAAATTCTTTTTGAAAAAAAAATGTGCAAAAGTTTTGAAAAAAAAAATCCTTTTTGGTGGAAAGCCTAGATTTCGATTCAAACATCTTTAAAAAGCTTTTCCATCATCTCCTAATTTTCGTCCAGATTTCAAGCTTGACTTAAAAATTCGATTGCCGAAAAAATAGTAGGTAAAAAATTCTAAAATTCAAGCTAAACCTTAATTTTCAAACCATCTTTCAAACACCACCATTATTTTGAAAAAATTCTAAGTATAAAATTTTTAAAAATTCATGAAGTGCACAGGGGTCAGATTGACCCAGATTCAAAATTTTTCAAATTTTAAAAAGGATTTTCGAGCAATTCGCAAATCTATTTTGACTAAAATTGGTGGGGTTTGAAATATGATCTCATTAGCTTTATTTTCCATATTTTTCCCATATTTTTGAAGATCATTTGATATTATTTCAAAGTGAACAATCGACCAGGGGTCAAAATTCTAGATCTAACCCCCTGATATTCAAAATTCCATAAAAATTCGATTGAAAAAGTAAAAATTCCAAAAAAATATTCTCTGAAAATCTGATTGAAAAAGGAATCTACTCGCAAAATTTCAAACTAATTTGATTCCAATTATTAGTAGAAAATCAACTTTAATTTTGTGGTCTACTGAAACAAAGATAAACCCTAGAAGTGCATGCAACCTAGGTCAAACCCTTAGGGTTACAACTAGAAACCACACATTGGGCTAACTTAGACTTAATCAAGCCTAGTTAGCCGGTGAGCTTGGTCACCTTGTGGGCCACTCACCATAAACCCCACTGAAGAAAACGGGTTAAAATTAACTTTGAAATACAAAATCAACCCAAGTTCGTTGTCGTACTACTGGGTGAGTTTAATCTCTCTTGCCAAACCTGGTGACTAAGTCTACGGGGTAGTGTCAAACGACTGCGGCTCGGGGGTCAACGGAACTGGAGGCGTAAGCCAAAGAAAGAACCTACCCCTTAGTCCCCTCGTAACCAGACTGGCTGGGTTAGCTTGAGAGGTGGGATTCACTTTCAGTCGGTTGTACGACGAACTTATCTTCAGGAATTTAAATCCATAACGAAAAATCTGGTCACCTGATCTATAAGGACCATTTGATTGATAGGGACTTAGCCTTGTCCTGCGTGGCTACACCAACCCAGGGGTTGGGCAGTGTATGCACGGAAGGAGGTCACTTCGACCTCACTTGGTTGGACCTTGGGAGCCGCTCCCAAGGAGGCAAGTCACTTATTCTATCTGCTGAGCCACGATGGCTAACATTGGATGTGGACCTAATCAGGATCCAGAAGAGCTGGACCCACGAGCTTATCTGAGAGCTTAGGTCACTGAATCAGCTCAACCTTGGGATCAGAACCCAAGGTGGCGAAGATGACTTTTCGCTTCTCCTGATCCTTCTCCTCTAGTTACCGAAATGGTTAACCCATATCCTAACCCTGGATATTATGACCCATACCAGTCGATCCCTCAAAGGATCGCATCTTATAACCCAGGATATGGATTTCGTACTCCTGCTTCTTACCCATGGAACATGGGTAGACCTGATTCACCCCCTGGAACCCCTGAAGAGCTACCGATCCATATGCGGCCACATTATAGAATACAGAGAGCTATTGCGAGTGCTAAGGAAAAGGCTGCATCCTATCTACGCGAAATCCAGGCTATCATTGAGCCGAACCAAAGACAAAGCCGGATTCTGCATCAACAAGCTGTAATGGAGCTCCTTCAGGAAACAGCAGAGATAACAAGGAGAATGGGACAAAATTGGGAAACTCAAGAACTAGTGCTTTTGGAGATATCAAGTGGAAAATAGCATTGAAGACCTCGAAGAATCTGAAACAACTATACCGGAAGAACACACAGAAGATTCTCGGGAGCAGATGCCCAAAGATCACTCAGGGGAAAAAGAATCTTGCATGGATATGAGACAGGAGCAGGAAGTATGCCAAATGGGTTCATCTGAAATTGAGGAGGAAAGGACTGATATCTCCAGGACTGAGTCGCAATCAGATTATCCTGAATCCTGGGAGACACCTATCGGGTTAGATGACCCAATCGAAACAAGGGAAGTAGATCCAATTGAGGATATGGATCTTGAGGCAAGCATTACATGCGACACTACTGATCAATCTAGGCCACTTCCCATTGTAGGTGAACCTGTGCTAGAGCCAACATCTTCTGATCTGCACTATTCTTCTTTCACCTACATCCCTAATTCGGATATTAGAGATTCTGAGAGGACACTTTCTATCCCTGATCCAAACATCCAAAACCAGAAGTAGCTATGGATGCTTTGAACGAAGAAATAAATATGCTACCTGAGGCAGGAATTATTGAGGAACCCAATGCATATGAGGGTAAAGCTTTGAGCAGAATGAGCTGGAGATGCACCTATCATCCTAGTCAATCTAACAGATGGCTCGACTCTGAGCCTCAAGAGTCAGCCTCTGATGAATCAGAGATGGGTACTGATAAGGATGAAGTAATTTCTGACGAGGATTTTAGTGACCTCCCCACAGATCTTCTACTTTCACGGATACCCCCATATGACCCAGAGCCTAGAGAGGGAATGATCTTTGAAGTCAATTATCATTATGAGGATCCCTATGACTCAGATTCTGGTTCTGAGATACATGTTGATCTACTCCCTCAGCAACTTCCTGTTGAATTGTGGGACATGATAAATCAGCTAAATCAACATCATGATCCCACCTCTGATTATCCTCTATTTTCCACTACCACTCCACACTTTCTTATAGCTAGACTTTTTGGAGTAGGGGTGCACAATCAGCTGGTTCGTATCTCCGGACCACTGATTCTGGGAGCATACGAGCATATCTTTCTCTTAATCTTAGCCGACTCCTATGCTAGAAATGACACATCTCATTGAGCTTTCGCCAAGCTGGAGGCGTTAAACTCAGCACATATAGATACCATTCGCCCCACATTCCACCATCATTTGTATATAACCATTTTTATACATAGCATATTTTTGTTTTAGCATATTTCCCTTTTATATTGCATATTAACAGGTTGGCCGGTGATGAATATAATTTCAGGAGCAATTACAGGTGATTTCTACCTATTCTCTCCCTGCAGCATTTTTTTTCTTTTACATTCATGCATGAGGACATGCAAGAACTTAGGCATGGGGGGGTAGATACAGAAAAACTGAAAAAATTTTATGCTAACACTTAAGAAAACCTCAGAGTTGCATGTAAAATGTACTTTAGGACCTTAAATAAAAGAACAACCACTCCAACTCCAGTGCTCTCATTGGAGCTAGAAATCATTCACAATAGCCACTTCCGACTCACCTGCCAACATTTTGTTCTAAATTTAGGGTCAAGCTGATTGTAACCCGATACGGGAATTTCACGAAGTACAAATTATATGAGGTTACATGTTTATAGCATATATAGATATTGCATTCACGAATAAGATTATTTTTTTAAGAGAATGCATTGGGGATTTTATCCTTTAGTTGATTCCTGTAATCTGGAATCCAGTACAACTTTTCACACACACATACAATTTGCAATGGATTCACTATGAAGGCTGATAAACGTCTTCAGTCTGTCGAGAAGAAGCAGTGCTTCTTTTCCTGAACCCCTGGACAGTGTTTTGGGAGTCAGGCTGATTTTCTTCCAAAAATCCACCAAATAGTGTGAGAGAGTAGAGTGTATTGGTGCTCTAAGATTAGTGCAAGGAATCTGGAATCCTAGATAATTAGGAAATGATACTCTGAGATTAGACATAGTTTTCGCTCTCGATTCCTGCATATACATTTTTGTGCGAAATCGTGAGAGACACCGAATAAGGCAAATACGTGGAGAGCGAGTTTTCATAAAACTAGGGCTAAGGTGGATGGTTACAACCATTCTTTACGGAATCCTCAGCTGAAGGAGGGTATTGATGTCAAGGTCAGAAATACACTGTCCTATCCGTCTCTCCCGGTGCCGTGAGTAGGCACTTTCACCAAATAAGCCACCCAATGTCTCTTGAGTACCACCAATCCCTAATAATGCCTCCTCAATAAAGTTCATGGATGTATGCCAGTTGCGTTATGCTGAAAAAAAAAATTATTAAAAAAAAAATTTAGAAAAAGTAGAAAAAGCAAAGAAAAGAATGAATATTTAGTGTTTATTTCATCGAGGCAATGCCACCAAATAAAATTGAGCTCCACCAAATATGACCTTAACCTATTTTTCTTATGTTTCTGACCGCCTGAATAATGGCTGAGGAATTCCGACTTAGTGCTAGGGTTATGAGAACTCAATTAAAGTGTTAATGCCTAGTGAGACCACCAAATACAGAACATATGTGTGAATCTGGTGAGGTTGTGAGCTCTAAGAAAAAGAAAGAAAAAGAGTGAGAGAATGAATACAAAGGAATCAAAATGGAGCATAGTTTTTCTCGTCTTTCTCTGAGTTTACTTAGTAATCCTGGAATCTAGATTATGTAGTACTAGTCTCTATGTAGCACCAAGTGAGAATGAGCCACCAAATATATAATCCTTTCCCTTAGAGATTCTCTACCTAAGCCTAAAGCCAGGATGGAAATCATAAAATATCTTGAATACCTCGAGGGAAGAAGTCCGCCTATCCCGCTAGAATTTTTACTAGGGGTCAAGTATAGGCTTTAGAGGTGTATTAGTTTTCACTCGAATCCGTTGCAAAAACTACATAGCTGCACCTTCACGATTGTCTGGATTTCTAGAGCATAGGATGAAAACAAAAAGGAGAAAAATCTCTATGCAAACACTTGATAAAATAACCAGTCCCTTAGGGACCCTTGCTGTAAATAATTTAGTCTTGCATTTGCTAGGGACCAGCAAGATTTAGGAATGGGGGTATGATTGCGCAGCAATCATAGGTCTTAATTGGCCTAGATTAAGCTAGGACTTAGCATAAGTTAGGGTTATTCACGCATACATATGCATTGTCTGCATCTTTACTGCTTTCCTTTAGCTATGCATGAAATAATGTTATAATGTGCTGATTAAGTGCATTATGTCAATTGCAGGCAATAAGCTGATCAGGAGCTGGATCTGAAGCTGGATCAGGAATAACGGGAGTTGTAGCAGAGCTGGAGTAGAAGGCCTAGTTTAGATGTAGGAATAATAATGTAAGGGGATTAAAGGTTTTCTATTCTATTAAGTAGAAATAAAGCAGTAAAATGTGAAGAGCTTAGGTCCACCATAGCCCTAGGATAGCCTAGAGACTTCCCCAAGCCTTAGCCACCCTTAGATTAGGTCACAACACCCTAGGAAGCCCTAAAACCCTAGTTCCAACCCTTCTCTGGATGTCCAGATAAGTTTTAAGACATCCAGGACCCTTAACCAACTCCCGCACACTTCAAACCCACTTCTGCAGTGTTATTGGACATCTAGACACTTTGTTAGACGTCTAATTTCTGCAGAATACCCAAAACAGAACCCGAAATCCCTCCTGACTCTGATTGGACGTCCAGACAACAAGTCTGGACTTCTGATTTATGAGTATAAGACGTCTGATTCTATTATTAGACGTTTGATACTGCTCTCCAATTCCTGTTTCGAGATTTAAGCCTTGATCTTGGATCTCCAGGTCCCTAGACCCAATTCCAACCCCATAGGAACCTAAATTAAGGTGCCGTAACCCTAGTACACCACCTCTTGACCTCCCTAAGGACCTAATTAGGTCCTCACTAAACCTAATTTACTTGGATCTTAGTCAATTCCATCAGCCTATTCAGTTGGACTCATTGAGTCCAATTGAGCCCTGATCTCAGCACACACTGTCCAATTGGACTTAGTGAGAGTCCAATTGACCTATACCTGACTTAATTGAGTTGTTTTACTCTTAATTAAGTTTCCACACACCCAATTAAACTTGTATTAAGTTTAATTGCACTTTACCTTAGTGAATTAGGGTTGATAACCCTAATTCGAGACCTACCTTGACCTAAACCCACTAGAACCCAACTTAATCAACCTAGCCACCTAAGTTTCGACCCACACACACCCACACACACCATTCACACGAAAATATCTAGCCTAGAGTTCTTTAGAACTCTCTACCATGTGTGGTTGCCTTGGTTGCCAAAAATAGCAACCAAGAGCCATTCAATTTTTAGATCCACATTTGGTGGATCTAAAAACCACCATCCACCCTCTCTCTCCCACTCTCCCACGAGCTCCCACCATAGGCCTCTCTAGAGAATTCCATAATTCTCTATAGAGCTTCCCTTAGTCTATAAAAAGACCCCTTGGGTGGCCATTTGCACCCATTCACTTCCTTGGCATCCATTCCACTTTGAATAGCCACTTCCATCTCTCCTCCACCTCCACGAGTTGAGCACCACCTTGGAGGCCACCATCTCCATGCCAGGAAGCTGGATCAGCTCCCCAACCTCTCTCCAAGGGCCGGCCTAAGTTCCATTGGCCGCCCCTCCTTCTTCTCTCAACCACTCAAAGGCCATCAGGGACCACCCCTGAATGCCCTTCCATTCTGCTACATTTAGGTTATGCTCTTCGTATATTTACTGCATTTATTTACTGCTTAGTAGTGTAGTCTTATTTCTCACCCAATGATGCATGCGAAATCCCCCATCGATTCTTCTATGCGATCATTTTCTGGTAGCTAGATTTAATTTTCAAGCATTTATGTACAAGCTTCCCTCTACGTTTTATGTTGCAAACGACTCTCCCATTGAATGAATGAAAAATGCTTATAAATATATATTTGTCTCTATATGTTTGAAATCACCATGAGCTTAATAATTGTCATTCTTTTTGTGTGATTCAAGTTGCCTGTTTCCGATTCCTAATATTCTTACAACTAAGCATGTCATACCTAAATACGTAATAATCACAAACTGGCATGCGATTCTAAACAAAGTAGAGTAAGATCGATTTCAAAAGTAAAAGCAACGCCTCCCAGAGACGAACGACTGGGACTCAAGTCTCGTTATCTGTAGAAATCAATTTTTGACGAATGTTTTTGCGCGACTATACTACGATTTCCGACGACTTTCAAATGCACGAAAACCGCATTTCTGTCAGTTCTCACAATATCCAACAAATAAACACACCTATGTCACCTCAGAAGAAAATCTTCAGCTTAAAGATCATTTCCAAATACAATACAAAAATGTTTTTTTGCTAGGGACTAGCAAAAGATAGGCATGGGGGTATGATTGCACAGCAAAAATACACCTACAATTGTGCCATCTTGTGTTATTTCCTAGCTTTGCCAGTGTATATTAGGTAGCCAAAGTCGCATTTGTGAAAATAAACACATGCATGCATTTATTTGAGAGGGGAGGACAGTGAATAAAATGGCCTTGAAATTAACGTATTCCTCAAGTGCTACCTCGCAAATTCACCATCTTTATTTTTATTTTTTATTTGACTTTGAATTTCTTCTCCGCGGCTGCAAGGCATGGCAGCTCTTCTTCGCACCATTCTCTGCAACAGGCTTGCCCTGCCAGCCGCATGCAGAGCCATGCACAGCCCAAGGCATGGCTGTGCATGCCTCTTTCCTCTTTAAAAAGAGCACAGGCTTCTTCCTTGCGGCTGAGCCTGGTCCACACAAAAGAACCAATAGCACCTCTTTCCTCCAGGCCGTCTCCTCCCCTCTCCCCTCCATACTCAGCCTCTCTTCTTCCTGAGGAGCCACGCTACGGGCAGGAGCAACTCACAGTGGTACACAACCACCACTGTTAGTCCCACCACTGCCCAGCTCATCAAAGAGCCGGTGGGCGTGGTGCCTCTATTATCTGTTTCGTCGTTCCAAGCCAACTCCGCCATTGCCACAGAGTCGAGCTTTGAAGCTCAACCGCAGCTGCAGCAAGGAACCGGCCGTCTCTTCACCGCGCTCTCTCTCCGCGCTGCACTCGTCGCCAGCCCGTCCGTGCACGCCTACACCCGCGTCTCTCCCCGTACCCACTCTTGCGTCTGCACCCGCCCGCTCTCAGCGCCTGCTTCTTCGCCCGCACCTGCCTCAGCATGCAGCAAGGTGCGCTATGGTCCCTCCCTCGCACTCACTCCCTCCTGCGTGCGTGCGCCTCTTCGCGCGCCTACGCGCCTGCGCCTCTGCGTGGACATCAGACGTCGGCCGCTGCGTCAGGACGACTTAAACGCCCGTGCCATCTTCTATAGACGCTCTCTCTCTCTCTCTCACAGCACTCTCTCACTCCCTCCAGCAGAGACATATACACACACACACTCTCTCGTACACACACCCACTCACTTATACACTACTATATACTTATATATATATACATATATATATTTATATATATTTATTTATACATATATATATACATATATCTATGCATATATTAATACTTATATAACTAACTATTAGTGTACATACCTATATATATATATACACATATATTTATAGATATATATATATATATATCTACATATATCTATATACATAGATACTTATGCTAATATATCTATATGCATATATACATATCTATAACTATATACATATATTGCTATATATATATATACATATATATATATATATCTATACCTAAATATTGTTATATATACATACATATATATATCTAATTATAAATATATATATATATACATATACATACATCTATCTATACGTATATTTACATATCTATATATGTATACATATATATATATACATATAAAACTACATATACACCTATATAGTTATAACCATATATATATATATATATATATATATACATATAGATATATATTTACATATATACATATATACATATTTTTTCATATCACCTACCATACGTTGTATCGCGGGAATATCTGCACCAGTTGTTGATATTCCCCGATACATGCGTACAGAAATCATCTTCACACAAATCTTCCACCCATCCATCCTACACTCCACGTGGCACTTCATCCTATTGGTTGCGTCTTCCTAGACGACGACCGACTCGACATCGTGCTACATGCCATTTCCACCTCCGCCCCCACCCTTATATACATATATATTATATACATATATATATATATTATATTTATCTTATTTCTATTTCTCTTTTCTGCAATTAAAAAGATAAAAGAATCTATAAAAGAGAAAAGATAATCCTTGACTTGTGGTACTCAGTCTTGCGAATAGCAAGACCAGTTTTGAAACCCTAATTTGGCTCAAAGCCAAGAACCTGATTTTGAGGATGTACCTCAAAGACAAAAATTATCAGAAAAAAATCTTAAATAGAAATATACAAAAATCATAATAAATGAACGGAAGAGATTCGTTGTAGGAAGGGCATAGAAACTTATTCACCTCTAATCCTGCTTCCCTGAGTTTGACCCTGGGCCTAAAAGTGACCAAGATAAAATCAAGTAGGCCAGGTTAAAAATTTTTGTAAAAAGATGGTTAGGCTCAATTTAGGTTAACCACTATACTCATTTCAACGATTAAATCATCATATTAGCACAACCTATCCGGGTCTACACCAACAGCCTTTCTGACTAAGGGGTATCATACACCCTAAACCTCCATAGTCACCCAACATTTTTTGGGTGTCTCGATTGGGTCCAGCACAATCTAATCTCATCAAATCCTTTGGTGCTTGTTTAGTAGGAGATCCTTAAGACCATCCTTAAGACCTCCTTTAGAAATCCACTCCCGCCGAGGCCAAGCCTCGACACTCGTGTTTGTGCAGCAACCCCACCACATAGATCTCTCCTCTGATTCATCAGAACCAAGTTCTCCTTCTTCTTCCATCATGGCACAACCAATTGAAGAGAACAACCTTGAGCACCAACTTCAGCACTTAAATGATCTATTCCAAAACTTTGTAAACCCGTCGCAACGTCCTATGATGCGAGGTCACTATAATCCCGCTGCGGTGGCAATTTAGCCTCGAGTCCAAATCTTGGCTGGAGGTCCTGATTCTGAACTCATGCCTAATATAATTCATGCCATTCCAAAATTCCAAGGGCTTAACACCGAGGATCCATTCCAGCATATCAAACAACTCAAACATCTAACCCAAACCTTCGAGTCAGATGTACAAAATCGGGATATTCTACTCATGAAGATGTTTTCTTTCTCCCTCATGGACAAGGTTGCTCATTGGTATCAGACTCAAACACGTCCAATCAACACATGGGTAGAACTCCAGTCTGAATTTTTGAAAAGGTTCTTCCCCGTTTGCCGGATGAATGCCTTGCACCACCAGATCACTCACTTCACTCAACAATCGAGAGAACCTCTTCATGAGGCGTGGGATTGATTCTTGGATCTCATGCGAAAGTGTCCCCATCACAGAGTTCCTAAATGGGAACAAGTCTAGCCTTTTTACTAGGGACTCCGTGAAGACATTCGATTGTTCGTCAATGCAACCAGTGGAGGAAACATCATGGGTCAACATGAGGATACGGTGTGGGAGATTTTCAAGAATATGTGCGAGAACTCCATCAATAATGACTCCATGGGCTTATTCGACCGGACGAATGTCTGCGCATCGACGAATCTTAGGGGAGCACATGAGATGCAGGGCTTGTCCACATCTGTCGACTTGGAGCTGATGGCCAGTCGGTTGGACAAGGTCTCTATCATAGAGAAGAAGGTGGATGAGCTGACTCGGCATCTATAGTGAGCCACCTCTACGCAAAACTCGTTTGCACAGCCACCTCTTATGAGGGAAACTATGTAGACCATCTATCACCAATCTTCTCAGGGGATGGACCTGTATCCACCCTCGTCTGACTCCAGGACTGGAGGGACCTCCGACCCACTCTATTCTAGTTGGGGGAACTCTGAACCCTCATACTCTGATTTTCCTAAGTTTCCTCAGACCTGCAAGGACCTCAACGCCATCCAGAATGACCCATTCTCCAATACCTACAACCTTGGATGGTGGAATCATCCCAACTTCCTGTGGGAGGGAAATTCTCAGAATCAAAGACCACCTTATCAACCTCATCCACAAGCTCCTTGTCCATATCAGCCCCCTCAACCTCGGCCTAACCCCACCTATCACTCTGGGCCAAACCAAGCAAATCAAATGATTCTTATCCTTCAAACACTAGCTGAGATTCAGAAGACGAATGCGGCAATACAAAAATAGCACAAGGACGAGATCACAGAGGTTCGCAATCAACTTGCTCAGATGGCGAATTCCCGCCAATCTGGCACACTTCCTTCGCAACCTCTGCCGAATCCAAATAATGTGCCGGCCCAGAGTCACGTTATGAACCCAAATCTAGGCCACACACACATGATTTATCAGGCCCCTTCTGTTCCATCACCCGACGGGATGGAAGCTTTGACATCTTACACGTGATTTCAATAGCAGCCACCTATTTTACCAACCCCAAACCAAAACCAGGTAGGATTAAACTCCTCAACAACCCATAGTGGTAAAACAACTCAAGACCCACCCTTTCCAAACCACTCCAAGCCTGGTAGTAACCCAAGCCCTAGGATAGTTATCCAGGATACCCCTATCCCAGATCAAGAACCTGGACCTATTCTAGAGGGACCAACCAAGGTTCCATTTCTCGAGGCCTTGGCCAAGGGAAAGAGGATAACCAAACCCATGGCTCCTGAGGAGGATATGGTCAACCTCTTTGAACAGGTCCAGATAAACAACCCCTTGATGGATGCAATCAGCCAAGTACTGGCTTATGCACGATTTCTGAAGGACGTGTGTACACCCAAGTGTAAGCCATGAACCAAAGGTGGGAATCCGATCGTACTGTCAGAGAAAGCCAACTCTGTAATCTTAAGTAAACTCCCACCTAAAGCTAATGACCCAGGTACTCCCCTGATTTCATGTACAATTGGTGATACCCAATTCGACAGAGCCTTATTAGACCTAGGTGCCTTCATAAACCTAATACCTACATCCCTCCTTGACCACCTTGAAGAATCTGAGCTTAAACCAACAGAGGTGACGTTGTAGTAAGCTGATCGATCCATCAAGTCACCTAAAGGAGTACTCGAGGATGTCACTGTTAGGGTACGGGATCTTCCTGGTGGATTTTATAGTCTTGGATATGGATGCACCTGAAAATCGAAGGGATACACTGATTATACTAGAGAGACCTTTTCTGGCCACTGCTAGGGCCAATATAAACTGTAAGGAGGGCCAAATAGAAGTAAAATTCGAAAAACAAACACTGAAGAGTGACATCTTTAAGGTCCAACAAGGGATTAATTGCGGTGTTATAGAACAAATATGTGATATCAAAATCATGGTTGATGAACTGTATATCGAGGACAACCTGATTATTCCCAATCAACCACCAGAAGATTAAAACCCACAAATAGAGGAGTCTGACCTTGATCTAGACGCACCCATAACTCCTTCCCTTGCTCTTGATACATACCTTGAACCACCCGTTACAGATGATAACCCCGTCCTGGAACTCAAGCCCCTTCCCGATCATCTGAAATACGTCTTTTTGGGTTCTAATCAGACATTTCCAGTGATTATCAACTCCAGACTCACACCTAACCAGGAATCCTATCTGATTACTGCTCTCCAGCAACATCGTAGAGCCATTGGATGTACTCTCGATGACTTGACTATTATAAGTCCCTCTTATTACACACATCGAATCTACACCGAAGAGGGCACACGACCTTCGCGAGAAATGCAGAGATGTTTGAGCCCTAATCTGCAGGAGGTCATGAAAAAGGCGATCACTAAGTGGTTAGATGTAGAGATCATCTACCTGATCTTCGACAGTCGGTGGGTGAGTCCAATCCAGGTTGTGCCTAAAAAGGCAGGACTCACCGTCATTACGACCGAAACTGGAGAGGTCATACCGACCCGTGTAGCTAATTCCTGGAGAGTCTGCATTGATTACAAAAGACTCAATTCCTCCATGAAGAAGGATCATTTCCCACTACCGTTTATTGATCAGATCCTCGAGAAATTGGTGGGAAATAGGTTCTTCTGCTTTCTTGACGGATACTCTGGTTACAATCAAGTGGCAATCCATTTTGAGGACCAAGAAAAGACCACTTTCACCTACCCCTTCGGGATGTACGCATTTCGAAGGATGCTATTCAATCTTTGCAACGTGAAAGAGCGATCTTCATTTTCGTTGAAAATTTTATCATAAAATGATTTGTCATTGTATTTAATCGCGTGGTAGAAAATCGCTTTTCAAAATATTTAAATTTTCAAAACTAACCACGAAGAGTTAGGTCGTCTCCACAGGGAGGTATTAGCCTAATAAATTCACGAGTCTAGGAATGCACAGTTCGTAAACTCTTCTGCAAATTTAATGCGAGGAAAATGCTATTTTAAATGACGTTTGCAATTTCTTTAAAAGTTCAGGAGTGTTTATGCAATTTTTATGTCAAAAATTAAGCCCCAAAAATATGTTTAAGATGCATGTGTACTAGCTTATCATGTGAATTCAACTTTAAAGCAATTCTAATTTGAAATTCAAGATAGAAACACGCACATAACACAAATAGAATAATTTCAAGAAAATCTGAGTGCATCAGTGCAATGTGGCCAGAATAAAATATTAATATAAACTTGACAATGGCATTGAATGTAAATTTTAATAGAGGAAAAAATAGAGGATTTCTCCTCACTCCTCCTCGCATGTGTGGCCGAGCATGGCTGGCCGTGAGAGTCGGCAGGGAGGTGTGGCTTGACGAGAGCTATGCAACAGTAGCAGCGGCGTGGCCGGAGGTGGCTGGCGGTGGCCGGCGGAGGTGGCCTGCGGCGGCCGGCGGAGGTGGCTGGAGACTGTTGCAGCGGCACGGCTGGTAGTGAAGGTGCTGGCGGGTGCGGCGTGCGCCTGCGGGCGCGGGCGAGCGGTGTTGTGCCTAAAGGTGTAGGCGCGCTGCAGTGGATGGGCAGGCACGCACCTGCTGGTGTGGTAGCGCCTGCTTATGGAGCGGGTGAACATGGCGGCCTAGATGGGTGTGCGGGCGCTGCGGTGAGGTGCGCCTGCAGTGAGGCGCGCGGTTGGGAGCGACTATGGGTGCGCCTGCAAATGGACGGAGGTCGGCGCGCCGGCGGGGTGGCGTGATGGCACTCTGCAGGGAGCTGGAGCGGCAAGAGGAAGGCGAGAGCTGTGCTTGCAGGAAGGAGGGGGCGCGCTGGAAGATGGCATGCTGAGGCGCACAGCGCCCTTAGGCACTGCTGGTGATGGGGTGCGGCATCTGTAGATGGCACGCTGAGGCGCACAGCGCACTTAGGCACTGCTGGTGATGGGGTGCGACGTCTATAGATGGCGCTGTGAGCAGGAGGTGGCCTGCAAGCTTGGTGGTGTGCGGGTGCCTGCTATTGCGTGGGTTCTGTGCATGCGGTGAAGGCAGGTGTGGTGGCTGCAAGACTTGCTGGAGATGGCAAACGCCTACGGGCGTGCAAGGTGGAGCGGTGTGCGCCTGCGGACACAGTGCATGCGGTGGAGAAGTAGAGGTGGAGAAGATAGAGCCTTTCCCTGCAAGGGGGGGAAAAATTCCTTCCCAGTCCACGTCGCCTCCTCTCTTTTTAACTCTTCCCTTTCTCCGCATGCGCCAATCAAGGGATTTGCAAATCCCTTTTCTATTTTTGGCCGGCGGGCATTGGAGGAGATGGCCGGAGGAAAGGGAAAAGTTCCTTCGGTTGTTGGGAAAATTTTCTCCCCAACCCTTGCTCATTCTGAATATAATACCTGCACCTAAAAATAACAAAATCATTACATATTAAGTTATAGAATGTTATAAACGTAAATCATGATGCGTACAATTCTTCTACAACTTAATTGCAATTATTAACACACCTACAAAGTATGATTAAAGGTACTTAGGCGTAATATTAGTCCATTAAAATGGACTCATCAAATACCCCCATGCCTAAGATTTGCTAGTCCCTAGCAAAAATGAAAAATAATAGAAGTAATCAGAAGATTTCTTCTTTTCTTACTTCAAAACTTTACAAATCCAGACAAATGTGAAGTGATGATAGCCTGGGTAACAGATCCAAGTGAAAGAGTCGATTCGCATTGGGAGATCGTTCATCACCCTTGGCAAAAATTTCTGACGAGATAGGCAACTACTTCCCTCGGGGATAAAGCAGCCGATAGTCTGTAATTTGACCCCGACATTTGGCTTAGGTAGGAGATATCGAGTTGAATGGATTTGTATTTGGTGGCACACACTCATCTGGTGCTACATATAGTCTAGTACTGCAGACTCTAGCTCTTTAGACTATTAGACAAGTCAACTCTGAGAGAGGCTACACAATTGTGCTCTCTTGATGTTCCTGGGCACTCTCTCTTTTCTTTCTTTCTGAGATCACAAATCTAGCCAGATTTAGAAATTATACTCACTATTTGGTGGCCTCACATGGCATCCACACTTCAATTAAAGTCCTAATAACTCTATAACTAAGTATGAGTTCTCAACCAGTATTCAGGCGATCAGAATTACTAGAAGGTAGGTATGGGTCATATTTGGTGGAACACGATAGGAGTTCTACTGCCTCAAAAACAGTGTTACATCATAAACTTCGACTTTTTTTTTTTTTGTAATATAACTATTTCTTCCTTTTGTTCTTTCTATTTCTTCTTTTTCTACTTCTTTCTCTTTTCCCTTTTTTTTATTTTTTTTCTTCTTGTTTTTGTTTCTTTTCAATCAATCACAACACAATATGGACTTTTATTTATGAGGCATTATTAGGGATGATGATGGTCAAGAGGAATTTGTGTGGCTTATTTGGTGGAAGTGCCTATTCTCGGCACCGGAAAGGAATGGATAGGACAGGCGTATTTCTGACCTTTGACATTATTACCCTCCTTCAGCTGAGGACTCTATGAAGGACGGTCGTAACCATCCACCATAGTTATAGCTTTATTAAGACTCAATCTCTGTGTTTCTGCCTTATTTGGTGACTCTCAGGAATTCACTCAAAGTACGCACGCAAGAACAGAGAGTGAAAACTACGCCTAAGTCTGAAGTATCTTCATCTAATTATCCAGAACTTAAGAGTCCTTGCGCTAGACTTAGCGCACCAGTAATCTCTCTACTTTCTTCTCACAAATATGAGGTAGATCTATTAGAAGATAGTATGCCTGACTCCCTATGAACTGTCCAAGGTTTCAGTAAACTTGCAAATGCTCATTGGTTTTCCTCAAGGATCCATTACCAAATCTACGTGCACGTGAAATAAATGTACTGGATTCTAAACTTAAGAAATAATTCCAAAAGAAGAACCTCCAATAACAAAGGTATTTAGCTAGGGACTAACCCATTCAGCTAAAAAAAAAAGAAATTTTTTTTTTCTTTTTTATGCTAATCTAAATGCATGAATACTTCCTAAAATGCGAATGCACTCCCCCATGCCTAAATCCTACAATGTCCCCATTGTAAAATTAAAATAGGAGGAGAAAGGAAAAATATCACCTGACACAGTTTGTTCGGTTGCCTCCCAACAAGCGCTGCATTTTCTGTCAGTAGCCAGACTAAGAAGGAACCTATAAGTGTGGTTCCAAACAAACAAAGTTAGGCCCTAAAAATATTCGTAACAGTGTAGGCCTAGAAAACAGGTAACCACGGATGTTGGCGAGTTGATGATGCAATGTAATTCCAAATGCTCACCAGAAGACATGAAAATAGAAAATCTCGTTGGCTACCTTGGGAGGTCTAGGAATAATAAACAGAATATGAAAAGGGTCCTCTCGAAACGGAATAAGTAGAGGATAACAAGGATCCTCTAGAGAAGGATGGGTTTTAAAAGATATACACATAATTAGCTCAAACCCTTGAATGGCGAGAGTAAAAGTACAAGCATCAACCCACACTCGCCATTCTACTCTAGGATGTAGTGGCCTGATATATTCTCTAGAAAGAATGTACATGAGTAGAGATCCGAGCCAAGGATCGGTTAAGGAGTATAAGGGTTGTTTGTAGTGTTGGAAGGTAATGGTTAAGTCCAATGAGGGCTTAGTTGGTGTTAGGTCCAATTCCAACAATGATTCGGATTATGTACACTCCCTAACAGTAGTAAACAACTTTAAGTTATCCTGCCTAGCATTAATGATCGGAGTCATATTTGAATCAAGGGTAGACTCCAAATTACATCTTTTTGATGGCAGGGTCAAAATGTAAGAATCATTATCATTCAGCCCATCCCCAGATTCATTTGGTTCACTCAAATATTTGTCGAGGTATATATGTGATTCATTAGGAGTTGGATCAGTATCCTCAATTATTTCTAAAGGAGGATCAGTCTTAATATTTTGGAGGAAGCCTATATCATTGAATTCGTCATTCTTCTCGGGGTATAAATCCTCAATTGACATGCTTTGTTCCCGAGAGTCTCCCATAGACTTCTCCTTATTTTTTTTATCCTCTTCTAATATCAACTCCTATTTTGATGGAGGATGACTCTTAAAAGAAAGGAGGAATATGGATTTAATCATATTATTTCTACCCTCTAGAGGTAAATCCTCAAATGATAAATAATTCTCCTGTGATTCACTCCAGATTTTCAGTCCAGGTTCCTCTAATGGGGTATCCTCATCTTCTGAATTAGACTTGTCATATCCCTGAGACTAGAATTGATCATCCTCTGTTCCATTAGGGTCACCTTCATTGGGTGCATTCTCAGGATGCTGAATGGTAGGTGTTGATTCCCTAAGTAGAGGTTCAGGAGTAAGCTCACTAAGGGTAGAATGGGATTCCACCAAATAATTAATAGGGGAAGTGATAGGAATAATACAACCTTGACCTGGGTTGGTAGGGGTATGGAGAATACTATCATTGGGGTTAAGGTCCTCAAGAGGTAGCATCTTCCCTTGCTTTTGACTGCAATATAATTCAGGTGGATAATCACTATGATCGTTATCCTGTAGTGATCGTGTCTCATTGGGAGAGTCTAAGTGATAGCTACCTAAAATTGGATCCCTATTGTCATTAGGTTCCTCAGAATTATTTTCATGATCATGGTTTATTGGGTAGGGATCAGGATTATTGGGAAGCGTGTAGCTAAGTTATCTTATTTCTTCATTTAACTGTTGACTATTCCTCAACATCTCTCCCATTGATTCCATTATTTCCTTTTGCTATTTTTGCATATCTATCATAAAAGAGGGGAGGCTACTTTTATCAGGTTGGGGAGGATAGTCAATTTCAGGCTCTGGTTGCCTAGGGGTATCGGTCCAACCTCGATACGGAAAATCATGAAGGGTGGGAGGGTTGGGTGTTTGCATGGAAGTAGGGATTTCAGGATTGAAAAATCCCGCTCCTAGGCTCTGCTCAAAAGTGGGAGTTATCAAGCCAATACTCCCAGGGTAAGAATGAGAATGATCTCATGAATTGTCAATGTACCCATCAAAGGATGGATACACTCAGAGCATGGGATCCTGATTGAAAGATGGGAAGTATTGACTCTGATAATCTGAATGATAGGAGTAAGAGTAATCCATTTCTTTAAGCAAAACAATTTTAACTTTCTTAGGATTCAGCAGAAAACTTCCTAAAGAGTTCTATTGTTACAGCAAACGCAAATTCAATGGGATCTATTTTTAGTAGATTGCAGGTCTTAGAGTTATATGTTTAGTTGGTGGCCAAACAAGTTTTGCAAAAATTACGTTTCCTAGGCCAACCTTCACTGATGCCTATAACCTACTCGCAAGAGATGGAAGTCTCGAATTGAGCCCTCACACGAGGAACCGAAATAACTTGGTGGATAGGCTTGTTGAATTCTGACTAACTTCCCTTGTGTTGCAAAAGAGGAGAGGTAGCAATTTATCTAGTGACCTTATGTGTGAGGTGCACAGTGCCTCAAGTGTGCAAGCATATGATCATGTTTTGATTTTTTGAAATTCTGTAAACAGGATCCTTTTGCACATAATTTTCAGTCACAGATTTTAAAGTCCAACCTCTTAACAGTCCCAATTTTTTTAAAGTGACCACTGAATTAATTTGATTCAAGTACTTTAATGGTCTTAGATTTAGGTTCAATGCATATGCATGACAAGTAATTAATGCTCAAGAGAAGACATACCTTACTCCAGCTTCTTCGTGCAGTAATGAATGCAATGCAATAAAAATAAACTAGATGCTGCTCATTCAGTCCTAGATGGTCGTCCTATAGATATGCAGCTTCTAGCAGGCAGTTCGAATTTTTTTTTTTATAATAATAGCAAACAGACCTAATTTAACTAACTAACCGAAATGTAGTTCA
This sequence comes from Thalassia testudinum, assembly GCA_037157565.1. NCBI lineage: Eukaryota > Viridiplantae > Streptophyta > Magnoliopsida > Alismatales > Hydrocharitaceae > Thalassia > Thalassia testudinum. The sequence goes on from JAZHRO010000014.1 coordinate 118,629,220, forward strand.
AAATAGTTCAAATAATCCTGTAACCTAAATAAATGGGAACACGCTCCCAAAAATACACTCCCGCATACAAGAGCAAATAAGAAATAAAGTGGCACAGGGACACATTCCCAAAAATGACCAACACGAGTCCAAAAGACAGAAATTAAATTCTAATGTCTATCTAACTAAATCTAACAAAGATCTACTGCCTAAATCAGAAGTAGGCTTCTCCGTAAGCCTATGTGCGTGCGATCAAGGCCCATGTGTTCCTGTTGCCGTCCTCCAGGTGGCTTCAAGGTCCACCAAAAAGATCATCTCTACCGTACGCACCCGTCGCATTCGCCGCGTGTTTTTGCACAGAAGAAAATCCATAGTTAATAATTCAGAAAAGTTTTCAAAATAGCATAAAAATAACATAAAATTCTTGAAAAATTAACAGGCATTTTTCCTCCCCGACAACGGCACCATTTGAAAGAGCGATCTTCGCTTTCGTTGAAAACTTTATCATAAAATAATTTGTCATTGTATTTAATCGCGTGGTAGAAAATCGCTTTTCAAAACTAACCACGAAGAGTTAGGTCGTCTCCACAGGGAGGAATTAACCTAATAAATTCACGAGTCTAGGAATGCACAGTTCGCAAACTCTTCTGCAACTTTATTGTGAGGAAAATTCTATTTTAAATGACATTTGCAATTTCTTTAAAAGTTCAGGAGTGTTTATGCAATTTTCACGTTAGAAATTAAGCCCTAAAAATATGTGTAAGATGCATGTGTACTGGCTTGTCATGTGAATTCAACTTTCATGCAATTCTAATTTGAAATTCAAGATAAAAACATGCACATAACACAAATAAAATAATTTCAAGAAAATCTGAGTGCATCAGTGAAATGTGGCCAGAATAAAATATTAATATAAACTTGACAATGGCATTGAATGTAATTTTTAATAGAGGAAAAAATAGAGGATTTCTCCTCACTCCTCCTCGCATGTGCGGCCGAGCACAGCTGGCCGTGAGAGCCGGCAGGGAGGTGTGGCTTGACGAGAGCGATGCAACAGTGGCAGCGGCGTGGCCGGAGGTGGGCGGCGGCGGCCGGCGGAGGTGGCCGGAGACCGCTGCAGCTGCACGACTGGCTGTGAAGGCACTGGCGGGTGCGGTGCACGCCTGCGAGCGCAGGCGAGCAGTGCTGCCCCTGAAGGCGTAGGCGCGCTGCAGTGGATGGGTGGGTGCAAACCTGCTGGTGCGGTAGTGCCTGCCTATGGAGCAGGTGAGCGTGGAGGTCCAGTTGGGCATGTAGGTGCTGCGGTGAGGTGCGCCTACAGTGAGGCGCGTGGTTGGGAGCGCCTGTGGGTGTGCCTGCAGATGGACGGAGGTAGGCACGCGAGTGGGGTGGCGTGATGGCGCTCTACAGGGAGCTGTAGTAGAAAGAGGAAGGCGAGCGCTGTGCTTGCAGGAAGGAGGGGGCACACTAGAAGATGGCATGTTGAGGTGCACAACGCCCTTAGGCGCTGCTGGTGATGGGGTGCGGCATCTGCAGATGGCGCGCTGAGGCGCACAGTGCCCTTAGGCACTGCTGGTGATGGGGTGCTGCACCTGCAGATGGCGCTGTGAGCAGGAGGCGGCCTGCAAGCTTGGTGGCGTGCAGGCGCCTGCTGTTGCGTGGGTTCTGTGCGCGATGTGAAGGCAGGTGCGGTGGCTGCAAAGCTGGCTGGAGATGGCACACGCCTGTGGGCATGCAAGGTGGAGTGGTGTGCACCTGCGGACACAGTGCATGCGGTGGAGGAGAGGTGGAGAAGATAGAGCCCTTCCCCGCAAGGGGGAAAAATTCCTTCCCAGTCCATGTCGCCTCCTCTCTTTTTAACTCTTCCCTTTCTCCGCGTGCGACAATCAAGGGATCTGCAAATCCCCTTTCTATTTTTGGCCGGTGGGTGTTTGCACCTCAAAACACGCCTATAAGAACGCCTTCTTATGCTATTTTCTAGCATTAACTATGTATATTATAATCCTGTAGTTGCATTTGTAAAAACGCTTGCATGCATGCATTTAATTGAGAGGAGAAGAGAACGGAATAAATGGCTTGCATAATTATTTTCTTTATCAAGTGTTTCTTTGCAAAAGTCCCTTCTCTATTTTTATTTTCATCTTTCTTTTTTTTTCTCATTCCCGCGGCTGCCTTCTTCCCGTAGCCGCATGCAGCACCCCCGCCTCTCCCTGCTGTCCTTCCCGTGCCTCTCCCTGCAGCAGCCACTCTCCAACGCCTCTCCCTGCTGCTGCCATGCCTCCCCGCCATGCTCTCCTCCTCTATAAAGCCGCAGCTCTTCCTCGCGAGGAGAGATAGGAACGTTGCTGCAATACGCAGCTGCGGCAGCTGCTGAAAAATCGCCACGCTGCAGTCCACCACCTTCCTCGCCCGTTCTCCCCTCCCATACGCCGGTCCTCCGTCGAGGAGGCACCCGACGAGCAGGAGAACCCACTGTGGTGCACACCACCACAGTGGGAGCACCACCGCCCAGCTCTTCAACGAGCCCGTGGGCGTGGTGTGTTCTTTTCTCTTCGTTTGCATCTCCACGCCATTGCTGCCGCTTCAAGGTCCGAAGCTTGAAGCAGCAGCAGCAGCAGCAGCCCAGCGGCGACAGCAGCAGCAGCAGCACCCCCGCCTCCTCCGCGACCTTCCCCGCAGGCGCGCAACCCTCTGCGCGCGTCTGCAGGCCCGTTCTCCGCCTCCGTCTCCGTTCTGTCCACGCCGCAGTTGCAGCCGCAGCAGGCCGCTGCGCGCACTGCAGCGGCCGGCTACGGCCTCGCGCCGACCCCCGCGACCCTCCGCGACCACTGCAGAACCTCCCCTCGCACCTCCGCGACCTTCCCCGCAGGCGCGCAACCCTCCGCGCGCGCCTGCAGGCCCGTTCCCCGTCTCCGCCTCTGCTCTGTCGCCTCTGCAAATTCCACCCACGACAGGCCGCTGCGCGCACTGCAGCGGCCGGCTACGGCCTCGCGCCGACCCCCGCGAACCGCTGCAACCCTCCGTGACCGACTGCAGACTCCCCGCCGCGCTCGCGATCTCTCCCGCCCGCTCTTTCTCTCTCTGGCGCTCTCTCTCTCTCTCCGCGATCTCTCCCGCCCGCTCCCTCTCTGTCTCCCGCTCTCTCTCTCTCACGTATTCTCTATCTCTCTCTCTCTCTCTCTCTCTTTTTTCACTTACAGCAACACACACACACCCATTCACCGACACACACATTCACACACTAATAGTAACTTATATACATACATATATATATATATATATATATATATATATACATATACATATATCTATATATATATACTTATATATACATAGTATATCTATATAGTTATGTATACATACATATAATATAATATATATATACATATACATATATAATATATATATATATATATATATATACACATACTCATATACATATATATATATATACATATCTATATACTTATACATATACACATATATATATACATATATATCTAGATACATATATACTTATATACATATATATATATATATCTATATAGTATTATATATATATACTTATATACATATATACATAGCTATATACATATATACATACATATATATATATATATATATACACCTATATATATATATATATATCTATATATATCTATACATATATACTTATACATTTATATACATACATATGTACAGATACTTTCATGTTATTTATTATACGCTGTATCGCGGGGATATCTGCACCAGTTGCTGATATTCCCTGTTACACGCGTACAAAAAGCGTGGTCCCATACATCATCCATCCTCCATCCACACTCCACGCGGCACCTAGTCGTGTTGGTTGCGTCTCTCTAGACGTCGGCTGACTCGACATAGTGCTACACTCCATCTTCACCTCCACCCCCACCCCTTTATATATATACTACATATAAATATATATCTATAGCTACTATATTTACTTTCTATCTGTTAGTTTCTTTCTTAGTAAAAAGATAAAAAAAGGTATAAAAGTGAAAAGATAATCTTTGATTTGCAGGTACCCCCGTCTTGCAAGTAGCAAGACGTGTTTTGAAACTCTGTTTTGGCTAAAAGCCAAGGACACAATTTTGAGGGTGTGCCTCAAGAACAAGGATTACAAGAAAAAAACCTAAATAAGAAAAATACCAAAAACAGAATAAACGAACGGAAGAGACGCGTTTTAAGGAAAACGTAGAAACTCGACTTGAACCCCACTTCCCTGAGTTCGACCCTGGGCTTAAAAGTGACAAGAGAAAATCAATTAGGCCAGGTTAAAAATTTTGTAAAGAGATGGTTAGGTCTGAATTAGGTTAACCACTATACACATTTCAACGATAAAAATATCATATTAACAACCTATCCAGGCCGACCATCATAACTTTTCTGGCGCCGCTGCCGGGGAGGTGCGCTTTCGAGTAAGTTTCTATCCAATTCCTTTAAATTTGTCTCTTCTCTCTTCACGGGTATTGTTGTTTTTGGTGTGCAGGTGAACCTGGTGGAAGGAGAAGAAGGCTGACGAAGTCGAGGATGTGAGCAGATCCAAGGCGGGAACGAGAGCGTGAAGACGCCGACATCGCATTGGAGCTTCGCACACGTTGCCGAACAAGTAGGTTTTCTTTTCTCATCAAATTAGAGTTAACTTGCCACCACAATAAAAAAAAAAAAAAAAAAAATTTTAAAACTAAAAACTAGAAAAACTTTTTGGGATTTCTTGAAGGCAAGTGGATTAAAATTCACTTGATTGATTGGTTGTCTTCACTCCCACTGCCCCGAGATTTCCTGCCTTACTTCGCATAGCGAAAATCCTAGAATCTTGATTCTTAGATTTTTCGCCGTGGGAAGTATTCTTTGAGGCAAAGAAAAAGATTGCTTGTATCCCTCTTTTGCCTCAGTTATCTTTAATTTAGGATCACATTTTTGGTGGGGAGATTTGGAATTGAGTTGATTCCAACCCCACCACGACTTTTCAAACTTGCATGTGATTCGATCCTGAATACTTCAACCCCAACAATTTTACTTTCTTTATATGTTGGTTGAAGCCTTGTGTGTGGATATCTTTCTGGTGATTGGGAGCACTTGAATTGAAGTGTTTTGGCTCCCTTTCACATTGGTATAAAATTAATTCGCGCATCCACACATAGAAATCTCCATTTAGGGTAGCCCATTGCATTTTAGCATGCATTAACTAACTGATAATTGAAGAAGGGTTTCTTGGGCTTTAGAAAGAAAACCTGTATTCTTGCAAAACCCAGAGATTGGTTGAATTGGTAATTCAGCAAAACCCTAAAATTCATACTACTTAAGGCTGGACTCTAAAAACCATTCGCCAATAAAAACTTCAATTCGGGGAGATTTCCCCATTGCATGCTTGTTCTTACACACTCTTAAAATCAATCACTTGGGCATTACCCGTAAACAACGCCCTTCACATTCTAAAAGCACTTGACCCTAAGCCTCTAATTAAAACTGGTAGTAACTTGACCCTTACTAAGGATTGGAGGTCTAACTACCTGTGTGTAGCGACTACGTGCTGGTGAGAGTTCCCGCGTGCTATCGGGTGTCTAAGACTGGGGCAAACGGCCTTTCAATCTGGCCCGGTGGTTCCGCGGTGCTCGCATTCGGTTCCGTAGTTCGTGATAGTAGGTAACTTAGATCTTTAGGTCTAAGGGCACACTGTAGAGGTTAGGAACTTGACTGTATTGATTTGTAATCAAGTGTACCTTTGCGGCGTCATTTCTCTCATCCCTTTTCCCTTCTCATCTCCCCAATTCTTCCTGCGGTAGTGCATGTTTGGGAGGAGGTCACAAAACCCTGAATTGCTTGTATTGACTGATAAATCTAGAAAAAGAGCCGAATCATCCTCCTCCTCCACAAACATGGCACACACCCCCGCCTCACCACTTCGTCACAATTTCAATTCTTTCAACACCAGGCTTATCCCGAGAAACCCTGCAAGACCTTCCTTATCGAGTGTCGCGCCAAGCGACTCGGTAAGTCATGTGGAACTGGCTTCTGTGAGCCAGTATTTCAACACGGAGGACCAAGCCTCCGTGTACTCGGACACATATGCGGACACGTCTTCTGGCATAGAAGATGCCTGCACCCTAGGGAATAACCCGTTTTCTGCCACGTATAACCCAGGGTGGCACAATCATCCCAATTTTGCATGGTCCAACAACCCGCAGCGTCGAAACCCCGCTGGTGGACCAATGCGAGCGTCTGCACCCGTCATCCCAAGGGCCCAGTCTAATCCTATGGCAACTCTGCCATCAGGCCCTTGTGTACAGAAAACCAAACACGCATCAAAACCTCTTGATAAATTGATGCGAATGATGACGGAAATGTCAAAGCGCCATAAAGAAAACATGACCTCTCTTCAGCATTTGGCGCAGCAGAATGCTGAGATCAGTCAACTAAGCATGGTGACTCGATCTCAGGGCACTTTTCCCGCCCAACCTGTTCCAAACCCGCAAAACTTTGTACCCTGTGGTCCGCAACCACAGGTACAACCTTCTCAGGAACAGGTTCATCAAATTCTGCAAGCTCCGAGTATTCCTTCGGGATTTCAGGTTAATCCCGCTGCAACACCGCACTCTTATGATGATAGTGATCACATCAAGGATGACACGTCTGACGAGGACGTGACTGTCAGTACGTGTATCGACCTAATTGGAGCCGATTCAGACTGCTGCAAATTACCTGACGACTGCCTGACCAACACAAACTGTGACGTTCCCCAATCCCTCCCTATTCCTGTACCTTCTCTTGACCAGACTTCTGACGAGGTTTTCTCCGCTTCCCATACCTCGTGGTCTGAGTCATTGCCGGGCTGCTCACCGCCGGTCCACACTATGGAAGACCGGATTGCCCTTTCTTTCCCGCTAAATCAGGCGGATTTGCAAATCCACACTGGGACCTTGAGCCCACAGCTTACTCACCGGGGCTATTCCCTTTTGGATCCATCTATCCAAAAATCCCCCCTTCTTGGCCAATCTAAGGGCCAACTTCCTCTTCCTGATCTGTTTTCTGATCCGCCTGGGACACTCTCGTCCCAGAAAACGCCAAATCTCTCACCATCCACCATTACTTTTCACGCCTCTATCGCGATTACTTCGCTTTTCTCTTCACCACCCACCATCCACCCACCCTTCCACCCTGATTTATACCCTGAACCTCAGCTCCTGTTACCCGATCTGTCGTCCGTTCTCTGCCTTTCCCTGCATGCATATGAGGACATAGCATTGTTTGGCATGGGGGGGTGGATAGGCATCCATAGGATCCGGGTATTTTATGGTATCAGACAATTACCACCTATTTATAAATATGCAAGAAAAAGAAAAAAGAAAAGAAAAAAAAAATAAATATATATATATATATATATTAGTAATAAATGGTGTTTAGTAATGATCTAAAAGCTGAAACAAAAATACAATAAGTGTTTATGGATATTCAACCTCTGTTTTGAAGAATTTCCAGGCCACAGAAGCTTGATTCGCTCAGGCTCGGCTTAATTCACTTAAAGCATTGACGAAATAGATCAAAATCTCTCCTAACTAAGAACGTTTCTTATACCTGAGACACCAGTACAGGATTCGTTGGTTTGCTTTTTCTTGAGAGCTTAAGTAAACTTGGTTCACACTACACATATCAGGAAAGAACAGGTGAACATAAGATCCAACCCTAGTGTTCATTAGGGAAGGTGGAGTCCTTACCTGTGCGCGCAGGTAGACTTTTTATCCCAGGCTTTAGTCTTGTGTTTAGGAGCGACTCTTTCCACCAAAAAGAAACTCTCCCACCAAAAAGAAAAAAAAAAGAAAAAAAAAAAAAGAATTGAAAAAAAAAAAAAGGAAAAAAGAAAAAAAGAAGAAAAAAAAAAAAAGAAAAGAAAAAAATATAAAAGAGTCAGTATATCTCATAAATGTCTGTATACTTTATTTTTCGGTGAGCCACAAAAAAAAAAAAGAAAAAAAAAAATCAAAAATGGGAGTTGAGTTTTCCGTATTCATCTTAAGGGTCAATCCGAAAACACGAGCTGAAACTGGGACCAACCTGTACTTAAAAATTCGTGAAACCCTGGAATTGAGTCTTAATGTTCATCTGGTTAGTCTTGATCCATCACTATGCACAAACCATAACCTCTTGAGCTCTCGAGTACGGCAAAACCTCCTGGGTCCTGGAAATCGTACTTAAGGTTTAAATATCAAGAGTCCTGGTTAGTTGAGAGATGATCTTTGTCATGTAAGACTTAAAGTACTGGTAATTTTCTCTACAATTGGTTCTCACAATATTCGATAATAAACACACCGATATCACCTCAGAAGAAAATCTTCAGCTTAAGATCATTTCTAAATACGGTTTTGCTAGGGACTAGCAAAAGATAGGCATGGGGGTATATGTTTGCACCTCAAAACACGCCTATAAGAACGCCTTCTTATGCTATTTTCTAGCATTAACTATGTATATTATAATCCTGTAGTTGCATTTGTAAAAACGCTTGCATGCATGCATTTAATTGAGAGGAGAAGAGAATGGAATAAATGGCTTGCATAATTATTTTCTTTATCAAGTGTTTCTTTGCAAAAGTCCCTTCTCTATTTTTATTTTCATCTTTCTTTTTTTTTCCCATTCCCGCGGCTGCCTTCTTCCCGCAGCCGCATGCAGCACCCCCGCCTCTCCCTGCTGTCCTTCCCGTGCCTCTCCCTGCTGCAGCCACTCTCCAACGCCTCTCCCTGCTGCTGCCATGCCTCCCCGCCATGCTCTCCTCCTCTATAAAGCCGCAGCTCTTCCTCGCGAGGAGAGATAGGAACGTTGCTGCAATACGCAGCTGCGGCAGCTGCTGAAAAATCGCCACGCTGCAGTCCACCACCTTCCTCGCCCGTTCTCCCCTCCCATACGCCGGTCCTCCGTCGAGGAGGCACCCGACGAGCAGGAGAACCCACTGTGGTGCACACCACCACAGTGGGAGCACCACCGCCCAGCTCTTCAACGAGCCGGTGGGCGTGGTGTGTTCTTTTCTCTTCGTTTGCATCTCCACGCCATTGCTGCCGCTTCAAGGTCCGAAGCTTGAAGCAGCAGCAGCAGCAGCAGCCCAGCGGCGACAGCAGCAGCAGCAGCACCCCCGCCTCCTCCGCGACCTTCCCCGCAGGCACGCAACCCTCTGCGCGCGTCTGCAGGCCCGTTCTCCGCCTCCGTCTCCGTTCTGTCCACGCCGCAGTTGCAGCCGCAGCAGGCCGCTGCGCGCACTGCAGCGGCCGGCTACGGCCTCGCGCCGACCCCCGCGACCCTCCGCGACCACTGCAGAACCTCCCCTCGCACCTCCGCGACCTTCCCCGCAGGCGCGCAACCCTCCGCGCGCGCCTGCAGGCCCGTTCCCCGTCGCCGCCTCTGCTCTGTCGCCTCTGCAAATTCCACCCGCGACAGGCCGCTGCGCGCACTGCAGCGGCCGGCTACGGCCTCGCGCCGACCCCCGCGAACCGCTGCAACCCTCCGCGACCGACTGCAGACTCCCCGCCACGCTCGCGATCTCTCCCGCCCGCTCTTTCTCTCTCTGGCGCTCTCTCTCTCTCTCCGCGATCTCTCCCGCCCGCTCCCTCTCTGTCTCCCGCTCTCTCTCTCTCACGTATTCTCTATCTCTCTCTCTCTCTCTCTCTCTCTCTCTTTTTTTTCACTTACAGCAACACACACACACCCATTCACCGACACACACATTCACACACTAATAGTAACTTATATACATACATATATATATATATATATATATATATATATACATATACATATATCTATATATATATACTTATATATACATAGTATATCTATATAGTTATGTATACATACATATAATATAATATATATATACATATACATATATAATATATATATATATATATATATACACATACTCATATACATATATATATATATACATATCTATATACTTATACATATACACATATATATATACATATATATCTAGATACATATATACTTATATACATATATATATATATATCTATATAGTATTATATATATATACTTATATACATATATACATAGCTATATACATATATACATACATATATATATATATATATATACACCTATATATATATATATATATATCTATATATATCTATACATATATACTTATACATTTATATACATACATATGTACAGATACTTTCATGTTATTTATTATACGCTGTATCGCGGGGATATCTGCACCAGTTGCTGATATTCCCTGATACACGCGTACAAAAAGCGTGGTCCCATACATCATCCATCCTCCATCCACACTCCACGCGGCACCTAGTCGTGTTAGTTGCGTCTCTCTAGACGTCGGCTGACTCGACATAGTGCTACACTCCATCGTCACCTCCACCCCCACCCCTTTATATATATACTACATAGAAATATATATCTATAGCTACTATATTTACTTTCTATCTGTTAGTTTCTTTCTTAGTAAAAAGATAAAAAAAGGTATAAAAGTGAAAAGATAATCTTTGATTTGCAGGTACCCCCGTCTTGCAAGTAGCAAGACGTGTTTTGAAACTCTGTTTTGGCTAAAAGCCAAGGACACAATTTTGAGGGTGTGCCTCAAGAACAAGGATTACAAGAAAAAAACCTAAATAAGAAAAATACCAAAAACAGAATAAACGAACGGAAGAGACGCGTTTTAAGGAAAACGTAGAAACTCGACTTGAACCCCACTTCCCTGAGTTCGACCCTGGGCTTAAAAGTGACAAGAGAAAATCAATTAGGCCAGGTTAAAAATTTTGTAAAGAGATGGTTAGGTCTGAATTAGGTTAACCACTATACACATTTCAACGATAAAAATATCATATTAACAACCTATCCAGGCCGACCATCAGTGGGCGTTGGAGGAGATAGTCGGGGGAAAGGGAAAAGTTCCTCCGGTTGTTGGGGAAATTTGCTCCCCAACCCTTGCTCTTTCTGAATATAATACCTGCACCTAAAAACAACAAAATCATTACATATTAAGTTATAGAATGTTATAAACGTAAATCATGATGCGTACAATTCTTCTACAACTTAATTGCAATTATTAACACACCTACAAGGTACGATTAAAGGTACTTAGGCTTAATATTAGTCCATTAAAATGGACTCATCACAATGCACCCGCTTCAACGGTGCATGCTTGCCATATTCTCAGATATGGTAGGTGATTATCTGGAAGTCTTCATGGATGGCTTTTCAGTATTTGGAGCATCATTTGACGATTGACTCCAGTACTTGGTCCAAATCCTCAGGCGGTGCATTGATGTGAATCTGGTTCTTTCCTGAGAAAAGTGCCATTTCATGGTGCCAGAAGGAATTGTCCTAGGACATCTGATTTCAGAGAAAGGCATCCAAGTCGATCGAGCCAAGGTGAACTTGATTTCCAAACTCCCTATGCCTAGCTCGATCAAGGACATCCGATCTTTTCTGGGGCACATCAGTTTTTATCATCGATATATCCCTAATTTTTCAAAAATCGCATGCCCCTTGACTACTCTTCTCTCCAAGGATGTACCTTTCGAAATCTCCAAGGAATGCACTCAAGCATTTGAAATCCTCCATGACCGAGTTACCCAAGCCTCGATCCTACAGTCCCTTGATTGGTCTCAACCCTTTGAGATCATGTGCAATGCATCTGATTTCCTTGTAGGAGTGGTTTAAGGGTAGAAAATTGACGGGAAACCCATGGTCATTTACTACGCTGGCAAATCACTTGACGAGGCTCAGCGTAACTACACAGTTACTGAGAAAGAGATGCTACCCATAGTATTTGCCCTCGAAAAATTTAGATTTTACCTCCTGGGTTCCCATGTTATCATCTACTCGGATCACATAGCTATGAGGCATCTCCGTGCAAAGAAGGATGCGAAACCTCGATTATTCCACTGGATCTTGCTGTTGCAAGAATTTGACCTCGAGATTCACGACAAAGTGGGAAAACAGAACATAGTAGCTAATCACTTGTCCAGCCTTCCTTCTGAGATCATGGACTCTTTTAGACCCATCAAGGAACATTTTCCTGATGAGCACCTTCTGACTATCAATACGGGGCTTCTTGCTGACATAGTAAACTACTTGGCATCACATCAGATCCCGTCCGATTAGCTGAAGGCCAAGAAGGACAAATTGCCTTTTGATGCCAAGTATTTCTTTTTGGAAGACCCATATCTGTTCTGCATTGGTGCTGATCAAATAATTTGACGATGTGTCACAGAAGTGGAAATCAAAGACATACTCTCTTTCTGCCATGACAAGGCATGCAGTGGACATTTTTCAGGACATAAAATCGCAGCAAAAGTCCTCTAGTGTGGCTTTTATTGGCCCAATATTTTCAAAGACGCATACAATCACTGTAAGGCATGTACCCGTTGCCAGACCTTAGGCAACATGAGCAATCGAGATATGATGCCTTTACAATCGATTCTGGTATGCGAAATTTTTGACATTTGGGGGATTGATTTTGTGGGACCCTTCCCTATCTCGGACAGCTTCGAATACATTTTACTCACTGTTGACTATGTGTTCAAATGAATCGAAGCCATTCTGACTTGAACCAATGATCACAAAGTTGTTATCAAACTCATTCATCAGAACATCTTCTCACGGTTCGGGATTCCATGTGCAATAATTTCCGATGGAGGGATCCATTTTACAAACGCTCAATTCAAGTCACTGATGACCAAATACAAGGTCTCACACTGAATCTCTACACCTTACCATCCCCAAACTAATGGTCTAGCTGAGCTATCAAACTGGGAGATCAAGAAAATCCTCCAGGTTACTATTCGACTTGACAGGAAGGATTGGTCATCCCGGCTTCTAGAAGCTTTGTGGGCTTATAGGACCACCCACAAGACCCAATTAGGTATGTCTCCGATCAGACTGGTGTACGGGAAGGCATGTCACCTCCCTGTCGAATTGGAGCACAAAGCCTATTGGGCAGTACGGAACTGCAACCTAGATCTTTCTAAGGCTGGAACCCATAGAAAGCTTCAAATGAGCGAGATTGATGAATTACACTACGACGTGTATGAGAACTCGTGAATTTACAAAGAGCAAGTTAAAGCCTTTAATGACAAACATATATCTAGAAAGATCTTTCATCCTGGACAAAAGGTCCTACTCTTTGATGCCAGACTCAATTTGTTCCCAGGAAAACTACAATCTAAATGGATCGGACCCTACTTTGTCCGATGAATCTTTGGAAATGGAGCCATTGAGATTAGTCCACTTAGCCACGATTCTGAACCCGTCGTTGTGAATAGTCAAAGACTTAAACCGTTCATTGATGTGACTGATACAAATTTGGCTGAGATATCCTTTATCCTCCATTCTCCCTGAGCTCATTGCGCCTAGCCGATGGCGAAAAACTCAACGCTTAACGAGAGGCAACCCGTCAATCTTGAAAAAACCCGAAACCTTTCTTAACATTTTTATGCTGAATTCATATTGCACTTTAGTGTTATCCATTAGAACATTCGACTCCACCTCAGGTACCCGTACCCGAGCCTAGATATCATTCGCAACAGTCACCTTGACCCATTCGCCCACCCAACACCTATCTTAATGAATGAACGAAGTTAATTCGAACCCACCTAATTTACAATGGGGACATTGTAAATCGTAGGCATGGGGGGGTATGAAGTGCAAAACGTTATGAAAACTCATATCACAAGAAAAGGTTTCAACAAAAAAATCACATATCACAAAAAGCACAAAAAATGAAAAAATCTTGAAAAGGAACAAAAAAAATTGAGAGGGGGGAGAGAAAATTTTTGGGGCCATACAAAACATGAGGAAAAGAGCAAAATGATAAAAAGGAGCACAAGATGAAAAATGAAAAAGAATATTCATTAGTTAGAAATTAAGGGATTAACCGAAGTTCTAGACTGCATCAAGGAAAAGAGAAAAATAGAAAAAAAGTGCTAATGAGACACAAAAAGAGATTAGAAGGAACGTTGATCTTAGGCCTTTTGGGCTAGACTCTTAGGCTTAAAAATTGAAGTACCCACTAAGATCTGGATAATCATCAAGAGCTTGGGGAAAATGCAAAGCTTAAGTATTAGGTCTAAGGCTTAGGGAATATTCCACCTCGTTAACTAACCTTCGATTTGTGGGACTCGGTAACCTAAGCACCCCAATCCACACACAGTCTGGTTTAGTGTGCATAACTATGAAAATCACGCAAAAGCATTTAAATGTTCTAAAAAAAGTTGCCTAGATTAGGAGCAACCGATCAACACAAGTTGATTTGGATGAGTTCCTGGCGTGAAGAGGTGAGAAATTCTCCTCGAAGATGCATAACAACATATCGTATCCTCGGTGATTATTTCCTAGGATATTTACATATCCTACCAGAGGCACGTAAGAACTCTGCTGGTTTAGATACCATGGGCGGCATTATCATGAATTGTCGATTGCCAGGGTCTGGATTTGGCTACAGAATGCCATGGGCGGGATTATCTCAAAATCTTGAAAGCCAGGGTTTTGGGGGTTGCCATGGGCAGTGCTATCACGAAGCATCGATTGCTAGGGACCTTTGAGAATTGATGATGGGGATGAGAGATTCGGTACAGACTGTGTTGAGAAGCCAATCTGAAGCTAGAAATAAAAAGAAAAGAGAGAGAAAACTCTCCAAACAAATAAATCTCCTGTCTCTCTTACAAAAACGCACTGCAAACTGAACCAAGGCTAAAATATGTCTCAAGCCCAAGTGCTTTAACTGCGAAGTCCAACGAACCTTAGGATAATTCTTGTAGGCCTTAAAAACCTTCATGGAGGATCGAGGCTAGAGCTGATCAGGTCCAAATCTTGGTTGGTACTCGAGTACCTCTAGGCCTACTATCGACATTCTAACCTAATTGAAAAGAAAAAGAAAAAGCACTTATAACGAATTGTGAAAGAAACACATGGTCTAGAACAGAAGTTAAAACCTTGAAATTTTGCTAAGGGACTAGCAAAAGCTAGGCATGGGGGTATGATGGGAACACCATCATGAGCCCTAACTAGCCCATTTTAACCTAGAACAGAGAATAAAAGCTCCTACATAACCAAGTGAAGGGCCTAACTCAAAGAATAACTGGGTTGAAAGAAAAGTAAGAAATAAAGGGTAAAACTGTAATTTTACCATTACAGTACAACAAAAATATTTCTCAAGGGTTAAACATGAGTCAATTGGTCTTAAAAAGATGAAAAGTGGGATGATTCAATCAGCAAAGGGTTAATGTGAGAATTGAGAATTAAATGACATCCATAAACCCACTTAATTTAACAAGGTTTAAATCTGGATAAAAATCAACTAAACCCTCTAAAATTCATGTAAAAATATCCTCTAGGGTTTATAACCTTCAATTGGAATTAGAACCTATTTTGACCTAAATAGGGGTCTTAGTCAAATATTTACCCTAAATTGGGTTTTTATGCAAAATGCCTAACCAACGCGGTAAAACCTAAAATCCAACTTCACCATTGGTTTCCTTGGATCCAAATTAGGTTTATACGAAAATTTGGACCTAAAGGGAATTCACCTTGACCGACTTTGCAAAACAGTCCAACCTAATTACTTTTATGCCCCTAACTTTCGAAAACCTCACAGAGACACCTCCTATCTTCCTCGCCACTCTTTGTAATTAGGTCCCTCCCCCATTACAACGGAGGAGTCCTACTCCAATGAGGATTCAAGAGGGAAGTTCTCCCTGATTCATCAGAGAATCCCTCTCAGATTTGAAAGGGAGATTCTCTGAAGAATTCCCGACCATGTGAACTCAATCATACGCTCTGATTTGCACCCAATCTCTCGTGCGAACGCATGAGAGATATGGGTATCTCTCAAATTTCCTACTTTGGCGAGGAAACCTGTGCTTGGAAGCTTGTCTTCCAAGCACAAGGCCCTCTGCCTATGCCTATAAAAGAAGCCCCAGGCTCAACCGTCCATCCTAAGCTTGATTTAGTCGAAGAATCCCCCAAAATTCCTCCTTTCCCCTCTCCGGCCAAATAGCCCACAAGCTCTGACGGTATCTCCTCCCTTTTCTTATTCCTCCACCACCATACTAGTGGCAGAGTCTTCTCCGCCTTGTTCTTCCACATCGCGCCATACCTGTGCCCACGTCTTCAGCCCTCTCGTCGTCGCCACCTCTTCATCTCAGGGCCTTCGTCTCCGGCGACGGTAAAAACACGTCGTTCGCCCTCCGCCTCCCCCTTCGTCCAGCTACTCTCAGATAACACCTCTCTCCCTACTCTTCATTTTCCCCTCTTTATTTCACAAAACCACCCTCGACAGCCACAGACCACCCTCATCTTACTCATCTTCGGTAGACCACCAGCGAAGGCGCAACCATCACTCTACACACCCACACACCTCGCCAACTACCGCATAAGCTTCATCATCGTCTATTGATCATCATCCACCTCTTCATCGACCGCCACACGCACCCTACACTTCCCCCGAACAACCGCACTTTCACAGCCACAGTCCGACCTAAGCACACACGCTTAGGCCGTCCCATGCCACGCCACCCACCACACCACCTTTGTTGTGGCACGGTGAAGCTTTCTAAGTGCTTTGATAGGGCCGTGAGGCTGTATTCATGACTGACAAGTTTGACCCCCAGCTGCCATTTAAGCAGGAGCAAAGCTTGCTCGCAAGCTTGCTCCAGGTCGCCCCACTCCAGGAGACTGAGCCCCAGGTGTGCAGAAACACTTCGCGATCCTCTTGCACCCAGTAATCGAAGCCACATCACACCGTAGCTGTAGCAATTAGAGGAGACTCCCAGTGGATGCACGCGAAGAAGCGGGAGGGACTTTAGTCCCACCTCGGTTGTTTTGGAGTGAGGTAAGTACTTTAAATTGTTTTTCTGTTTCCTTTTCATTGCCTCCGAACACGGAGTGACGTCCCCTCACCCACTCACCCGCCTCGTCTGCGCTTACTCCTCCACGGACCTGGCTGCCCTGACCCAAAAACCCTGCACTCCTCGCACATCACCCACACCGGCGTGCCTGGACCTGGGTGCGCTTGACCCGACCCGTATACACAATTGGCTCTAGGAGAGAGAGCCTAAGAGAGAAAAGAGAGAGAGCATACATGGGGGAGGGTAGGGGCAGGTTTTGCACTTCTGTGTAGGGAAAGGAAGAAGGAAGGATAACTTAAGAAGAAAAAGCCAAGGTAGAGGAAGGAAGGAGAAATCAGAGAAGGAAGAAAAGGAAGAGAAAGAACAGGACATCAAAAGAAGAAGAAAGAAGAAAAGAAAAGCTAAAGGAAGGAAGAGAAAGGCTCGGCTGAAGTATGGAAGAAAGAAGACAACAGAGGAGAAGAAAGAAGAAGAGAAAGCTCAATGCATCTTAATTTATTTTTACATCTCTATTCACCTACTTGAAGCATTTATATACATTGAACTTAATTCTATTGTTTCATAATATTGTTGAACATCACATTTATCAAATTGAGATTGTGTTCTTAGCTTTTTAAATACCAATTTTCTCCCCATGTTCGACCTCGGATTCTTAGTTTCTCGAGTAATAAATTCCTATTTGTGTTTGAAGCAATTTAAGCTATACTGCAACGCGATATTTACAAACTCGATTTCGCTTTCGAACAAACACAACCCTAGAACCCTGGCTTTCAAGATTTCAGGATAATCCCGCCCATGGCGTTCTGTAGCTAAATCCAGACCCTAGCAATTGACATTTCGTGATACTGCCGCCAATGGCATCTAAACCGACACAAGGTTCTTACATGCCCTCAGTAGGATATTTAGATATCCTAGGAGACAAGTACCAAGGAGATGATATGTTATTACACATCTTCGAGGGGAATTTCCTGCCTCTCCTCTCTGAGAACTCATCCAAATCAATTTGTGTTTCCAAATTGCCCCTAATCTAGATCTTAGGACCATTTTCAGAAGAAGAAATGCCCTTTGGCATGATTTCATTATTTAAAGCGCACTAAACCAGACTGTGTGTGATTTAGGGTGCTTAAGTTACCGAGTCCCGCAAACCAAAGGTCAGTTAACTAGATCAAATACTACCTAAGCCTTAGACCTAATACATAAGCTTTGCATTTTCCCCAACCTCTTGAGGACTGATCCGGATCTTGATAAGTACGTGAGTATTTAAATCCAACTAGATCCAAGAGGCCTAAGGTCAGTATTCGCCACTAATCCCTTAAGTTTTAGCCTTCCAGGTCTTAATTCATCATTCGATCCAACCTAGAAGTTAGGTAAGTTTCATATTACTTTGAAGGAACTCAATTTCTTTCTTTATCTTTTTTTTCCTTTTTTCTCTTTTCAATTTTTCTTCCCTCCTTTCCTCATTTTTCTCAAAACTGGCTTTCCTTTTTCCTCAACCTCCTGTTTTTTTCTTTTTAAACCCTTATTATTAATTGATTCTCACGATGTTTTGCACTTTAATATCCCCCCATGCCTACAGTTTGCAATGTCCTCATTGTAAATTAGGTGGGTTCCAGTTTAGCTTAGATCATACATTAGAACAGGTTTAAAGGGTGGGTAGCTTAGATCCCATTAAGTGCTGAGTTTAATGCCATCAGCTAGCAGCAATAAGATTAGGGAGAAAGGAGATCAAAAGATACCTCAGCCATGTTCGTATCAGTGAGTTCAATGAATGCCTTAAGTTGTTAGCTATTCACGATGAAAGCTTCAAAATCAAGGCTGGGTTAACTAATTTCGACAGCCCCATTTCCAAAGATTCGTCTCACCAAGAATGGTCCAATCCATTTAGATTTGAATTTTCCTGGGAAAAGTTTTAGCTTAGCATCAAAGAGTAGGACCTTCTGACCAGGATGGAAAGTTTTTCGAGAAATGTGTTTATCATGAAAAGCCTTCACCCGCTCTTTGTAAATTCGCAAGTTCTCATACGTGTCATAGCATAGTTCCTCAATCTCGCTCATTTGAACCTGACGGTGGGTTCCTACCTTAAGCAGATCTAGATTACACTTTCGTACTACCCAATAGGCTTTGTGCTCCATCTTGACGGTGAGGTGACATGCCTTCCCATACACCAATCTAAATGGAGACATAGCTAATTGGGTTTTGTGGGCGGTCCTATTTGCCCACAAAGCTTCCGAAAGTCAGGCCGACCAGTCCTTCCTGTCAGGACCAATAGTGACCTGGAGGATTTTCTTAATCTCCCAATTAGACAGTTCAGCCAATCCATTGGTTTAGCAGTGGTAACGAGTCGAGATTCGGTGCAACACCTCATATTTAGCCATCAGGGATCTGAACTGTGCATTTGTAAAATGGGTCCCTCCATCAGAGATAATGGCACGCGAGACACTGAACCGAGAAAAGATGTGTTGATGAATGAACTTGATTACTACTTTATGATCATTGGTTCGAGTCGGGATAGCTTCGATCCATTTAGACATTAGTCTACAGCGAGGAGAATTTATTCGAAGCCATTTCATTTAGGGAAGGGTCCCATAATATCAATCCCCCATATATCGAAGATTTCGCAAACAAGAAATGGTTGTAAAGGCATCATATCGCAGTGGTTCATGTTGGCCAAGGTCTGGCCATGAGTGCATGCCTTACAGTAGTCGTATGCATCCTTGAAGATCGTGGACCAATAAAAGCCGCACTAGAGGATTTTAGCGATGGTTTTATGTTCAGAAAAGTGTCCACCATTGGCCTGGTCATGGCAGAAGGACAGAATGTCCTGAATTTCTGCTTTCAGGATGCATCGTCTGATGATCAAATCAGCACCAATGCAGAAGAGGTATGGGTCTTCCAAGATGTAGCACTTGGCATTATTAAGTAACTTGTCCTTGAACTTCAGCCAATCAAACGGGATCTAATGTGATGTCAAGTAGTTAACCAAATCAGCGTACCAGGGAAGTCCAGCATCGATAGTCAGGAGGTGCTCATCAGGAAAGTGCTCTGTGATTGGTCTGGAAGGGTCAATGATATCAGAAGGAAGGTGAGACAAGTGATCTGCTACCATGTTTTGTTTTCCTACCTTGTCGCGAATCTCAAGGTCAAATTCTTGCAACAGTAAGATCCAGTAGATTAGTTGAGGTTCCGCATCCTTCTTTGCAAGGAGGTGCCTCACTACGGTGTGATCTGAGTATATGATAACATGGGAACCCAAAAGATAGGATCAAAACTTTTCATGGCCAAAGACTACAGCTAGCAGCTCTTTCTCAGTAACTGTGCAGTTACGCTGAGCCTCGTCAAGTGTCTTGTTAGCATAGTAGATGACCATGGGTTTCCCGTCTATTTTCTGCCCAAGTACTGCACCCACTGCGTAGTCAGATGCATCACACATGATCTCAAATGGTAGAGACTAGTCAAAGGATTGTAAGACTGGTGCTTGGGAGACTCAGTCATGTAGGCTCTCAAATGCATGAGTGCACTCCTCGGTGATTTCGAAGGGGACATCCTTTGACAACATATTATTCAGGGGCATGCGATTTTCAAGAAATCGGGAATGAATCGACGGTAAAAACTAATGTGCCTTAGAAAAGAGAGGATGCCCTAACCAAGCCAGGCATGGGTAATTTGGAGATCAAATTAACCTTAGCTCTATCAACCTAGATACCTTTTTTAGAGACGAGGTGACTGAGGACAATTCCCTCAAGTACCATGAAGTGGCACTTTTCCCAGGAAAGAACCAAATTCACATTGATACAACACCTGAGGATTTGGACCAAGCGTAGGAGGTAATCATGAAAAGATTCCCCAAATACTGAGAAGTCATCCATGAAGACTTCAAGGTACTCACCTACCATATCTAAGAGTATGGTCAACATGCACAGCTGAAAAGTAGCAGGTGCATTGCAAGGATCAAATGGCATCCTACGGAACACATATGTTTCGAAGGGACAGGTGAAGGTAGTCTTCTCTTGGTCCTCAGGATGGATTGCCACCTAGTTATAATCAGAGTACCCATCGAAGAAGCAAAAGAATCGATTCCTTGCCAATTTCTTCAGTATCTGATCAATAAATGGAAGTGGGAAATGATCCTTTCTTGTGGAGGCATTTAGTCTTCGGTAATCAATACATACTCCATGAGATTGCAATGTGGGTCGGTATAGTTTCTCCTGTTTCAATCGTAATGACGGTGAGTCCTACCTTTTTGGGCATAACCTAGTTTGTACTCACCCAGCGACTGTCGAAGATTGGGTAGATGATGCCTGCATCAAACCACTTGATCTCCTTTTTCTTGACATCCTGCAGGTTCGGATCCAGGCGACTTTGCATTTCACGGGATGGTCATGAACCCTCTTCAGTGTAGATGTGATGCGTGCAATATGAGGGGTTGAAGCCAGTCAGATCATCGAGAGTCCAACTAATGGCTCTTCGATGATGATAGAGGACAAAAATCAAGCAGGTTTCCTGATCAGAGGTAAGGCGGGAATTGATAATAATAGGAAATGTCTGATTAGAACCCAGAAAGACATATTTGAGAAGGTTAAGGAGGGGTTTCAACTCCATGACTAGATTTTCAGTAGCAGCAAGTGGTTCAGGGTGAGGTTCAGGAGCAACAATAGGACCTAAAGGTATCTCTAGATCTGGTTCAGGCTCCTTTAAGTGTGGGATTTGATCCTCTTGTGGTTGATCATCAGAGATAAGCAGGTTTTCCTCGACACATGGGTCGTCAACCATGGACTCGATTCTAGGCCAACCTTCACTTAATCCTAGGCCAACCTTCGCTGGTGCCTGTAACCTACTCGCAAGGGATGGAAGTCTCGAATCGAGCCCACACACGAGGAACCGAAGTAACTTGGTGGATAGGCTTGTTGATTTTCGACTAACTTCCCTTGTGGTGCAAAAGAGGAGAGGTAGAAATTTTATCTAGTGACCTTATGTGTGAGGTGCACAGTGTCTCAAGTGTCCAAGCATACGATCGTGTTTTGATTTTTTGAAATTCCGCAAACAAGATCCTTTTGCACACAATTTTCAGTCACAGATTTTAAAGTCCAACCTCTTAACAGTCCCAATTTGCTTAAAGTGACCACTGAATTAATTTGATTCAAGCACTTTAGTGGTCTTAGATTTAGGTTCAATGCATATGCATGACAAGTAATTAATGCTCAAGAGAAGACATACCTTACTCCAGCTTTCTTCGTGCAATAATGAATGCAGTGCAATAAAATTAAACTAGATGCTGCTCATTCAGTCCTAGATGGTTGACCTATAGATATGCAGCTTCTAGCAGGCAGTTTGATTTTTCTTTTTAATTAATTAATAAGAACAAATAGACCTAATCTAACTAACTAACTGAAATGCAGTTTAAAATAGTTTAAATAATCCTATAATCTAAATAAATGGGAACACATTCCCAAAAATACCCAACAAGGGCCCAAAAGATAGTAATTTAAATTCTAATGTCTATCTAACTAAATCTAACTAAGACCAACTTCCTAAATTAGAAATAGGCTTCTCCGTAAACCTAAATGCGTGGGATCAAGGCCCACGTGTTCCTGTTGTCATCCTCCGGGTGAGGTCAAGGTCTATCGAAAAGATCGTCTACACCGTGCGCGTTGTTCACGTTCAAAGTCGTCGCTTTGCTGCGCCTCGTCACCGTGTCAGATTCCTTGCAAAATAACAAAGATGATTAGATAATTTCGCAACTCAAAAGATTCAAAAATAATAAAGTAAATCTATTGCGTTTGTTGCCTCCCCGGCAACGGCGCCAATTTGACGATCGACTTTTCGCTTAGTGTTATAGTATTTAAGTGGTAGAAAAATCGACTAATCAAAAACAATAAAAATAACCACTCGCAGAAGAGCGGGTCGTGTCCACAGGGAGGCAATGATGCAATCAATACTTTAATTATTTAATGTTATTTCAGATAGTGCGAAATCCCTTTTCAAATTGGACTTAAAATGTGAAGGAAAGTAGATTTGCAATAACCTAAAAAGTTAAGGGTGTAAGTGCAGTTTTCCCTCACAGAAATCCTCAATAAAGTTTGGATGAATTAATGCAGTTTTCATGTGATGTGTACTAAAGACAATTAGTACTTAAATCAAGTCCAAAATCAATCTTTAAACTAGCCAATATCAATACCATGCAATTAGAAAGAACTATGAGTGCTTGAATGCAATTCCTCCATAATATAATAATAATGGTGGCAATGGCATTGAATGTAATTTCTAATTAAGATAAAAACAGAGCATTTGCTCTCTCTCTTCCTCGCGAGAGAGAGAGAGGGCACCGCGGGGGTCGATGTAGGGCTCAAGAGGACGACGAGGTTGAGAGCTTTCCGACGGTGGCAGCGGCGACGGCGGAGGTGGCCGGAGGCGGCCGGCGGCGGTGGCCAGAGCTCCGGCCTGTGGAGCTAGAGGGCAGCTGCTGCTGTGGCTATTTGAGCGACGCGCGTGCGCTGGTGCGAGGGCCAGAGCTTGCTGTTGCGGTCTGCAGGTGGTTGGTGGTGCGCTGCGCAGAAGACTTGCGGGCGTGCTGGTGCGGCCTGGCAGGGTGAAGACGCAGCGCCTACTGTGGCGTGGGGCTGCAGGGAGGTGATGGGCGTGCGGGTGAGATCTACCTGTAGCAGGAGGCACTGGTGATGGTGCGCGGGTGAGGTAGGCGCTCTGCAGGAAACAGAGGTGATGGCGCGCGGGCGAGGTAGGCACTCTGCAGGAGGCCGTCTTCAGTAGCGAGCGGCCTTCAGTAGCGCTGGTGTGAGCGGTGCTGCGCCTGTTGATGGGAGTGCGTATTGCAGGGACGTAGCAAGGAGGCCGTGCGGGCGCTGTGGGCGGTGTGGCTTTGCAGGTCTGCAGGCGATGGAGAGGGTGTTGGGACTGGCACGCGGTTGCCTGCAGCGCGCAAGAAGGATGCGCCGACGGCAGTGTGTGGGTGGAGAGACTTTTTCCCTGCAAGGGGAAAAAGGACACAGTGCACGCTGCTGGATCACAGGGTTTGCCTTTTCCACGGTGAAGCAGTTCCCCGCGAGGGGGAAAGATGGATCCTCCTCTCTCCTCGCCTCCTCTCTTTAACTCCTCCCTTGCGCGTGAGTTCAGGGATTTTCCCAAATCCCCGGTCACAGTTGTTGAGAAAGGTGGCGGAAGAGAAGATTACCCAAATGTCTGGCGGGGGAGGGGGGAAAGAGTTGTGGCTGTTTGGGGAAATTATCCCCCCACCCTTGCTCCTTGTGTATTTTATTACCTGCATATAAAAATAATAAAGTCATTAAGTTATAGAATGCTATAACTTAAATCATGAGGTGTACAATTATTCTATAACTTAATTGCCATTATTAACATACCTAAACTATACGATTAAATATTCTTAGGCTTAATATTAGTCCATTTTAATTGACTCATGAGAACACATGGAGCAAAACGAATTTATTCACTAATCTCAATAATGTAATTGAACACTTAGAGTCACTCAAAACCTAATTCAAAATATAAATGCAAGAGTTTAGGAATTGAAATATAGTAAAAAGGTAAAATTGGACGTCTGATTCTATAATCAGATGTCTTAAATGATAGCCTCTTATTTCCTTCTCCTTTCTTTTCTTCTTCTTCTTTCTCTACGATTGTGATCCTTCTGCCTTCTTCTACTCTCTTTGATTTCTTTCTTTCTTCCTCAGCCCCACCTCTGCTACAGTGCTTCTCCTTTCCTTGGCTTCTGCCTTTCTTCTTCTTCCTTTTCCTTCCTTGGCCTCTACCTTGATTTCCTTCTTCAACCTTTTCCGTAGCTCTCCTCTGAATTTCTCATCTTCTCTTTGGCCTTCCTTCCTTCTCTTTTCTATGACTAAGTGTCCTTCCTCAGCTACACCTTCCTCTTCCTTCTTCTCTTCTTCTTCCCTACGTATGCACACAGAAGCAAAACCTATCCCCTACCCTCCGCATCTCTCTCTCTCTCTATTTCTCTCTTAGGTACGCTCTCCCAGAGCCGGGTAATCGGGTCGGGTATCACGCACCTGGGTCCAGGCTCACCGGCTTGGGTGTGATGTGCGAGGAGTGGTAGGTCTAGGTAATCGGGTTGGGTGGCAGGTCCACCGGGGCAGGGGTCGCAGATGAGGCATGAGTGAGTGAGAACGAGGGACCTCACCCTTGTGTTACTTGGGGCGATGAAAAGAAAGCACAAATCCAATTTATCCTACATTCCGCGCTCTTGCATTCACGAGGTGGGATTAAATGTCCCACCTGCTTCTGTGCTCGTGCCCGCAGGGTTTCTTCTTCAATTGCTGCTGATAGGACGCTCACTAAGCCAACTGCCTAGTTGCGTACATGTGCAAGACCAACCCACTTCCCTTGGGACTCTAATGCCTGGAGTGCATGGCCAGGAGCGAAGCTTACGACCTTCTTGTTGCATGCTTCAATGGCGGTAGGTGCTCAGATTTGACACACGCAAATACGACCTTGCAGCCCCATTAAAACACACAATGAGCTTCGCCGTGTCTTGGCGAAAGTGAGACAGTGGGTGGCAGGCCGCGGGGCAGCCTAGGCATGCGTGCCTAGGTCACCCTGTGGCCGTGAATATGGGTTTGGTCGGAGGGCATTTAGGGAGGTGATTGCGGTCGATGGATGGGTGGAAGGTGATCAGTGGACGATGGCAGAGGTGGTGAGGTGTCTGGCGAGTCATGTGAAGGTGCGGAGCAGTGGAAGCACCTCTTCGGTGGGTGGCCGAAGATGGAGAAAATGGTGGTGGATAGTGGCTGCGAGGGGTCGAAAAGGGGAAATAGAAAGAGGGGAATTGAAGAGGGGATAGAGAGGAGTAATTCTAACCTAGCTAGGTGGATGAAAGGGGAGATGAGGCGGCTGGCTGTACCTGCTGCCGTCGGAGAAGACGATGTCTAGAGGAGGGGTGACGACAACGAGGACGAGGCTAGAGACACTCACGGAAGTGTTGCACGATGCGGAGGAAGGTGGTGAAGGTAGATCTACCACTGGTATTGTGGCAGAGTGACGAGAAAGAGGAGGAGGGCACACCAAAGCTCGCTGGACCCATGACCAGAGGAGAAGATGATGAAATTGGGGTGATTCTCTGGCTAAGTCGAGCTGAAGAGGTGCGACTGGAGGTGGTGGACCTTATACAAGCACTGGAAGGGGCTCTTATGCTTGGAAGACAAGCTTCCAAGCACAAGAGACCTCATCAGAGATGGAAACAGTTGGAGACCCAAATCTCTCGTGCGTTCGCACGAGAGATTAGGTGCGAATCAGAGATTGGGACCATGCTCAGATGGAAGGGAATTCCTCAAAGAATCTCCCTTCCAAATCTGGGAGGAGATCTCTGAGGAATCAGGGAGTACTCCCCCTCCATTCCTCGTCAGAGTAGGATTCCTCCCCATTAATGGTGGAGGGACCTAATTGTAAGAGTGGTGAGGAAGTTAGGGGGGTTTGCGCAAGAGTTTTCAAAAGTTAGCGGCCAGAATGTAATTAGATGGACTATTTTGCAAATAGGTCAAGATGACCTCCCCTTAGGTCCAAATTTTGGTACAAACCTAATTCAGACCTAAGGAATCCAATGGTTAAGTTGGATTTTAGGTTTGACCATGTTTGACTAGACATTTTACACAAAAACCCAAATTAGTTCAAATAATGAGATAGGACCCCAATCTAGGTAAACATAGGTTCCAAAGGCTAAATTGAAGGTTATAAACCCTAGGGGATATTTTTCCATGAATTTTAGAGGGTTTAGTTGATTTTTATCCTGACCAGAACCTTGTTAATTAAGGTCTATTTTAGGGCTACAAGATGTCATTTAATTCCTAGACTGCACATGAACCCATTTCTGAGTAAACCAACCCACTTTTTATCTTATTCAGACCATTTGACATATGTTTAGCCTCTGAGAAATCTCTTTGATGTACTGCAATGGTAAAATTGCAGTTTTAACATTTGTTTCATGTTTTCTTCTCAGAACATTTATTCCTAGAATTAAGCCCTTCTCCAGCTTATGTAGGAGCTCTTATTCTCTTTCTTAGGTCAAAATGAGCTAGTTAGGGCTCAAGATGAGGCTCTCATCACCTAACTATGACATCCTTGAGAATTCCTTTTGGTGACTTAATAGATTGATCAGTTAACTGCAATGTTACCTTTGTCGGTTTGAGCTCAGTTTCTTCAAGGTGGTCAAGTAGGGATGTAGGTATTAGGTTTATGGAAGCTCCTAAATCTAATAAGTCTTTGTCAAACTGTATATCACCGATAGCACAGGAGATCAGAGTGGTGCCTGTGTCTTTTGCCTTAGGTGGGAGTTTGCTCAAAATGATAGAGTTGGCTTGCTCCGATAGTACGATTGGGTTCCTGCCTTTGGTTTGTGACTTACATTTTGGTGTACATATATCTTTTAGGAATCTTGCATAAGCTGATACATGGTGAATTGCATCCTTTAACGGGATGTTTATTTGGACCTACTCAAAGATCTTGACCAGGTCCTCCTTGAGAGCCACGAGTTTGGGTTTCTTCTTTCCCTTAGTCAAGGACTCTGGAAATGGAACCTTGGTTGTTTCCTCTAGAATTGGCTCAGGTTCTTTATTAGGGATAAGGGTGTCCTGGATGACCAATCTAGCGTTCGGGTCTACAGTCTCAGGTGAGTTGTGGTTAGGAAAAGGTGGTTCCTATGCTTCTTTGCCACTACGAGTGGTGATGGAATTTAATCCTACCTGATTTTGGTTTAGGCTAGGGAGGATAGGTGTCTGCTGCTGAAATCCAGAATAAGAGGTTGAAGCGCCCACCTCGTCAGGGGATGGAGTAAAATAGGCCTGATAGACAAAGTGGGCTTGGCCCTGATTTGAATTCATAACACGCCTCTGATTCGACACGTTATTTGGATTCAAAAGAGGCTAAGAAGGGAGTGCACTTGGCTGGTAAGCACTTGTCGGCTGGGGCCAATTGATTGCACAGCTCAGAGATCTCTTCTTTATGTTATTTTTGCATGTCAACAAAGGTTTAGAGAATCAAAGATGTCTAATCTTTCTTAGGTAGTCTAGATTGGAAATTTTGATTGGGCCTTAGTTGAGTGGGTTGATAGGGATGTAGGTTTTGTGGTCGGGGTTGGAATTGAGGACTTGGATGTGGGTTATTTCCTGACCAAGCAAAGTTTGGATGATTACGCCATTCAAGGTTGTAGGTATTGGAGAAAGGATTGCTATGGATGGCGTGGAGATCCTCACAGGTCTGAGGATCCCCAGAATAATTAGGGTACGAGGGTTCAGAGTTCCCCCAACTGTGGTAGGCTGGCCCAGAGTTTCCTCTGAAGCCATAATCAAATGGGGTTGGATATGCATCCATCCACGGAGAGTGGTAGATATTGTGCATAGTGTCCGTACCTAAGGGTGGTATGTATATGTACTTTGTCGTGTAGAGGTGGTCTTGTGTAGATGTCGAGTGATGTCATCCACCTTCTTCTCAATGATGTAGACCTTATCCAATTGACTGGCTACCAACACCAAGTCAACGAATGTGGAAAGGCCTCAAGATTCATGTACCCCCCGATTGTTTGTCAATGCATGGGTGGACATCCAGTCATACTTACCCAGTGACTCATTGTTCACGGAGTTCTCGCACATGTTCTCTAAAATTTCCCAAATCTCATCTTCACGCTGATCCATGACACTGCCACCATATGTTGCATTGGCAAATAGCTTGATGTCATCATGGAGCCCGTGGTAAAAGGATTGGACTTGTTCTCACTTTGAGACTCCGTGATGGGGGCATTTGCGCATGAGATCCAAAAAATAATCCCATGCCTTGTGTAAAGATTCTCCGGCTCCTTAGTGTCGTGATTTGGTGCTGCATAGCATTTGTGCGACCAATGGGATAGAATTGTAGGAAGGTTGTTTGAAGTTCTTCCCATGTGTTGATCACGTGTGAATAAGTTTGAAACCAGTAGGCACCATTGTCGGCCAGAGAGAAGGAGAAGATCTTTAAGTGCAAGCCGTCTCGATTCTACATGTCTGCCCCAAAGGTGTGGGCCAAATGCTTTATATTCTTGATGTGTTGGAAAGGATCCTCGGAGTTCAAGCAATGGAATTTTGGAGTCATGTGAAGCATACTAGGCTTGTGTTCCACCTTGGGTCTTCCCGCAGGGATATTGATTCGTGGTTCAATCTCCACTGCCACAGGATTCTAGTGATCTCGCATTTGAGGACGTGGCGGAGGTTCGGGCTTAGAATTAGAGGAAATGTCAATATGATCAGGTTGTTGCGCAAACATGGAGGTCAAGGCTTGGCCTCGATGAGCATTAATAACTAATGGAGGCCTCAAGGTTGGTCTTAAGGACCTTCTCCCAAACATGCACCGATGGAGAAGATGAGAGATAGAATGTCAGATGGACCCAGTCGAGGCACCCAAAGATTTTTGGATGACTATAGAGGTTCGAGGCGGATAATACCCCTAGATCAGAAAGTTGTCCACCTGAGAATTACCTGGGTAGCCAGGAAGGGAGAGTCCCGAAAATACCCCTACACGGTAGATCATCCCAACGAGTTACAGGGTTTCCCCCACCTGACCTTCCTTGTCACTGAGGGTCTAGGTAGACTAGGATGGATAACTTGACCTCTTAAGTCTACCAATTTTATGTTTAGAGCAAGGTGCTTATGATTCCACTTGATCTTTAAGATATTTTTGTGCAAGGTGACCTAATTTGAAGATTGGTTGACCCCATGAGGTGGGTCAACTTCACCTGTTTGTCCTTTGAGATTATTAGGTCCCAACCTTTTTATATTCAAGTGGATATTTAGAGCCTTATTTTAGAGTTTGCTTGATTAGGTCAATTCAGACAAGGCTTGGGACACAAACAAGTTGGGAGAATATATTCTTGATTAAGCAAGTTGAGTCCTCAACCCTAGAATAGAAATCCTATTTTGGCTTTGATTAATCCAATTAGTTCCATCCAAATTTGGTACCTAGGGCTCAAGCAAGAAAGTGATAGCCTTAGATACCTTAAACCCTAAGTAGGTGCAGAAATCAGGGTTAGAGTTTGTCTACAAAAGAATCAAATTAGGCAACTGAGGATTGATTCTAAGAATGAAGAGCAAGTTGTCCCTAATTGATTTTCTTCCTTTTGTATCTCTTCTCATAATTAGGGGCTTTTAAGGAAAAAGGGATGGAGTTTACCTGCCCATGGAGTGTTTGGTGAGTGCCTGACTCTCCTTGATTGGATTCTCTTGCACAGATCACAACAAAATAGATAGGACAAGTTAGTATCAAATCAGATATTGCAATCCAAAGATCAAATTGCGCATTGCTCCCTGGCAATGGTGCCAAAATGTTTGCATGCTAAATCGGGGTTTTAAAATCACTTCGTTGCAATATAGCTGAAAATAGCGCGTGAACAAATATAATTTATAACTCGAATATAAATTCGAGGTCGAACAAAGGGAGCGTGTTGCAATTAATCTCAAGATCACAATTTAAGCACAAGATAACAATATTTAATGAGAAATTCAAGAAATAATAATGTGTAGATAATAGCAAATGTCAATAGTGCAAAAAGAATAGTGTAAAATGGTGATTTGAATCACCAATTACCGTAGTTACAATAATAGCAAATATCTCAACAGTATCAACCAAATTTAATCCATGCAAGCTAAGTGCACAGTGCACTATGTCAGACAGATTAGACGATGGAGCTTTCAATCAGATGGCTTTAACTCTTCTTTGCTACAGTGCCAAGAGAGCACTCTTCTTCCTTTTCTTTCTCTTCTTCTTCTTCTTCTTCTTCTACTTTTCCTTTTCTTCTTTCTTCCTTAGGTTTCCTTCTTTCCTTCCTCATGGTTAAGTTTCAGCCAACGCATACAGGAGAAAAACCCACCCTCCCCCACTCTCTCTCTCTTTTCTCTCTTCCTCCTCTTCTCTTTCACTGAAACCAGGTAATTGGATCGGGTATTCAAGTCAAGCACGTACCCGGGTCCAGGGCTGCGGGCATGGGTTGCAGCCAAGTGAAGGCAGGTATACGGGTCGAGTGAGAAGGGTAAGGAGGACCTCACCCTCGTGTTCTGAGGCAATAATCCCAGAACAAGGATTCAACTTATTCGGCCTCAGTGCTTCACCCACTTACAATGTGGGACTAATCCAACAGCTTTTCTTCTTGTGCATGACCGAGAGCTGCTTGAGGTGTCTTCATCCAATTCACATAGGAGCTATGGTCAATCACTCCAATTGATCAGGTGAAGGTGTTTGTGCTTCGGTTCCGCGTCACCTGGGACTCGCACATGGAGTTGGGATCTCAGGAACACGGTCGGAGCTTGCTTGGAGCTGCTACAGTAATGGCGACAATGGTCGGCAACCTTGAAACACAATGTATAGCCTTGCTGCATTGTCAGAGAAGCTTAGTAGAGTCGTGAAGATGCGGCAAAGGTGTTGGTGGCGGTGGCGTGTTGTGAGCAGGGTCGGAGATGGCTGGCAAAGGCAGAGGAGGTCGAAAATTGTTGGGTTGCTCGGTGGCGTGTTAGTGTGGGTGTAAGGGCTAATAGGTATAGGGGTTTGGTTCATGGAGTCGAGGCAGAGGTGTGGGGAGTTGTGGTGTGGTGAATAGGGTGGAGTGGAGCAGGTTGTTGAGGTCACTGGAGGTATGCCGGAGATGGGGGAGACGATGACGGAGCGGGAAAGTCGGAGGTCGAAGCTGAAGTTTGGAAGTGTGGAGGGAATTTGTAGATGATGAGGAGTCGAATGGAGTGCCTAGAGGACGAAGAGAAGGTAGAGGAAACGTCGACTGTGATAGGCCAGCAGCGGAGAAGGAGAAGGCTCCTATGAGGGAGATTGGCGAGGACGACAGAGGACGGAGATGCATGCTAGTATTGCAAGGTGCGGAAGAACTTGAGGAAGACGATCCCACCGCCTATTGCACATTACGGTGGGAAAAGAAGGCAAAGGAAGAAGGTCGCTAGAGAAAACTTCGGAGTAGGCTGAAGTGGGAGAAGAGAAG
Organism: Thalassia testudinum; assembly: GCA_037157565.1. Taxonomy (NCBI): domain Eukaryota; kingdom Viridiplantae; phylum Streptophyta; class Magnoliopsida; order Alismatales; family Hydrocharitaceae; genus Thalassia; species Thalassia testudinum. The sequence continues at coordinate 118,661,080 of JAZHRO010000014.1, forward strand.
AGGACTTGGGCCTAAAAAGTTACTGAAGGAGGAGGTAATGCCAAGGAGGTCTTTTATAGGCCAAAGAGTGAGCTTCAAAGCTTGGAAACCAAGCTTTGAAAGCTCAAAAATCACATAATAGGTTTAGGATTTGCAAGAGTTCACATGAACTCTTTGATGAGATGTGGAAGGCAAGACCTGCCTCAGATTGAAGAGCAACTCCTCGAGAATCTTCCTCCTAAATTTGGAAGGATTTCATCGTGAAATCAGGGATAATCTCTTGATTGAATGTCAGTGGTTCATGGGTTCACACGGTAATGGCAGTAGGTGCATTTCTACGAAGAAGGCAAAAATGTTAGGGGATATTTGTAATAATTACAAAAGCTAAGGGGTTATTTGCGAGAATAAGAGTTAGACTTGGACTAAAATGCAAACTAGGTCGAAATAATCTCAGATTAGGCTCAAATTTTGATATAAACCTAATTTAAACCCAAGGAATCCAACGGTGAAGTTGGATTTTGGTTTTGACCACTTTTCTTTAGGTAATTTATGTAAATACCCAAATTAGAGCAATAATCTGTCTATGACTATTTTATGTCAAAATGGGTTCTGATGGTTAATTCAAAGATGCTAAACCCTAGAGAATACTTTCCTATAAATTTTAGAGGGTTTATGTGAATTTTATCTTGTCCAAAACCTCAATTAATTAAGAGGGTCTATTTTTAGGATTTTAGATGTCCATTAATTGTTGAAATGAGTGAAATCCCATTTCTGTCTGCATGGACCCAATTATTAGGCATTAATGAATAAATGACCTTTAATAAACCCATGGCATACCCCATGGTTATTCTGTATTTGTGAAAAGATCGTAAAATTGCATAAATAACCCTATTTTCATCTTTTCTTAAAATAATTCATCATGCTCAAGAGACCTTTTGACTGATATGTAGGAGATTTTATTGACTTTATAAGACCAAATTGAGCTAGTTATGGCTCATGATGGTATTCCCATTAGTACGTACTTCCTAGCCGACTTTGTTCCTCTTTAAGTTTATTATGCGCATGACCTATTCTTTCCGCATCCTAGGTTTACCTTATGTTTCGAGGATGAAACTTCCTTTAAGTTTGTTATGTTGAAATGACCCTCCTAGGTGCCATTTGGGCTTTCCCTAAACTTTAGGGGCATTGGCGTAAAATTTCGTGCACCAGGAAATCCTCGTAAGGACCCCATCTAGGTTTTTTTGGCTCGTACGGGGCTTAACGTAAATTTTACACCCCTACCTCTCACCTTTTTGACCCCACGTAAATAACTCTAAAAACTTAAGACTATTTTCGCTATTTTCCCAAAACCCCACGAGTCCTAAAACCTTACCCTCTACCCTTTAAAATCCCCCTCACACGCCACCTCCCCTCCCCCACACCACCTCGAGCGACGTGCCCTACCCCCTTTCCCCATTGCAAATAGTAAGTGAGGGAAAGGAAAAGGGAGAATGGTAGAGAGTGAGGGAGAGGGATGATGAGCGACAGGGGGGTGGTTGCAGCGACACGCGGCGTGAGGAGCGCACTATGAAAGGCACTACAGCCACTATCGAGACACCTTCGATGCACGAAGCAGGGGAATGTTTTGCGAGCATTGGACGTCCATAGAACCAAGCAGAAGGCTAGGGGGCACCGTGGACAACAGCGCATGCTTAAAATGTTCGGGAATGCACAAGACTCGAGATGCTGTCTGCCAGAAGTGCTTATGGCAGGGATAGGCTTGAGGAGTGAGTTGCATGCGGAATTACCACCCACATGGAGCAAGATCACATGGGGAGACGTGCGCATGGCATCCAAGTCATTTTTGCATGTCTGAGTGTGGTACCAGATGTTCAGGAAAAGTCTCGGACGGTTGGGACTAGTAGCAGACGGCGGAGGGGGAGCAAGAACTTTAGGTGGGGGTTCTGCAAGCGTTTAAGACATCTAGGACTCACTCCTGACGTCTAATAGCGGTAGGGAGTGCACGCTAACTACAGAGGGTGGTCAGTTGCCTGACCAACCAACTCGACCCGGTCAGAGCCCAAACGGGGTCAGAATCCGCAACTAGGGTATTGTTCGGAAGCTCTCAATGTTTCCTACATTTTAAGACCGTTTCTACACTCATTTGAGCTAATTTTGTATGCTAAAAAATTGGTCAACGTGTTTGATGGCCCAGTTGACCATTAATTTGGTGTAGGCCATAAGTCCATGGTGCGTACAGGACCCGTAGAGGCATTAAGATTTGCCACTCATGCCCCCATACCTCCTGTGCCCCTAGGTAGGGTGGTCTTGTTGTCCCAATGTGTTTAGTTCCATTTTGAATGCTTGTTATAAGTAGCTACTTAATGAATTATTAAGATTCTGCAAATTCATTTAGTGAATGAAATCGATAACTGCTTTGTCCTAGAGACACACATATGCATGCCCTAACTCTTAATTTATGACCTATATACTTGTCACATATGTGAAGAATGGTTAATACATTATTGCAAGAGAATGATAACCCTAAGATGTCACATATGTGGAGAATGATTAATACATTATTGCAAGAGAATGAGAACCCTAAGATTGAGATAAATGCTTTTACTGTAATCCATATAATTGTTATTTCCATGTTTGGAATCTAAATATGAATGGGGATACATGTTATATCGTGTGTATGTGAACGAATACTGTGGAGAACTAGAGGAATAACTTATCTACTGTGGTATGAAACCTTTATAAAGATGGAATAACTCATCTACAGTGTGTTACGACTGTTGCTTGGACATACTTTGGGGGCCAGCTAGCCCTTGTGTACATACATACTGAGAAGAGCTAATCAACCCTTGTGTTTGGAGAGAGCTAGCCTTTTCTTGGTTTGGGACCCATGGCAGGAATGGCCTCCATACACTTACTCCTGTTAGGCCCATAGGGGCAACCAGGATAGTTGGGTGTGGGTACATAGACTAGTGAGGGGCTTGACCCCTGTTTTGCTTAGTACCGTATGACTTAGAGCATACACATTAATGGAATGGATTGACCTCGTGCCAGTGCAGGATAGCTTCTTGTGCATCTATCGCACATGTGTAGTCACCGCTATGTCGCGACCATGACCCCAGGGTGGTAGATCGAGTGTAGGACAAACGCGAGGTGTTCTCTGACGTGGTCTCGTGCGTGTGTGTTAAGAGGTGTCGTTATAGTTGCACTTGATACGTCGGTTTTAAAAGAAGTAAACGGAGCTGAGTCCGAGTGTCGATCTCAGGGAGGCGTGGAAATCGGGTTTTGTTTACCACTTGTCACGAAAAAGGCGGAGTTTTGCTTGCGAAAGAGACGGTTTTGAAAAGTGAGAGATAGAGAGAGAGTTTAGGGTTAGAAAGCTCTCGGTTTTGATCATGCACTTTAAACAGAAATTAAAATGGCGACTAAACGGAAAATAATTTCATTAAACATGCATTCATAGTTCATGGTTTACAACATTAAATACATGCTTCAACAAAAGTAAATGAAAGCTTAAAAGAGAGAGAGAGAGAGGTAGAGAGAGAGTGGAGAGCGACGAGGCAGCCACGGCGGCGGAGGAGGTTCTGTCGGCGGCTCGTCGTCTCCGGTGATTACAAGAGTACCTAAAACTAGCTAGGAGAGGAGTGGAGTAGTTGCAAGTGGGAGAGGATGCCTTGAATGGTGGTAGAAGGGGGTTTAAATAGAGTTAAGGGATTCCTAAAAGAAGAATGTGCTTTAGCGACATCCAGAACGTCCCTAAAGCCGCTTCCAGATACGTCGGTGAAGCCCTCCGCCGCCAGTCAGCTGCCCGCCCCTCTATCTCTCCAAGCGCGATCCGTGGACGTTGAACGAGAGCCGTCCGATCGAAGATCGGACGGCTGAGATCCTCCCGCGCCCGCGCTGAGATCGCGCCTCGGGCGCGCGTGCGCGCGCACATTTCCGCCAGGCATGCACGCGCGCGTGGGCGCTCGGGAGTTGTCATCGCGCCATGTGGCACGATCCTGGCCGCCCACTGCTGATCGGGCAGCCCAATTTTGCCGTGCCCTTCGCTCGCGCTTGATTTCCGCTCCGCGCGATTCGAACGCGCGTCGCTGCGATGCGGGCGTGCGTACTAGCCGTTGTGCCACGCCCGCGCTTTGTCGCGGCGACCGTGGGCGAGTGCGCGGATCTCGACCATTCGATCGAAGATCAACGGCCGAGATTCGTCCTTGGCTGGCTTGAGGGCGTCCGAGCAGTGGGGCCGGGGCGATGTGGCGCTTTCTGGGCCGTTGATCTCCAGATCAACGGTCATAATTTCTTGGGCCCATTGTGGGAGCTCTGGATGTCGGATTTGGCCGATCTTGAGTCCGTTGGACTCTGTTCGTCGTTCTGAATCCATCCGTGCGGTTCGATTGCTCATCTGGGGCCTTCTTTGACACATGCTTTACACAAATGGCCATTAATGCAATTTATAAGCAATCTTGGTACTTGATGCATGCAATGCTCCTATTCTGCTTTATGTTGTGCCTTTTATTCTAAAGATGGGCCATATTCAACCTAATTACTACCCCCTTGCGTGGTGTTATCATACCCCCATGCTTACTCCTTGATAGTCCCTAGCAAGGTTTATTTTAGCCTTTATTTCTTTGGAGAATTCAAGAAGTAATTGCTTAAGCACTTCGTTACTTGTCAATAAGAGGAAATATACGAAGATCTTAATCTACAAAGACTAAGTAGTGCCCGGGTGTCTTCCAAAATACGAATCGCCCAAATCCTTGCTTTGTATATATAACTATACATATGTATACGTATATATCTATATATGTCTTTTTAGAATTTTCGGAATTCAGTGTGGGTTGGTAACTTTTTACGGCTACCCAACCCACCCAAAACTCGGTCAAAACCCTAAGTGCTAAGCATCTTGGTGTGAATGTTGTGATAGACTCACTTAACGGTAATTGAGACAGACTTCGAGTTTCTACGCCCCTAGGTGACCGGAAAAGAAAATAAATTTTTGCCTGAAGGTGTATTTGTTCAATTGGTAGCTTTCTCCCTACGTTCATTTTACTTGGGGTCAACATAAGGATTTTCCAGTGTATATCTCCCCGGCTTGTACTACTTCCCTGCTTCGTCCTTAGGTGTTTTGGTCTTTTTTTGTGCAATTATTGAGCTGGGCTCTGGACAACCGACCAATGGGCTGTTACCCACGATCACTTGCCAGCCATACATGTGCGGTGAAGTGTGGTTTATTTTCTTTTCTTCTTTTTTTTTTTTTTTTTTTTCGTAGGTGGCTTCCCTAATCTCAAATGTACCTAGAGGCAGCGAAAAAGAAATGGCCTGTGGCTGGGTTCTGGATAACCTGCCAATGGGCTGTTACCCACGACAACTTGCCAGCCATACCACCCTAGAGAGTTCATTAGCTACCCAATTTCTGTCAAAATCTCCGAGAAGTGAGTCTGTGCAAAAATGTGTGTAGATGCTTAGACTTAAAGTTTTCCTGAGTTAGAGGGTGAGTTGATAAGTCGTATACTTATTACCTTATTTATTAGGTGGATTAGAATAGCTTAAAGTTGCAAGGATTTGCCGCTAAATCCATATTTTAATGGACACCAGGGCTGATTCAGCCTGAAGGCCTGAAAAGTCTAAGTGTTTAAGTTCTTTTTGTATTATTTCCCACTATTGACAAGTTTCTAATGCCTAAGTTTTTCTTCCTAAATTCAAATTTTTTTTTTTTTAATCAATTAATTTATTCATTCAGACTGATTAATTAAGCTCAGGATTATGCAATTTACCATCCCCCCCATGCTTAAGTTGGACAATGTCCTCACTGGCAGATGCATGGATGCAAAAGCGTTCAAAAAGATAGTACCTGAGTGACGTAAACTACCAGATCAGTCTGAATCCGTTGGGTTGCCTCCCAGGCAGCGCTGAGTTTAACGCCTCCAGCTGGGCGGTGCACAAACAGGAATGGCTTGGGTCGAGAAGATATGTTCAAAATTAACCAGACCCAAAATTAGAAGTCCACAGATGCGAATAAGGTTGTGGTGGAGTCCCGTTCCTAAGGGGCGGGAATTCTGTAACAGATATATCATGCATGCCCGTGTCAGATCCTCTCTTAGTTTGTGGGCATGCAAACAAGTTGCTGTGGACGAACGCACCCCAAATATGACATGCCAAACACTAAAGATGTAGGTCTTATATTCAGCTTGTGTCCCCATAAAATTGTAATCCATCGAAAGTGTATCAATTCTAGTGCATTTGGGTTGCGGGATCTTTATTCTGGTAAGGCATGTAACAAAGTCCAGAGTTTCATACTGAGCCCTACAACCAAGCATGAGTCCTCTCTTCAAAGACGAATCCATCTCTTCCGCAACTATGGTTTCATTGCTCATTCCCTCCAAGCCCTTGATCTCAAGAATATTTTCTTCAACCTCCTTTGTATCAGATTCACTGTTGGGGTTGCATTAGAGGTAGAGTCAATTTCATCCTCTAGATCATATTCTTTCTCTCGGCCCTCCTCCAAATTTGTGATGGGGTTTCCAACCGATTCATAATCAATTTCTTTGAAATTGTAACTCCATTCTCCATCTCCGACGTTGGCTGCTACTCCCATCGGATTACTTGTCTTGGGCCGATTAAATTCAGATTCCAAGGCCTCTCCCCTCACCTTCTCAGTTTCCTCCTGATGTTTGTTCTCAATGCTCCCCAAATTGTGTTCCAAGGAATCCTTATTGTCCTTTTCCAGTGAGCTGTCCAACTCCTGAGGGGTATCAATGGTGGACTGAACCAAATCAGGATGACTGGGTGTAGTCCAATTGATCATGGTAGGTCCTTGCTTTATGAATTCCATGAATGGTGTTGTGTGCAACAACTTTCTTTGGCCTTCTTCCCCCAACTGTTGGAACAACTCCAACATGGCGTGTTGCCCTTTAACCAATTCTTGATTCTGCCTGTGTAGTTCTAACTGGAGGTTATCAAGAATTGACATGGTGTCATTTGGTGTCCTTTGGATTTCCTCCTTGAAATCCAGGTTAAGAGAGTATGGTTGAGGTTGTGGATCAGAATCCATATTGGTGCTTAGGTTCTTGGGTGGGTCCTCTATTCTATCATGTTCAGGGTCCAGTTCTTCAAGAGGAACCATTCTCTGTTTGGTCCTACTCCAGAATAGTTGAGGTTCTAAGTCCTCCTCCTAGTCAGATTCTTCATCAGGGGACCAAATCAAAGGTTGATGATCCTGGGCTTGCTAAGATTTCTGATCATTTTCTGATTTCCATTTGTCTAGAACTCCTTCTAACCCAAAGGTCAAGTAGGCAAGGTTGTTGAATTCAGATGACCTTTCTTGGTTATTATCCTGAGATGGGTAGGGTTCTTGGTGTTCTCCTAAAGTGTAGGTCCTATCACAGTAGAGCGGGTCGGACCTAAATGAGGAGGCATCGTGAGGACAATCGAGATATGGAGCCTCATGATTTGAATCGTACCCTTGGGTGGCTATGTTGGTTGTATTCCAATAAGAGGTTGGTGCGGTTTGGTCATAGTTGGGCCAAGAGGGATATTCAAGGTTGTACCCCCAACTTGGTGGTTGGTTAGCCTAAGTAGGCTGCGAGTATGGTCCACTTGGGTTAGCATACGAATCCTGTTGGGGGTAGTTTGGGTAAGATGGATAGGCATTGAAATCCATGGTTTGGAAGAAATGGAGGGATGTGGGAAGAACAGATGTGAGAGTTGTGTCCTCAATCAAGCAAACAAACCTATTCCTTATGGTGTATTCCTTAGAAGACCTAGAAATCTCACAAAGGTTGATTAAGTCCGTAAGCACTGGACTCCCCTTTCCGAGGTTAATCTGGCCAGGTTGATTACGAGGGGATTGCAGGGAAGGTTCTTCCTTTGGCTTGCGCCTCCGGTTCCATAGACCCCACAACCGCGGTCGTTTGACACTGCCCCGCAGCCTAGTCACCAGATCTACCAAGGGAATGAAAGCCAAGTGCATAGCGAACAAAACCTCACCTTTTGAGACTTAACTCAGTCCTGCCTAGGGCACGTCTACTCATTTTTAAAGGGCTAGGATAGTGCTTGTGCTTAGAGTGATGTGATGAGGCGTTGATTGGGGTGGTGCTGCTTAATTTTCCACTTTCAAAGTGTGTGCTTCTAGCAAAACATGATTTTCAAGCAAGGATTTGTTAAGATATAGTGTCTTTTAGTGTTTCATCCTTACTTAAGTACTTTTTAGGGTTGACGTGTCTTAATGTTTTCAAACAAGTTTCAGTGGGCACGTCAAGCTCTGCACACAACTTGGTGAAAGTAGATTTCCTTTTATTTTGTAGAGGCTCTAAAATCCTAGTGTACTCATCCTAATGATCATGCAGCTTCTATTAGATGAGTCAGTTTTTAGGGTTGAGTGGTGCGGCCCAGGTCAACTCACGGTGGCTTCGCAAACACCACTTAAGAGAAAAAGAAAAGAACACTCCAAGAATTCGTTCAGAATGTTAGAGTGTACATTTTTTTGTGGGGTGATGTGTTATGGATGTGGGTCAAGCAATCATACACCACGCCAATTTTTTTCAGTTTTTACAATTTTCTTAGCTTTTTCATGCAAGCAAACAATGAGAGAGAGATTGCTCACTATCGGTCCTCGAGGCGCCTACTCCCTTGCTGCCGTCGTGGAATGCGTCGCTTCGCCGTCCATGCGCCGAATTCCTGCAACCGTCAAGTAAAAAGGAAAATAGGGCATTAGACGATGTGAGAATGAGTGTGGAATGGAGGTGATAAAACAAATCCGTTGCCTCCCCGACAACGGTGCCAAAAAACTGACGTGGTCTCGTGCGTGTGTGTTAAGAGGTGTTGTTATAGTTGCACTTGATACGTCGATTTTAAAAGAAGTAAACGGAGGTGAGTCTGAGTGTCGATCTCAGGGAGGCGTGGAAATCGGGTTTTGTTTACCACTTGTTGTCACGAAAAAGGTGGAGTTTTGCTTCCGAAAGAGACGGTTTTGAAAAGCGAGAGATAGAGAGAGAGTTTAGGGTTAGAAAGCTCTTGGTTTTGATAATGCACTTTAAACAGAAATTAAAATGGCGACTAAACGGAAAATAATTTCATTAAACATGCATTCATAGTCCATGGTTTACAACATTAAATACATGCTTCAACAAAAGTAAATGAAAGCTTAAAAGAGAGAGAGAGAGAGAGGTAGAGAGAGAGTGGAGAGCGACGAGGCAGCCACGGCAGTGGAGGAGGTTCCGTCGGCGGCTCGTCGTCTCCGACGATTACAAGAGTGCCTAAAACTAGCTAGGAGAGGAGTGGAGTAGTCGCAAGTGGGAGAGGATGCCTTGAATGGTGGTAGAAGGGGGTTTAAATAGAGTTAAGGGCTTCCTAAAAGAAGAATGTGCTTTAGCGACATCCAGAACGTCGCTAAAACCACTTCCAGATACGTCGGTGAAGCCCTCCTACTGCCGGTCAGCTGCCCGCCCCTCTCTCTCTCCAAGCGCGATCCGTGGACGTTGAATGAGAGCCGTCCGATCGAAGATCGGATGGTTGAGATCCTCCCGCGCCCGCGCTGAGATCACGCCTCGGGCGCGCGTGCGCACGCGCGTTTCCGCCAGACGTGCGCGCGCGCGTGGGCACTCGGGAGCTGTCATCGCGCCGCGTGGCGCGATCCTGGCTGCCCGCTGCTGATCGGGCGGCCCAATTTTGCCGTGCCCTTAGCTCACGCTTGATTTCCGCTCCACGCGATTCGAAGGTGCGTCGCTGCGATGCGGGCGTGCGTGCTAGCCGTTGCGCCACGCCCACGCTTTGTCGCGGCGACCGCGGGCGAGCGCGCGGATCTCGGCCGGTCGATCGAAGATCAACGGCCGAGATTCGTCCTTGGCTGGCTTGAGGGCATCCGAACGGTGGGGTCGGGGCGACGTGGCACTTTCTGGGCCGTTGATCTCCAGATCAACGGTCATAATTTCTTGGGCACATTGTGGGAGCTCCGGATGTCGGATTTGGCCGATCTTGGATCCGTTGGACTCCGTTCGTCGTTCTGAATCCATCCGTGCAGTCCGATTGCTCATCTGGGGCCTTCTTTGACACATGCTTTACACAAATGGCCATTAATGCAATTTATAAGCAATCTTGGTACTTGATGCATGCAATGCTCCTATTCTACTTTATGTTGTGCCTTTTATTCTAAAGATGGGCCATATTCAACCTAATTACTACCCCCTTGTGTGGTGTTATCATTCTCTTGGCCAAGAGAGTACCATGCACACATCGTGCATCGTAGGGAAAACTGCAGCAAGATCGTTTCGTTAGGGAATAGATGAACCAAGAGATACCGAGACCCTTTGTTAGAATATTCGAAATAATAAATGGAACAAAATAAGAACTGGTGTGAATCATTTACAACTACCTGAAATGTTTACTATTTTTACATTCAAGTATATTAGTTAATTTTGCACTTGCCACTCTACTCAACTTTTGCTGACAGTTGCCACATAAGTTTAGGTCAAGGAGGTGAGCAGCCAGTATTACCAGTTGTAGAGGGTGCTGGGTCTAGTCGAGCCCAGCATTAGTTCAGTTCAGTTTTTCGCTATAGTTGGACTTTTACTTCTGCTGTTGTGAGTACTCTTGTTTTGAACTATTCGTTATGTTTCTATTCTCTTCTTTGGTTGTGATGGCTATGTGGAAAGTTTTGCTATCCTCTTAAAATACTTCTTATAGTCTTTTCTTCAGTTTTCTGTTTTCAATTAAGATCTAGCTATGTCACATGTGTGGATTGCTTGCCTTGGTGATGTTATTTCTCGTTGGACGACTGGGTCTTGGGTTAGTAAAGGTGCCCCGACTCCGGGATACATGTAGAGCCAGGTTCGAGTCGTAACACAACCTGATCAACAATCAGGAAGGATATGATGATTATAACACCTACCCTCGACAAGATTATACTGAATATAGGTCACCACCCCTCTTTGAACAACCCAAAATGACCTATATCAAGGTGGGACCCACGAAACTCAATTTCTTGACTCCCCTATATTAAATCGAAACGCACCCAACCCTGAACTAAACCATTCGGTTCATGTGAACCAGGTCCAAGATAGGGTGTTAGCCAATTTCAGGAACACCATACGATCTTTAGAAACCTATCCAACACCCTGCAATGATGAATTGGAGCTCCTGATTCAAATGATTGATGATCTTAATAGTTCGTTATTGGATTGGCTCCAAGATATTGAGGATAAAGGCCTGGGTGAGTTTCTACTTGGGAAATTGTCGAGATTGAGGATGAAATTTGTGGCTACCCTAGTCCAATCTTGAGATGATTCTCAAGATAAACCCCCTTAAGGAGAGCCAATGTCAGAAATTGCTTAGGTGCCTATTGGGGGGGACACATTTTATGAGACCAGGGATGACCAGGTTGGTTTAGAGCAACCCATTGAGGATGATGTGATATTCTCACCTGAGATCCTCGAGCCAGGGAGAGAGGAAACATATGTCTTTATAGACCAAGGAACAACATATGATTTTGAGACATATATAAATGAGGATCAAGAATTCTTTAATTCTGAGGATGAGGAATCTCTTAGTGAAGTTTCACTTGAAGTTAAGAAAAATGATTTTAGTGAGACAAATAGGCTCGAGGAGCATGATGAATCATTTGATAGCCTGATAATTGAAGATTGTGATCTGGTTGGGGTTAACTTGGAAGATTCGAATCCTGATTTATTAGAAAATTCAATAAGTAGCCCCATTCCTCAACCACACCCTAATGAATATAATGATGATCCTGAAATCACCAAACCCAAGTCAATTCTGATTCAACCATGATTTTTGGACTTGGCTAAATCACATGGGGTGAATAATATGCTAGAGGTCCCGAAAACTAAACACTTGATCTTGGGGGATAGGAATTTAGGATGTTAACTACGAGGAACACAAGAGTATGGATCTAAGGATTCCTATTTGCCTCAAACCACCTACTTTCTATCAGGACCCTTATGATATTTTTGATTCTGCAGATTTTCAACCCAAGTATAGAATAGTGGATTTTCTTTTCAAGCTAAATTCAAAGTGGACAAATACTCTTACTAGTTAGAACTTTATTTCGTCCAGAATTTCAAACTTGGGTTGCATACCCCAAAGCCACAGGCTAGACCCCGCAAGCACAATGATCTCTGGTTCTGGGTGACTTTTATGCAGAACCTTAGAACCACTCAACCCTGAGGGATGGGTCTACAACACAACTTAGTCCACATCTGTGGACATCTTTTGTTGACAAGTTTAAGGATCAATCTTCTAATTCTGATCCTGACCTGCACTTATGAATTCTTAATTTCTTCCTTGTTTGTATATTATGCCTAGCTAAACACAATAAACATAGCACGTGTGTATACTCCACTTTCTCTGCAGACTCGACCAGATTTTCACGAAGTTCAGGTGATACCCTTTCATGTCTTTGTTTTTACAATGAGGACATTGCATCATTTAGGCATGGGGGGGTGGATACTTAGTTCTGAAAATATTTTGTTAGCTTCATGGAATTTCTTCTATTTTCTTAAAAAAAAATTAATTCAGAAAGGCAAAAGAATTTAGAATTAGGAGAAGAGAACTTAGGCATTAGAAGTTATTAACTTTAGTAAATGATACTTTAGGACCTGAACACTTAGATTCTTTAGTCTTCAGGCTTAATCAGCCCAAGAGTCCATTAAATGTGTACCTATCTCGAGTCCTCGCTAAGTTAATTTTATTCTAATTTGGTTAATAAATTGGGGTGATAAGTACACGACTTATCAACCCGCCCTATGATTTGAGGGAATTTTTTGTGTAAAGCATCTATACACTATTTGCACTAACTCACTTTTTAGTGATTTTAATGGAAATTAGGTAGCTAATGAACTTTCTAGGGTAGTATGGCTGGCAAGTCGTCGTGGGTAATAATCCATTGGCCGGTTGTCTAGAGCCCAACTACATGACCATTCTCTTTCTACTACCTTTAGGTAAATCTTATATCAGGGAAGCCACCTACTCAGAAAAAGAAATATATATATTTACTCAAAAAGAAAAAAAATTAAAAACAATAATAAAGGAGAAAAATAAATAAGCCACACTTTACTGCATTGGTATGGTTGGCAAGTAGTTGTGGATAACAACCCATTGGCTGGTTCTCTAGAGCCAACTCACAAAAATACACAAATAATTTCCAAAACACTTAGGGAAGAAGCGGGGAAGTAGAATAAACTAGGGAGATATACATTGGGCTTTCCATTGTGTTGACCCCATTTAAAATATAAAAAAAGTAGGGAGAATGCTATCAATTGAATATATAAACCTTTAGACAGAAACTCTTTAGGTCACCTACGGTCGTAGAAACCTGAAGTTCATTTTAACGACCACCTAGTGAGTCTATCACTTTTCATAAGATGCTTAGAACTTAAAGTACTTTTTGAGTCTTGGGTAGGTTGGATAGCCATAGAAAGCTACCCTGAAACTTTAAACTCAAAAATCTGAACAAATTAGAAAAGAAGACAAAAAATTTAAAAGAATCTATCTTCCCTTTTCAAAATAAGGTAAGGACTTGGGCAGTCTACTTTTTGGTAGGCACCCAAGCACTGTTGAGTCCTTGTAGTTTAGAACCTTAATTAAAATTTTCTATTGTTAATAAACAACTTAGGCCTAAGTAATTGAACTCTAATCCTATTTTTATACATAGCATTTAGGTTAATTTTGCTAGGGACTAGCAAAAGATAGGCATGGGGGTATGATGTATACACATCCATTTAGGATCAAATGCCTATTTATACATGTTCCTAAGCTTAGAGATGCATTCCATATTATAAACATTGCATAGCATACATCATTTTGCATTTAGAATAGTTTGTACAAAGTTTAGGTTAATGTGCGTTCTTTTATGGCCAGGAGAGAAGGAGATTTATTTCAGGGCCTTAGATTGACGATCCGACCAAACATATCTAATCAAGACAACGATCAAATTCCAATGCCTCTGAAATCATCTTGATCAGAGTCCCGTAGCACAATATGCAGTTTGAGGAAGATCAAAGGCCAAGGGGTTAGGTGATGCAATTCAGAGCTTCAAACAACAAATCTAACTGCATTGATGGATCCGGATGGACGATCGCAACCCAAGGGCGTGAAAATCAACCCAATCCAACATCAGTGGCACCACTTACAAAATAAACAACATGAATGGCCATGATCGCCCAACATGGCGTCATCACAGCTGCCTAAGACCTATCATAGCCTCTACTCACCCCTAAAGAGCATCCTCGCAAAGAGATCTCCACCGTCGGATCAAGATCCAACGATCGAGAAGCTACCTCCACACACGCATCCATGTGACAAACTATGCCCACAGAGCAGCGGTCATGGGCAACGTTCTCAAACCACAAGCACGAGTTCAAGCCACTGTGAGGGGATGAATCCAGCAACCACAATGCTAATTGAAATTGGACCATGCGATGGAGATCCGGTGGTGAACAGAGCGGTGACGTAGTGCGATGAACACCGCCCAATGCAGATGCGCGATCACACTTATAGATGCATGCCACATTTGACGTGGGCTAGAGGCACTATTTGGAGTGTCGGCCTGATAAAAGCCAGTTAATCATCATTCTTATGCCCTAAAATAAATCTAGCTATTAGGGTTTCAACTCCGCAAATGGGTTTTTGGGTTGCATTTAGGCATTTACTTAGGATAGGCATGCATTGCATTTAATTATCTATTTGATACATTTACTTGAGTGTCAGGAATAGATATAAAGTCAGATCCCACATACCTTGGCACTCAAGAAGGACGAAGATGAACAAGAAGCTCCTATCAGCTGGATCCCAACTAAATCCAGCTCATCCCAACTGGATCCCAACTCATTCTAGCTAGATCAACTCAGGCCTATCTCCATTCGACTCATCTTAGTTGAATAGTAGCTCAAGCTAGTTGACCTCAGTTCCATTGAACTCACCTCAGTTGGATGGCAGCTCAAACTAGCTCAAGCCAGTTGATCCCAGCTCCATTCCAGCTCCTCCAGCTCAGAATAGTTCATTGGAAGCTCAACCTAACTAGGACTAGCTACTGCTATCAACTAGCTAGACCTAGTCAGCTGAAGATGACCTCAACCATCTTAAGCAAGCTTAATTCCAGCTCCCGAAGACCCAACTCAGCTCAAATCGGTAGAGCTAAGCTACCTGACCTAAGCTAACTTAGCCAAGCTAGCTTAGATAGTCCACCTCCATGGCATCCCAACCTAACTCTAAAATCCACTTAACTAGTTTCACCAACTAAGCCTACCTATAGTCCACCTAAGCTTCTTCCACCACCTTTCCCTTTTGGCTCCAAGACAAGGCACCCTTCCACCCCTCGACCACCACCAAAAGCCACCAAAGGTTGGCACCAAAAATCACCTATAAACACCCCACAATTTCCCTCAAAAAATTCCTCCATCTCAACCATACACATACCCTTCAACCCAATCTCCACCATCCAAATTTCCCTCCAAAACCTACCCTTCTATAAACCCTACTTGTGGCGGCAAAATGAAAGCATCCCTCCGCCATGGACGTCCACCATGGGGTGCCTCCATGTCCATAACCACCACCTACACATCTCCCCATGTGGCGCCAACAAATCTCCCCCCTTGGATCCTTAACCACCCACCTAGAGACCATCCTAGCCCTACACCTAATCTCTAAGCAAACCATCCCCATCCTACTCTATAAATATCCTATCTAACCACCACCATATCACCGTCTCTTCCATTAGTTAGGTCCACCATTACTCCACCATGTCCTACGCCAAGGAGGAAGAAGAAGAGAAGAAGATCAAGGGGCAGCCTGCCTGCCCCCTTGGTACCTTCTTCCTTTCTTTCTTCTCCCTTGTGCCACACTAAGGTGGAGGTCATTTACATAGAGGGGATGGCCAAGCAAGAGGAGGAACAAGGTGGTTGACACCCACCTTGAGGAGATGGCTAGGAGGAGGAAGAAGAAGCTAAGGAGAACTCCTTTCAAGCGTGGGGCAACCACACTTGGAGCAAGAGCCATCCAGAACTTCTGCCAATGGATCCCTCTCTTCTTTATCTTCTACTTTATATTTTGTATTAGCTAGTAGTTTATTGTTATTGCAAGAAGCATTCCCCTACATGTACTCCAAATTCTAGCAATGCAAGATTTCAATTTTCCTTCCAATTTCTATTTTTATGTTAATGTGCTTTTCATGCTCTAAGTAGCTTAGTGCACCACACCTTCTTCTTCTAATTACCCTAGGTGCACTTTTCTAGGGTGAGCTTAAAAGAAGAGGATTTCTTCTTGTCACTTAGGTTTAGTGATAGGCTTATCTTTAGTTCATCTTCGCATTAAAATACTCGATTGTTTTTGAAAACCCTAAAAATAATATAATTCAAAATCACAAAAACATAAGTGTGGATTTGAGAAGCGAGAGAGAGAATCAATTCTTGTGATCAACAATTTTGTCTCCTTGAACAACCCTAGATACTCCACTGTCTAGGTATTATAATTTTAAAAGTTGATTATGAACTTACGCATCACAACAACGTAAAACCCTAATCTTATCAAATCTCGTATTTTGCGCATCACTTTTTGGCACTGCTGCTAGGGAGGCACGGCTTAGTCACATTAATAATCACTCTCTCGCTTTATTATGTCTTTATTAAATTTTGTTTATTTTGATTCTGGCTGCGAATTAGGAGCATCACTTGGAGTGGAAAACTTCAAGTGAATTTACCTTCCTGCATACCTCAGGTTAGTAGCCCCGACCATCTCTTTCATCAACATTAAAATCTCTTAAAAAATCTTTAAATTATCAAAAAAAATCAAAAACAAGAAAAATTATGGATGATGGAACCCTAAAATTCACTGTGTTGCTTGTTTGCCTCACTTTTCCACCACCTTTGCCTTATTGGTGTCTGATTTTTGAAAATCCAGACTGCTATCTTGATTTTCAAAAATCAGGTTCGGGCACTTAGGAACTTCCTAAAATCACCAGATTTCATCCAAAGAAGCCCCTTTGAGTTAGGAACCTTGAGTCCAATTTTCATGTAATTTTACTAAATAGAAAAATTAAAAATTTCAAACTTTATACTTTTGGAAACCTTGAGAAATTATCTACAACATAAAATAATCCTCGAATCTATCATTTTGAGTCCATTTGAGGTTTCTGTAGAATCAATTCCCCAAATCTATCATTTCTAACTCTTGACACCAGTCAGAAGAAAAATTCCAAACAAATATGAAATAATTTTAAAAAATATCAAAAAAATCACTTTTAGATTCCTTGCTTGATTTACATCATGTGTTGGTGTTTTTTTCTTGTTTGGATCACCACTTGATGGGAACACCATCATGAGCCCTAACTAGCTCATTTTGACCTAGAAAAGAGAACAAAAGCTCCTACATAACCAAGTGAAGGGCCTAACTCAAGGAATAACTGATTTGAAAGAAAAGCAAGAAACGAAGGGTACAATCATAATTTTACCATTGCAGTACAACAACACGATTTCGTAGGGGTTAAACATGGGTCAATTGGTCTTAACAAGATAAAATGTGGGTTAGTTCAATTAGAAAAGGGTTAATGTTAGATCTGGGAATTAAATGACTTGTTGTAACACTAAAATAGATCCACTTAATTTAACAAGGTTCTGGTCATGATAAAATTCAACTAAACCTCTAACATTCATGGAAAAATATTCTCCAGGGTTTAGAACTTTCAATTTGGCCTTTAGAACCTATTTTGACCTAAATAGGGGTCCTAGTCAAACATTTACCCTAAATTATGTTTCTGTGCAAAATGTCCAATCAAACGTGGTCAAACCTAAAATCCAACTCCACCATTAGATTTTTTAGGTCCAAATTATGTTTATACCAAAATTTGGACTTAACGGGAGTTCACCTTGACCTACTTTGCATAACAGTCCAACCTAATTACTTTTACGCCCCTAGATTTTGAAAACCTTGCAGACACCACCCTATCTTCCTCATCATTCTTTGCAATTAGGTCCCTCTGCCATTTCAGCGGAGGAATCCTACTCCGATGAGGATTCAAGGGGGAGTTCTCCATGATTCCTCAGAGACTCCCTCTCAAATTTGAAAGGGAGATTCTTTGAGGAATTCCCGATCATATGAACACAATTTGAAGCCTTGATTCCCACCCAATCTCCCATGCAAACACATGAGAGATATGGGTATCTCTCAACCTTCCAAGTCTGATGAGGTTGTCGTGCTTGGAAGCTTGCCTTCCAAGCACAAGGCCCTCCGCCTGTGACTATTGAAAGTCCCCCAGATCCTCCCATCCATCCCAAGCTTGTTTTAGTCGAAGAATCCCCCAAAATTCCTCCTTTCCCCCTCTGGCCAAAAATCCTGCAAGCTCTGGCAGCTCCTCCTCCCTCTTCTTGTTGCTCTATCACCATACCAGTGGCAGAGTCATCTCCGCCTCCTTCCGCATCGTGCCATACCTGCACCCGCATCTATCTCCCTCTCGTCATTGCCGCCTCTCCATCTCAGTGTCTTTGTCTCCTGTGATGGCATTTACGCACCATCTGCCCCTCTGCCTCCCCCTTCATCCAGCCACTCTCAGATAAGTCCCCTTCCCCTACTCTTCATTTTCCCCCTCTTTGTTTCTATTTTCATCCCTCGAAAACCACAGACCATCACCACCTTCTTCACCTCCGGTAGACCTCCGGCGAGGTGCATCCACCACTCCATCCACCCACACATCTCACCAACTACCTCAAAAGCTCCACCACCTTCCACTGATTATCTTCCCCCTCTCCATCAACCGCCACACATTCCATACACTACTCTCGAACAAACCCACCTTCATGGCCACAGAACGACCTAAGCATGCAAGCCTAGGCAGTCCCGCACCACACCAGCACTTGAGCCACCTTCGCCGTGTCATGGCAAAGCCTTCTAAGAGTTTTGATAGGGTTGTGAGGCCGTATTTGTGTTGACAGGCTATGACCCCTATCCACCATTGAAGCAAGTTGAAGAATCTTGCTATCTTCGCAAGCCGCCTCTAGGTACCAGGAGACCAAGTCCCAGGTTCACGGCTTTCCTCCGCGAACAACATCAGCCATCTACCGAGGGCCACAGAATCTACAGATGTAGCAATTAAGCACGACCCCTACGGGCACACATAAGGAAGTGGGTGGGACTTTTAGTCCCACCTTAGGCATTTTCGAGTGTGTAGAGCGGTATAAGTTGTAATTGTGTCAGGGGCTTATCGCCTCCTGACACGGGGTGAGGTCCCCTCGCCCACTCACGCCTCATCCACGATTCACTCCTCCATGGACCTAGCAGCCTAACCCGATAACCCAAGCACTCCTCACGCATCACCTACACCGGTGCCCTTGGAGTCGAGAGTGCTAACCCGACCCGTTTACCCAAGAAAGGCTTTGGGAGAGCGAGCCTAAGAGAGAAAAAGAGAGAGAGTTCGCAGGGGAGGGTAGGGGTAGGTTTTGCACTTGCTTGTAGGGAAAGGAAGAAGGAAAGGAAGCTAAAGAGAAGGAGTTACAGAGGAAGTTAAGGAAGAAGGCTGAAGAGAAGGCACGGTTGAAGAAGAAGGAAAAGCCAAGGAAGAAGAGGAAGGCAGGAAGCCAAAGGCAAGAGAAGGAAGAATAATAAGACTAAGGAGAAAGAAGCCACAGACAAGGGAAGAAACCAAAGCCAAAGAAGAAAGAAGAAGGAAGCTGCAGTAGAAAAGCAAAGGAAGAAGAGGGCTCAGTTGAAGTCAGAGAAAGGAAAAGAAGTGCAAAGAAGAAAGAAAGAAGAAGACATCAGAAGGAAGAAAAAGAAGAAGAAGAGAAAGCCCAAAGCCAGAAGCATCAGATTTATACATCTATATTCATATTTTTGAACTTCTATATACATTAAAACTATTTCTATTGTTTTATAATTTGATTGAACATCACATTTTATCAAATTGAAGTTGTGTTCTTAGTTTTTTAAATCCCAATTTGCTCCCTGTGTTTGACCTCAGATTCATGATTTTTTCTAGTAATAAATTTTCATTTGTTTTTCGAAGTGATTTTAACTATACTGCAATGCAATATTTACAAGCCCGATTTCGCTTTCGCATAAACATTTTGGTGCCAGTGCCGGGGAGCAACGGGCAATTTAGAAACTTTGATTACAACTTCTGATTCAGTACTAACTTGCTCTATGTCTTTTATTGTGATTGTTTCATGGGAGGAAAAGAAGACAGCCGCACAACAACCACACCAGAGGCAGGTAATTTCTCATTAGCCCTCTCTTAATCCCCTCAATTCTAAAAAGAAAAACAAAGAGAAAATCAATTTAGGGCTACCTACTTTCCATATTTAGTAAATCACCAAAGTTGCCTGATTTTAATTTCAACACATTTTTGAATTATGCATCCATTTAAGGTAACTAGGGCTAGCACCTTCTTGATTGAGCCCTAGATACCATCTTTGTGGCAACTAAATTGGATAAATTAGAGCCAACTTAAGAATTCCAATCTAGGGTTTCTAGAGACATCTTCTCTAAGCAAAGAATCAAAATTTTCAAAAAGAGGTGTGCCTAAGCCTTGTTTGAGGAGATTTATCCAAGAGAAACCCTAAGAAAATCAAGCTGTTAACTCACTTGAACCCTAAAAGAAAGGCCCTTAAAGCTCCCAAAAGACACAGAGTTGAAGTTGACCCCTTGGGTCAACCAACCTTGAAATTAGGTCACTTTTTCCACTCAAAAGATCTAAAGTTCAAGTGGAACCCTAAGCACCTTGATCTTAATTAAAAGTGGTAGACTTAAGAGGTCAAGGTCCCCATTCTGGTCTACCTGGAATCTTAGTGACAAGAGAGGTCGAGTGGGGGAAACCCTGGAACTCATGGAGGGTCTTTGCGGGACACTCCCTCTCTGGCTGCCCAGGTATTTCTCAGGTGGACTACCTTTCTGACTAAGGGGTATCATTTGCCCCAAACCTCTATAGTCACCAAAAATTTTTGGGTGTCTCGATTTGGTCCAGCACATTCTAATCTTGTCTAATCCTTCGGTGCATGTTTGGTAGGAGGTCCTTAAGAATATCCTTAAGACCTCCTTTAGAAATCCACTCCCGCTAAGGCCAGGACTCGATGCCGGTGTTTGTGCAGCAACCCCACCACATAGATCTCTCCTCTGATTCATCGAAACCAAGTTCTCTTTCTTCCATCATGGCACAACCAATTGAAGAAGAGAACAACCTTGAACACCAACTTTAACTCTTGAATGACCTATTCCAAAACTTTGCAAACCCACCGTGGCATCTTATGATGCGAAATCACTATAATCCTGCTGCGGTGGCAATCGAGCCTCAAGTCCAAATCCTGGTTGGAGGTCCTAATTCTGAACTCAAGCCTAACATGATTCATGTCATTCCAAAATTCCATGGGCTTAACTCTGAGGATCCCTTCCAGCACATCAAACAACTCAAACATATGGCCCAAACCTTCAAGCCAAATGTACAAAATTGGGATATTCTGCTCATGAAGATGTTTTCCTTCTTCGTGGACAAGGCTGCTCATTGGTATTAGACTCAAACACGTCCGATCAACACATGGGTTGAACTCCAGTCTGAAATTTTGAAAAAGTTCTTCCCCGTTGGCTGGATGAATGCCTTACACCACCAGATTACTCACTTCACTCAATAATCGGGAGAACCTCTTCATGAGGCATGGGACCGATTCTTGGATCTCATGTGGAAGTGCCCACGGAGTTCCTAAATGGGAACAAGTCCAGTCTTTTTACCAGGGACTCCGTGAAGACATTCAATTGTTCGTCAATGCAACCTATGGAGGAAACATTATGGGCCAACATGTGGACATGGTGTGGGAGATTCTTGAGAATATGTGCGAGAACTCCATCAATAATGACTCCATGGGCTTATTCGACTAGATGAATGCCTACGAATAGAGGAATCCTTGGGGAGCACATGAGACACAGGGCCTATCTGTATCAGTCGACTTGGAACTGATGGCCAGTTGGTTGGACAAGGTCTCTATCATAGAGAAGAAGGTGGATGAGTTGACTCGGCATCTGCAGTGAGCCACCTCTGCGCAAAACTCGTTTGCATAGCCACCTCTTACGAGGGAAACTGTGTAGAACATCTATCACCGATCTTCTCAGGGGATGGACCCGTATCCACCCCCGTCTAACTCCAGGACCGGAGGGACCTCCGATCCACTCTATTCTAGTTGAGGGAACACTAAACCCTCATACTCTAATTTTCCTAAGGCTCCTCAGACCTTCAAGGACCTCAACGCCATCCAGAATGACCCATTCTCCAATCCCTATAACCCTGGATGGCGGAATCATCCCAACTTCCTATGGGCAGGAAATTATCAGAATCAAAGACCACCTTATCAACCTCGTCCACAAGCTCCTTGTCCATATCAGCCGCCTCAGCCTCAGGCCAACCCCACCTATCAATTTGGGCGAAACCAAGCAGATCAAATGACTCTTATCCTTTAAACTCTGGCTGACATTCAAAAAATGAATGCGGCAATACAAAAACAGCACAAGGATGAGATCACAGAGGTTCACAATCAACTCGCCCAGATGACGAATTCCCACCAACCTAGCACACTCCCTTCTCAACCTCTTCCAAATCCAAATAACATCTGACCAAGAGGCGCGTTATGAACCGAAATCCAGGCCACGCACACATGATTTATCAGGCCCCTTCTATTCCATCACTCGACAGGATGGAAGCTTCGACATCTTACGTAGGATTTCAACAGCATCCACCTATTCTACCAACCCCAAACCAAAACTAGGCAGGACTAAACTCTGTAACCTGTAGTGGTAAAGCAACTCAAGACCCACCTTATCCAAACCACTCCAAGCCTGGTAGTAACCCAATCCCTATGATAGTTATTCAGGATACCCTTATCCCAGATCAAGAACCTGGACCTATTCTAGAGGAACCAACCAAGGTTCCATTTCCCGAGGCCTTGACCAAGGGAAAGAGGATAACCAAACCCATGGCTCCTGAGGAGGATCTGGTCAAGCTCTTTGAATAGGTCCAGATAAACATCCCCTTGATGGATGCAATCTGCCATGTACCGGCTTACGCATGATTTCCAAAGGACGTGTGTACACCCAAGCATAAGCCGCAAACCAAAAGTGGGAGTCTGATCGTATTGTCAGAGCAAGCCAACTCTGTAATTTTGAGCAAACTCCCACCTAAGGCTAAAGTCCCAAGCACTCCCCTGATTTCATGTACTATTGGTGATACCCAATTCAATAGAGCCTTATTAGATCTAGTTTCCTCCATAAACCTAATACCTACATCCCTCCTTGACCACCTTGAAGAATCCGAACTTAAACCGACAGAGGTCATGCTGCAGTTAGCTGATCGATCCATCAAGTCACCTAAAGGAGTACTCAAGGATGTCATTGTTTAGGTACGTGATTTCTTCTTCCTGGTGGATTTTATAGTCTTGGATATGGATGCACCTAAAATCCCAAGGGATACACCGATTATACTAGGGAGACCTTTTCTAGCCACTGCTAGGGCCAATATAAACTGTAAGGAGGGCCAAATAGAACTAAAATTCGGAAACCAAACATGAAAGATTGACATCTTTTGGGCCCAACAAGGGATTAATTGTGGTGTTATAGAACAAATATGTGATATCAAAATCATTGTTGATGAACCGTATATCGAGGACAACCTGATTATTCCCAATCAACCACTAGAAGATCAAAACCCGCAAATAGAGGAGTCTGACCCTGATCTAGATGCGCCCATAACTCCTTCCCTTGCTCCTGATACACACCTTAAACCGCCCGCTGCTGCTGATAACCCCATCCTGGAACTCAAGCCTCTTCCCAACCATCTAAAATACGTCTTTTTGGGTTCCAATAGGACATTTCCTGTGATTATCAACTCTAGACTCACACCGGACCAGGAATCTCATATGAGTACTATTCTCCAGCAACATCGTAGAGCCATTGGATGGACTCTCAATGATTTGACTAGCATTAGTCCCTCTTATTGCACACACTGAATCTACACCGAAGAGGACACACGACCTTGGAGAGAAATGCAGAGATGTTTGAACTCTAATTTGCAGGAGGTCGTGGAAAAGGAGATCATTAAGTTGTTAGCTGCAGGGATCATCTACCCGATCTCCGACAGTTGGTGGGTAAGTCCAATCCAGGTTGTGCCAAAGAAGGCAAGACTCACCATTATTACGATTAAAACTGGAGCGGTCATACCGACCAGTGTGGCTAACACGTGGAGAGTCTGCATTAATTATAGAAGACTCAATTCCTCTACGAAGAAGGGTGATTTCCCACTACCATTTATTGATCAGATCCTCGAGAAATTGGTGGGAAATAGGTTCTTCTGTTTTCTTGATGGGTACTCCAATTATAACCAAGTGGCAATCCATCCTGAGGACCACGAAAGGACCACCTTCACCTGCCCCTTCGGGACATAAGCGTTCCGAAGGATGACATTCGGTCTCTGCAATGCACCCGCGACTTTTTTGTGGTGCATGCTTGCCATATTCTTAGATATGGTAGGTGATTATCTAGATGTCTTCATGGATGAATTTTCAGTATTCAGAGCATCATTTGATGATTACCTCCTACACTTGGTCCAAATCCTCAAGCGGTGCATTGACGTGAATCTGGTTCTTTCCTGGGAAAAGAGCCATTTCATGGTGCCTAAAGGAATTGTCCTGGGACATCTGATTTCAGAGAAAGGCATCCAAGTTGATCAAGCCAAGGTGAACTTGATTTCCAAACTCCCTATGCCTAGCTCGATCAAGGACATCCGATCTTTTCTGGGGTATGTCAGTTCTTACCATCGATTTATCCCTGATTTTTCAAAAATCGCACGTCCCCTAACCACTCTTCTCTCCAAGGATGTACCTTTCAAAATCTCCAAGGAATGCACCCAATCATTTGAGATGCTCCGTGACCAAGTTACCCAAGCCCTAATCCTACAGTCCCCTGATTGGTCTCAACCTTTTGAGATCAGGTGTAATGCATCTGATTTCGCTGTAGGAGCGGTATTGGCGTGGAAAATTAATGGGAAACCCGTGGTCATTTACTACGCTAGCAAAACACTTGATGAGGCTCAGCGTAACTACACAGTTACTGAGAAAGAGTTACTAGCCATAGTATTTGCCTTGGAAAAATTCAGATCTTATCTCTTGGGTTCTCGTGTTATCATCTACTCGGATCACACAACTGTGAGGCATCTCCTTGCAAAGAAGGACATGAAACTTTGATTAATCCACTGGATCTTGCTATTGCAAGAATTTGACCTCGAGATTCGCGACCAAGCGGGAAAACAGAATGTGGTAGCTGATCAGTTGTCCCGCCTTCCTTCTGAGATCATTGACCCTTCCGAACCCATCATGGAACATTTCCCTGATGAGTACCTTAAATACAAGGCTTCCATGGTTTGCTGATATAGTAAAGTACTTGGCATCACATCAGATCCCATCTGATTGACCAAAGGTCAAGAAGGACAAATTGCTTTCCAATCCCAAGTATTACTTTTTGGAAGACCCAAATCTTTTCCGCATCAGTGTTGATCAAATAATTCGGTGATGTGTCGCGGAAGTGGAAATCCAAGACACACTCTCCTTCTACCATGACCAGGCATGCAGTGGACACTTTTCAGGACATAAAATCGTAGCAAAAGTCCTCCAGTGCAGCTTCTACTGACCCACAATTTTCAAGGATGCATACAATCACTGTACGGAATGTACCCATTGCCAGACCTTGGGCAACATGAGCCATCGAGATATGATGCATTTACAGTCGATTATGGTATGCAAATTTTCGACGTTTAGGTGATTGATTTTATGGAACCCTTCCCTATCTTGGATGGCATCAAATACATTTTACTCGGTGTTGACTATGTGTCCAAATGGATCGAAACCATTCCGACCAGAACCAATGATCATAAAGTTATTATCAAATTCATTCATCAGAACATCTTCTTACGGTTCGGGATTCCACGTGTGATAATTTCCAAATGAGGGACCCATTTCACAAACACTCAGTTCAGGTCACTGATGACCAAATATGGGGTGTCACACCGAATCTCTACTCCTTACCACCCCAAACTAATGGTCTAGCTGAGCTATCAAACTGGGAGATCAAGAAAATCCTCCAAGTTACTGTTCAATCTGATAGGAAGGATTGGTCCTCCCAGCTTCCGAAAGCTTTGTAGGCTTATAGGACCACCCACAAGACCAAATTAGGTATGTCACCCTTCAGATTGGTGTATGGGAAGGCATGTCATCTCCCTGTCGAATTGGAACATAAAGCCTATTGGGCAGTACAGAACTGCAACCTAGATCTTTCTAAGGCTGGAACCCATAGAAAGCTTCAAATGAAAGAGATCGATGAATTATGCCACGATGCGTATGAGAACTCGCAAATTTACAAAGAGTGGGTTAAAGCCTTTCATGACAAGCACATATCTAGAAAGATCTTTCATCATGGCTAAAAGGTACTACTCTTCAATGCCAGACTCAAACTGTTCCCAGGAAAACTATGATCAAAATGGATCGGACCCTACATAGTCCGACGAATCTTTGGAAATGGAGCCATTGAAATTAGTCCACTCAGCCATAACTTCGAACCCTTCATTGTGAACGGTTAGAAACTCAAACCGTTCATTGATATGACTGATACAAATTTGGCTATGATATCCTTTACCCTCCATTCTCCCTGAGCTCATTGCACCCAGCCGATGGCGTAAAACTCAATGCTTAACGGGAGGCAACCCATCATTCTTGAAAAACCCGAAACCTTTCTTGACATTTCTATGCTGAATCCATATTGCACTTTAGGGTTCTTCCATTAGAATAGCCGACTCCACCTCAGGTACCCGTACCTGAGTTAAGAAATCGTTCGCAACAGTCACCTCAACCCGTTCACCCACCCAAACCCTATCCTAATGAATGAACTAAGTTGAATTCGAACCCACCTAATTTACAATGGGGACATTGCAAATAGTAGGCATGGGGGGATATGAAAGTGCAAAACTTCATGAAAACTCATGTCACAAAGAAAAGGTTTCAACAAAAAAATCACATATCACAAAAAACACCAAAAAATGATAAAATCTTGAAAAAGAAACAAAAAAACTACGGGGGGGGGAGAAAAAATTTTTGAGGCCATACAAACCATGAGGAGGAAAAGAGCAAATGACAAAAAGAAGCACAAAATGAAAAAGAAAAAGAATAGTCATGAGTAAGAGATTAAGGGATTAACCGAAGTTCTAGACCACATCGAGGAAAAGAGAAAATATAGGAAAAAGTGCTAATGAGACACAAAAGAGATTAGTAGGAGTGCTGGTCTTAGGTCTTTTGGGCTAGACTCTTAGGCTTAAAAATTCAAGTACCCACTAAGATCAAGATAATCCTCAAGAGGTTGGGGAAAATGTGAAGCTTAAGTATTAGGTTTAAGGCTTAGGGAGTATTTGACCTCGTTAACTGACCATCAGTTTGCGAGACTCGGTAACCTAAGCACCCCAGTCCACACACAGTCTAGTTCAGTGTGCATAACTATCAAAATCAGACAAAAGCATTTAAATGTTCTGAAAAAGTTGCCTAGATTAGGAGCAGCTGATTGACATAAGTTGATTTGGATGAGTTCCTAGTGCAGAGATGTGGGAAATTTCCCTCGAAAATGCATAACAACATATCGTCTCCTCAGTGTTTGTCTCCTAGGATATTTATATATCCTATCGGGGGCACGTAAGCACCCTGCTGGTTCAGATACCATGGGAAATATTATCATGAAATGTCGATTGCTAGGGTCTGGATTTGGCTATGGATCATCGTGGGTAGGATTATCTCGAAATCTCGAAAGCTAGGGTTTTGGAGGTTGTCATGGGCTGTGCTATCACGTAGCATCGATTACCAAGGACCTTTGAGGATTGATGATGGGGACGAGGAATCCGATACAGACTATGTTAAGAAGCCAATCCAAAGCTAGAAATAAAAAGAAAAGAGAGAGAAAACTCTCCAAACAAATAAATCCTTAGTCTCTCTCTTACAAAAAATGCACTACAAACTAAACCGAGGCTAAAATATGTCTCAAGCACGAGTGCTTTAACCGTAGAGTCCAACGAACCTTAGGATAGTTCCTACGAGCCTTAAAACCTTCGTGGAGGATTGAGGCTAGAGGTGGTCAGATCTGGATCTTAGTTGGTACTTGAGTACCTCTAGGCCTACTGTCGGCATTCTAACTTAATCAAAAAGAAAAGGAAAAAACACTTATCATAAATTATGACAAAAACTCATGGTCTAGAACAGAAGTTAAAACCTTAAAATTTTGCTAAGGGACTAGCAAAAGCTAGGCAAGCGGGTATGATGGGAACACCATCATGAGCCCTAACCAGCTCATTTTGACCTAAAAAAAGAACAAAAGCTCCTACACAACAAAGTGAAGGGCCTAACTCAAGGAATAACTTATTTGAAAGGAAAGCAAGAAACAAAGGGTAAAACTGCAATTTTACCATTGTATTACAACAACAGGATTTCTCAAGGGTTAAACATGGGTCAATTGGTCTTAACAAGATAAAAAGTGGGTTGGTTCACTCAGAAAAGGGTTAATGTGAGATCTAGGAATTAAATGACTTCTTGTAACCCTAAAATAGACCCACTTAATTCAACAAGGTTTTGGTCAGGATAAAATTCAACTAAACCCTATAAAATTCATGGAAAAATATCCTCTAGGGTTTATAACCTTCAATTTGGCCTTTAGAACCTATTTTGACCTAAATAGGGGTCCTAGTCAAACATTTGCCCAAAATTAGATTTTTGTACAAAATGTCCAGTCGAACATGGTCAAACCTAAAATCCAACTTCACCATTGGACTCCTTAGGTCCAAATTAGGTTTATACCAAAATTTGGACCTAAGGGGAATTTACCTTGACCTACTTTGCAAAACAGTCCAACCTAATTACTTTTATGCCCCTAACTTTTGAAAACCTTGCAGACACACCCCTATCTTCGTCGTCATTCTTTACAATTAGGTCCCTCAGCCATTACAGTGGAGGAATCCTACTCCGACGGGGATTTAAGGGGGAGTTCTCCTTGATTCCTCAGAGACTCCCTCTCAAATTTGAAAGGGAGATTCTTTGAGGAATTCCCGATCATATGAACACAATTTCAAGCCTTGATTCCCTCCCAATCTCTCGTGCGAACGCATGGGAGATATGGGTATCTCTCGACCTTCCAAGTCTAGTGAGGTTTCCATGCTTGGAAGCTTGCCTTCCAAGCACAAGGCCCTTCGCCTGCGACTATTTAAAGGCCCCTAGATCCTCCCATCCATCCCAAGCTTGTTTTGGTCGAAGAATCCCCTAAAATTCCTCCTTTCCCCCTGCGGCCAAAAAGTCCACAAGCTCTGGCGACTCCTCCCTCTTCTCGTCTCTTTGCCACCATGCCAGTGGCAGAGTCATCTTCGCCTCCTTACACATCGTGCCATACCTGCGCCTGCATCTATCTCCATCACAGGGCCTTCGTCTCTGGCGACGGCATATACGTGCCGTATACCCCTCTGCCTCCCCCTTTGTCCAGCCACTCTCAGATAAGTCCCCTTTCCCTACAATTCATTTTCCCCCTATTTATTTCTATTTTCATCCCTCGACATCCACAGACCACCACCACCTTCTCCACCTCCGGCAGACCTCCGGCGAGGTGCATCCACCACTCCACGCACCCACACGCCTCACCAACTACCTCAGAAGCTCCGCCACCTTCCACTGATCATCTTCCCCCTCTCCATCAATTGCCACTCATTCCATACACTGCCCTCGAACAAACCCACCTTCATGGCCACAGAACGACCTAGGCACGCACGCCCAGGCCGTCTAGCACCACGCCAGCACCCAAGCCACCTTCGCCATGTCACGGCGAAGCCTCTTGAGCATTTTAACAAGGCCGTGAGGCTGTATTTGTGTTGACAAGCTCTAACCCCTATCCGCCATTGAAGCAAGTTGAAGAAGCTTGCTATCTTCGCAAGTAGCCTCCAGGTACCAGGAGACCAACTCCCAGGTGCACGGCTTTCCTCTGCGAACAGCATCAGCCATCTATCGAGGGCCACAACATCTGCAGCTGCAGTAATTAAGCGTGACCCCTGCGGGTGCGTGCAAGAAAGTGGGTGGGACTTTTAGTCCCACCTCAGTCATTTTGGAGTGTACAAAGCGGTATATGTTGTAATTGTGTCAGGGGCTTATCTTCTCCTGACACAGGGTGAGGTCCCCTCACCCACTCATGCCTCATCCGCGATTCACTCCTCCGCGGACCTAGCAGCAGATGTGTCCTCTCCTCGACATAGTTAATTAAGTTAATTGTGCTTAATTATGTGCAGAAGAAAGTAACTTAGGTTAACTCAAATTTGTGTCGGTTAAGTAGTATAGGGTCAACTTAACATAACATTTTAGATTTTATTTCTTTTAACTGGTTGAGTCCAGGTCGTTTGTTGGGAGGTATAGCTTATTCAGAATTCACCAATCAATTTAAACAACTCATAGGAGGTATAATTAAGTTAATTTTAACAACATGAATTTTGCCTAATCATTTTAAATTTAAGAAATATGCAAAATTCCATAAGAAAACATATTTATACAAATGATCTTCTTTAATAAAAAGTAAACATGTTAATTTCTATTTATTTCAAAGATATTAAGGAAATAGAAAGTTTTTCTAATTGAAATATGCCTTATTACATCATTAAACTTAAAAAGGAATTAAAAATAATGCAAGAAATTAAACCATTTATTCTCTCTGTTTCTTCAGCCTTTCTCTCTATTTCTTCTTCTTTTACCTTTTCTTTTTACTTATCTTTTAATCTTCTCTTAATCCTTTCCTTTTCTCTTTACTCTTTTTCTTATTTTTCTCGAGCTCTTCTTTTCTTCCTTTCTTCTTTTCTTTCTTCTCTTTCTTCTCTGCCTTCTCTCTTAATGCCTATTATTCCTTCCTTTCTCTTACAAACTCTCCCTGTCTTCCTTCTCCTTTCTCTTCCTTTGCTTTGCTCCTTCTTAGCATTTCTGTTAGTATTTCTTCCTTCAGCACTTAGCCTTAGCATTTCCATCTTTCTGAGCCTTGGACTTTTCCTTAGCAACTTTCCTTAGCCTTTCCTTACCTTCAGCACTTAGCCTTCTGAGCCGAACCGAGTTTTTCTCTCTTCAACCAAAAATTTGGCTTATTAGTTGGCAGCTTGGACCATTCAGGGATACATAGCACCCTTCTCAGGGTGGGACCAGACCCTACTAGGTCCAAGCCTGATTCATTTAGTTTGGTTTATTTTTGGTTCAGAGTTTCAAGCCAAACTGGCTCACGGCCTCCCAGGCCTCGCACACGCCCTCCTAGGGCCCACACTTGCATGCCACAGGCGCACACACTTGCAGGCACATACACACCGACACACACAATGCTCAATCGGTAACCATGCATCATGCACTATTGACTGAAGTGGCTATACAACAAAATTGTTTTATACTCGAGCGGCTATTCAGGAATAACCGAGGTGGGACTATCTTATCCCCTCCTAGACCAAACTTCAAGTGATGATTCCTAACAGCTTAGAGCTCCATTCCAAGCAAATAAAAGCTTGTTGGAAAGCTCTTAAGTTGCTCTACAGGATTGAAGTCTCAATTTAATGTGAAGGGGAAGTTATGCTCTTTGATTTGAAGGGCAAAGATACTGGTTCTATATACGGTTAAAATGGCTTGGACAATGGTTTTCTTAACTTTAAGTCCACAGACTGGACTTTAACTTCCAGTTGAAGTTTTGAATAGGTTGAGAAGTTAATTTCGCAGCTGCTAGTGTGGTTACTAAGCTCTCAGGAGCTTCAAGAAATGTACAGAAGCTCAAAACTCCTTTGGAAGCTTCAGGACCGTGAAATCAGACATGAAAAGATCTAAAAGACAACTAAAGACATGTTTAATTGATTAAAACAACTTCTAAAGGTTGTTACCAATTCATCTAGGTAGAATTTACATTCAAAACTCATAAAAAATCCACCACCATCAGATTGGGTTCAAAAACAATCCAAACTGGCAGAAATTAAATCCAATCGAATTATACATCAAAGCTCAACCAAACCTCTTTAAAATCATTCACAGACATCTCAGAATCAATTTAAACTCATCAATGCATCAGATTGAATCCAGAATCAAAGAATCAAACTCAGGTTTGACTACTTTTGATTTAAACCTTTTCTTAGGGAATTAACACCTTAAACCACATCCTTTCAATCTCAGGAACATGCTCAGACCCTTAAATAGGTGTTTTAACTGAAGTTCCTAGGGTTTTAAGGTCATCGCCTGAGCTTCTAAAGTAGTTTGTTCATCAGAACAAACCAAAGGTTGTTACACTGGTTTAAGCACTAAAATGAATTCAGTGCAACGCACTAAAGCTTCTAAACCTATTAATTGCATCTTAAAACTAACTGTCAGACTTTTCCAATTCTGCCGGAGTTGGAGAAGATGAAGACCTATCACAAGCTCCAGACATTCAAATCTCAAATAAAATACCTCAGAATAATCAGTAACCCTTATTTCGTTGATCTGTAGCTTCTCACCAAGTTCTATAGGCTGAAGAGCTACTTTTGACTCACCAAAGCTCGTCGGAGCTCCGGTGAGTCCAGAAAAAAGTGAATTTGTGATACAGAATGTGGAATTGTGCCATTAAAGATTTGAAAAGGTTCCTAAGGTCACAAGGAACCTCAGGATCAAGTTAATTTCTTTAATTGATCATTAGAATAAAGATTTATT
This sequence comes from Thalassia testudinum, assembly GCA_037157565.1. Lineage (NCBI taxonomy): Eukaryota > Viridiplantae > Streptophyta > Magnoliopsida > Alismatales > Hydrocharitaceae > Thalassia > Thalassia testudinum. The sequence goes on from JAZHRO010000014.1 coordinate 118,693,785, forward strand.
AGTGAATTCAATTTTTATAGAATCTGAGTTGGTTAAGGCTCATGACTTGTTTTCCCACTCAATTAAGTGGATAAAATAGGTCAACAGATGATTGCGATCATAAATATATATAATTAAGGATTTTAACTACTCCTGAGCCGCCATTGACAGCGAGCTCAAGAGCTTAATTAAATTTGGGTGTTTAAGTTATATGTGGTATTTTATCAAATTAAAGTGATGATTAGGATCCTTAGGAGATGAATAGGTGGTGGAGGATCCAATTAAGGTGGAAATTAGGTCAACTACTGTTGCCATGGACAACAGGAGTAGTCGATGGTGGTGGAAGTGATTTAGGCGCATTAATGATCAAATTAGTAATTAAAGGTGTTAGAAATGATCGTGGAATATAGAAGAATGTGGACAGTGATTTAAAAAGAAAAAATTAATGCTTTTGACAAGCTTAAGGAGCTCGCCAGAGTTGAGGAAGACGAAAGCTAATTCTATCATTACGGCTACCTAAGATACCTACCTAACTAACTAAACTAACCTACTCCTACCAACCTAGTCTACTGTTACCTGGACGAAGTTGATAGAGGATCTCCGTCGATGGTTCATAACGGAGGAGGAAATCAGAGGGTTGTCGAAAGATCTTCGGCGTCGATTATGAGGTGAAGCAGAGGAGAGCTCCTAGTCAGCGCTTGTCAGAAGGCGCGGCTAACCTCGGCAGATATCCAGAGCTATTGAAGATGGATGGAGGAATTCGGATGAGGCGGAGAAAGTTTGCTGGAGTTGTGGAGAGAATAGCCTATTGGGTTAGCTCAGTGAAGAAGAGGGAAGGGAGCCAACTTGGTGGAAATCGAGGGTGTCAAGGGGTATTTATAGTCGACGGTGACTGAGAAGGAGGTGGAATCTGAAAGAATTTGTGGCTAGGAGGGGGATAACCACCGGCGTCTTCTCTGACGTCGGTGAGGTTATCTCCAACCCTAAAATAGGATTTAGGCATCATCCAAACTAGTGGATGAAAAGGGGATGGTGAGCGCAAGCTCCAGGAGCTTAGAGAAGAAGGTATGACATCAGATTGGTGGTGATCAGGCAGTGGCTGCACCTTTAGTCGTCAGCCATCTAGACGGGTGAAAAAGAGAAGAAGAAGAAGTCCAGGGACTTATTCGTAGTGAAACCTAAGGAGCTAAGTGGAAAATAAGGACCCGATTGAAATAAAATGTAAGGACCAAAATGTAAACTCAGGTTTTCAAGGTTTATTTTAATTTAAATCCTTTTCAACTTTTTATATATGATTATAAATAAGACAATTATTATATGTGCCTGGTGTGCGGTGGCTACGGCCACAAGCGAGATTCATGTAAGACAACTAATGGGCAGATGAAAGGCCGTTCAAATATGCGCACTGGAGATTTGAATGTTAGGGCACAACCGCCACCACCACCGCCCCCTCGTACCTATGGGGGTCACATGGTCGACGTCGAGGTTCCTATGACAGAGAACATAAGAGCGACAGAGTTGATACTGAGAGGGGCACTGATCAGAGAGGTAATGACTGGTAGCACAACCTCAGAAAACCTGCACAATCTGGTAAGCTCTCTCTCTCCATCGACCAACTCATGGCAAATTGCTTTTCTAAAACCTGCACGATTTGTTCTCTTTGGCTTGGGGATGATGGATGTCGAAAGGTTGCATTTTCAATCAAGCTGCTTTGATTGTCTAATGGTGATTTGGAGATTAGCCTCCCCTTTTGATGGAGCTTTGCCAGAGAGGCCACCTCAGAGATTAGGCTCTAGGTCAGGGAGACTTGAGATCAAAGGTCTACCGCTGCACCTGAGGTCAGGGGAGGTGGTGGCAACCATGATATCTGGATTTTCCCTAATGGCAGAAGATGTGGAAGTGGGGCTAATGGAGGGCGATGGACGGGTCCTGAATGTGATGGTTGATGCCTTCACATCAGGGTCGATCCCTGATAGACTGATCTTGAGATGTGGGGGTAGCTCTTGGCTGTTGCTATTGAGTTTCACTGTGGGTGACATTACTACGAAGAAGATGCACGATAAGCCATCAGATTTGCAATCTGTTGAAGAGGTGAACTTGTAGGTCTTATGCAGGCCTTCTCCGGAAGAGGCTTCGATAACAAAAAAGCTCAAGGACCATCATCTGGGGGAAAGGGGGGAGATGATGGTTGAGGAGAAGGTGGAGTCAAGCAGGAAGGAAACAATGATGCCTGTGATCGAAGATGTAGGGAATGCACAACCAGATGTTGATGATAGTGAGATGCAGGTGTTAAAAGAGATTTTGCCTAATTCTTTGAAGACCCAACAGAGGTTGAAAGAGGTGGAGGGTCTAAAATTTGGTACTGGATCTAATACCAAATCTGGTAAGGGCAGGTCACCCTATAGACTTAGACAGAGGAAACCAAAGTCTAATTTGCTTTTGGATGAGAACACTGTTGCTGCGATTATGCAGGTCAGTAAATGTCAAAGCCAAAGGGTGGTGGGATCTCATGAAGGAAGATGAGAATCCTCACATGGAATGTGCGTGGCTTGCGTGACAAAAGCCGGAGGGCTTCCTTGATGAGATACTTGAGAGAGTGGGGGATCGATTGTGTGATCATTCAAGAGACTCATATTGAGAATGAGTCTGATAGAGTATGGAATGACATGATGGCTACGGGGGTGAATGAATGTACGATGCTCAATGCACATGGTAGGTCAGGGGGCATTGTTATTTGGTGGAGAAGGGCTTGGGCACACATTTTGGATGTACACAAGGCTCGACATCTGTTGACTTGCAAGTTCCAAACTCACCAGGGGCATGATATTATCTGGATTACAGGTGTGTATGGCCCTTGTGTTGCATTTGTGAAACAGGAACTATGGGAGGATTGGGTTGCTGTGCCTGAACTAGTGCAAGGGGAAGCTTGGCTGATAGGAGGAGACTTCAATTGTGTGCTAACAGGGACAGATAGGGCATATGGTGCTACAGACAGTTCAGTTGTTGGATTTCAGTTGGTAGTTCAATCCCTTGGTCTGAATGAATATCCATCATCAGGAGTTGAGTTCACTTGGCGTAATGGTAATGGCTTATTATCTAAGATTGATAGATTCATTGGGAATGTGACTAGATAGATTTCAACAATCAAGTGTTGCTAGTCTGGACTGCCCTTTCTCTGACCATACTCCGTTGGTCTGGGATAGTGGTGAAGAGATCCAAGTAGGCTCATACTTCAAGTTTAGAAAATCTTGGCTGAGAGAACCTGGATTCCATCAGATGATTGGCTCATGGTGGCAGACCAAATAGGTGGAGGGCTCAAGGAGGGACATGCCAACACAAAATTCTTTCACCTTGCAGCCAGCTCTCGGAGGCAAGTAAATTATATCTCTTCCATTCTCAAAGATGGGCACAGACTATCCTCTATGCAGGAAGTAAGGACAGAGGCTATCAGGTACTACAGGGGGGCCTCTCAGGCAACAAAGAGAGGGGAATGGAGGATGGCTGTGAATGATGCACCAAGAGTTACTAGTGATCAAGCCTCTCAACTGACAGCTACTATCACTTAACAGGAAACTATGAATGCTATTAAAGAGCTAAATATGGAAGGTTCCCCTGGACCTGATTGTATACAAGTGTTCTTCTATAAAGAAATGTGGAGCGTGATTGGCAAGGAGGTGATGGAAGTCATAAGAGAGTTTGAGAAGGGCAATGCAGGTTTCAATAAGATCAATAAATCTTATCTTTTCTTACTGCCAAAGACTATGGGAGCTGAGAAGTTTGTAGATTTTAGATCAATCTCTTTATCGAACTACATCTACTTAGTGGTGAGTAAGATATTGGCAAATAGATTGAGAACTGTTCTATAAAGCTTGATTCACCCTCTATAATCTGGCTTTCTACCAAACAGATCCCTTCAAGAATCTTTCATTATGGCCCAAGAAATGGTGAGTGGATGTCACAGAAGGAAATGTAAGGCATTTATGTGGAAAGTTGACTTCCAAAAGGCCTACGACTCAATTTCATGGCCATACGTCTGGGAGGTATTCAAAAGGAGAGGTTTCCCCCCCATATGGATCCAGTGGATGAAGCAATGTATCACAACCGCTTCCTTCTCCCCACTGATCATTGGGAAACCATGTGGTGCTTGAATTCAACCTCAATGTGGGGTTAGACAAGGATGTCCTCTAGCCCCCTTGATTTTTAATCTTGCAATTGATGGGCTCACAAGATATGCATGTAAAATGACAGAGGTGGGGGTCATTAGAGGATACTCACTTTCCAATAGGAGGTCTTTGGCTCCTATTTTATAGTATGCAGACGATACGATTTTCTTTATGGGAGGGTCCAATTCTACTGCCCATGCTTTATGGCATATGGTGAAGATTTTTGGAGATATCTCAGGTCTGAAATTGAATAGGGAAAAGTCTACTTTGATATGCGTTGGCATGAATGAGTAGGAATAGAACACACTAGCGACTACATTGGGTACACCTCGGTCTAAGCTGCCAATTAAATATCTAGGACTGCCATTACGATTTACGAAAATGAAGAAGAATGATTGGAATGTTCTTTTCGATAAGATCTCTGTCAAACTGGAAGGGTGGAGTAGTAAATTTTTGTCAAAGGGTGGGAGACTAATTCTCCTAAATTCAGTGATAACCTCTATCTCGGTGTTCTACTTCAGCATCTTTAAAGCCCCGAAATCTATTTGGAAATGGCTGGACGTAATGCAAAAGAAATTTTTTAGGAAAGGGGCAGGTCATGAGGGGAGATTCATGCAACCTATGAAATGGGAACAGATCTGCTGGCCAAAGGAAATGGGTGGACTGGGGATTAAGGCACTTAAGGAATTCAATGAGGCTCTTCTGATCAAATGGGCGATCAAGATCTTTGAGGGCAAGGAAGAAATCTGGATAGACCTGATCAGAGATTGTTATGGTGGTTCCAACAGTGCACTGAAGAGGTTACATCCAAACAAACCATCCCCTTTTTGGAGATCGATCATCCTAGCAATTAAAACCAATTGGCATTTGATGCACCCCAAGCTTGGAGATGGCTGTGATTTTAGTTTGTGGAATGAGTAGTGGTCAACTGTGAGGATATTAAGAGATGCTTATCCAAGAGCACATGCTACAGCTTCAAATAAAGAAGCCCCTGTTAGCAGCCTGTGGTCTGTTGCAGGGAACTGCTAGAGGCTTGAAGGGTTTGAATTATGCAGAACAGGTACACAACAGTGGGAGGACAGGTAGAACCTGCTATCTGCATTGCAGCAGATCGATCCCAGACAGGGTACGGCTGATACATATGACTGGAATGCGAAGTTTTCAGTGAAGTAGGCTTATGAAAGGATTGTCAGGTCAAACACAAATGTGGAGATTAACCCAGTTGATAAGAAAATATGGCTATTGAAGATTCCACTGAAAGTGCAAATTTTCTTATGGCTTTGCAGGAGGGAAGGCTTAATCACGGGTGACTTTAGACATAAAAGAATGGGGACAACGTTAAATGCCTGCTATCTCTGTGGATTACACACTGACAGTGTGTCTCATATTTTTTCCTCATGCTTGGTCACAAACAAATTATGGAGGAAAATATGTCAGGAACCTCTACCTACCTGAGAATCCCTTTGGCAGAGGGTTACTACACCTGGATGACCATACAAGTGTATGGCCACCACCTTGTGGTGTTTGTGAAGGGCGAGAAATGAAAAGTTATTTCAGGAGAGACCAGTTCGGTGTGAGATAATTGTAAATGAGTGCTGGTCCCTCATACTTAGATGGGGATCCAATATGTAATTTTTGTTTAATTTGAAATAAATTGCTGTCGGGATTGCTATCATTTCACGATAGCTTTCCTCACAGTTTAAAAAAGAAAAAAGACAATTATTATATTTAGACCTTGAATTTACATTTTTGACCTTTTTAGATTAGTTTATTTAATGTTACATAAGTTATTACATGCTTAGGTATATATTATGCTTAAGTTAGTTAACACATTAATTAGATGAATAATTGATAATATTTCGAGTCCAATTATTAATTAGATTATTAATAATATTAATGGGATGATAATATAGCATTTTTAACTTATTTTAGGGTCCTTTACTATTTATCCCTTATTTAATAATTAACCCATATATTCACATATTTCTAGCTAATTAACTAGGAAGACTAGTTAATTAAGGGTAACTAGAGATCATGATGAGCTTCTCATCAGCAGCCTAACCCGATAACTTGAGCACTCCTCGCGCATCACCCACACCGGTGTGCCTGGACCCGGGCGCGCTAACCTGACCCGTTTACTTGAGAAAGGCTCTGGGAGAGTAAGCCTAAGAGAGAAAAAGAGAGAGAGTTCACGGGGGAGGGTAGGGGTAGGTTTTGCACTTGCTTTCAGGGAAAGGAAGAAGGAAAGGAAGCTGAAGGAGGAAGCTGAAGAAGGAAGCTGAAGAGAAGGATCTGCAGAGGACGCTAAGGAAGAAGGTTGAAGAGAAGGCACGGTTGAAGAAGGAAAAGCCAAGGAAGAAGAGGAAGCTAGGAAGCCAAAGCCAAGAGAAGGAAGAAGAAGAAGACTATGGAGAAAGAAGCCACAGACAAGGGTAGAAACCAAAGCCAAAGAACAAAGAAGAGGGAAGCTGCAGTGGAAAAGCAAAAGAAGAAGAGGGCTTAGCTGAAGTCAAAGAAAGAAAAAGAAGAGCAAATAAAAAAGAAAGAAGACATTAGAAGGAAGAAAAAGAAGAAGAAGAAGAGAAAGCCCAAAGCCAGAAGCATCTGATTTCTACATCTCTATTCATAATTTTGAGCTTCTATATACATTGAAACTATTTCTATTGCTTCATAATTTGATTGAACATCACATTTTATCAAATTGAAGTTGTGTTCTTAGTTTTCCAAATCCCAATTTGCTCCTCATGTTTGACCTCGGATTCATAGTTTTTTCGAGTAATAAATTTTCATTTGTTTTTCAAAGCGATTTCAACTATACTGCAACGCAATATTTACAAACCCGATTTCGCTTTCGCATAAACACCACTCTTAAAGAATTGAAAAAGAGATTCATATTCAAGAGCTACAAACATAGGATTCTTCACATTAGGATTTTAATTCTCTCTTAGTCACATCAAATTTTTTCAAAGGAATTGACTTCCACCAACAACTTGTTTGTTATTATTTTGTGGAACATCAAAACCTTGTTTGAATAATTAATGAGAGAATCTTAAAAGATATTAAATCTTAATCAAAACCCTAAAACACTTCAACCAAAAAAATCCTTGCTTGCAAGCCCTATTGATTTGGCTTGGGCACCACTTCCCGCCCAATTCACACACACACAAAAAAAATAAATACTTGGCCATTACCCCAATTAATGCCCATCCCATTACTTGTGCACTTTAGCCTCCTTAACCTAATTCAAATCTGTAGCAATTTGACTCCCAAGGTTTCATCAAACTTAGGCTTGCTATCTAAGTCTTAAGTTTTCTTTAGTTGGTATCAATTCCTCCATCTATATTTGGTGCCAGGATGAGGGGTCACGTTAAACGACCAGGCATAGGTTTTCTATAAGGCCCCAGTGATTTTCATGGGACATGCTTGGGCCCAACCCTCCCCTTATTCAAGGTAACCAGATTTGTTGAAGGAACGGGTATTCACTATTGATTTCTTATTTCTTAGGTAGATCAAGTCTTAGGATAATTTTTAGGGAGTCACATTTAAGTTAGGTCTAGAATTTTGTTTGCTTGATTGCACACTTCTCATCTCTCCCTCCTCTCCTCATTTCTTACATTATTGCAAAGGAAGTTGTCCTAAACTCCACTCTTTGAGGGACCACTTGAATTTTCCCCCTGCACAATTAGGGATGATGATGGTCAAGAGGATGTTGTGTGGCTTATTTGGTGGAAGTGCCTTCTTTCGGCATCGGGAAAGGATGGATAAGACAAGCGTATTTCTGACTTTTGATGCTATTACCCTCCTTCAGCCGAGGACTCTATGAAGGACAGTCGTAATCATCCACCATAGTCATAGTTTTATCAAGACTCAATCTCTATGTATCTGTCTTATTTGGTGACTCTTTGGAATTCACACAATGTACGCAGACAGGAATAAAGAGCGAAAACTATGCCTAACTCTGAGGTATCATCATCTAATTGTCCAAAACTTAAGAGTCCTTGCACTAGGCTTAGCACACCAATAATCTCTCTACTTTCTTCTCACAAATATGAGGTGGATCTAATAGAAGATAGTATGCCTGACTCCTTATTAACTGTCCAAGGGTTCAGTAGACTAAAAATGCTTATTGATTTTCTACAAAGATTCATTACCCAGTCTACGTGTAAGCGAATGTAACTGTACTGGATTCTAAACTTAAGAAATAATTCAAGAAGAAAATCTTCAATGACACTTCCTTGATAAATTTTATGCTAGAGACTAACTAATTCAGCTCAAGAAAATAAAAGATTCTTTTTTTTGGCTAATACACTATCCTAAATGTATGCAAATATTTATAAATGCTATAAACATCCTCAGGTTATACTCCCCCCATGCCTAAGATTGACAATGTCCTCATTGGAAAAATAAAGACATAAAAGAATATCACCAAAGGAGGAGAGTGGGAGAAGCTAAGGCTCCTCAAGCCGAAGTACATCCAAAATCAGGCCATCTGAAAGAGTAATATAAGGTTTAAGTTGTTGGCCATTTACCTTAAAGCTCTCACCAGAAGTAGGGTTCCGAATTTCTATAACTTCATGAGGGAAGGTATTGATAACAACGTACGGCCCATCCCAGTGGGACTTGATCTTTCCTGGAAATAATTTAAGTCTGAAATTGAAAAGCCAGACCCACTAGTTGGGCTCAAAGGTCTTTCTAATGACGTGCTTATCATGGCAGACCTTTGTACCTTTGTAAGATTAAGAAGTTTCATAGGCTTCATTACGAAGCTCCTCAAGCTCACTTAACTCTAGCATACGTGCCTTTGCTACTTTATCAAGATTCAAGTTAACGTTTTTAATAGCCTAATAGGCTTTGTGTTGGATTTCAATGAGAAGATGGCATGCCTTTCCATAGATAAGCCGGAAAGGAGACATACCCAAGGGAGTCTTATATGTTGTTCTGTAGGCCCAAAGATCATCATTTAGTTTTTTAGACCAATCCTTATGGTTGTGCCTGACAATTTTTTCTAAAATTCATTTAATCTCCCTATTAGACACTTCAACTTGTCCACTCGTTTGGGGATGGTAAGGTGTGGCTATCATGTGCTTGACTCCCAAATTTTGGAGTAGTCTTGTGAAGTATACGTTCTTGAAGTGATGTCCTCCATCACTTATGATCATCCTTGGGCACCCATACAGAGAAATGATACTAGCCTTGACAAAATCCACGACCACAGAATGGTCATTGGTTCGCGTGGGTCTGGCTTCTATCCATTTCGATACATAATCCACAGCCACAAGGATGTACTCATATCCAAAGGACACAGGCAAGGGACCCATGAAATCGATGCCCTAAATATCAAAGATCTCAACAGGAAGGATAGGCTGCTAGGGCATCTGATGGTTTTAAATTCTCAACACAGTTAATTATGTTATTTAGGCTTAATTAAGTGTAAGAGAAAGTAACTTAGGTTAACTTGATTTAATGTTGGTTGTGTAGTATAGGGTCAAGCTAACCTAACATTTTAGATTTTAAGTTATTTTTAACTGGTTGAGTCCAGGTCGTTCACTGAGAGGCATAACTTATCTTAGTTCACCATTAAATCCTAAACATAAATTACTAATTACTTAGTCAATTAGAATTATAATTAGATTACTTTAAGAATATGAATCTTGCACAAAGGATATTTACTTAAAACATGCAAAATTCTATAAGGAAAAACATATTTAAACATGTAATTTGTTATTAAAAGGCAAGTAAACATGTTTATTACACTAATTTCAACTTATTTACAAAAGATTAAGGCAGGAAAAAGAGATTCAAATGAATACAAGTGCCTTATTACATCAATTAAGCTAAAAAGGAAATGTTATTGAAGTAAAAAAAAATACAAAATCAGACGTCTAAATTTCTTTTAATTTCATTTTTTTTCTTTAATCTTCAGCCTTGATTCTTCTTCTCTTCTTCTTCTATCTATTCTACTAATTCTCACTCTTTCCTTTACTCTTTCTTTGCCTCTCTATCATCTCTTCTTCGATCTCTTCTTCTCTGTATTTCTCTTAACCCTCCTCTCTTCCTTTTTCTTTCAACTCTTAAACTGTGCAGGTTAACCACACTTGAACAAAAAATTTAGTTTTTTGATTGGCGGCTCAAACCGGTCAGGGATACACAACACCCCTCTCAGAGTGGGAGCAGACCTTACTGGGTCCATGCCTAGTTTGTATTAGGTGGCTTATTTCCGGTTCAGATCATCATGCACAGTCTCCAGCCTCCTAGGCCCAGACACACGCCTACTCACGAGCCCACACTCGTGTCCACAGGCTCACACACACCCAGGCACGTGCACCGCATGCACCCACACACACACATATGTTCATTGTACACCCAACGCTGACGACTGGTAAGGCCCATGCACAAAAACATATTATACTAATGTGAGTGCTCTAATTCTGCTGATGTGGGACTATGTTAGTCCCCTCCAGACCAAACTTCAGTTAAGGATTCCAGTCAGCTCAGAGCTCTAAATCGAGCAAACAAGGGCTCGTTGGAAAGCTATAAAGGCTCTCTACAAGGATTTAACATCAATTTGTTGCTGAGAACAGAACTTGCCCTTCGGTTTGAAGGGTGAAAGTGAATAGTCTTCATGGCCAATCTAGCCTACAGAGACGCTACTTAGGTCTAAGGACCTGCGGTGAGGCATTTTGACCTCAAATGTGGCCTTGAATCATCTCAATAGATGATTCCGCACCTAATGGTGAAGGGTAGGAGTGCTAAGAGGCTTCCGGAAGAAGAAACTCAAAAGCTTCTAACAGGAGCTTCAAGGCTCCAATTTTAGCTCTGATTAGCTCGACAAACAGCTAAGGGTCAGTAGCATCAGATTAAACAACCTATAAAGGTTGTAAAGATTCAAACTGGGCAACATTTGCATCTAAAACTCGCCAGAAATGCATTGAAATCAGTATTGGGTTCAAATGAACCCAAACTGAAAAAAAATTAAATTCTCATGAAATCTTAAATAAAACTTATCCAAATCAAATCTAAATCATTTAAAAGCATCCCACGAATCATTTTTATTCATCAATTCTTGTAATTGATGTCTCAATCATCAGATCAGACCTGAGGTTGACCATAAAGCCTCAGAATTTGACTTTCTTCATTAGGCTCACTCAAATGAAATTAATACCTCAGACCAACTCTATTTTACCTCAAAAACTGATTCAAGGTCTCATGAAGAGATTACAACCAAGAATTCTAGGGTTTCATGTCTGTCTCCTATGATCCTAAATGAGTTTTGTCAACAGAACAAACTACATCTTTTTTGAGTGAAAGATCCAAAGGACTAACCTCAAAGCACCTTCTTGATGCATCTAAACCTCTTACACTAAGCTAAACCCTAACGAACAGTCATCTCCAACTTCGTCGGAGTTGGAGAAGGTAGAGGCCTATGTGTAACTCCAGACCTCAAAACATCAAAATAAACATCTAAATAGTATCCTTAGATCATTCATAATCAATCTGGAGCTCCACATGAAGTTCTTTGGGTTGAAGATTGTTTTTGACTCGTCGAAGCTCTGGTGAGTCCAAACAATGGCTGACAATGTGTAAAAATCATTAAAACAAGCCATTAAGGATCTAAAAATTCTCTTAAGGTTGGAAGGAACCTCAGAAGCTCATTAATTCACTCAATTGTTGATTAAAATAAAAGATATGCAATGAATTCATAAAAAGTGTGATCTGAGTTTGCTAGAACTCAGGTCAAGTTCTCTGACTCAATTGAGTAGAGAGAACATGTTTGTGGGGTGTGGCGATGCTGTACAGGTGATTAATTAGACGGAGAAACTCCTCCTGAGCCGCCATTGACATCGAGCTCAGGAGGTTGTATGAAATTTAGGCGTTTTAGATGTAGGTGATTATTAATCAAATTAATATGAAGATCAGGGCCCTTAGATGATTGGAAGGTGATGGAGGGCCCCAGTGCATGTGAATTTCCCTCGGTAACCTCCGCCATGGACAATGGAAGCAACCGGTGAAGGTGGAGATGGATTAGGCATATAAGTGTTAAAATCAAGAAATTGTTATGTCAGAAATGACCATGGAAGATTATAGAAGGAGATCAATGATTCGAAAAGATAAAAAAGATGCTCCAGTCAAGCTCAAAGAGCTCACCAGAGCTGAAGAAGATGACAGGAAGAACTATGATTAAACCTAACTAAACTACCTAATTAATTACACTAATTACTCTATCTTACCTATCCTACTATTACCTAGACGAAGGGGTTGAGAAGTCTCTGTCGAAGGTCCTTAATAGAGGAGGAAATTAGAGGGGCGGAGGAAGAAGTCCAGCAAGAGTTTGCGGGAGCAGAGATGGAGTATGTTGTCAGTACTTCATCTGAAGATGCAGCGGACGACGGTGGAGATTAGAGGTAAGTGGAAATGATTGGAGGAAGACGATGATGCAAGAGAAGGCTGTCGGATTTGGAGTGAATAGCTTATCTGTTAGCTTAGTAGGGGGAAGAGGGAAGGGAGCTAACTTCTCGAAATCAGAGAGGTGGAGGGGTATTTATAGGTTGGGGCGGTTGAGGAGGATGAATTTGGATGGTGTAGTGTCTAGGTGCAAGGTAACCACCGGTGTCTTCTCCGACACTGGTGAGGTTATCTTCGAGACCTAATTAGGATTGCAGCTTCATCCAGATCGATGGATGGAAAGGTGGCAGTGAGCGTAAGCTCCAGGAGCTTGGCAAGGGTGGACGGACGTCACATGAACGGTGATCGGTGGGTGAAAGCACCTCCTGTTGTTAGCCAATGAAATGGATGAAGAAGAAATGAAGAAGAAGGAAAAGATGCATACGGGGACCAAATGCGAGGAAAGCTAAGGATCTAAACGAAGGAAAATGACTTGGTTGAAATAAAACCTAAGGACTAAAACATAAACTATGGTTTTCAAGGCTTATTTTAATTTAAATCTTTTTCAACTTTTTATATACTATTATAAATTAGACAAATATTATATATAAACCTCAGATTTACATTTTTGACCTTTTTATCTTAATTTATTTAATTAAGTAAAGTCACTTAAGTTATTACATACTTAGGTATAAATTATGCTTAAGTTAATTAACACATTAATTAGGTAAATAATTAATGATATTTTGAGTCCATTTATTAATTAAATTATTAATAATATTATTTAGCTAATAATTTACCACTTTTAACTTATTTTAAGGTCCTTTAATGATTTATCCCTTATTCTATAATTAACCCTTATATATACATATTCCTAGCTAATTAACTAGAGAACTAGTTAATTAGGGATAATTAGAAGCCATGATGAGCCTCTAATCATACCCCAAGCCAAAGTTTTGCTAGTCCCTAGCAAAATTAACCAGAAATATAATGATTTAAACACTTGGGTTTAAATTAATATAAATAAAAACTAAGTAGAGGAATGCTTAGGTCAGAATTTTGAATAGTCATTTTTTTAGATTTTAGGTATATATAAATAAGCATCCATAAATATACAGAGCATTCTGTGGGAATCTCCTTACTTAGACTTATAACTCAAAAACACTTCTCAAAACGCACTCTATTAAAAACAGAGTTTCTGACAGGAATTTTATCAAAAATCAGAATCCCAAAAACCCACTTATTCTCTGTAATCATTCTAAACCCTAGAAGCTTAGGATTCAAAGTGTTTTAAGAAAACAAAACTCAAGAGTTGGAAATTAAATTTTAACTCAAAAACTCAATAGACTTAAGTTAATCCTTTAGTTTACGAAATCTAATTTTATCAATCTAAGTTTTAGCAAATTAGCCAGATACACTTCATTAATCAAACTTAGAGTAGTAAAACCCTAATCTGCCAACCTACAACACCAAGGACAGACTTCTAAACCTAGGTTTTTGTCAATCTTTCTCCTTTAGGCCTCAACTGCAAGTCCTCAAAACCTGATTTCTTAGGCTTCACTGCCCAATACAAAGGTTCAGTAGCTATGATTTTAAAGCATCCGTGCTTGTGAAGAGAATTGTCCTAAACGCATCCAAAGTTGCAAAAATCCATATCTTAAGACATCAATTTCCAATCCAGGTTATTCTAATTCAAGCCTTTGTCTTGGCCTTACTTAGGTTTGGTTACTTTCTCCTCACCAGTTTTCTATCCTGAGGTCAACACCTTTTGTGTATATCTCCCCAGTGGACCACTGGGTCTCTTATTCCTAATTTTTATCTCCATATTTTTTTTAACTCTTTTCTATAGGATAGAACACCCATATGTAGCGAGGTGTTCTTTTATTTGATGGAAGGAAGGGTAGCATCCATTTGTACTGAGATGCTTTATCTGGTGGATAAACTGCATAAGTACCCATTTGTAGCAAGGTACTTAACTACAGGGTGTTTCATTTTCTTTTCTTTTTCTTTTTCTTTTTCTTTTTCTCCTCCTCATTTTTCTTACTAACATATACTCCATATCCTTTTTCTAGGTGAGTGGCACATCCTTCACCCTTTCAAGAGCCACCCCACAGAAATCCTTGGACTAAAGAGGATTTAGAATCGATCTCTTAACCTCTGTGTTTTCGCGATCTCAGATGCCAACAAGACAACTCTATGTGTGTGAATTTTGGAAGCTTAGGTTACTTAGCTCTCAAACCAAAGCTTGGATAGCAAAGCCATTCACTCTCAAGTCCTTCAAACTTTTAGTTTCCTCCTACAGGATTTGTCAAGACATAACTCGCCAAGTCTAGCTGAATGTCCTTAGTTGATTAGGCTAACTATAGCTTGATAGACCTTAAGACTAAGATTCTACCAACTCTTTACTTAATTAACTCTAAATATCTTGCCTTTTACTTAACTTGATAAAAACAAATGTTCAAAAAGCAAAAAGATTACTTAGTCTAATTGACTAAAAAGTTACAATTTAATTCCAAAACTCAGGTTTTGAACTTAATACACCTTAGTTACATTATTTTAGGGTAAAGAGCAGAAAAATAGACCCTTAGGGTTGTAGATCCTAACTTAAATCAAACCTCGTTTAAAATTTCGCTAACAGAAGTGTGTTATGAAAAATGTTATAAGTAAAAATTTAAATAAGGATTTAATTCTCTTATAAGTACTATTTAATATATATTTTTATTTTTGTTTTTTGCCCTAAAAGCAAAATTAAACTTTTAATTACTAATATAAATATATTTTTGGTATCATCTCCTTTTTCTTCTTTTCTTTATTGTAAATGTAAAATTCCTTTATTATTTTTATGATTTTGTAATTTTCAAATTTTTATATTTGTATATTTTTATTTTTATGTTTTATAAAATTTTCCAATTTTTTTTGAATTTTTCAAAAATTTTCAAATTTTTCAAATTTTTGGTATTTCCATTTCTAAAATTTCATGGGTATTTAATTTTTGTGTTGTTTATATTTTCTTTACAATTACACTTGAAGTGAAAATTTCACTTCACACCCCCCCAAGACGAGATTTTACAATGTCCTCATTGTAAGAAGGGTGAAAAAGATATTACACTTCACTTAGTGTAGGGTGACGGAAGGAGTCGGATAAAGGAGATCAAAGATCTCTGTGCAGATGATTTCTATTTTGACCAAAGGTCAGAGTGGTCAGTTGGACTAAGTGAAGGTAATCAGTGTAGAATGAAGTGATAAATCAGATACAGACTCAAGTGTATAGGAAGAGAAAAATATAGAAAACAGGAAACAGTTATATAAAAAATGTGGATGGATAGATGACAAACCCTAATCGAGCATGTAATAGTCTCCAACAAGACCCATAACATGTGGTTCCAAGAAAGGTTTTAAACGTTGCCCATTAGCTTTGAAGGGTTGATCGTTATTGGGTTCGGTGATTTCGACAGCTCCATTATCGAAGACTCTAACAGCAATAAATGGTCCTTGCCATTTAGATCTAAGTTTCCCTAGGAAGAGCTTTAGACGGGCATTAGAAAACAACACCTTCTGACCAGGTGTAAACGATTTGCAGGAAATGTGTCTATCATGGAAGGCTTTAAGTTTTTCCTTATACAACTTTGAACTGTCATAGGAATCATGACGTAATTCCTCAAGTTCACTAAGCTACAACCTACAATGATCACCAGCTTCGTGAGATCTAAATTACAGGCTTTAATTGCCCAATAGGCCTTGTGTTCAATTTCTACGGGAAGATGACAGGGTTTCTCGTAAACAATTCTGTATGGTGACATGCCTATTGGTGTTTTATGGGCAGTCCTATAAGTCCTCAAAGCTTCATCTAAATGGGAAGACCAATCCTTCCTATCGGATCGGTTTGTCATTTGAAGGATCTTTTTGATCTCTCCATTAGAGACCTCGGTTTGCCCATTAGTTTGGGGATTATAAGGTGTAGAGATACAATGTCTAACCCCATATTTTCTAAGTTCCTAAACTGGGCAATATTAAAATGGGAACCGGCATCAAAAATGATTGTGCGAGGTACCCCAAAATGAGCTCCGTATAAAAGGAATGATGACTCGATGATCATTTGTGCGTGTGGGTATGGCTTCAATCCAACGAGAAACATAATCAACAGCAAGTAAAATATACTTGAAGCCAAAAGAGAATGGGAATGGACCCATAAAATCTTTGCCCCAAATATCAAAGATTTCACAGATGATAATCGGATTCAGAGGCATCATGTCTTTTTGGGACATGCTACCAAGAGTTTGGTAGTGACTACATGCCTTACAATACGTCTGTGAATCTGCAAATAAAGTGGGCCAATAAAACCCGCATTGCAAAACTTTTGCAGCAGTCATACGACCAGAAAAATGACCACCACAAGCTTGGTCATGACAAAAAGAAGGGATAGAATCAATCTTAGAAGAAGTAACACAACGCTTGATGATTTAATCATTGCAGAGTCGAAAAAGATACGAATCTTCCCAGAAATAGTATTTGGCTTCTGATCTGAGTTCTGATTTGTGATTCCCGTCCCAGTCTAGTAGGAATTGATGTGTAACCAAATAGTTAACAATATCTACTTACTAAGGAAGATTTGACGATATAGTCAAAAGATGTTCATCAGGAAAGTGTTCATTGATTGGAGGAGATGATTCAATAGTATCAGAAGGAAGGCGGGAAAGATGGTCGACAACAACATTTTGTCATCCCGCCTTATCATGAATTTCAAGGTCAAACTCTTGCAAAAGCAAGATCCATCTGATCAACCTAGGTTTCGTGTCCTTTTTAGATAGAAGGTGTCGAATAGATGAGTGATCAGAGTACACAATGATTCGAGATCCGAGTATATAAGATCTAAACTTTTCTAATCCAAATACTATTTCTAGTAATTCCTTTTCTGTAACTGTCTAATTCCTTTGTGCCTCATTCAAAGTCTTACTAGCATAGTAAATCACTACTGGATTCTTCTCAATTTTCTGTCCCAAAATAGCCCAATTATGTAATCTAATGTATCACTCATGATTTCAAATGGTAAATCCCAATTAGGTGGTTGCAAGATCGGAGCTTGTGTAACTCTATCTCTCAATGTCTCATATGCAGATATACATTCCTCACTCATCTCAAAAGTCGTATCCTTTGTGAAGAGGTTTGTAAGTGGTCGGGAAATCTTCAAAAGGTCCAGTATAAATCTTCTATAGAATCCAACATGCCCGAGAAAAGATCTGATGCCTTTGATCGAGTCAGGAATTGGAAGATTTGAAATTTGATTGGTCTTGGCTCGATCTACTTGGATACCTCGCTTAGACACAAGGTGGCCAAGTACAATGCCCTCTGGAATCATAAAATGGATCTTCGCCCAATTGAGGACAAGATTCACTTCTATACATCTCTTGAGAATCTTCGACAAATTATCCAGACAAATATCAAATGTTTCCCTGAAGACTAAAAAATCATCCATCAAAACCTTCATATATTCACCCACCATCTCAATAAAAATGGCTAACATGCAATGCTGAAAAGTCATAGGGGCATTGCAAAGCCCAAATGGCATTCTTTGGAAAGTAAAGGTTCCGAAGGGGTAGGTGAATGTCATTTTCTCTTGATCTTTAGGAGAAATTTCTACCTAATTATATCTAGAGTAACCATGCAAAAAGCAGAAGAACCTATTACCAGCTAATCTCTCAAGGATCTGATCATTGAATGGCAAAGGAAAGTAGTCCTTCTTTGTAACCGTGTTGAGCTTGCGACAGTCGATGCAAACCCGCCACGAACTCGCAATTTGTGTGGGAATGGTTTCTCCATATTCAATCTTGATTATGGTGAGTCCTACCTTTTACGGTACCACTTGAATTGGACTCACCCAAGGGCTATCAGATATAGGATAAATAATGTCAACATCTACCCATTTGATTATTTCTTTCTTTACGACCTCCTTTAAATTCGGATTCAGGCATCTTTAAGCTTCTCTTGAAGGTCATGCCCCATCTTCTATATAGATGTGATGAGCACAAAAATTGGGGCTAATCTCGGTGAGATCGTGTAAAGTCCACCCAATTGCCTTCTTATGATCTCGTAAAACATTGATCAATTTTGATTCTTGTGATTCAGAAAGATGAGAATTAATGATTACAGGTTATGTTTGATCAGGTTCTAGATAAACATATTTAAGATTATCAGGCGATGTCTTCAATTCTAATGTACGAGTAAGATCAACAGTAAGATTTGGGGTGGGATTTTCAATTGCAAAAAGTGAATGAAATGAGTCGTGAGATTCTGATTCAGGATTGAGTGTAGATTCTCATCCCTTTTTCCGATGGTTCCCGTCTGCTAGCAAATTAGACATGTGCCCACATATGTATGTGCATCTCGGAATAATGTGGGCCACCAAAAGCCAAATTGAAGAACCTTATCGACATCTTTTTTCCACTAAAATGTGCCCCACAGTGGAGGTCATGGCAGAAACTTAGAACACTCCTTTGTTCTTCGTCAGGGACGCAATGGAGAAAAAGCTGGTCAGGGCCTATTCTAAAAAGCTCGGGTTCTTGCCAGTGATAAAATTTAGTGCCAGCAAGAAACCTGTCTCGCTTTTGCTTGTCCCAAGTACTGGGGGTAATGCCCGTGACCAAATAGTTCACTATGTCAGTGAACCAAGGAGTTTTAGCCTCCACTACCATCAGAGACTCATCAGGGAAAGTCTCTTGGATACCACCATCAAGGTTTGATGCCTCAAAAGGGATCCTCGATAGATGATCTGCTACTACATTCTCAATTCCTTTCTTATCTTTAATTTCTAGGTCAAACTCCTATAGTAGCAGAATCCAACAAATTAGGCAAGGTTTGGTATCCTTTTTGGCAAGAAGATACTTTAAAGCTGAATGATCAATGAACACCACAACCTTGGATCCCAAAAGATAAAACTAAAACTTTTCCAAAGCAAACACTATGCAAGAAGCCCCTTTTCAGTGACCATGTAGTTCTGAGGATCCATAAGAGTCTTGCTGGCATAATGCAGCACATGAGGTTTGCCATCAACCCTTTGACCTAAGATCGCTCCCACTGCAAAATCATAAGCATCGCACATTAGCTCAAATGGGAGGGTACAATCTGGTGTTTGGAGAATCGGCGTGGTAATAAGGGCTTTCTTCAAGACTTGGAAAGCCTCGACACATCTATCATCAAAATCGAAGGAGACATCCTTCACTAATAGGTCATAGAGTAGTTTAGAGATTTTATCGAAATCTCTAATGAAGCGCCTATAAAATCCAGCATGGCCAAGAAAAGATCTGACTTGATGAATATTGGTGGGCAATGGAAGCTTAGAGATGGAATCAATTTTTACGATATCCACCTCTAATCCTCTCTCAAAAACTACATGCCCTAACACAATGCCTTGCTGGACCATAAAGTGGCTTTTCTCCCAGCTAAGCACCAGCTTTACCTCTTCGCAACGGGTTAAGAATTTATCAAGGTGTGAAAGGCATAGGTCAAGTGATGAGCCATAGATGGAGAAGTCATCCACGAAAATCTCGACAAACTCGTCGATCATATCAGAAAACCATCATACATCGTTGGAAAGTGGCAGGAGCATTACATAACCCAAATGGCATCCGACAGAATGCAAATGCCCATACGAACTAGTGAAGGTAGTATGCTCCTGATAATCAGGAAAGACGGCTATCTGATTATACCCAGAGTACCCGACAAGGAAACAGAAGTACTTATTCCCCGCCAGTTGTTCCAAAATCTGATCGATAAATGGTAAGGGAAAATGGTCTTTCTAGGTAGCCATGTTTAAATGATGGTAATCAATGCAGACCCTCCAACCAGTTGAGGGTCTGGTGGTTACCAACTCTCCTTGGTCGTTCTCTTCCATAGTGATTCCTACCTTTTAGGGCACCACATGAAGAGGACTGACCCATTTACTATCTGAATTGGGATAGATAATCCCTGCAGCCATCCATTTCAAAATCTCCTTTTTAACAACCTCCCGCATATTGGGGTTGAGCCTTCTCTGCATGTCTCGGAACGGTTTCATGGACTCATCCGTGTGTATATGATGCATGCAAAGGGAGGGATCAACACCCTTAATATCAGCAATTGACTAAGCAATTACTTCCTTGTGCCTTTGTAAACACTCAAGCAGAGCTCCCTCTTGTGATTTAGATAATTCATATGAGATAATAATGGGGAGCGTGTCATTAGTGCCAAGGAAAGCATACTTCAATGTGCTCGGGAGGGGTTTCAACTCCAACTTAGGAGACTTTTGGATTGAGGGTTTAAGTTGAGATGTCCCTACCTCAGGTAGCGGATCTACCTTCACGGTCTAGGGTGGGGACAGAGACTCTATGTGTATCCCCAGCAACTCTTCTAATTCGAATATTTCCCCTTCAATTTCTTTACTAATCGAAGGATGGTCCTTAGATATGACCATTTGGAGGGGATCTCTACGTAGGAGTGCTGGAATAGTCTCAATGATTTCATCAACAACCTTAATCTGAGAACAATCATAAAATCCGGATTGCTTATAGGTATCAAAAACATTCAACTAGATCTTCTTGTTTCCAAAGCCCATTTTAAGTGCCCCTGATCTACAATTGATAGAGGCATTGGCTGTGGCCAGGAAGGGGCTTCATAGAATAATGGATGGCTTAGTGGGCTTATTCGATGGGTTAGTATCTAGCACAAGAAAGTCAATAGGGAAGAAGTCATCCACTCTCATGAGGACATCTTCTAGTAATCCCCCTGGTGTCTTAAGCAATCTGTCTGTGACCTGGAGGATGATTGGACTAGGCTTAAACTCACCTCCTCCCAAAAGATCATAGACAAAGCTCGGTAAAATATTCACCCACACCCAGATCGAGCAGAGCCTCGTCAATGTGTTGGTTACCTATAACCACTGAAATATACGAGGCCCCTTGATCTTTCATTTTGGGAGGTGTTCCATGTTGGAGAACCGAGCTAACATGGTCAGGCAGGATGACCTTAGCTTGGACCTGTCTCCTAGATTGGTGCTTCTGGGTGCACAAGTCCTTTAGAAACTTGGCATAGGATGGGATTTGTTTGATAGCATCCAATCCAGGCAAGTTGATCTGTACTTGCTTAAAAGTGTCCATAATCTCCTCCGTCCTATCCTTGGCTCCAAGTGAGACAACAAAAGATTCCCTAAGAGTAGATAAGTGCTCTAGATAGGGCACCCTCAGCTTCTGGGTAGAGGGGTCATCATGGCAGGACAGGGGTGGCGAACTGACGACATCCTCAGGGTGGGTGATTTCAAAAGAGGAAGTGCAGTGTGGCTCTTCCTTGGTGGAGATGGAAGTCGGGTTGGGTGTAGGAGGGAAAGATTGAGACGTGACCGTAGGAGTGTTATCAGGCTTGTTGATTTTCTTTCCACTCCACAACACGGTCACAGCTTGGGCATGCTCCTTGAATATGACCCCCTTGCCCTTTGGGTTCTCCTCAGAAGAGCTAGGCAACTTCCCCGGATCACGCTGCCTAACTGCCTCAGTAAGATGACCAATTTGGGATTGCATATCAGTAATCATCTTATTTTGAGATTGGATGACCATATTCTAATGCTCTTGCATTGCTTTCATCATGGCTTTAAGTTCATCCATCTCATAGGGCTTATTTTGAGGAGGATTTTCATAGATGGCTGGTATGAGGGTTGGGGAGGTAGGGGTCTTGTATTCCCTGAGTTAGAAGCATCACCTTGCTTCCATGCGAAGTTTGGATGGTTCCACCACCTCGGATTATACATATTAGAATACGGGTTATTACGAGGAGGTGGGCGGAAACCTTGGGCCGCATTCAGGTCAACTTGAATCAACTCAGGGAATTGATTTTCCTAGTGGCACTCTGTAGTGCCATGCGTTGTGCTTTGGCAAATGCAGCATTCACTTGAAGCTTGAAAGATAGAGGCTGCTTGTGGGTTCATGCTGGAGTTTGCTAAAAGCCTATCAAAGTTTTTGTTTAACAATTAAATCTAATAAGCCAAATCCTAAGTAGCCCCAACTTCATGGGCCTCTATCTTCCTCTGCAAAATTGATGGTTTTCTTTCTTGATAGGCAGAGGACATATGTATGGAATTGTCACTTAATGTTTCAAATAATTCCTAGGCTTCATTCTCAGTTTTGGTCTTGAAGGTTATTGCAAAGGCTGCAATGATGGTTTGCCTGTGCCTTTTAGATAATTCGTTATAGAACCTTTCGACCAACTGCCATCTTGGCACCTGATGATGGGGGCATAGCCTAAGAAGGTCATTAAAGCACTCCCAAGTCTCGTGGAATTACACCCCTTCCTGTTGAGTAAAACCCATAATCTCTCTTCTGTAATGGTTGGTCTTACTCATAGGAAATACTTTTTCAAGAATTCTCCCTTAAGGGTGGCCCAATCATTTACCCTTGCATTGAGGGCATGATACCAGTTCTTGGCTTTATCCTTTATGGAGAATGGAAATAGAGTCTTCATCAGGGCTTCATCAGTAAAGCCCAGGAGCTTCATCGTGGAACAGACCTCGGTGAATTCCTCAAGATGCTTGTAGGGATCCTCCCTAGCAGTACCATAAAAAGATGGGAGCATAGATATGATGCTGCCCTTGATTTCATATGGATTATCCACTCCAGGTCTTCGGATAGGTAGGGCTTGATGGGTTGTAGGGAGGAAATAGTCTCTCAAGGTTCTTTGGTTTTCACCAACCCTAATCTCTTCTTCAAGTCTTTCATCAACCATTTTTCTTCTTTCTTGGTTAGCTTTCCTAATAATTCTCTCAGGTTCAAGGTTGAAGAGAAAACTATTTCTAAGAAAGTGCCTACCAAGCATACACCAGGAAAACACAAGGAGAGAAATCTTTTGTTGATTTAAAGTTCTTTTAAGTCCTCTTCTAACTCTTCAGCTTGGCCAAATATAGTCAAGGCAGTTTTTCTCCATTCCCATGTAAGTGGTATAAGAGAAATGAGGCACTTGAAATTTCTGGTCAATGACTGTTAACAAGGTTGAGGCTACTTTTAGTCCTTTTCGAGTGATCAATCAAGTTGTCAAACAATTATGCACCCTAAATTGGACTTCGAGTGCCCTGAAGACGTACACTTTGTTGCAATGATATTCTCAGATGCTCAAGTAGAAAGGTACTCCAAGGATGGAACCAAGGGATGCAAGTAGAGCGAACCCTTCCTTTGAGGAGATGCATTAGCAATGCTTCTTAACTACCCTTGAATTCCTTTAAGGGGTGTCCCCCTCCTTAGAGTGTCAAATAACTCGGGCAAACATTAATACCACTGTTTCAAAGTGAGATAGGAGGGTTTGCACAGATAAAGAGATCGATGCCTATGGCCTTAAGGGTCCAAGTCCTAGTGCAGTGCCTATAGCGCGTGCTCAGTGCAGGAAGTGTGCATCACATCGTGAAAAGTGATTTTTCTTTTGAAAATCTCAGTCACATTATTCAAACACTTCTTGTATATTTTCCTTTCTTTTCAAGAAGTAATGTGACCACTTGATTAATCTTTTGAAATCAGTTTAAGTGGTCTTCCTTAACTATGTTCAGTTGCAATGCGTGTGCAGATAACTGAGGCAGTTAGATAAGAAATGCTTACCTTACTTCAACACACTTCTATGCAAAAATGCACGCAATGTAGTAAGAAAATCTAGATGCTGCTCCAGCAATCCTAGATGGTCGTCCTATGAATATGCAGCTCTAGTAGGTATTTCAGATTTATTTTCTTTTTCTTTTTGTAAAAATAAATGCACAATCAAAGATCTAACTACCATAGAATGATCCTAGAATCTAAAGAATTGGGGACACTCCCCCAAAAATTGGCCCCAGAGTACAAGGGCGAGAAAACAAATAACTAGGCTAATCCTAAAGAGTCTATTCTAAAATTCTAAATTAGAAGTCTAAGAGGAAGAATCCTCCTAGATGGTCCTCCATGCGTCTCCATGTGTGTGGGATCAAGGCCTACAAGCTCCTACGATTATCTCTGAGGTGTGTTGCTCAAGGTCTACATCATCACTCCAGTACGTCTGTCGCTTCGTCAGATTCGTTGCACAAAAAAGATAAAGAATGATCAGATAAATGTGTAATTCAGAGTAATCAGAAATAAAGTCAAGTGAATTTATTGCGTCGATTGACTCTCCGGCAACGACACCATTTGGTCGGGCGTTTCTCACTTGCGGAAATAAAATGTATTAGAAAAATATGTTGTTGCAGTGAAATCGCGTGGTGGAAAAATTCTGAAAAAAATAATTATCAATAAAACTAACCATGATGAATTAGGTCATATCCACATGGAGGAATAGATCCAATAAATTCACAAGTAGCGAGCCATCATGTTCCCAGAAACATTCATGAAATCAATTTAATGAATTTACTGCTCTAAATGTCACTCTGAATTTCTTGAGAAGTTCAAGGCTATTTATGTAAATTTCACATCAGAAATCAAGCTTCAAAATATGTAGATAATGCATCTGTAGTGGCAAAATATGTAATTCTTAATTGCATGCCATTCTAAATCCAATTTTAATGCCAAATAATGTGCATAACAAGAGTCCAGCAAATTTAGGAAAGTGCAAGTGCATATCTACCAATTCACCTCAATATAATAACCAAAAAGATCAAAATCCCACACTCATCAATGGCATGTAAATGTAAATAAAAATAAAATCGAAAATAGAGCTTTTCTTCCCTTCATGCACGCATGGAGGAGAGGCGATGGCGGACCATGCGGAGCTCGGTGGAGGTCGCCCATGATGAGGGCTATGCGTGGGTGGTGACGATGCATCGAATGGTGGCTAGCGGTCTCGCCAGCGACGAGGAGGATGGCCAATGGCAGGGGCTATCCACGCGTGCGAGTGGACTGTTGTCGGCCCGTTGGAGGGTGCGGTGGTGCTCAGGAGGTCGAGACGAGTCCAATGGAGTTCCTAATGCAAAGCTTTGTGGCAAGAGTTGATGCCTCTGTTTTGGTAGCTTTGGGTTCCTCTCTATTGGTTGTTAATGGAGAAGAAGAAGGGGAAGAGGAGAAGGACGCATGTTGTGGTCACTTGAGGTTGAGAGTAGAGAGGGAGCACTAGTGGAAGTAAGCAGGGGCAGAGAGCGCCTTTGGTGCACTGTGGCTAGTGAGTGCTCCCTGTTGGCACGGCTGAGGAAGGAAGATGAGGAGCGATGAGGTCACAGTTTGGTGTGGTGCCGCTGTCGTGGCTGAGTAGGAAGGTCACGCAGGTGCTAGTTGTGTGTGGAGAGGAGATGTGCACAAGGCTGGTGTGTCTGTCTGGAGGAAGTGCTATTGCGCGAAGGCGTGGGCCTGCAAGCATGCGCGAGGCCTACTGCTGTAGTCTACGTGCGACGAAGTTGATGGGTGCAGGTGTCGACGAAGTTGGCTCTAAAACACCATGCACTCTCTGGCCACCGAGTTTGCCTTCTCCACAGTGATCAAGGATCCCCGGAACGATGATGGATAAAGATCCTTTAACCTTTTCCAGATCCGCAACATCCGCCTCTCCATTCATATGTGCAACTACTGGATTTGAATGCTAGCGGAGGGAGAGGTGGTGATGGATAATTATGGGCATACTCTCCTTCAAATGCTATTTATATTCATGTCCAGCCACCTATTATTATTAATTTTTTTCCTTTCTGCATGCACATATCAAATAAAGAGCATAAATGTATGTATTAGAATGCAAAGCAGATACAAAAATATTTGTAAGCTAAGGTTAATTACTACTTAGCTTAGGCCATTAAACTATAAGGAAATGTATTCGTATGTACTTAAGCCAAATAAATGTCTAATAAATTGGACTTTTCAACAGCCATCTCGACTCGTTCACCCACCTGATATTCCTATTCTAATCCCTGAACTCTAACTGCTTCATACCCTCCATTTACAATTGTGGACATTGCAAAACTTAGGGATGGGGGGGTGTTAAAGTGCAAACATACAAAAATTGAAAGTTCGGATGGGTTCTCAGAAAAAAATATATATTCCAAAAAAACCAAAAAAATAAAAAATTTGAAAAAGACAAAAATGGAGAAGGGAGGAAATTTTGAGTGAATTAATTGCATATCATTTTTGAGAAGGAAAAGAGAGGAGGTTTTTAAATCTCAAAATAGAGTAATCAATTTGAAACAAAAAGAGTTAGTCATTAGTAAAAGATTAAGGAATCTACTTAGTTCTAAACCAAATCAAAAAAAAGAAATAAAAGATAAAAAAGTGCTAAGAGACAAAAGATATTAGTATGAACACTGATCTTTGGCCTCTTGGGCCGTATTTTAGGCTTAAAAATTCAAGTATTCGTTAAGATCTAGATAGTCCTCATGAGGCTAAGGAAAATGCGAAGCTTAAGTATTAGGTCTAAGGCATAGGGATTATTCGGCCTCGTTAACTGACCTTTGGTTTACGGGACTCGGTAACCTAAGCACCCTAATCCATACACAGTCTGGTTCAATGCACTTAATTATCAAAATCATGCAAAAGCATTAATTATGTTCTGAAAAAGCTACCAAGATTAGGAGTGGCTAATCAATACAAGTTGATTTGGATGAGTTCCCAACGTGGAGAGGTAGAAAATTCCCCTCGAAGATGCGCAATAACATACCGTCTCATCGGTGCTTGTCTCCTACGATATCTAAATATCCTACTGGGGGCATGTAACCACCTTGTGCTGATTTAGGTGCCATAGGTGGGATTATCCCGAAATGTCGATTGCCAGGGCCTGAATTTAGCTATAGAACACCATGGGCGATTCTATCTTAAAGTGTCGAAAGCCAGGGTTCTAGGGGTTGCCATAGGTGATTCTATCTCGAAAGGATTGATGGTGGGAGCGAGGAATCCGATACAGACCGTTTTGTAAAGCCAATTTGAAGCTACAAATAAAAGAAGAAAAAAAGAGAGAGAAAACTCTACAAAAATACAAGAAAAGAAATCTTTTATCTCTCTCTTACAAAAAACGCACTGCAAACTCAACTGGGACTAAACATGTTTTAAGTACAGGTGCTTTAATCGCGGAGTCCAATGAACCTTAGGTTAGTTCCTGTGGGCCTTAGAAACCTTCATGGTAGCCCGAGGTTAAAGCTGGTCAGGTCTAGATCTTTGTTGATACTTGAGTACCTCTAGGCCTACTGTTGGCATTCTGACCAAATCTACAAAAGAAAGCACACATTAGAGATATAAAAACATGGTCTAGAATTTGAGTTAATTCCATGAGATTTTGCTAGGGGACTAACAAAAGTTAGGTATGGGGCTATGATGATAACGTCATCATCAGCCATGTCTAGCTTTATTTAGTCATATTTCATCATTAAATGCTCCTACATAACCACTAGAGAGATGTAATTCACTGCAAATCCATTTCGAGGGAAATACAGAAAAATAGGGGTAAAACTATAGCTTTAACAGTATATCTCAATTTTAGTACAATCATGGGTTTTCTCAGGAGTTAATTAAGGGTTAAATGGTCTTAAGAGTTTAACAAGTGGGTTAGTACTGACAGAAAAGGGTTTTCCCATGTTTTAAGAATTAAATGACATTTGAAATCGTAAAAATAGATCTACTTAATTAACTGAGGTTCTGGTTAGGATAAAATTCACCTAAACCCACTAAAATTCATATAAAAATATTTTCTAGGTTTTGGTATGCTTGATTTGACCATTGGAACCTAGTTTGACCAAAAACTGAGTCTTAGACAAACATTTGCCCTAATTTGGGTAAATATGCAAATTACCCAGTCAAACTCGGTCAAAAAAAAAATTAAACTTCACCATTATATTCCTTAGGTCCAAATTAGGTTTTTACCAAAATTTTGGCTCAATCTAAGATTGTCTTAACCTAGTTTACAATTTGGTCCTATCTGATTCTTTTTTCTCACACTCATCCACCTAACTTTTGAATTTATTACAAATAGCCCCCCAATTTTGTCGTATTCTTCAAAAATATGTCCCTGTCGCCCTCAATTCCTAATCCTAAATCTCTGGTGACCTTAATTTGGCAGGATCTTCGTGATTTCTTGACGAATCCCTCTCAAAATTGAAAGGGAAACTCGTCAAGCAATTGCCTTCCAAATAAGCCCATCAAGGGATCCTAAATCTTTCTAGAATCCTTGTGCAAATGATTTGATTGAATAAGTACCCTATGTTGGTGAAGTGCTCAATGTTTTCAAGCTTGTTTCCAAGCTTGGAACTCCATCTAGAGCCCTATAAAACGACCTCTGTGGCCTTACGCATCTGCTCAGCAAGGTTTAAGGCCAGAACAATGTCTTCCCTCTCTTCCATGGCCAACTACAACCTTAGCTCCAACGAGCTCCTCCCTCCGTCATCATACAGCCTCCCAACGACCAAATTGGGAGTGCTACATTCCTCCCATCCTTCGTCCACTCCTCGAACACCAACTTAGAGGCTCCTAGATCCCCCTCTTCCTCGTTGTCTCTCCCTTCAGAGGTTCTTCTTCCCCACGTCCGACCATCACACCAGCATGGGAATCTCTCCTCCTTTCATCCCTAAGCTAGGTTCTTTAGCTTCCTTTACTTCGCCCCATTTTCCCTTTCACTATCTCTCAATTCAACCACCAAACACACGCGACCACCTCCGTCTTCTCCATCCCCGGCAATCCCTCCAGCGAGGCCCCTCCATTGCTACACCGCTCCATCCGCTTCACCAACAGTCCCTACACCTCCGCCTCGATCTCAAGAGTAAAAGCCCTAACCTAGTTAGGTCTATTGCCCCATCAAACCCTCCGTCGAACACGACGCACTCTGCACCAACAGTCCGAGGTCGTCAGACCTCCTCACTCCGCCAGTCACCTCCGCACCACCACGTTTACGTTTGTCGTCATCCAATGACACTTCTTGAAGTGCTTTAACATGATCGAGAGGCCTTATTCTTGCTTTTCAAGTTACAGGTCTTGCTCGCCATTAAAGGAAAGCTTCGAGCAAGCTTGAAGCATGCTCCATGCTCGATAGCATCAGGCATCACACCCAAGTGACTCCAGGTCCCCTTTTTGACCGTCAATTGGACCCTCTGACCAGCAGAGAATGTGAACTCGATGAAGGAGCTACTTCTTCCTGCTACGCAAAGAAGCCGCGGGACATAGTCCCACATCGTCCACAACAGAAGCGGCATAGTGAAATAAATTACTTTTGTGTTTGGGGCTTATCGCCTCCAAATACGCGGTGTGGTCCCGTTACACCGCATGCTCACCTGACCCATCCTAAACATGTACACTCCCTGGTTAGTACACCACGTCGATGACCCTAGACCCGATTACGTGGATCCTCCAATTACCCAATAACCGACTACCATGCATGGCCCTGGAAAGGTGTGAAAAAGGTTGACTCGAAGAGAAAAAATAAAGAGAGAGAGCGCGGGGCAAGGGGTTTTTGCTCTCTTGAGACTCGGCTGACACTTAGCCATTGGAGGATTGCCTCCCTCTATGTGTGAAGAGAAGCGAGGAAGACTTTAAGAGGCAAGGAGGAAGAAGAGAGAAAAGAGAAGCCATGGTAGAAGAGTGGCACATAGAGAAGAAAAGAAAAGCTTGAGAAGAAAGAAGGATTGAAGAAGAGGAACAGTGCCTTTGCACTGTAGCTCTGGTCTGATTGAGCTTTATCTATAAAACTATTCAATAATTTAAGCACTATGGTTAAGATGCATGCTTAAATGTGGATCTAAAAGGTGATTCAAATCACAACTTTTTGAGATATTTCCATTCTTTTTGCCATGGCAAAGTCTTCATATATTCATATTCTATATTGATGATCAATTTTCAGTAATTAGTGCTCATTGCAAATCATTATTGGCTTAATTGTTGTGCTCATATATATTTTGATTGAGATTAGCGCTTGAATTCCTATTTGCTCCCTATGTTCGACCTCGGATACTCTTTTGAATTCGAGTTATAAATTTTATTTGTTTTCAAGCGATTTTGACCTATACTACAATGCAACTTTTATAACATTGACCTCGCTTGTCAACAATCTATCAGGCCCTTTCTACTCCATCACCCAAAGGGATGGAGTTTTGACATTGTACGCGGGTTATCAGTAGCAACCACCTCTTCTGCCTACCCCAACCTAGAACCAGGCAAGACTGAACTTTGTTACCACCCGTAGTGACAAAACAACACAGGACTCACCTTACCTGAGCCACTTTTAGACTAGTAGTTTAAACCCAAACCCTAGGTTGGTCATCCAGGATACCCCTGTCCCAGATCAAGAACCTAGACCAATTCTAGTGGAACCCGCAGAGGTTTCATTTCCAGAGGCCTTGACCAAAGGAAAGAGGAAACCCAAACCCATGGCTTTCGAGGAGGACCTGGTCAGGCTCTTTGAGCAGGTCCAAATAAACATCCCATTGATGGATGCAATTCGCCACGTATCGGCTTATGCGAAATTTTTGAGGGACATATGTACACCAAGCGTAAGCTGCGAACTAAAGGTGGGAATCCAATCGTACTGTCGGAGCAAGCCAACTCTATCATTTTGAGAAGACTCCTACCTAAGGCAAAAGACCCTGGTACCCCTCTGATATCATGCAAGATCGGTGATTTAGAGTTCGACAGAGCCCTTTTAAACTTAGGAGCTTCCATCAATTTGATCCTTATGTCACTACTAGACCATTTCAAGGAAACTGAGCTAAAACCAACTAAGGTGACTTTACAGTTAGCTGACTGATCAATTAAGTCACCTAGAGGAGTTCTCGAGGATGTTCTGGTTCAGATTTGCGATTTCTACTTTCCTGTGGACTTCATTGTGTTGGATATGGAGACTCCTGAGAATATGAGGAATACACCAATTAGATCAGGTAGGCCATTCCTAGCAACAACTAGGGTGAACATTAATTGCGAAGAGGGCCAGATTGAATTGAAATTTAGGAACACGATGCTAAAAATTGATATATTTAAGGCCCAAAAGTGAATTAACTACAGGGCAGTGAAATAAGTATGCGACATCAGTTCTGTGGTTGAGGACATGTTTCTCAAGGATGACTCAATTATCCCTGATCCTTAGCTCCAAGCAGATCATACCCCGCAGATAGAGGAGCCTAACACCGATCTAGAGCCACCCACAGCTCCCACCTTTTCTTCTAAGGCCCATCCCGACCTGCCTACTGTTGCTAATAATCTTGTTATGGAACTGAAGCCTCTTCCTGATCATTTGAAATACATCTTTTTGGGTTCTAATCAGACATTTCCTATGATTATCAATTCCCACCTCACCTCTGATCAGGAAACACGTTTGATTTCAATCCTCTAGCAGCATCGGAGAGCCATTGATTGGACTCTCGATGATCTGATTGGCATTAGCCCTTCGTATTGCACACACTACATTTATACCGAAGAGGGCACACAACCATCCCACAAAATGCAGAGACGTCTAAATCATAATCTGCAGGAGGTCGTGAAGAAGGAGATCATCATGTGGTTAGATGTAGGGATCATCTACCCAATCTCCGACAATTGGTGGGTGAGTCTAATCCAGATTTTGCCTAATAAGGCAAGACTCACCGTGATCATGATTGAAATTGGAGAAACCATATCGGCCCATATAGCGAACTTGTGGAGAGTCTGCATTGATTATAGAAGACTAAATGCCTCAACAAAGAAGGATCATTTCCCGCTATCGTTCATTGAGCAGATCCTCGAAAAACAAGAAGGAAATCATTTCTTCTACTTTTTGGATGGGTACTCTGGTTATAATCAAGTGTCAATCCATCCTAAGGACCAAGAGAAGACCACTTTCACCTGCCCCTATGGAGCATACTCTTTCTGTAGGATGCTTTTCGATCTCTACAATGCACCCGCTACCTTTCAGCGGTGCATGCTTGCCATATTCATAGATATGGTAGGTGAATACCTTGAAGTTTTCATGGATGACTTCTCGGCATTTGGAGAATCTTTTGATGATTGCCTCCTGCACTTGGTCCAAATCCTCATGCATTGCATCGAGGTGAATTTGGTTCTTTCCTAGGAAAAGTGCCATTTTATGGTTCCTGAGGGCATTGTCCTAGGCCACCTTGTTTCTAAGAAGGGCATCCAAGTTCATCGAGCCAAGGTTAATTTGATTTCTAAACTACCTATGCCTAGCTCAGTCAAGGACATTTGCTCTTTTTTGGGGCACTCAATTTTTATCGTTGTTTCATTCCTGATATCTTAAAAATTGCATGCCTCTTAACTAATCTTCACTCAAAGGATGTCCCTTTTGAGATCACCAATGAGTGCACTTGCGCATTTGAGAGCCTACGTGATCGAGTTTCTCAAGCACCAATCCTACAATCCCTTGACTGGTCTCTACCCTTTGAGATCATGTGCAATGCGTCTGACTACGTAGTAGGGGTGGTGCTTGGGTAAAAAGTTGACGGGAAATCCGTGGTCATCTACTATGCCAGCAAGATGTGGACGAGGCTCAACGTAACTACACGGTTGCTAAGAAAGAGCTGTTGGTAGTAGTATTTGGCCTGGAGAAATTAGATCTTATCTTTTGGGTTCTCGTGTTATCATTTACTCAAATCACACGGCTGTGAGGCACTTACTCGTGAAGAAGGATGCAAAACCTCAATTAATCTGTTGGATCTTGTAGTTACAAGAATTTAATGTGAAGATTCGCGACAAGGTGAGAAAATAAAATGTGGTAGTTGACCATTTGTCCTGTCTTCCTTTTTCAGTCATCGACCCATTTGGTCCTATCACCAAGCATTTTTTAGATGAACATTTACTAGCCATTCATGGTCTCCCCTGGTTTACTGACATAGTGAACTACTTGGTTATGGGGAAAGTCCCACTAGATTGGGCAACTTATAGGTGAGACAAGCTAATCTTCGAGGCCAAGTACTATATATGGGAGGAACCATATCTCTTCCACATTGGTAATGATTAGGTGATTCGGAGATGCATTCCTAATGATGAGGTCAATGACGTGATCTCATTCTATCACAATTAGGCCTGTGGTAGCCATTTCTTTGGGTGTAAAACCACAGCAAAAATTCTCCTATGTGGGCTTTTCTGGCCCACGATGTTTAAAGATGCACAAATGTATTGTAGGGCATGCGCTCATTGTCAGACAGTCGGCAACATGGGCCCATGGGATATGATGCCCTTAAACCCAATAATTGTGTGCAAAATATTTGACATATGGGGAATCGATTTCATGGGACCCTTTCTCGGATCTAACGAGTTCTAATACATCTTGCTCGTTGTTGGTTACGTCTCTAAATGGATCGAAGTTGTCCGCAGGAGAACTAGCGATCATTGAGTTGTTCTCCGTTTCATCCAGGAGAACATCATTTCCAAATTTGGGGTTCCTAAGGCCATCATCAGCTATTGCAGATCTCATTTTAACAATGTGCACTTCTAGGCCCTGATGAAAAAGTACAGAGTGTCACACTGGATCTCGACCCTTACCACCCCCAGACTAATGGACTGGCAGAACTATCAAATTGAGAGATCAAGAAGATCCTTCAAGTCACTGTTCGACCTGATAGGAAGGACTGGTCTACTCACCTTCTGGAAGCTTTGTGGGCTTATAGGATGGCCCACAAGACCCAATTAGGCATGTCTCCCTTCAGATTAGTGTATGGAAAGACGTGTCACCTTCCTGTAGAGATGTAGCATAAGGCCTATTGGGCAATACGAAAGTGCAAGCTGGATCTGATGATGGCTGGAATACATCATCGGTTGCAAATGAGCGAGATCAAGGAACTATGCAATGACGTGCATGAGAACTCATATATCTACAAAAAGTGGGTCAAAGCCTTCCATGACAGGCACATTGTGCGAAAATCTTTCCACCCTAGTCAAAATGTCCTACTCTTCAATGCCAAGCTCAAACTCTTCCCAGGCAAACTCAGATCTAAGTGGATTGGACCTTTCTTGGTAAGAAAAATTTTTGGAATTGGAGCCATTGAAATTAGTAAACTCAGCCATGATTCTGAACCATTTGTCATGAACGGTCAAAGACTCAAACTGTTCATCGAGCTCACCGACCTGAATGTGGCTGAGTTATCTTTTGAGCTCCATTCTCCATGAGCTTATTGCGCCCAGCTGATGGTGTTAAACTTAGCACTTAACGGGAGGTAACCCGTCATCTCTTTGAAAAACCCGAAATCCTTTCGACATATCTCTTCATCAAAATCATATTGCACTTTAGGGTTCATCCATTAGAATAGCTGACTCCACCTTTGGTACATGTACTAGAGCTTGAAATCGTCCGCAACAGTCACCCCGACCCATCCACCCACCCTTTGAACCTATTCTAATGTACAATCTAAGATGAACTCAAACCCACCTAATTTACAATGAGGACATTGCAAATCATAGGAAAGGGGGAATATTAAAGTGCAAAATACCGTGAAAATCAACTCTCACAAAAGGATTTCACAAAAAAAAATAGAGGATTGAGGAAAGAGAAGGTCCATTTGAGAGAAAAATGAGAAAAAATATGAGGAAGGAAAAATTGAAAATAAAAGAAAGGCACAGAAAGATAAAGAGAAAATGGAATCCCTTCAAAATAATATGGAACTTACCTAACTTCTAGGTTGGATCAAATGATGAATTAAGACCTGGAAGGCTAAAACTTAAGGGATTAGTGGCAAATACTAACCTTAGGCCTCTTGGATGTGTTCTGAGATTTAAACACTCACGTACTTGTCAAGATCTAGATTAGTCCTCAATAGGTTGAGGAAAATGCAAAGCTTGCGTATTAGGTCTAAGGATTAGGTAGTATTCGACCCCATTAACTGACCTCTGGTTTGCAGGACTCAGTAACTTAAGCACCCAAAAATCACACACAGTATGGTTCAGTGTGGTTAAATATGAAATCATGCCAAAAGCATTTATGCTGTTCTATAAATGGTCCTAAGATCTAGATTAGGAGCGACTAGAAAACACAAGTTGATTTGGATGAGTTCCCGACGTAGAAAGGTGGGAAATTCCCTTGAAGATGGGCAATAACATATCGTCTCCTCGGTGCTTGTCTGCTAGGATATCTAAATGCCCTACCGAGGGCACATAAGTACCTTGTGCTGGTTCAGATGCCACGGGCGGTATTATTGCGAAATGTCGATTGTCAAGGTCTGGATTTAGCTACAGAACGCCATGGGCGGTACTATCCCAAAGTGTCGAAATCCAAGGTTCTGGGAGTTGCCAAGGGCGATGCTATCTCGAAGCATCAATTGCCAGGGATTCTATGAGGATTGATGGTGGGGACAAGGAATCTGATACAGAATGTGTTTAGGGCTAATTCGAGGATGAATCTAAGGAAAAATATAATGAAAAGGAAAAGAGAGAGAAAGCTCTCCATAAATGAAAATTCTTCCATCTCACTCTTATAAAATGCATAGGCAAACTGAACCTAGGCTAACCATGTTACAAGCACGGGTGTTTTAATCACTGGGTCCAATGAACCTTAGGTTAGTTCCTATGTGCCTTAGAAACCTTCACAGTAGACTAAGGTGAAAGCTAGTCAGGTCAGGATCTGGACTGGTACTTGAGTACCTCTAGGCCTATTGTTGGTATTAAGATCTGATTATTAGAGATGCGGCTTAGTAGGGCATCCTGACGATGACATTTGACCTAAATACTTAGCTTAGTCCATAAGGTTTTGTTAAGGGACTAGCAAAAGCTAGGCATGGGGATTATGATGGGAACACCATCATAAGCCATAACTAAATCAATGTGGTCTCATAAAGTCAATAAAAGCTCCTACATAACCTTATGGGGGTCCTAAGTGCTTAATATTCTATTTTCAGAAGAAAAGATGAAAACAAGGTTATTTCTATAATTTTACCATCTTATAACAAATACAGAATAACCAAGTGTTATGTTAGGGGTTTATTAAAGGTCACATGGTCATTAATGTCTAACAAGTGGGTCCATGCAGACAGAAACGTGTTTTCACACATTTCAAGAATTAATGGACATCTAAAACCCTAAAAATAGACCCGCTTAATTAAATGGTGTTCTGGTCAGGATAAAATTCATCTAAACCTTTTAAAAATCATAGAAAAATATTCCCTAAGGTTTGGTACCCTTGAGTTGACTTTTTGAATCCAATTTGACCTAAAATAGAGTCATAAACATAAAACTACCCTAATTTCGGTTTTTGCAAAAATTACCCAGTTAAACTTGGTCAAAACCTAAATCCATCATTATCATTAAATTTCTTGGGTCCAAATTAGGCTTATACCAAAATTTGGGCCCAATCTGAGATTATTTCGATCTAGTTTGGATTTTGGTCCAAGTCAGACTCTTATTATCTCCAATAGGCCCTCAACTTTTGAAATCCTTACAAATGAACCCCTAACATCTTCATCTTCTTTGCAGAATGGTCCTTGTAGCCTTTGGAGATCAACTGACCTCCAGACGAGCTTTGACCAGATCAAATCCTACTCTTTTGGCAATCAAATCCCACCAAATTTTGTAGGATTGATGTTCACAAGTAGACAAACCTATTGAGACATATCTTAACACCTAAAACCCATTGATTCGTGTGTGTGAACTCATTGAATCAATGGGTGTTTCTTGATTTCCTAAAGAGCACATCCGTTCTCTTTCTTGATCTGGAGCCCTCTTTAGAGCTCTATTTAAGCCTTGGGTCCCCTACCTTAACTCCTTGGCAAGTTCTGGTTAGAGGAAACCTTCTCTCTTCCCTCTTTGGCCACCTCCACAGCTTGCTGCAGCGACCCCTCCCCATCCTCCTCTTCCGACCGTCCAACCAACAAATTTGACGACCCTCTACCTTCCTCCGTCGACCCCGCTCCTCGCCAGCCACAGTAGGAGTGATCTTCCTCTTCGTCGTCGTTGCACCAACTCACTGGACCTCCTTGATGAAGGAGTGTTTCGCAATTTAAAATTAGGGTTCGGAGAACCCGTCATCGTAGCTCGCAAAACGTGCCTATTAGATACAATTTATACCGAAACTCCAAGGGAGTCCCAGGTTGAACACAGGGAGGCGATGTTTGCTTTGCCTGAAAACCATGCTTCGTTTTGTTTCCTTTTGGTATTTTGAGGTTTTGTCATTCTTTTATGTTTTTGAAATAAAAAGACAAGCAGAATAAATTCCCAAGAGAGATGGAATCAAATATGATATATTGCACAAATGTCTATTATAATAATCTACAAAAACATAAAAGAGAGGGAGGTGACAAGTAATCTCCCGAAACGGCTGTTCGGTGAGACGATGACACCTGGTGGAAGCTTAGACAAAGAAGTTGAGGAGCAGGACGATGGAGGTGAGATATAGGAGTACGTTGGGTAGAGGAATGCTTCATTGAGTCTCTGGAATGGAAGTGAGGAGGCGGGGGTGATTTACTACCGGAATGGAGGTGGGAGGTCGGCTCCAAGGCAACCTATGAAGGTGATGGGATGAGGGACGAATATTTGGTGGGATAAAGGAATGCTACACTAATAGGAGGCCTTTAGAGCTTGAAAATAAGCTCTAATGGAGCTTTGGTAGGTACTAGAGCTTAGGAGTAGGTGGGAGTAGAGTAGGTAGAGATGAAGAGGAATGAGGGTTGCAGGGGTGTTTATATAGTGGAGGAAAGAAGAAGAAATTTGTGTAGATGGCTGTAGTGATAGCTACAAGCGTCACTAAAGACCCCTGCAGCTGTTGCTGAAGATCGTGCCCCCACCGCTCAAGCTCGTAGCTAGCCTTGTGCCTACAAGCAATTAGTGACAGTTGTAAGCATCAATAAAGGTTCTCCAGGCTGTCGCTGAAGGTTGTGTCAACTCACACACTCACCCGCTCATGGCTGGATCAAGCATGAAACAATGTCAGTTGTTGGATCAGAGGTGAACGATTGAGATGGCGCGGGGATCGTGCATTCAGATCGCACGCTTAATGGCATGTCAGATTGGGCGTCAGTCGGTGTGTGATCGAATGCGTGCAAATCGTGCGGGTCTGATTGTGCCATGTTTCCTCCCTCTTTACCGCTTGATGGCCATCCAATGGGCGCAATTCGATTGTGCCCATGCTTGCGAGATTGCCTCCCCCCACCGCGACTCTAACTCACGCTTGCGGTTTATGAGTGCTTGTCTTCACCAATGCGCCAAAGCTGCGTTTTTTCGAGTGGAGGGTGGTGTGGTCGCATGGTGTAGAGCACCCGTCAGCCATTGGATTGAGATCCAACGGCTGAGATCTCTCCATGTGTGAGTACTAGGGTGGCTGTGGTTCATGTTGCGTGGTCTGGATGGCACCACGTGGCACCATCTGGATCGTCCATCTTCTTCTTGTAGAGGGTGCTACGAAGCTTTGATCAGGGTGATGTTCATGTTGACGGACTACGATTGTCCGTCCGGATTCATTCGTATGGTCGGATTCTTCATTCGAAGCCCATAAAGATGTTGCACTACCTCCTGGCCATGTAAAATGGAAGAATTAATGTATATAATATATAGCTATCTTAAATGCCATGCAATAGATGTTATGCAGTATTTATAACATGATATGCAGTGCTAAGTCTAGGAACTATCATAAATAAGCATTTTATCATGAATTCATGTGTGTTTATCATACCCCCATGCTTACTTTTTGCTAATCTCTAGCAAAATTAACCTAAATGCTATGTATAAAAGTAGAATTAGGATTCAATTATTTAGGAAAATTCGTCAATTGCTTTAGAAAATCTCAACCCCAAGACCTAATTAGAGAAACTCAACAGTGACCGAGTGTCTACTAGAATGTAGATTGTCTAAGCCCTCACCTTATTTGAAAAGAGAAGATACACAATTTTTTTTCTTATTTTTCTTCTTTTCTAATTCTTTGTACTTTTGGACTTTGAGAGTTCCGGGATACCATTTTATGGCTACCCGACCGACCCAAGACTCGAAAGGGATTCTAAGTGCTAAGCATCTAGTGAAAAGACTAAAAGACTCACTAGGCATCCGTTAAAATGGATTTTGGGTTTCTACGACCCTCGATGACCTTGCCTAGAGGTTTATCTTTTCGAATGGTAGCTTTCTCCCTACTATTATTTATGGGGTCAACACAAGGGAGAACATAGTGTACATCTCCCCAGTTTATTCTACTTCCCTGCTTCTTCCCTATGTGTTTTGGGAATTATTGTGCATTTTTGTGAGCTAGGCTCTGGACAACAGGCCAATGGGCTGTTACCCACGGTAACTTGCCAGCCATACTCATGCGGTGAAGTGCGGTTTTATTTGTTTATTATTATTATTATTTTATTTTCTCCTTTTTCTATTCTCTTTTCTTTCCTTTTTTTAAGTAGGTGGCTTCCTTGATTTAAGATTTACCTAAAGGCAGTACGACGAAAATGATCTTGTGGCTGGGCACTAGACAACCGGCCAATAAGCTGTTACCACCAACAACTTGCCAGCCATATCACCCTAAACAATTCATTAACTACCCAATTTCCAAAGAAACCGTCGAAAAGTGAGTTAGTGCAAAAAATGTGTAGATGCTTAAACTTAAAGTCCCCTCAAATCAGATGGTGGGTTGATAAGTCATATACTTATCACCCCAATTTATTGACCAGTTAAAATAGAATTACTTGGCGAGGACTCGAGACTAAGTCCACATTCGTGTGGACACTCGGCCTAATTAAGCCCGAAGACCTGAAGAGTCTAAGTATTCAGGTCCCAAAGTATCAATTCCTAAAGTTTGCAACTCCTATTGCCTAAGTTATCATCTCGTAATTCTTTTTTTTTCTTTAAAGATGAAAAATAAGAAATTACTATTACAGCTGAAAAAAAGATTCATAAGAAATATATACTCCCCATGCTTAGTTAATGCAATGTCCTCTTTGTTAAAAATGAAAGCATACAGGAAAGTAGAAGTGGAAGAATAGCACCTGGTTTCCGTGAGATTTTGGTTAGCTTAGAACAATATTTACATGTGCTGAGTTTAGTGCCTTCAGCTAGGCGAGGTCCTCAATCAAAAATAATTAACATTGAGGCTACAATAACGCAATTTCCAGGCCCCTAGATATGGGTCCCAGAGAGTAAAAATGGGCTTGCCAAAGAGATGATAAATGAAAGTGGCAAGCTGGTGGTGCAGGGAGGGCCCAAATGGTCTCCAATAGGAGTTTTGTTGATTCATTATGGAGGAGGTGTGGGTGGATATAGAATTTATGCAATGGTTGGGTGAAAAAGCACGGTGAGGGTTTGGTGATGAGTTGGGGGTTTGTGGGTACTCTAGAATATCTAACATTTCAAGAGTTTCTCCCCAAAGTTCAACTTCATCCTCATAATTTGGGTGCTTAATCCAACCATCCTGATCACCATGATTCCCACACAAACATTGAACCTCAAACTCTAAAATTTCAGGATGAGGACATTGTTGGGTTTTAACTTGATCATGTGAATCATCCAACAAATTTCCAAATTCATAAATATCTTCCTCATACCGGGTTGCCACAATTTTTTGTATGTCTTTATTGTCCTCAATTATCCCTACAACCATGTGATTTTCTTCCTGAGTTTAGGTTGAGTTGGCCCTTAAAAGGTTGTCTAAGTTATGTATGGCCATTACCTTCTCTATTCTACCAAGCTCCTCCATCAAACCACACTTAATTTTATCCTTCTTCGAGACCTCAAAAATATTAAATCGACTCGTTTTATTCCCAAAGACCATTTCTATATTTCTCGATTCACAATCAATCCTTGCCTTGGCAGTTGCCAAGAAAGGTCTTCCCAAAATAATCAAAGTGTGGTTGAACTGTTTTGGTGCTTCCATGTCCAGGACCATAAAATCAGCAAGGTAATGCAAATCATTAACCTTGACTAAAACATCCTCCAAAATACCCCCAGGTTTTGTAATGGATCTATCAGCTAACTGCAAAGCTATGTCAGTGTGTTTTAGGTAGCCTAGACCCAATTCCATGTGCAGTGAGGTGGGGATCACATTAATGGAAGCACCCAAGTCGAGAAGGGCCCGGTAAGAAGTGATGTTTCCTATTGTGCAGGAAATCAGCAGGGCTCCCAAATCTTGCTTCTTAGGAGGTAGCTTGTTTAAGATCAGTGTGCTTGTGTTATTAGACAAGACTACTCTCCTAATGTTTTCATATTCCTCTCTATGCTTTGCTTTATATAAATTCAGTAAACCTATGGCATTGGCGGGGATTGATCCAATAGCCACAAGGAGTAAAATGATTGTGAAAGCCTGAAGTAAGGATATCCTTTCCTCTAATTTCTCCTTCGACTTTTTTTGTTTGCCCATACAACAACATACTCCCAAATCAGACTCTGATGTTTTGTTGATCACATTCT
Organism: Thalassia testudinum; assembly: GCA_037157565.1. Classification (NCBI taxonomy): domain Eukaryota; kingdom Viridiplantae; phylum Streptophyta; class Magnoliopsida; order Alismatales; family Hydrocharitaceae; genus Thalassia; species Thalassia testudinum. Next base: position 118,735,522 of record JAZHRO010000014.1, read on the forward strand.
TTGTTGGGAGTTTGGAATTCTTACTACGAGGCCTAATGGTCTTGACATGGGGTTGGGTCTACTACCACTCCTCAAGGTGATGGTGTTTGCAGTGAGAAAATGCTATTGGTTAGTGCCTTGGGGAGGGTTGGGCAAAATAGGAGGCTCTCGGTTGATTATGGTCGAAACTTGGTTTGCTCCGGGAGGGGCTAGGGTAGCGTGAAAGATAGCATGAGCTTGAGCATATGACTCCCCATTGTTACCAAACCCTTGAGGCCCAGTGCCTCAGTTTTGTACATTCCTTGGGTTTGGTACAGGTTGTGATGGTAGAGATCTGAGTTGTCAGTTGTTTGTACCAAGTCTGGATTGCAAGGTATCCAGTGAAGTTTTCATTTGTTTCACGAGCTGGAGCAGTGACCCTTGCATTTCTACCATCTTCAGGTTTAAATTAGCCTGCTCAGCAGGTTGTTGAGCATTCCACATGGACTAATTAACCTGATTCAAGGGCAACTGAGTACATACATGACCCTGACCCATTGGTTTTTGCGGTACATAGTTGTTGGGTAGATATTGGGTTCGCTGCCCCTAATCTTTCCAAGAGAAGTTAGGGTGATTTTTCCAACCAGAATTGTAGGAATTCAAGTAAGGGTTGACCCTAACATTTTCCTACACAGCATGAACATCCTCACAAGATGAGGATGAAGAAGGATCAGAAAAACTGGGATCAAAGGCCCCAGTTTGGAACCCATAAGGTTCCAAGAAAACCTAGCCCAAAGGTCGGGCTAACTCCAGCTAGTTCACGAACTCCCGTCCTGTAGGAGCTTGCGAAGAATGGAATCTTGATCCCTGCGATTGAGTGGATCTAGAAAAATTAGAGTTTCCAAACATCTACTCTTCCATTCATTTAGCAACCAGATCCATCTTATCTAACCTATTGTAGATCAATTCCATATCAGATGTATGAGAATCTTGGACCTCATTGTCATTTGATCTAGTTTGTTGGGATCGACTGAAGGTTTCCATGGAGGCATGGTTTAAAGAGTTTTCACTCATTTCCTCAAGCAAATCATACGCACTATCTGCATCTTTATTGAGGAAATTGCATCGGCAAGAAGCATCCACATGATTACGGAGTTGATCATTCAACCCATGATAAAAAAGCTGCACAAGTTGCCATTTAGGCACCTCGTGGTGTGGACACTTCCGCAACAACTTCTGGAATCTCTCACAGGCCCCATGAAATGGTTCCCCCTGTTGCTAGGTAGAAGTGGTAATTGTCCGTCACAATGCATTGGTTCGCCCAATTGGGAAGAATTTCTTCAGGAAGGCTGATTTCAAAGCTATCTAGGTAGCAATCAGTCTTCCAATGCATGATACCAATGTGCAGCCTTATCCCTAAGTGAATGGGGGAAAAGCCTCATGAGCATCTGCTCTTCATCCATATTCTGCAATTTGGTGGTTTGAACCAAAGTGATCAGGTCCTCCAAATGTTGGAATGGGTCCTCTGAGCCAAGCTCGTGAAAGTGTTCAATTAGAGTTAATACCTAGGGCTTGATCTCAACAGCACCGGAGGGGATCACAACATCGGGACGATCCTCATAATTTGAAGGATCATAAAAATCCTTCAAGGGTCGAGTGCCCTGATCATTCATTCGTTGGAACCATTGCTGCATTTGCTGCAATTCTTCCAACTGCCTCTGAATCAGCTCCTACTGGTTCGGGATCAGGGGGGGTGGTTGTTGATCAGCCATGAGATCTACTTGGCTAAAACTCAACCTCCACCTTCGGGAATGGTCAATAGGTCCTTCCAAATGAGGGTTCAATGACCTCCTTCCAAGCATACACTAGAAGGAAGTTGGAAGGACAGGGAAGAGAAGGGACCCTATAGCACCAAAAATACAAGCCAGTCCTTAGGTTGGGTAGCCTAAAGATCTATAGACTTTCAGAATCTGTCTTAAGATTATAGATGATTTACTCTACTTATATCCAGGCAATCCAACCAGTTGGAAGGAGGGATTGGGAAGAAGGTTCTTCCTTTGGCTTACGCCTCCGGTTCCTAGTGTACCCCCAACTACGGTCGTTTCACGCTACTCCTCAAGCTGGGCATCAGATTGATTAGTATAAGCAGGCTAATTATGAACAATCTCAATCTGGGCCCCAGAGAGCAAATTAGTCCTTATGGCCAATGTCCAATCAATTTTAGTTAGGCTTGGGATATTGGTGCTTCTGAAATGTTATGGGCCCTTAATGGGTTGTGCCCTTAATGATTTGTTTGAGAATGTGTGTATGTGCACAACCAAAACATTTTCAAGCAAGATTATTGAGGATAAGGTGAATTTTAGGATTCGAATATTGCTTAGTAGCTTTTAGGATTCAAATATTAGGTATATTCAACAAAGTTTTGTGAGGCAAACCAAGTTCTGAAAGCATGAGTTCTAGTGTTTTCCCTTTATAAATCAAGAAAATATGGAGTGCCTGGCTTGACCTAAATATTAAATCCTATGGGGTAGCAACAAAAAGAATCTCTTTTAAATTAGGTGGTGCAGCCCAAACAATTCAATCAATCTGTCCAAATGCACCACCGATTAAGGAAGACAGAAAGGTGATTAACCTAATATGATTTCTACTCCTTTATGTGTTGAATTGGTGTACCGATACCACAGGTCAGAATCCTGGTTGAGTAGATGAAAATCAAGTCAGGTTATGTGCCTCAAATGTGGGTGTGTAAAGTGTGTATATTGATTCATCCAATAGAAAGTATCTTTTTATTTTATTTTTTATAAAATGTGAGGGTGAGATGAGTGGAGGTGGCAAACAAGACAAACAATTCTATCCTAGGGTTTATGCAAACACCTAAGTAGATTGGGTCTTGGTTATGAATGTGGCAAAATGAAACTAGTGGGAGGGGATGTGGGGGACACTTACAAAGTACTCTACCTGCACTTTATTTCAATCTACTGCATGTGGATCTCCATGCTAGGGCACCTGCAAGACAATAGATCAGAGATAAGTGGGGTTAGTAATATGTAAATGCAAAGAAGCACAGAAAATAAGAAAGTAAATTCTGTTGCCTCCCCAGCAACGGCGCCAAAATGATGAAGGCATACTTTGCGAATTAAAATTAGGGTTCGGAGAGCTCATCATCATAGCTCGTAAAATGCATCTATCAAATACAATTTATACCGAAACTCCAAGGGAGTCTCAGGTTGAACACAGGGAGAAGACGTTTGCTTTGCTTGCAAACCACGCTTCATTTTATTTCTTTTTGGTATTTTGAGGTTATGTTATTTTTTTGCATTTTTCAAATAAAAAGACAAGCAAAATAAATTCACAAGAGAGATGGGATCAAATATGATATATTGCACAAATGTCTATTACAATAATCTACGAAAACATAAAAGGGAGGGAGGTGAGAAGGAATCTCTTGAATTGGTTGTTCGGTGAGACAATGGCGACTGGCGGAAGCATGGACGAAGGAGTTGAGGAGCGGGATGACAAAGGTGAGATGCAAGGGGATGCTAGGTAGAGGAATGCTTCACCGAGGCTTTGGAATGGAGTTGAGGAGGTGGAGGTGATCTGCTACCAGAATGGAGGTGGGAGGATGGCTCCAAGGCAACCTATGAAGGTGATGGGATGAGGGACGAATATTTAGTGGGATAAAGGAATGCTACACTAATAGGAGGCCTTTGAAACTTGAGAATAAGCTCTAATGGAGCTTTGGTAGGCTACTAGAGCTTAGTAGTAGGTAGGAGTAGAGTAGGTAGATATGAAGAGGAATGGGGGGTGTAGGGGTGCTTTTATAGTAGAGGGAAGAAGAGATTCATGTAGAAGGTTATAGTGATAGCTACAATCGTCACTAAAGACCCCTGCAGCTGTTGCTAAAGATTATGCCCCCACCTCTCACATCCACTGCTGGCCTTGTGCCTATGAGCAATTAGTGACAGCTGTAAGCATCCCTAAAGGTCTGCCAGGCTATCGTTGAAGGTTGCGCCAACTCACGCACTCGCCCGCTCATGGCTGGATCAGGCATAAACTAATGGTAGCCGTTGGATCAGAGGTGAACGGTTGCGAAGGCGTGGGGATCGCACATTCAAATCATGCGCTCGATGGTGCGTCAGATTGGGTGTCGGTCGGTGCGTGATCAAATGCGTGTAGATCGCATGGGTCTGATTGCGCCATGTTGCCACCCTCTCTGCCTCTTGATGGCCATCCAACAGGTGCAATTCGATTGCGCCTGCACTCGCGAGTTCACCTCCCCCCACCGCGGTTCAAACTCGTGCTCGCAGTTTGCAAGCGCTTGTCTTCACCAATGAGCCAAAGTCGATGTTTGTCGAGTGGAGAGTGGTGTGGTCGCATAGTGTAGAGCGCCCCTCAATCATTGGATTGAGATCCAATGACTGAGATCTCTCCATGCGTGTGTGCTGGGGCGGCTGTGGTTCATGTTGGGAGGTGTGGATGGCACCACGTGGTGCCATCTGGACCGTCCATCTTCTTCTTGTAGAGGGTGCTATAGAGCTCTGATCGGGGTGATTTTCATGTTGATGGACTGCCATCGTCGCTCTGAATTCATCCATACATTCGGATTGTTCATTCGAAGCCCGTAAAGATGTTGCACTACCTCTTCGCCATGTAAAATGGAAGAATTAATGTACATAATATACAACTATCCTAAATGCCATGCAATAGATGTTATGCAGTATTTATAACATGATATGCAATGCTAAGCCTAGGAACTATCATAAATAAGCATTTTATCATGAATTCATGTGTGTTTGTCACTCCTCATCTTCTTCGGCTCCGGCTCGTCAATGCCAGCGCTTCACGATCACCCTGTTTGCTCCTAAGTCCCTCTATACCTTTCTTTCTCCCTCTATTCCCTTTTCCCACACTCACAACAGATGCTCGCCCACTGCACCACCCACATGACCCTCATCTTCCCTGCCTCCGATGATGCTCCAGCATAGCCTCCAGCCCGCTACACTTCACCAAATAGCCTCGTGCCACCTCCACAAGCTCTGCCGCACCACACTCGTCAAAAGCCCTCTTCTAATTTGGGCTTTCATCCACCAAAGCACTCCATCGAACTCCACCTCCTTCGCACACCTTCTCCAACTCCGACAACCCTCCACACGCATGCACTCACCAAATAACCAACACCGACGAACTCACCTTCGCATGACGATCCCCCTGAGCATACTGATTGGGGTGTTTAGCCCTTGTTCTGCATTTCAGGTTGCCACCGGAGCTTCGTTGCCGACACCACCTTCTCCAACTCCGTTCGATGTTTTCAAGCTAAGTTCTTCCTCATTGATGCTCCCAGGTGTTGCGGCCCAGCTCCAGGAAGTTTCCCAAGTCATCAATTGAGGCAACCAAGTGCTCCTTTGACCTCAACTAGAGCCTTCACCTCCTGCAGCTTGCATGTGAAGAAGACTCTATGGGATAGTCCCACATCATAGAGTGAGGAGCTCTTTGCTGCGTACAAAAGCAAAAAGTGCCTATGGCTCGTTGCCTCAGCACGCAGAGGGGGTGAGGTCCCTGCTCACACACGCGCATACGCACACCCTCGCTCATGCTCACACCACGCGGGTCTGGGCTTTGGTCCGATTACCTGGCTACCTGGGTCAAGTCTAGTTTGATTCTGAAGAGAAGACAGGAGAAGAGAAGGAAAGAGAGAGGGGGGGTTTTGCCCTCTGCTACTCTTTACACTTAGTGAATTTGAGAGGCCTTCACCTCTATGCTGCTGTGTTGTGTTGTGCCTCTCCTTGAGGCTTGAAGGAAAAGAGAGGCCTTTGCCTCTATTGCTGGTTCTAGGCTACTATTACATTATTGAGATACTTAATTGACGTGGAAATTTTGGTTGGATTCACTATTCATTTATTTGAGTTACTTGAGCTTAATTGAAAGGGTTAATTGGTGATTCAAATCACTACTATTCATTTATTTGAGTTACTTGAGCTTAATTGAAAGGGTTAATTGGTGATTCAAATCACTATTTTAACCCATCATTTTTGCATATTACTATTTGAAATTATTGATATATCATTCTCAAATCAATTCTGGTTGCAATTGCTTATATCTTTTACTTACAATTATGATCTTAAGATTGACTTGCTTCTTTCTCCCTACATTCAACCTCAGATTTCCATTCAAGTATAAATTTTATTTGTTTTCACGCTTTATTGGCTATACTACAATGTATCATTTTTAAAACCTGATTCAAAGAGGTAAACACAGACCTGTGCTTAGCCGTTAAATATGCATTAAAGGGTTAAGGATTGTGTGCGGGTCATGATGCGGAAAATGAGTGATTTGATAAGATTAGGGTTTTAAGTTGTTGTAACATGCAAGTTGGAAATCAACTTTTAAAATTTATAATACCTAGATAGTGGAGTATATAGGGTCATCCAAGGAGGGAAAATTGTTAATCACAAGAATTGATTCTCTCTCCCGCTTCTCAAATCCACACTTATGTTTTTGTGATTTTGAGTTATATTATTTTTAGGGTTTTTAGAAACAATCGGGTATTTTGATGCGAAGATGAACTAAAGATAAGCATATCACTAAACCTAAGTGACAAGAAGAAATCCTCTTCTTCTAAGCTCATCCTAGGAAGGTGCACCTAGGGTAATTAAAAGAAGTTGTGGTGCACTTAGCCACTATAAGCATGAAAAGCACATTAACATAAAAATAGAAATTTGAAGGTAAATTGAGATCTCGTATTGCTAGAATTTGGAGTACATGTAGAGGAATGATTCTTGCAATAACAATAAACAACTAGCTAATACAAAATATAAAGTAGAAGATAAAGAAGAGAGGGATCCTTTGGTAGAAGTTTTGGATGACTCTTGCTCCAAGAGTGGTTGCCCCACACTTGAAAAGAGTTCTGCTTAGCTTCTTCCTCCTCCTCCAAGCTGTCTCCTCAAGGTGGTCATCAACCACCTTGTTCCTCCTCATGCTTGGCCATCCCCTCTATGTAGATGGCCTCCTCCTTGGTGTGGCACAAAGGGAGGAGAAAGAAAGGAAGAAGGCACCAAGGGGGTGGGTAGGTTGCCCCCTTGATCTTCTTTTGTTCTTCTTCCTTGGCGTGGGATATGTGGAGTAATGGTGCACCTAACTAATTGAAGAGATGGTGATATGGTGGTGGTTAGATAGGATATTTATAGAGTAGGATGGGGATGGTTGGGGTGGAGATTAAGTGTAGGGCTAGGATGGCCTCTAGGTGGGTGGTAAGGATCCAAGGGGGGGGATGTGTTGATGGTGGTTATGGCCATGGAGGCACCCCATGGTCGACGTCCATGGTGGAGGGATGCTTCCATTTTGGTGCCAAAAGTAGGGTTTCTAGAAGGGTAGGTTTTGGAGGGAAATTTAGATGGTGGAGATTTGAAGGGTATGTGTATGGTTAAGATGGAGGGGTTTTTGGAGGGAAATTGTGGGGTGGCTATAGGTGATTTTTGGTGCCAACACTTGGTTGATTTTGGTGGTGGTTGAGGGGTGGAAGGGTGCCTTGTCTTGGCGCCAAAAGAGAAAGGTGATGGTGGTAGCTTAGGTGGACTATAGGTAGGCTTAGTTGGTGGAACTAGTTAGGTGGATTTTAAGGTTAGGTTGTGATCCCATGTAGGTGGACTAGCTAAGCTAAGCTAGCTAAGCTAGCTTAACTAGTAGATAAGTAGTGGATAGAGGAGGTAGAGCTAGGGTTTGAGAGGAGAGAAGCTGGAGGTAGCTAGAAGGAGCTGCACTGGTGCTATTGTCTGTTGAAGGGAGATGAAGTGGAGCTCAGTAGATAGCTTCGCTAGTTTGTTCTTTGGTAGTAGCTAAGCCAAACTAATTTGAGCTGGATTCCTCCAATCTGAGCTGAGGTGAGCTGGGTCAGGTCTTCCTGAAGAATACCTAGCTAGCTGGAGTAGCTTGCTTAGGTCAAGTAGCTTAGCTCAACCAAGCAGAGATGAGTTGGGTCTCTGGGAGTTGGAGTTGAGTTTGCCTGAGTTGTTGAGGTCATCTTTAGCTGACTAGGTCTAGCTAGTTGATAGCAGTAGCTAGTCTTAGTCAGGTTGAGCATCTAGTGAACTATTTTAAGCTAGAGGAGCTAAAATGGAGCTGGGATCAACTGGCTTGAGCTAGTTTGAGCTACCATCTAGCTGAGGTGAGCTGAATGGAGCTGAGGTGAACTACATAGAGCTACTATTCAGCTGAGATGAGCTAAATGGTGATAGGGATGAGTTGATTCAGCTAGAATGAGTTGAGATCTAGCTGGGATGAGCTGGATCTAGCTGGGATTCAGCTGATAGGAGCTTCTTCTTCATCTTCTGCCTTCTTGAGTGACAAGGTATGTGGGATCTGACCTTATATCTATTCCTGACACTCAAGTAAATGTATCAAAAAGATAATAAAATGCAATGCATGCCTATCCTAAGTAAATGCCTAAATGCAACCCGAAAACTCATTTGCGGAGTTAAAACCCTAAGTGCTACATTTGTTTTAGGGCATAGGAATAATGATAAACTAACATTTTTCACACCCCCATGCTTATCTTTTGCTAGTCTCTTAGCAAAACTTTTTTCACAAAATGGATTTTTAGGAAATATTAATTTTTTTACTTTTGAGGAGAAGATCATGAGACTTTGGTTGATTGATAACATGAAGAGAATCGGATTTGTTACAGATAAAACATCGAGATTCATCTTTGGATCCAAATATTAGATGAATCGGGATCAATGTATCCTTTAAAAATTCACAAGTTAACTCCTTGTTAAATGAAATGACCCAAAATCATTTTGCAGTTAGGATTTCCTTGGCTCTTGAATCTAACTCGCAACTTGCATAATCTTTTAAAACCTTGTGTCGGTGCTTTGTAAATGTCAACATTTATTAGGATATTTATAAGGTCATGTTTTTTTTTTTGAAACTTTTTTTTTGTCTCCCCCATGCTTACTCCTAGATTAATCCTAGAATAGATGTGTCGGGATCATCATTCTCGTTACCAATCCTCAAGGGGGCTCTGGTGCCAACACTTAGAGATAGTATTATCCAGGACACCAACTAGGAGCTCACAACCCCAAAACTCAATGTGGTGTAAAGGGGCGTTCTAAGCAAACTCAAGCTCTTGCTCTAATGCTTTGGGTAGAGTACCGTCCAAGACACTTGAGCTACAAAATTCACCTTATTGCTCCATCTAAAGATATGAAATATAGATATAGAACAATGTCGAGGCGGTAATATGTTGACATTGTGTCCTCAAAGGGGGCTTTTTCCTCCTCGGCGGTGGGGACTCAAATCAATCATCTGCTTTAGATTTCACTTAAGACTAAACAAGGGGCTTTTCTAGTTTTTCTAATTTTTTTCTAGGTGTTGGCTATGTGTGAATTTTGACACAATATTTTTGCAAGTGATGTAGGTTTTTGGGTCAGAAACTAGGCCAAGTAATTTCCAGATCAAAAAAAGAGATCAAGTCACCTGAATCATCAAAAGTTCAAGTGGAATTTAAAGAAAGATACTTGATCTATTCTAAAAATAGACCCAGAAATCCTAAAAATTTGATCCACATTCTAGTCCCTAGTTTATTAATGATTAAATCTCATTGTACCAAAAAATGATTCTTTCAACTTTAGTCCCAAATTTCAAAAATTTTCCTCAAAGAGATTTACAATTTTTCTAGAATGAGATGCATGTGAAAGAAAAATTGCATATATTTAGGTTTTGAAAATCTTGAATCGATCATCAAAATTTAAAAACACCCCCGCATGGTTATGATATGCAATGTCCTCATTCATTAGGAGGGAAAAGATATCACCTTGGTGGAAAGCAGCCAGGTTCAGGATGAGCAAAACCTAGGAAAAGAAAGATAAATGGAAAGTAGTAAAAAAGGATGGGTTAGCTCCCATCCAGTGCTATCTTTTACGCCTATTCAGCCAGGTGTGAAGTGATGCACAGAAGGTGGATAGTTATGTAAATAATTTGACTCTTGAATGCCCTCAAGAAATATGTCTTCCTCAGGATCCCCTAAAAGTTGATTGGTAAAGATATAAGGATCAAAATGAAATGGAAAAATGGAAGAATGACCCGAGTATGGCCATGGTTTGAGTTCATGATGAAATCCAAACTCGGGTGGGTCGAGTGGTAGGTCTAATGGAAAGAGAGTGGGGGAGAAGTCAATGTGATGAAGGGTGGGTGGAGTTGTGTGGATGTTTTTGGTGATAAATCAGGAAGATTAGAAGAGAAAAAGTCAAACCCTAGTTGATCTAAAATGTCTTGGACCCCATTATCATAATCAAAGTCTAAATCAATGATGGTCAACATAGATTTCTCAATTACTGCTTCCATTTTATTATCAGCATCCTCAAAAAATTCATGATCAATGGACCTCCAAGAAGCTTGGAAAGTATCTAATAAGATAGTCTGGTTACCGTAACTTATATCCATTTTTTCAGAATGACAATTGATATTAGCTTTTGCTATAATTAGAAAAGGTCTTCCAGGGATGACAGGGGCATTTGTGAGAGCCTCAGGTACCTTTATGTCAAGGACTAGACAGCCAACTAGAAATAGACAATTCCGGACCTTGACAATAATATCCTCGACAACTCCCCACGGTTGAATGGTAGATCGGCTTGTCAATTGAAATTTAGTGTTAATAGGTTTTAATTCACTGAATTGAAATTCCTTGAATAAAACTGGGGGAATGAGATTAATAAAGGGACCTAAGTTGAGAGGGGCATGATAAAAGGTGTTGTCATTTATGACAACTGAAATGAGTGGTGTGCCCGGGTCCTTTTTTCTGAGAAGCAACTTGCTTTGTACAACTGTGCTCACTGTCTTAGAAAGGACCACCCTTCCTAGGTTTTGGGCCTGCTGCTTTAGACTATGCATTTCTTTCAAAAATTGAGCATAGGCATGGATGGCATCTGGGATTGGGATGTTATTCTTGACTTTCCTAAATAAGTCCAAAAGATCTTGATGAGAGGGCTGTGATTTCTTTTTCTTAGAAGGATTGGATTGTAGTGCTTGAGGGTAAAAAATTGGATTTAAATCTTGTGTTTTTGGTGTGTCTTTGCCTTCTTCCTAATTGGGGTTAGGAGAGTCAATTTGCATAGGTTGAGAGTGGGTTTCATCAATTTGATGTGAAGGCCCTGAATCAGTGGTGGCTTTCCCCGCCTTAATGTAATTGCATGTGCAGTTTGGTTATCGCTGGGAGGAGGTAGGGGCCTATTGTTGATAGAAATCGGGTTTTTGCTGAGGTATTAGGTTAATGGGAGACTGATTAGTGTGGTTTTGATTTTGATTGCCACCCAGATATTGGTTCCTTTGATTGATAGGGTTGGGTATGGGCTGGGATGGTAAATGTCCTACAAATCTCTGGGTTAGAGTAACTACAACTTGACTATGAAGATTGTTAATAACATAGGTTACTTCTATCATTTTTCTTTGTATTCCCTGTAGGGTTTTTGATGTGCATACATCTAAATAGCCAAAAAAATCTATTAATGCATGTTCTTAGTGTCATATTACCATTAGGCATTGTAAATATTGCATAACAGGCATAATCATCCATTTAGGACAAATTGTATAAATTATATAGTAATTATCTCCTTTTATTGTTAGGGATAGGGTGATTTTTAATCGGGGCTTTTGATGGAAGATCTAACCATACGAATCTAATTAGGGCGATAACGGGAGTTCAACGACTCCAAGATCTCCCTGATCGGACATCCGTAGCACCAGGTATAGTCCGAGGAAGCCTAGAGATCAAGGGAAAGGATGGTGCCAAACCACACTTCAGACGACAAATCTGATCACACGAATTGGTTCGGATCGATGATTGCAGCCTAACAGTGTGAAAATCGACTCATTTTGACATCCGTGGCACTTTCTACATGTCACAGAAGATGGACGACCATGATGGCACCATGTGGTGCCATCACAGCCGCCCAAATCGGTCGCAACATCGCTTCCCATCTTCTGAAGGCGTGGTGAGGTGAGATCTAGGTCGTTGGATCTTGATCCAATGGCCATGAGCATGCACACTTAAAACGTAAGCGCGAGAAAGAAGAGCCGCTAATGCAGCGGTGGAGCAATGTTGCACAAGCGCGGGGCACGCGTTCGACTCACAATCTATGGTGTGCGCATAATTAATTTCGACCGTGCAATCTACTGTGGCCAGCCCAGATCGCCCAATCGGGCGCACGCACGATCAAACGCATAGCGTGCATGCCCGATTACACGCGCGGGCATGCAGTTAATTGCAGATGAAGGTGCGGCCAAGGACAACTTTAAGTCATCCGATCTTGAGATCAGAAGGCTAAGATTTCGAGGACGTGGGAGAGCGTTAAGCATGTGGCAGGCGAGGCGGCAGGCGTGCGTGCGAAGCTGCGGCAACGTGGGGTCTTTAGTGACGCTTAAATCCATCACTAAAGACTCCCTCATTTAATGTTTTAACTATGTAATGGCCAAATTGCCCACTATCCTTGCAACTATAAAAGGAGTCCCCTATCCTACAAAATCCTCATCCCTTCCTTCACCTCTCTCCCTCTCCAAAGCTCAAAAAAAACCTGTCTCACACCTAGGATGCTATTCTAGAGCCAAATCTAATTTTCTCACCCCTATTCCGAAAGTGGATCCCGCAACGATGACAACGTGCTGCCTCGTTCCCACTTCTTCCTGCTTCATCCTCCTTCTCGCTCCGTTCTCCGTCTTCCAAGCATCGCTTCGCCCGGCTCATCCTCTAAGCATTCGTTGAGGAGGATAATATCTCTCTCCCTTCTTTTTAATTGCTTTCTAGAATAGAATTTCCCGCTTTCTAGTTGTAATCATTTCCTGCTTTCTAGTTGTAAAAACATTTTTATTATATCAAGTGACTGTTCTCTCTCTCTCTCTCTTTCTCTCTCGCTTATTGTTTATATCAATTCCACTATAATTATCTAATTTTCAAACAAAACACAAAAAAAAATATAATCCCAGATTTAAGATCGGCGTACCCTCCCTGTGTTTGACCTGGAATTCTTAGAGTTTCGGTATAAATTTATCTGTTGATGGATTTCTTCACAATTCGAGCTACAACGAAGGGTTTTTCAAATCCAACTTCGATCTCAACATTTTGGCACTATTGTCGGGGAGGCAACGATTTTCGATTTTCTTTCCAAATTTTGTGCACTTTATTATCTTCTTGCTTTATTTCTCATCTATTGTTTTGCAGGTACCTTAACAGGGTTTTTTCAAGCATTAGATCGTAGTAAAGTGGAGTTGAAGACAACTGTAAGTGCTCTCCATTCTTCCCCCTCCATAGATTTCATCTCACAACATTAATTCAAACTCCAATTAACCTAGGTGTTTGCATAAATCCTAGGGTTAGTTTGGTTTCTTGGATTTCCACTCACATTCATCTTACCCTCATATAAAAAAAAATAACAAAAGGATATTTCTTGTGGGGTAAATCAACATACACACTACATACACCCATATTAAAGGCACATAACCTAATTGATTTTTTTATCTACTCAACCGAGTTCTGATCTGTGGAACCGATACACGCAAATCAACATATAATAAAGTAGAAATCAATCTAGGTCAATCATTTTGTGTGCCTAACTCAGTGGTGCAATATTGGCCAATTGTTTGAGTTGTTTGGGCCGCACCACTTAACCTAAAATCAACTCACCAAGTAGCTTCCCCTTAGGGTTTTCAATTTAGGTTAATACCAGGCACTCCACTTTACTTTTTTTTTTCAAAAGGAAAGAGATCTTCACCCGTGTTTGAAAACATGGTTTGCCTCAAAACTTGATTGAATTAACCTAATTTCAAACCCTAAAATCTACTTAAGCAAGATTTGAACCTTAAAATCTACTCATCAAAAATAATCTTGCTTGAAAACCCTAGTTGTGCATGTAGTTACACATACTCAATTGATCATTAAGGGCACAACCCATCTTAAGGGCCCACCACATTCCATAAGCACTACAATCCCAGGCCTAAATAAAATCAAGTAGATGTTGGCCTTAAGGACTAATTCACTCTTCGGGGCCCAGTCTGAGATTGTTTGCAATTAACCTGCTTATACTAATCAATTTGTTGTCTAGGTAGGTGGTTGATGGTCACGACGTGGCTTCGAGAGATAACTGGGTTTTATTGTTATGTCGTTGTAATATAGCCAGTTGTTGCCATCATTTCAAATATAATTTTTTTACTCGGAAAATAAAAGAGTTCCCGAGGTCGAACTCAGGGAGCAAGTTGTATTCTAGAGATATACATGTTTCTTTTACAAAAAGAAAGAGAGAGGGAAAGAATTTGTTGTCTTCTTTTCTCTTTGTTCTGCAGAGGTGATGCTCTTCTTTCTTTCTTTCTTTAGATCTCCTTCTTCTTCTTTGTTCTGCAGAGGTGATGCTCTTCTTTCTTCTGCAATGGTGATGCTCTTCTTCTTCTTCTTTGTTTTTCTTCTTTCAGTTCTTCCCTTGTTCTTTTGTGTTCTCCTCTGCCTCGCCTTCTTCTGTTGTTCTCCAGATCTTCTTCCGTCTTTCTTCTTTTCCCTTCAGGACGTCGTCTAATTTCCAAATCAGACGACTTAAACTGCCTGTTGCTACAGTCAGCTTCCTTCTTCTTCCGCGGTTCTTCTTCTTCACCTGTGCCTGCACACTTCAGAGCTTACATCAGAGAACAAAACCTACTCTACCCTCTCCCCCCGCGTCTCTCTCTCTCTGAAACCACTCTTGGGAAAGCTCTCCTAGAGCTGCCGGGTAATCGGGTTCGGGTCACGCCCGGGTCCAGGCCCACCGGCGTGCGTGGTGGGCGAGGAGTGCAGGTCAGTCTTAAGTCGGGTCGGGTCGGGTCAGGTCCGCGGGGCGTGAGCGCGGACGAGACCGGGTAACCGGGCGGGTGAAGGGGACCTCACCCCGTGTGCTGAGGCAGTAAGCCTCCAGCACTTTTGCATCTTATATCGCTGCGCCTCTTCAGGCTTTTCCGAGGTGGGACTAAATGTCCCACCTCAATTGCGCGCCCGCAGCGGGGAAAGCGGCGGGAGATCGCGGCGTCACGCGAAGCCTTCTGCCTTAGCTGCGAGCCTGGTGTTTTGTCGAAACGCCTCGCAAGGCCTGGGAGTTGAATCTGGGCGTGGCGCTGAGCGTGGCGCGCCTGTAGCTGCAGGCGGAAGCAGCTCCTTCTGCACGGCAATGGCGGCGGAGGTCGGGTGGCCTGTTCACAAGAAAACGGCCTCTCGGCCTAATCAGAAAGTGCCGGGAGCTTCGCCAGGGTGCGGAGAAGCTCGTGTGGGTGGTGGCGAGGCGTGGGGTGGCGTGCAAGGGCTACCCTAGGTCGGACTGTGGGTCGGAGGATGGGTTTGTTGGGGGGAGCGTTACGGAGGTGTGGAGTGGCAGTGAAGGGGTGGGGGGTGCTCAGTGTGATGGGGCGGAGGTTCGGTGAAGGTCGGCGAGGTGTGTGAGGCTGTGGAGCGATGGGAGCATCTCGCCGGAGGGTGGCCGGAGACGAAGGGGGTGACGATGGTCAGGGTCTGTCGAGAGCTTAATTGAGTAAATTGAAAGCGGGGGAAGAAAGAGGAGAAGAAGGGGAGTAGTTCTAGCTTACTTGCAGGGACGAAGGGGGAGGAACAGGGCGACAGTCGTATCGACTGTCGCCGGAGAAGACGATGCTCAGGGAAAGGGGCGGCGGCAAGCAGAGAGCCGGAGAGGCGCCAGCTGGGTGCGGCGTGGCGCGGGAAGAGCAGGGGAGGAAGTCTCTGCTGCTGGTATTGCGGCAGGGCGAAGAGGTGGAGGGGGAGGAACCGCCGGAGCTGGTGAGCGTCTGCCGGAGAGAGAAGAGAGGAAAGTTGGGGATTTTCTCCGTCAGATCCAAGCTGCCCCAGTCGGTGGAGCAACGGGGGGTATTTATAGGGATCAAACAGGGAGGAAGGCGGAGGGAGACGACGTGTCTCCCTCGCCGGAGGATGGCCGGAAACAAAAACCCATACCGTCCGTGCGTTCGCACGGCCGGTATGGTGGGTTACAACGACCAAGGGGGTGTCCCTGCGACGGCTGACGACGCAGGGCACCCCCGGTTTACTTGCCAGGTCCTCCCCCTCACCCTGCACGGCGCCATGCTCCGCGCAAGGTCGCCGGAGCATGGTGCTGGTAGGTTTTGCAGGGGGGACCTGATTGCAAAGAACGAAGGAGAGTTAGGGGCCAAAATGCGAGGGTTCAAAAGTTGAGGGCCAAAAAGTAAATATATGAGGACCAAAGTGTAAAGTTGGTCAAGGAGGTCTCTTCTTAGGCTCAAGTTTTTATACATGACTGATTAGGACCTAAGGAATCTGATGGTGAATTTTACTTCTATATTAAACCTTGTTTGACCGGTCAATTTATGCGAAAACCCAATTTAAGTTATTAATTGGGCATGGTTCTCAATGTAGGTCAAAATGGGTTCTGAAGGCCAAATTGAAGGTTCTAAACCCTAGAGATTATTTTTCTATGAATTTTAGAGGGTTTATTCTATTTTTACTTTGCCTCGAACCTCGTGAATTGAAGTGGGTTGTTTTAGGGTTACAGATTATCATTTAGTTTCTTGGAATTGCTGTAGCCCTTGCTAGATCATTTCATCCCACTTTTATTCTTATTAAGTTGCTTTGACCTGTGTTTGGGCCCTGAATTACCCTGTATGCAGATTATACTGGTAAAATTGCATTTTTACCCCTTATGACTTGTTTTCTCCTTAAACTCAGAATTCTCTGAGTTAAGCCTTTCCTTGAGTTATGTAGGAGCTTTTATCCTTTGTATTGGGTCAAAATGAGCTAGTTATGGCTCATGATGAGGTTCTCATCATACCCCCATGCCTAGCTTTTGCTAGTCCCTTAGCAAAAACTTAAGGTTTCAACCCCTTGTTCTAGACCATGAAGTTTTTAATAGTTTTAGATAAGTGACTTTTTTATTTGAGCATAGATTAGGTTAGAATGCTGACCATAGGCCTAAAAGGTACTCTAGTACCAATCAAGATCCAAATCTGTCTAGCCTTAGCCTCAGTCTTTTAGCAAAGGTTTTTAAGGCCCACAAGAACTAACCTAAGGTTTATTGGACTTCGTGGTTAAAGCACCCGTGCTTGAAATGATTTTAGCCCTGGCTCAGTTCGCAGTGTGTTTTGTGAGAGAGAGATAGAAAGTTTTTCTGTTTGGAGAGTTTTCTCTCTCTTTTTCTTTTTAGTTCTAGCCTAGGATTGGCTTTTCAACACGGTCTGTATCAGATTCCTTGCTCCCATCATCAATCCTCAAGGGTTCCTGGCGATCGATGCTTCGAGATAGCACCGCCCATGGCAACCCCCGGAACCCTGGCTATTGAGATTTCGAGATAATCCCATCCATGGTGTTCCGTGGCCGAATCCAGACCCTGGCAATTGACACTTCGAGATAATGCCATCCATGGAATCTGAACCAGCAGGGTGCTTACATGCCCCCAGTAGGATATGTAAATATCCTAGGAGACAAGCACCGAGGAGATGATATTTTGCTATGCATCTTCGAGGGGATTTCCCGCCTCTCCGCGCTGGGAACTCGTCCAAATCAACTTGTGTTGATCGGCCGCTCCTATTCTAGGTGTTCTTTTCAGAATTTTGCGACGCTTCTGCGTGATTCTGATTTTTACGCTTACTGAACCAGGCTGTGTGTGAGATTAGGGTGCTTAGGTTACTAAGTCCCGTAAACCAAAAATTAGTTAACAAGGCCGAATACTCCCTAAGCCTTAGACCTAATACTTTAGCTTTTCATTTTCCTCAACCTCTTGAGGAGTGTCCAGATCTTAATGGGTACTAAGAGTCTATTCAAGAATGCCTAAGGTTTGCATTCTTTACTAATCTCTTTGTGCACTTTTCTTGAATGAGGTCTAGAACTTAGGTTAATTCCTTAGTTCCTTACTAATGACTATCACTTTTTCTCATAATTTTGTGCTCCTTTTTCATTTTGTTTCTTTTCTCCTTCACAAAATTTCCTTCTCCTCTTTTCCTCTTATTCTTTTTCGAAAATTTTTTTTAATTTTTATGGTGTTTTTGGCATATGTGAATTTTTTTGTTTGAAACCTTTTCTTACAAGTTTTGCACTTTCATACCCCCCCCATGCCTAAGATTTGCAATGTCCTCATTGTAACCTAGGGGGTCTTAGTTCATTCCTTAAGACAGAAATTTGGATGAGTGGATGGGTCAGGTTGAATTTTTTGCGGACGATTTCAAATCCCAGATGCAGGCATCTGAGTTGGGGTCGGCTGTCTACAAGGGTGAACTTCGAGTGCTAAAAGGTGTCAGAACAAGTTTCAGGTTTTCAAAGAGAATGACGGGCTGCCTCCCGTTAAGCGCTGAGTTTTACGCCATCGGCTGGGCGCAATAAGCTCAAGGGGAAAGGAGGATATAAGATGCCTCAGCCAAATCAGTAGAAGTTACATCGATGAACAGCTTGAGTCTCTGACCGTTCACGATGAAAGGTTCTGAATCGTGGCTGAGTGGACTGATTTCGACTGCTCCATTTCCAAAAACCTGTCGGACCAAATATGGTCCGACCCACTTAGATCTCAGTTTTCCTGGGAAGAGTTTGAGTCGGGTATCAAAGAGTAGGACCTTTTGACCAGGATGAAAGATCTTTCTCGAGATGTGTTTGTCGTGGAAGGCTTTAACCCGCTCCTTGTAGATTTGCGAGTTCTCGTACGCGTCTATGCGTAACTCATCGATCTCGCTGATTTGGAGTTTTCTGTGGGTCCTCGCCTTGGAAAGATCTAGATTATAGTTCCGTACTGCCCAATAGGCTTTATGCTCCAGTTCGACGGGAAGGTGGCATGCCTTTCCGTACACCAGTCTAAAGGGAGACATGCCCAATTGGGTCTTGTGGGCGGTCCTATAGGCCCACAATGCTTCCGGAAGTCGGGACGACCAGTCCTTCCTGTCAGGTCGAACAGTGACTTGCAGGATTTTCTTGATCTCCCGATTAGACAGCTCAGCTAGACCATTAGTTTGGGGGTGGTAAGGAGTAGAGATTCGGTGAGACACCCCGTATTTGGTCATCAGTGACCTAAACTGAGCATTTGTGAAATGGGTCCCTCCATCAGAGATTATTGCACGAGGAATCCCGAACCTTGAGAAAATGTGTTGATGAATGAATTTGAGAACGATTTTGTGATCACAGGTTCGGGTTGGTATGGCTTCGATCCATTTGGACACGTAGTCCACAGCCAACAGAATGTATTCGAAACCATCCGAAACGGGAAAGGGGCCCATAAAATCAATCCCCCAAACATCAAAGATTTCGCATACTAGAATCGGTTGCATAGGCATCATGTCGCGATGGCTCATGTTGCCCAAAGTCTGGCAACGACTGCATGCCTTGCAGTGATTGTATGCGTCTTTGAACAGTGTGGGCCAGTAAAAGCCGCACTGGAGGACTTTTGATGCGGTTTTATGCCCGGCAAAATGGCCACCGCATGCCTGGTCATGGCAGAAAGAGAGGATATTGTTGAATTCCCCTTCCGGGACACATCTTCGGATGATCTGATCGGCACCTATGCGGAAGAGGTACGGGTCTTCCCAAATGTAATACTTGGCATCGGAGCGTAATTTGTCTTTCTTGGCCTTCGGCCAATCGGACGGGGTCTGATGAGATGCCAAGTAATTTACTATATTAGCAAACCATGGAAGGCTAGTACCAATAGTCAGCAGGTGCTCATCGGGGAAATGCTCAGTGATGGGTCCGGAAGGGTCAATTATTTCAGAAGGAAGACGGGACAAGTGATCAGCTACCACGTTTTGCTTTCCCGCTTTGTCGCGAATTTCAAGGTCAAATTCTTGCAACAGCAAGATCCATCGGATTAATCGAGGTTTCGCGTCCTTCTTCGCAAGGAGATGCCTCACAGCTGTGTGATCCGAGTATATGATGACATGGGAACCCAGAAGGTACGATCTGAACTTTTCTAGGGAAAATACTACAGCTAGCAGCTCTTTCTCAGTAACCGTATAGTTACGCTGAGCCTCATCGAGTGTTTTGCTGGCGTAGTAAATGACCACAGGTTTCTTGTCATTTTTCTGTCCCAAAACCGCTCCTACAGCGAAGTCGGATGCATCACACATGATCTCAAAGGGTTGAGACCAGTCAGGGGATTGTAGGATCGGGGCTTGGGTGACTCGGTCACGCAGGATTTCAAATGCTTGAGTGCATTCCTTAGAGATTTCGAAGGGAACATCCTTGGAGAGAAGAGTGGTCAGGGGGCGTGCGATTTTTGAAAAATCAGGGATAAATCGTCGATAAAAACCGACATGCCCTAAAAAGGATCGGATGTCCCTGATGGAGCTAGGCATAGGAAGGTGAGAGATCAGATTAACCTTAGCTCGATCCACTTGGATACCTTTCTCCGAAATTGAGTGTCCCAGGACAATTCCCTCAGGCACCATGAAATGGCTCTTTTCCCAGGAAAGAACCAAATTCACATCGATGCACCGCCTGAGTATCTGGACCAAGTGTTGGAGGCAATCGTCGAATGATGCTCCGAAAACTGAAAAGTCATCCATGAAGACTTCCAGATAATCACCTACCATATCTGAGAATATGGCAAGCATGCATCGCTGAAAAGTAGCGGGTGCATTGCAAAGACCGAAAGGCATCCTTCGGAAAGCGTATGTTCCGAAGGGGCAGGTGAACGTGGTCTTTTCTTGGTCCTCAGGATGGATTGCCACCTGGTTATAACCGGAGTACCCGTCAAGAAAGCAGAAGAACCTATTTCCCGCTAGTTTTTCGAGAATTTGATCAATGAAGGGTAGTGGGAAATGATCCTTCTTCGTGGAGGAATTGAGTCGACGGTAATCTATACAGACTCTCCACGAGTTGGCTAATCGGGTAGGAATGATTTCTCCGGTCTCAGTCGTTATAGTGGTGAGTCCTGCCTTCTTGGGCACGACCTGAATTGGGCTCACCCAACGACTATCGGAGATCGGGTAGATGATCCCGGCATCTAACCACTTGATGATCTCCTTTTTCACGACCTCCTGCAGATTGGGGTTTAAGCGTCTCTGCATTTCACGAGAAGGTCGTGTGCCCTCTTCTGAATAGATATGATGAGTACAATAAGAGGGACTTATTCCAGTCAAATCATTGAGAGTCCATCTGATGGCTCTGCGATGTTGCTGGAGGACAACAATCAGACGGGATTCCTGTTCAGGACTGAGGTTGGAATTGATAAATACAGGAAGGGTCTGATTAGAACCCAAAAAGACGTATTTTAAGTGAGCAGGAAGGGGTTTCAGTTCGAGGATGGGGTTTTCAGCAGCAGCGGGTGGTTCAGTATAGATGTGAGGTTCAAGGGTGGGAGTTACTGGGTTGTTCACATCTGGATTTGACTCCTCTGTTTGCGGGTCAAGATCCTTCTGTGGTTGATGAGGCATACTTGAGTCATTCTGGAGGTGTGATTCATCAACCAAAGTCTTGATGTCACAAATTTGCTCGATGACGCCGCAATTAATTCCTTGTTGGGCCTTAAATATATCAATTTTCAGTGTTTGATCTCCAAACTTAAGCTCTATTTGGCCCTCCTCACAGCTGATGTTGGCTCTAGCAGTAGCCAAGAAAGGTCTCCCTAGAATGATTGGTGTATCCCTAGGGTTCTCAGGTGCATCCATATCTAAGACTATAAAGTCCACTGGAAAATAGAAATCCCGCACTCTCACGATAACATCCTCGAGAATCCCTTTTGGTGACTTTATAGATCGATCTGCTAATTGTAATGTCACCTCGGTTGGTTTTAGCTCAGATTCTTCTAGATGTTCGAGTAAGGATGTGGGTATCAGGTTTATGGATGCACCCAAGTCTAACAAAGCTCTATCAAATTGGGTACCACCTATCTTACAGGAAATCAGGGGAGTTCCAGGATCTTTTGCCTTGGGTGGGAGTCTACTGAGGATTACAGAGCTGGCTTGTTCTGACAGAACAATTGGGCTCCCTCCCTTGGTTCGCGGCTTACGCTGGGGTGTACATATATTCTTTAAAAATCGTGCGTAAGCTGGTACGTGGCGGATTGCATCCATCAAGGGGATGTTTATGTGGACCTGCTCAAAGAGCTTGACCAGGTCCTCCTCAGGGGCCACGGGTTTTGTGGTCTTCTTTCCCTTGGTCAGGGCCTCGGGAAACGGGATCTTGGTTGGTTCTTCTAGGATAGGTCCAGGTTGTGGATCTGGAACAGCGGTACCTTGGATAACTATCCTAGGGTCATGGTTATCAGGCTTGGAGTGGTTTGGATAATGTGGGTCTTGAGTTGTTTTACCACTACGTGTTGTTACAGAATTTAATCCGGCCTGATTTTGGTTTGGGTTTGGTAGGAGGGGTGGCTGCTGCTGAAATCCCGCATAAGAAGTTGAGGCTTCCATCTCGTCTGGAGATGGAGCAGTAGGGGCCTGATAAATCCATTGAGCGTGGCCTAAATTTGGATTCATAACGCGCTTCTGGGTTGGCACGTTATTTGGGTTAGGAAGAGGTTGGGAAGGGAGTGTGCCTGGCTGGCGAGAATTTGCCAACTGGGCCAGTTGAGTTTTAACTTCAGTAAGCTCGTCCTTGTGCTGTTTTTGAATAGCCGCATTCGTTTTTTGAATGTCAGCCAGAGTCTGAAGGATTAGGGACATTTGATCCTGATTTGGCCCTGATGGATAAGTAGGGTTGGGCCGAGGCTGAGGCGGCTGGTAATGACGAGGGGGCTGTGGGCGGGACTGAAAAGGTGGTCTTTGAGTTTGGGAATTTCCTGCCCACTGAAAATTGGGATGGTTTCGCCATCCAGGGTTGTAAGTGTTGGAGAATGGGTCGTTCTGGATGGCGTTGAGGTCCTCGCAGGTCTGAGGAACCTCCTGAGAGTCAGGGAAAGGGGGAATGGAGTTCCCTCGGCTGGTGTAGAAAGGATCGGATGATCTTCCAGTCCAAGAATCAGATGGGGGTGGATATGGATCCATCCCAGGGGAAGATCGATGGAGGATGTTTTGCACAGTCTCCTGTGTGGAAGGAGGTTGTGCAAAGGAGTTACGCGCGGAGGTGGCTCGCTGCAAGTGCTGAGTCAGCTCATCCACCTTCTTTTCAATGATTGAGACCTTGTCCAATCGACTGGCCATTAATTCCAGGTCGACTGATGCGGACAGGCCCTGCGTCTCATGTGCTCCCTTAAGATTCGTCGCTGCGCGGGTATTCGTCCTGTCGAATAATCCCATGGAGTCATTGTTGATGGAGTTCTCGCACATGTTTTCGAGAATCTCCCATACGGTGTCTTCATGTTGACCCATGATGTTTCCTCCGCAAGTTGCATTGACGAAAAGGCGGATGTCCTCACGGAGTCCCTGGTAAAAAGATTGGACTTGTTCCCATTTAGGAACTCCGTGATGGGGGCACTTTCTCATGAGATCCTGAAAACGATCCCATGCCTCATGGAGAGGTTCTCCTGATTGTTGAGTGAAGTGTGTAATCTGATGGCGCAAGGCGTTGGTCCGACCAACGGGAAAAAACTTTTTCAAAAATTCGGATTGAAGTTCTTCCCAAGTGTTGATCGGCCGGGTCTGAGTTTGATACCAATGGGCGGCCTTGTCCATAAGAGAAAAGGAGAACATCTTCATGAGAAGAATATCCCGATTTTGCACATCTGATCCAAAAGTGTGGGCCAGATGCTTTAGCTGTTTGATGTGCTGGAAGGGATCTTCAGAATTAAGCCCATGGAATTTAGGTATAGCATGAATCATGTTGGGCTTCAATTCGAAATCAGGTCCTCCAGTCGGGATTCTGACTCGAGGCTCAATGGCCACCGCAGCAGGATTGTAGTGGTCCCGCATCATAGGACGCTGTGGTGGGTGAACGAAGTTTTGGAAGAGGTCATTGAGTCGCTGGAGCTGGTGTTCCAGATTATTTTCTTCCTCAACTGGCTGAGCCATGATGGGGGAAGAAGAAGAACTTGGTTCTGAATCAGAAGAGAGAATAATGTGAGGGTGTTGCTGCACAAACACAGGCGTCAAGGCTTGGCCTTGACGAGAGCGAATTTCTAAAGGAGGTCTTAAGGGTGGTCTTAGGGACCTCCTTCCGTACATGCACTGTTGGAAGAGGTAAGTTTAGAAGGTGCTGGACCCAATCAAGACACCCAAAAATGTGTTGGGTGACTATAGAGGTGCGGGGCAGATGGACCCCTTGATCAGAAAGATCGTCCACCTGAGAATTACCTGGGCAGCCAGAGAGGGAGAGTCCCGCGAAGACCCCTACACGGTAGAGCGTCCCCACGGGTTACAGGGTTTCCCCCACCCGACCTCTCTTGTCACTGCGGTTCCAGGTAGACCAGAATGGGGATCTTGACCTCTTAAGTCTACCAATTTTAAGATCAGGGTGCTTAAGGTTTCACTTGAACTTTAGTCTTTTTAAGTGCAAAGAGTGACCTAATTTAAGGTTGGTTGACCCAAAGGGGTCAACTTTACCTCTTGTTTTCTTTGAGAGCTTTCAGGTCTTGTCTTTTAGGGTTCAAGTGTTTAGAGAGAGCCAATTGTTTAGGATTTTTCTTGTTAATTATTTTCAATCAATGGATTGGGCACACCTCTTTTGGATTTCCTCAATTCTTGATTAAGGGGTGTGTCTCTACTGAAATCCTAATGTTTGACCTTATGTTGGCTCTACTTGGTCCATTTAACTCTTTGTTGGGCAATTAGGGCTCAAGCAAGAATGTGTTAGCCCTTAAATACCCTTAATAGTGTGCAGGAGTGGTGAGTTGAAAACATGCAACTCTTTATGGTTACTAAGTATGGAAGACAGGTTAGCCCTATATTGCTTGTTCTTTTCTTTTCTTCCTCTTTAGAGTTTAGGGGTTAATAGTGAGAGGAAAAATTTACCTGTCTTCGGAGTGGTTGTCGTGTGGTTGCTTGTCTTCTTGAGTTCCTGTAGCTGCACAAAAGAGAGGAGATTATCAGAAATTAAAAAAAAGAAACAGGAATGTTTACCTCTAGAATAGCCGTTGCTCCCCGGCAACGGCGCCAATTGGTTGATGGTCACGACGTGGCTTCGAGAGATAACTGGGTTTTATTGTTATGTCGTTGTAATATAGCCGGTTGTTGCCATCATTTCAAATATAATTTTTTTACTCGGAAAATAAAAGAGTTCCCGAGGTCGAACTCAGGGAGCAAGTTGTATTCTAGAGATATACATGTTTCTTTTACAAAAAGAAAGAGAGAGGGAAAGAATTTGTTGTCTTCTTTTCTCTTTGTTCTGCAGAGGTGATGCTCTTCTTTCTTTCTTTCTTTAGATCTCCTTCTTCTTCTTTGTTCTGCAGAGGTGATGCTCTTCTTTCTTCTGCAATGGTGATGCTCTTCTTCTTCTTCTTTGTTTTTCTTCTTTCAGTTCTTCCCTTGTTCTTTTGTGTTCTCCTCTGCCTCGCCTTCTTCTGTTGTTCTTCAGATCTTCTTCCGTCTTTCTTCTTTTCCCTTCAGGACGTCGTCTGATTTCCAAATCAGACGACTTAAACTGCCTGTTGCTACAGTCAGCTTCCTTCTTCTTCCGCGGTTCTTCTTCTTCACATGTGCCTGCACACTTCAGAGCTTACATCAGAGAACAAAACCTACTCTACCCTCTCCCCCCGCGTCTCTCTCTCTCTGAAACCACTCTTGGGAAAGCTCTCCCAGAGCTGCCGGGTAATCGGGTTCGGGTCACGCCCGGGTCCAGGCCCACCGACGTGCGTGGTGGGCGAGGAGTGTAGGTCAGTCTTAAGTCGGGTCGGGTCGGGTCAGGTCCGCGGGGCGTGAGCGCGGACGAGACCGGGTAACCGGACGGGTGAAGGGGACCTCACCCCGTGTGCTGAGGCAGTAAGCCTCCAGCACTTTTGCATCTTATATCGCTGCGCCTCTTCAGGCTTTTCCGAGGTGG
This sequence comes from Thalassia testudinum, assembly GCA_037157565.1. NCBI lineage: Eukaryota > Viridiplantae > Streptophyta > Magnoliopsida > Alismatales > Hydrocharitaceae > Thalassia > Thalassia testudinum. Next base: position 118,761,356 of record JAZHRO010000014.1, read on the forward strand.
GACTAAATGTCCCACCTCAATTGCACGGCCGCAGCGGGGAAAGCAGCGGGAGATCGCGGCGTCACGCGAAGCCTTCTGCCTTAGCTGCGAGCCTGGTGTTTTGTCGAAACGCCTCGCAAGGCCTGGGAGTTGAATCTGGGCGTGGCGCTGAGCGTGGCGCGCCTGTAGCTGCAGGCGGAAGCAGCTCCTTCTGCACGGCAATGGCGGCGGAGGTCGGGTGGCCTGTTCACAAGAAAACGGCCTCTCGGCCTAATCAGAAAGTGCCGGGAGCTTCGCCAGGGTGCGGCGAAGCTCGTGTGGGTGGTGGCGAGGCATGGGGCGGCGTGCAAGGGCTGCCCTAGGTCAGACTGTGGGTTGGAGGATGGGTTTGTTGGGGGGAGCGTTACGGAGGTGTGGAGTGACAGTGAAGGGGTGGGGGGTGCTCAGTGTGATGGGGCGGAGGTTCGGTGAAGGTCGGCGAGGTGTGTGAGGCTGTGGAGCGATGGGAGCATCTCGCCGGAGGGTGGCCGGAGACGAAGGGGGTGACGATGGTCAGGGTCGGTCGAGAGCTTAATTGAATAAATTGAAAGCGGGGGAAGAAAGAGGAGAAGGGGAGTAGTTCTAGCTTACTTGCAGGGACGAAGGGGGAGGAACAGGGCGACAGTCGTATCGACTGTCGCCGGAGAAGACGATGCTCAGGGAAAGGGGCGGCGGCGAGCAGAGAGCCGGAGAGGCGCCAGCTGGGTGCGGCGTGGCGCGGGAAGAGCAGGGGAGGAAGTCTCTGCTGCTGGTATTGCGGCAGGGCGAAGAGGTGGAGGGGGAGGAACCGCCGGAGCTGGTGAGCGTCTGCCGGAGAGAGAAGAGAGGAAAGTTGGGGATTTTCTCCGTCAGATCCAAGCTGCCCCGGTCGGTGGAGCAACGGGGGGTATTTATAGGGATCAAACAGGGAGGAAGGCGGAGGGAGACGACGTGTCTCCCTCGCCGGAGGATGGCCGGAAACAAAAACCCATACCGTCCGTGCGTTCGCACGGCCGGTATGGTGGGTTACAATGACCAAGGGGGTGTCCCTGCGACGGCTGACGACGCAGGGCACCCCCGGTTTACTTGCCAGGTCCTCCCCCTCACCCTGCGCGGCGCCATGCTCCGCGCAAGGTCGCCGGAGCATGGTGCTGGCAGGTTTTGCAGGGGGGACCTGATTGCAAAGAACGAAGGAGAGTTAGGGGCCAAAATGCGAGGGTTCAAAAGTTGAGGGCCAAAAAGTAAATATATGAGGACCAAAGTGTAAAGTTGGTCAAGGAGGTCTCTTCTTAGGCTCAAGTTTTTATACATGACTGATTAGGACCTAAGGAATCTGATGGTGAATTTTATTTCTATATTAAACCTTGTTTGATCGGTCAATTTATGCGAAAACCCAAATTAAGTTATTAATTGGGCATGGTTCTCAATGTAGGTCAAAATGGGTTCTGAAGGCCAAATTGAAGGCTCTAAACCCTAGAGATTATTTTTCTATGAATTTTAGAGGGTTTATTCTATTTTTACTTTGCCTCGAACCTCGTGAATTGAAGTGGGTTGTTTTAGGGTTACAGATTATCATTTAGTTTCTTGGAATTGCTGTAGCCCTTGCTAGATCATTTCATCCCACTTTTATTCTTATTAAGTTGCTTTGACCTGTGTTTGGGCCCTGAATTACCCTGTATGCAGATTATACTGGTAAAATTGCATTTTTACCCCTTATGACTTGTTTTCTCCTTAAACTCAAAATTCTCTGAGTTAAGCCTTTCCTTGAGTTATGTAGGAGCTTTTATCCTTTGTATTGGGTCAAAATGAGCTAGTTATGGCTCATGATGAGGTTCTCATCAGTAGGGGAGTAGTGTCAAACGACCGTGGTTGGGGGCTACACTAGGAACTGGAGGCGCAAGCCAAAGGAAGAACCTTCTCCCCACTCCCTACTTTTAACTAGTTGGATTGATTGGATGCAAGTAGAGTGAATCATTTATAATCTTAAGATGGATTCTGAGAGTCTGGAGATCCTTAGGCTACCCCACTTAAGAACAGGCTTGTTTTTTTGTGCTATAGGATTCTTATCCCCAGTCCTTCCGACCTCTTCCTAGTTTATGCCGGGAAGGAGGTCATTGAATCCCCGATTGGAAAGACCACTAGAGTATTCTAGGAGGCGTAGATTGGATTTTGGCCAAATTGATCCCATGGCCGATCAACAACCTCCTCTGCCTCAGAATCCACAGGAGGTATTTGAAAGGTAGCTGGAACAAATGCAGAGAATGCAAGAATGGTTTCAGAGAATGCAAGGCGCTCAACCCTTGAAGGATTTTATGATCTTTCAAATTACGGGGAACGTCCTGACATCCAGATTCCTATCGGAGATGTAGAAATCAAGCCTCAGGTGTTCAGCCTGATCAAACATTTCCATGGGCTTGGCTCTGAAGACCCGTTTCAGCATTTGGAGGACTTGACCACCAAGGCGCAAAACGTGAATGAAGAGCAGATGATCATGAGGCTCTTTACCCACTCTGTTAGGGATAAAGCCGCTCATTGGTACAGGACCCTAGGTAGGCCGATTGCAACATGGAATGATCTGAAATCGGCTTTCCTGATGAAATTCTTTCCTGTCGGACATACCAATGCTCTGAGACAGGCAATTACTACTTTCACCCAGCGGCTGGGGGAGCAGTTTCATGTTGCCTGGGAGCGATTCTAGGACTTATTGCGGAGGTGTCCACACCACGAGGTGTCGAAATGGTAGCTCGTGTAGATCTACCATGGGTTGATTGAGCAACTCGGAAATGATGTGGACGCTTCTTACGGAGGCAATTTCCTCAACAAAGATGCAAATAGCGCACACGATTTGTTTGAGGAAATGAGAGAGAATTTGATCAATCATGCCTCCATGGATACTTTTAACTAGTCCCAACAACCCAAATAGAATGTTAATGAAGTCCACGACTCTCACTCATTCGATATGGAATTGATTTGCAATAAACTAGATAAGGTGGACTTGGTTACTAAAAGAATGGAGGAGTGGATGGCTGGAAACACAATGAACAATTCTCGATCCACTCAATCCTAGAATTTGGGATTCCATTTGTCGTGAGCTCCTTCTGGACGGGAGTTCGTGAATCAACTTGATGTGGCTCAACTGGTGAGTCAGCATTATTCAGAACCTCATGGGTTCCAAACTAGGGCATTTGATCCTAGTTTTTCTGATTCCTCCCTTTATTTCTCTCCATCCTCATCTTATGAGGATGTCTATTCTGTACAAGACAACATTAGGTCCAACCCTTACTCCAATGCTTACAATTAGGGTTGGAGGAACCACCCAAACTTCTCTTGGAAGAACCCAGGGCAGCAGACCCAATTCTGACCCAGCAACTATGCTCCGTAAAGACCAATGGGTCAGGATCATATTTACACTTAGCTACCCCCGAATCAGGTCAATCAGCCAACTTGGAATGCCCGTCAACCTTAGGGCAGGCTGATTTAAATCGATAGCTAGTAGAAAAGCAAGGAACTATGCTCCAGCTCATCCAGCAAATGAAAACCTCACTAAACAATTTGCAAACTGGGTTCATTTCTAATTCTCGTCAACCTGGATAACTGCCATCTCAACCCATACCTAATCCATGTAATATCCAGAATCCGAGCAATCAAGCCTAAGGGTACGGGAAGTAGAGGGACCGGCATGCACATGCTTAGGTGGTTGAGCAGGGTCCTTCCTCTTCCACTTCTTCTTCAAATCGAAGGCTTTTGGCTAATGAAGCCTGATGGGTCGGCCCAAATAGGTTGTTAATATGATATTTTTATCGTTGAAATGTGTATAGTGGTTAACCTAATTCAGACCTAACCATCTCTTTACAAAATTTTTTTAACCTGGCCTAATTGATTTTATCTTGTCACTTTTAGGCCCAGGGTCGAACTCAGGGAAGTGGGGTTCAAGTCGAATTTCTACGTTTTCCTTAAAACGCGTCTCTTCCGTTCGTTTATTGTGTTTTTGGTATTTTTCTTATTTAGGTTTTTTTTCTGGTAATCCTTGTTCTTGAGGCACACCCTCAAAATTGTGTCCTTGGCTTTTAGCCAAAACAGAGTTTCAAAACACGCCTTGCTACTTGCAAGACGGGGTACCTGCAAATCAAAGATTATCTTTTCACTTTTATACCTTTTTTTTATCTTTTTACTAAGAAGGAAGCTAACAGATAGAAAGTAAATATAGTAGCTATAGATATATATATTTATATGTAGTACATATATAAAGGGGTGGGGGTGGAGGTGACGATGGAGTGTAGCACTATGTCGAGTCAGTCGACGTCTAGAGAGGCGCAACCAACACGACTAGGTGCCGCGTGGAGTGTGGATGGAGGATGGATGATGTATGGGACCACGCTTTTTTGTACGCGTGTATCAGGGAATATCAGCAACTGGTGCAGATATTCCCACGATACAGCGTATAGTAAATAACGTGCAAATATATGCACATATGTATGTATATAAGTAAATATATCTATATATATATATAAATGTATAGTTATATATGTATAGATATATATATAGATATATATGTGTTTATATATATAGGTGTATAGATATATATATATATATATGTATATAAGTCTATATATATGTATATAGATATTTATATATGTATATAAGTATATATATATATTACTATATAGATATATATATATGTATATATGTATATATATATGTATATAGATATGTATCTATATATGTATATAAGTATATATATATATTACTATATAGACATATATATATGTATATAGATATGTATCTATATATGTATATAAGTATATATATATATTACTATATAGATATATATATATATATGTATATATGTATATATATATGTATATAGATATGTATCTATATATGTATATAAGTATATATATTATACATATATGTATATATATATATATGTATGTATATATATATATTTATATATATGTTACTATAAGTGTGTGAGTGTGTGTGTGTGTGTTGGTATAGGTGTGTGTGCGTCGGTGAATGTGTGTGTGTTGCTGTGAGTAAAAAAAGGAGAGAGAGAGTGGGCGGCAGAGAGGGCGGACGCGCGCGGGAGAGATCAGCAGAGAGAGAGCGGGCGAGAGAGCTGGTGATGGCGTGAGTTAAGACGTCTGTGGATGGCAGCAGACGTCTGTAGCCGCGTCGTCTGCAGGCGGCGCCCGACGTCTGGAGGTCGAGTCGTCTGCAGATGGCCGCCGACGTCTGATGGTCGCGGATGCAGGCGCGTCTTCGCGTGGAGAAGGTGAGGCGTCTGCAGGCCGGGTGCGAGGAAGGAGAGCGGGCGATGGCATGCTTGGAGAGGGCGGCGGGGAGTCTGCAGTCGGTCGCGGAGGGTTGCAGAGGTTGGCAGGGGGCGGCGAGAGGGCCTGGCCGGCCGCTACAGTGCGCGCAGCGGCCGGTCGCGGGTGCAATGGCAGAGGTGACAGAGCAGAGGACGGAGCGGAGAAGTGCCCTGCAGGCGCGCGCGGAGAGCTGAGCGCCTGCGGGGAAGGTCGCGAAGGAGCGAGGGGAGTGCTGCTGCTGTTGCTGTCGCCGCGGTTTAGCTGCTGGTGCTGCTGCTTCAAGCTTCGGAGCTTGAAGCGGCAGCAATGGCGTGGAGACGAAAACGAAGAGAAAAGAAAACACCACGCCCACCGGCTCGTTGAAGAGCTGGGCGGTGGTGCACCCACTGTGGTGGTGTGCACCACAGTGGGTTCTCCTGCTTGCCGGGTGCCTCCTCGACGGAGGGACGGCGTATGGGAGGGGAGAACGGTGGAGAGGAAGGTGGGTGTCTGTAGGGTGGCGTTTTTGCAGCAGTTCGCCCCTCTTCGTCGCGAGGAAGAGCTGCGGCTTTATAGAGGAGGAGAGCGTGGCGGGGAGGCATGGCAGCAGCAGGGAGAGGCGTTGGAGAGTGGCAACCGCAGGGAGAGGTGTTGGCAGGGTATGGCATCGCATGCAGCATGGCGTGGAAGAAATTCAGCCGCGGGAAGAAGAAGAACCGCGGGAAGAGAAGAAAGAAAGATGAAAATAAAAATAGAGATGGGACTTTTGCAAAGAAACTCTTGAGAAAAAAAATAATTATGCAAGCCATTTATTCATTTCTCCTCCTCTCATGATTAAATGCATGCATGCAACCGTTTTTACAAATGCGACTATAGGATTATAATATACATAGTTAATGCTAGAAAATAGCATAAGAAGGCGTTATTATAGGTGTGTTTTGAGGTGCAAACATATACCCCCATGCCTATCTTTTGCTAGTCCCTAGCAAAATCGTATTTAGAAATGATCTTAAGCTAAAGATTTTCTTCTGAGGTGATATTGGTGTGTTTATTATCGGATATTGTGAGAACTAATTGTAGAGAAGATTACCAGTACTTTAAGTCTTAAATGACAAAGATCATCTCTCAACTAACCAGGACTCTTGATATTTAAACCCTAAATACGATTTCGAAAACCCAGGAGGTTTTGCAGTACTCGAGAGCTCAAGAGGTTATGGTTTGTGCATAGTGAAGGATCAAGACTGACCAGATGAACCTTAAGACTCACTCCCAGGGTTTCACGAATTTTTAAGTACAGGTTGGTCCAAGTTTCAGCTCGTGTTTTCGGATTGACCCTTAAGATGATTACGGAAAACTCAACTCCCATTTTTGATTTTTTTTGTGGCTCACCGAAAAACAAAGTATACAGACATTTATGAGATATACTGACTCTTTTAAAATATATATATTTTTTTTCTTTTCTTTTTTTTTTCTTCTTTTTTTCTTTTTTTCTTTTTTTTTTTTCAACTCTTTTTTTTTTTTTGAAACACGTGTTAGTATATCTCTTACAACACATTTTGACAGAGCACACTTTTTTTTTTCTTTTTGGTGGGAGAGTTTCTTTTTGGTGGAAAGAGTCGCTCCTAAACACAAGACTAAAGCCTGGGATAAAAAGTCTACCTGCGCGCACAGGTAAGGACTCCACCTTCCCTAATGAACACTAGGGTTGGATCGTATGTTCACCTGGTCATTCCTGGTATGTGTAGTGTGAACCAAGTTTACTTAAGCTCTCAAGAAAAAGTAAACCAACGGATCCTGTACTGGTGTCTCAGGTACAAGAATACGTCCTTAGTTAAGAGATATTTTGATCTATTTCGTCAATGCTTTAAGTGAATTAAGCCGAGCCTGAGTGAATCAAGCTTCTGTGGCCTGGAAAATCTTCAAAAATAGAGGTTGAATATCCATAAACACTTATTGTATTTTTGTTTCAGCTTTTAGATCATTACTAAACACCATTTATTACTAATATATATATATATTTATTTCTTTTCTTTTCTTTTCTTTTTTCTTTTTCTTGCATATTTATAAATAGGTGGTAATTGTATGATACCATAAAATACCCGGATCCTATGGATGCCTATCCACCCCCCCATGCCAAACAATGCTATGTCCTCATATGCATGCAGGGAAAGGCAGAGAACGGACGATAGATTGGGTAACAGGAGCTGAGGTTCAGGGTATAGATCAGGGTGGAAGGGTGGGTGGATGGTGGGTGGTGAAGAGAAAAGCGAAGTAATCGCTATAGAGGCGTGAAAAGTAATGGTGGATGGTGAGAGATTTGGCGTTTTCTGGGACGAGAGTGTCCCAGGCGGATCAGAAAACAGATCAAGAAGAGGAAGTTGGCCCTTAGATTGGCCAAGAAGGGGGGCTTTTTGGATAGATGGATCCAAAAGGGAATAGCCCCGGTGAGTAAGATGTGGGCTCAAGGTCCCAGTGTGGATTTGCAAATCCGCCTGATTTGGCAGGAAAGAAAGGGCAATTCGGTCTTCAGGAGTGTGGACCGACGGTGAGCAGCCCGACAATGACTCAGACCACGAGGTATGGGAAGCGGAGAAAACCTCGTCAGAAGTCTGGTCAGGAGATGATACAGGAATAGGGAGGGATTGGAGAACGTCACAGTTTGTATAGGTCAGGCAGTCATCAGGTAATTCGCAGCAGTCTGAATTGGCTCCAATAAGTTCGATACACGTACTGACAGTCATGTCCTCGTCAGACGTGTCATCCTTGATGTAATCGCTATCAGCATGAGAGTGCGATGCTGCAGCGGGATTAACTTGAAATCCCGGAGGAATACTCGGAGCTTGCAGAATTTGATGAACCTGTTCCTGAGAAGGTTGTACCTGTGGTTGCGGACCACAGGGTACAAAGTTTTGCGGGTTTGGAACAGGTTGGGTGGGAAAAGTGCCCTGAGATCGAGTCGCCATGCTTAGTTGACTGATCTCAGCATTCTGCTGCGCCAAATGCTGAAGAGAGGTCATGCTTTCTTTATGGCGCTTTGACATTTCCGTCATCATTCGCATCAATTTATCAAGAGGTTTTGATGCATGTTTGGTTTTCTGTACGCAAGGGCCTGATGGCGGATTTGCCATAGGATTAGATTGGGCCCTTGGGATGATGGGTGCGGATGATCGCCTTGGTCCACCAGCGGGGTTTTGGCGCTGCGGGTTGTTAAACCATGCGAAATTTGGATGATCGTACCACCCTGGGTTATACGTGGCAGAAAACGGGTTGTTCCCCAGGGTGCAGGCGTCTTCTATGCTAGAAGACGTGTTCGCATATGTGTTCGAGCACACGGAGGCTTGGTCCTCCATGTTGAAATACTGGCTCGCAGAAGCCAATTCCTCATGACTTACCGAGTCGCTTGGCACGACACTCGATAAGGAAGGTCTTGCAGGGTTTCTCGGGATAAGCCTGGTGTTGAAAGAATTGGAATTGTGACGAAGTGGTGAGGTGGGAGTGTGTGCCATGTTTGTGGAGGAGGAGGATGATTCGGCTCTTTTTCTAGATTTAGCAGTCAATTCAAACAGTTCAAGGTTTTGTGACCTCCTCCAAAACATGCACTACGCAGGAAGAATTGGGGGGATAAGAGGGGAAAAGAGATGAGAGAAATGACGCCGCAAAGGTACACTTGATCACAAATAAATACAGTCAAGTTCCTAACCTCTACAGTGTGCCCTTAGACCTAAAGATCTAAGTTACCTACTATCACAAACTACGGAACCGAATGCGAGCACTACGGAACCACCGGGCCAGATTGAAAGGCCGTTTGCCCCAGTCTTAGACACCCGATAGCACGCGGGAACTCTCACCAGCACGTAGTCGCTACACACAGGTAGTTAGACCTCCAATCCTTAGTAAGGGTCAAGTTACTACCAGTTTTAATTAGAGGCTTAGGGTCAAGTGCTTTTGGAATGTGAAGGGAGTTGTTTACGGGTAATGCCCAAGTGATTGATTTTAAGAGTGTGTAAGAACAAGCATGCAACGGGGAAATCTCCCCGAATTGAAGTTTTTATTGGCGAATGGTTTTTAGAGTTCAGCCTTAAGTAGTATGAATTTTAGGGTTTTGCTGAATTACCAATTCAACCAATCTCCGGGTTTTGCAAGAATACAGGTTTTCTTTCTAAAGCCCAAGAAACCCTTCTTCAATTATCAGTTAGTTAATGCATGCTAAAATGCAATGGGCTACCCTAAATGGAGATTTCTATGTGTGGATGCGCGAATCAATTTTATACCAATGTGAAAGGGAGCCAAAGCACTTCAATTCAAGTGCTCCCAATCACCAAAAAGATATCCACACACAAGGCTTCAACCAACAGATAAAGAAACTAAAATTGTTGGGGTTGAAGTATTCAGGATCGAATCACAGGCAAGTTTGAAAAGTCGTGGTGGGGTTGGAATCAACTCAATTCCAAGTCTCCCCACCAAAAATGTGATCTTGAATTAAAGATAAGTGAGGCAAAAGAGGGATACAAGCAATCTTTTTCTTTGCCTCAAAGAATACTTCCCATGGCGAAAAATCTAAGAATCAAGATTCTAGGATTTTCGCTATGCGAAGTAAGGCGGGAAATCCCGGGGCAGTGGGAGTGAAGACAACAAATCAATCAAGTGAATTTTAATCCACTTGCCCTCAAGAAATCCCAAGAAGTTTTTCTAGTTTTTAGTTTAAAATTTTTTTTATTGTGGTGGCAAGTTAACCCTAATTTGATGAGAAAAGAAAACCTACTTGTTCGGCAACGTGTGCGAAGCTCCAATGCGATGTCGGCGTCTTCACGCTCTCGTTCCCGCCTTGGATCTGCTCACGTCCTCGACTTCGTCAGCCTTCTTCTCCTTCCACCAGGTTCACCTGCACACCAAAAACAACAATACCCGTGAAGAGAGAAGAGACAAATTTAAAGGAATTGGATAGAAACTTACTCGAAAGTGCACTTCCCCGGCAACGGCGCCAGAAAAGTTATGATGGGTCGGCCCAAATAGGTTGTTAATATGATATTTTTATCGTTGAAATGTGTATAGTGGTTAACCTAATTCAGACCTAACCATCTCTTTACAAAATTTTTTTAACCTGGCCTAATTGATTTTATCTTGTCACTTTTAGGCCCAGGGTCGAACTCAGGGAAGTGGGGTTCAAGTCGAATTTCTACGTTTTCCTTAAAACGCGTCTCTTCCGTTCGTTTATTGTGTTTTTGGTATTTTTCTTATTTAGGCTTTTTTCTGGTAATCCTTGTTCTTGAGGCACACCCTCAAAATTGTGTCCTTGGCTTTTAGCCAAAACAGAGTTTAAAAACACGCCTTGCTACTTGCAAGACGGGGTACCTGCAAATCAAAGATTATCTTTTCACTTTTATACCCTTTTTTTTATCTTTTTACTAAGAAGGAAGCTAACAGATAGAAAGTAAATATAGTAGCTATAGATATATATATTTATATGTAGTACATATATAAAGGGGTGGGGGTGGAGGTGACGATGGAGTGTAGCACTATGTCGAGTCAGTCGACGTCTAGAGAGGCGCAACCAACACGACTAGGTGCCGCGTGGAGTGTGGATGGAGGATGGATGATGTATGGGACCACGCTTTTTTGTACGCGTGTATCAGGGAATATCAGCAACTGGTGCAGATATTCCCACGATACAGCGTATAGTAAATAACGTGAAAATATATGCACATATGTATGTATATAAGTAAATATATCTATATATATATATAAATGTATAGTTATATATGTATAGATATATATATAGATATATATGTGTTTATATATATAGGTGTATAGATATATATATATATATATGTATATAAGTCTATATATATGTATATAGATATTTATATATGTATATAAGTATATATATATATTACTATATAGATATATATATATGTATATATGTATATATATATGTATATAGATATGTATCTATATATGTATATAAGTATATATATATATTACTATATAGACATATATATATGTATATAGATATGTATCTATATATGTATATAAGTATATATATATATTACTATATAGATATATATATATATATATGTATATATGTATATATATATGTATATAGATATGTATCTATATATGTATATAAGTATATATATTATATATATATGTATGTATATATATATATTTATATATATGTTACTATAAGTGTGTGAGTGAGTGTGTGTGTGTTGGTATAGGTGTGTGTGCGTTGGTGAATGTGTGTGTGTTGCTGTGAGTAAAAAAAAGAGAGAGAGAGCGGGCGGCAGAGAGGGCGGACACGCGCGGGAGAGATCAGCAGAGAGAGAGCGGGCGAGAGAGCTGGTGATGGCGTGAGTTAAGACGTCTGTGGATGGCGGCAGACGTCTGGAGCCGCGTCGTCTGCAGGCGGCGCCCGACGTCTGGAGGTCGAGTCGTCTGCAGATGGCTGCCGACGTCTGATGGTCGCGGATGCAAGTGCGTCTTCGCGTGGAGAAGGTGAGGCGTCTGCAGGCCGGGTGCGAGGAAGGAGAGCGGGCAATGGCGTGCTCGGAGAGGGCGGCGGGGAGTCTGCAGTCGGTCGCGGAGGGTTGCAGAGGTTGGCAGGGGGCGGCGAGAGGGCCTGGCCGGCCGCTGCAGTGCGCGCAGCGGCCGGTCGCGGGTGCAATGGTAGAGGTGACAGAGCAGAGGACGGAGCGGAGAAGTGCCCTGCAGGCACGCGCGGAGAGCTGAGCGCCTGCGGGGAAGGTCGCGGAGGAGCGAGGGGAGTGCTGCTGCTGTTGCTGTCGCCGCGGTTTAGCTGCTGCTGCTGTTGCTTCAAGCTTCGGAGCTTGAAGCGGCAGCAATGGCATGGAGACGAAAACGAAGAGAAAAGAAAACACCACGCCCACCGGCTCGTTGAAGAGCTGGGCGGTGGTGCTCTCACTGTGGTGGTGTGCACCACAGTGGGTTCTCCTGCTCGCCGGGTGCCTCCTCGACGGAGGGCCGGCGTATGGGAGGGGAGAACGGTGGAGAGGAAGGTGGGTGACTGCAGGGTGGCGTTTTTGCAGCAGCTCGCCCCTCTTCGTCGCGAGGAAGAGCTGCGGCTTTATAGAGGAGGAGAGCGAGGCGGGGAGGCATGGCAGCAGCAGGGAGAGGCGTTGGAGAGTGGCAACCGCAGGGAGAGGTGTTGGCAGGGTATGGCATCGCATGCAGCATGGCGTGGAAGAAATTCATCCGCGGGAAGAAGAAGAACCGTGGGAAGAGAAGAAAGAAAGATGAAAATAAAAATAGAGAAGGGACTTTTGCAAAGAAACACTTGAGAAAAAAATAATTATGCAAGCCATTTATTCATTTCTCCTCCTCTCATGATTAAATGCATGCATGCAACCGTTTTTACAAATGCGACTATAGGATTATAATGTACATAGTTAATGCTAGAAAATAGCATAAGAAGGCGTTATTATAGGCGTGTTTTGAGGTGCAAACAAAGCCCCTCCAATCTTTCCTAACCCTCCCCAAGACCCAAACCCATACGCATCTGCTAATTCAGTTACCTTGAGGAGTGGAAAACAAACTCAGGATCCGCAACCACACTGTTCTGATTTATCAAATCCTGGAGAGCTTGAGGAAATAAAGGAGAACTCTAAAGAGGAAATCAAGGCTCAGGAACCTGATTCCAAAGATTTGACTCATGTTCCTTTTCCTGAGGCCTTGATTAAACCTAGGAAGAAGAAGCTTGTTGATAGTAACGAGGAGCTCTTGAATATATTCAAGAATTTCAAGATCAATATCCCACTCCTCGATGCTATCAAACACATACCAGCTTATGCTAAATTTTTAAAGGATTTATGCACACAAAAGCGTAAGTCGAGGGAACATGTTCCGAGGAAGGTGGTACTCTCCAAGTAGGCTAGTTCTGTTATCCTACATCACCGTCCTCAGAAAAAGAGAGATCCAGGTGCTCCTTTGATTTCTTGTGTCATTAGAGATTACACTTTTGATAGAGCACTTTTGGATCTAGGTGCATCTATTAACCTAATTCTGACTTCTCTTTACCAGAAGTTTGGATTAGGTGAACTTCGGCCGACTTCAGTATTGCTATAGTTAGCGGATCGTTCGGTCATAAATCCACTAGGCGTTATTGAAGATGTTATTGTTAAGGTTAAGGATTTCTATTTTCCTGTAGATTTCCTTGTCCTTGACATGGATGTACCTAAAAATCTAAGGAACACACCCATCATTCTTGGGCATCCATTCCTGGCTATCGCTAAGGCCAATATCAACTATGAAAGTGGTAGCATGAAAATTGCCTTTGGGGATCAGAAATTGAAATTGGATACTTTTAAGGTGATTAATAAATTCGATGATTGTGGATTAATAGAGGAACTTGAGGATGATAACTTGAACATTGAAACTTGTATGGCGGATTCTGCAATTGAAAGTTCCTCCTGTTGTGATGGATCTAACCTGCAATCCTCTATGGCCAACCCTCCACATTTTGAAGAGGTTATTGTTTCTATTCACTTTCAACCTCTTCCTCTTGATGAATCTTCTTCAGTATCATCTTTACCCTCAATCCAAAAACCGCCCCAGCTCGAACAGAAACCATTTCTTGAGAATTTGAAATATCAATTTTTGGGACCTCAAAGATGCTCCCTGTGATTATCAGTGCCAGATTAACTAAGGAGCAAGAGATTAAACTGATTAAGGTCCTAAAGGAACACAAGGAGGCAATTGGTTGGACCATTCATGATCTTAGGGGGATCGAGCCATCTTATTGCAATCATAGAATATTTTTGGAAGATGGATCCAACCCTTCTTGCCAAATGTAGAGGAGATTAAATCCTAATATGCGAGAAGTGGTCGAGAAGGAAATTATCAAGTGGCTCGATGCTAGAATCATTTATCCGATCTTTGATAGTCCTTGGGTAAGTCCCGTGCAAATTGTTCCCAAGAAAGTCAAGATTACAGTTGTGACTAACGAGAAAGGGGAATCTGTCACAACTCGTTTAGCTTCCTCTTAGAGGGTTTGTATTGATTATAGGAAGCTGGACACAACCACGAAAAAGGATCGTTTCCCTTTGCCCTTTATTGATCAAATCCTTGAAAGACTAGCTGGGCAGAAGTACTTCTGTTTCCTAGATGGTTACTCGGGATATAATCAAGTCCCTATCCATCTTAAGGATCAGGAAAAAATGACTTTCACTTGTCCCTACGGAACCTTTGCTTTCCATAGGATGCCTTTCGACTTATGCAATGTACCTGCAACTTTTCAAAGGTGTATGCCAGCCATATTCTTTGACATGGTGGGAGAGTTTATGGAAGTCTTCATGGACGATTTCTCTATTTTTGGAGAATCGTTTGATTCTTACTTGACTAATCTTGAAATGATTCTTAAAAGATGTATCAAAACAAGACTGGTCCTTAGCTGGGAAAAGAGTCATTTCATGACACAAGAAGGTATTGTCTTGGGTCATGTAATCTCTGAACGGGGAATCGAAGTTGACAAAGCTAAGGTTGACGCTATCTCTAAACTTCCTCCTCCCACATCTGTCAAGCAAATTAGATCATTTCTAGGTCATTTGGGATTCTATAGGAGGTTCATCAAGGACTTTTGGAAGGTGCTCACCCTTTGAGCAACCTTCTCGCCAAAGATACACCGTTTGATTTCAACGAATCATGCCATAGGGCATTTTATTTTCTTAAAATGGAAGTCGCTTGTGCTTTGGTGTTGCAACCACTGGTTTGGACAGCCCCATTTGAGATCATGACCGATGCTTCTGATTACGCAGTTGGGGCTATTTTCGGTCAGAAGATTGATAGAAAGCCCTCTGTCGTCTACTACGCTAGTAAAACTCTGGATGAGGCCTAGTGGAATTGCACTGTTACTGAGAAGGAATTACTAGCTATAGTTTTTGCTTTGGAGAAATTCAAGGCTTATCTTTTAGGGTCTCATGTCATAATATATACTGACCACTCGACCTTGAGACATCTCTTGGCCAAAAAGGATGCCAAACCCAGCCTATTCGATGGATTCTTTTTCTTCAAGAATTTGATCTTGAAATCAAAGATAAATTCAGGGCAAAGAATGTGGTGGCGGATCATCTCTCGATACTTCTGAGTGATTCTTCTTGTCCGAATATTCTGATTGTTGATACCTTTCCGGATGAGACTATCCTTGAAGTATCAGGTGTCCAAACTCTATGGTTTGCAGACATCATAAATTATTTGGCCGTTGGTCAAATCCCTCAGGATTGGACCAAGCAACAACAAGATAGACTCAAATCTGAGGCCAAATATTACTTCTGGGAGGACCCTGAACTATATTGCATTAGCTCTGCTCCGATTATTCACCGATGTGTTCCGAAGAATGAATTCAAAAGTATACTCGAGTTATGCCATGCATTTGCGTGTGGTGGACATTTCTCCTAGAAAAAGACAGCTTCAAAGATTTTGTAATTTGGATTTTATTGGCTATCTTTATTCAAGGATGCCCAAGAATTCTTGAGGTCATGTTCCCGATGCCAGGCACTTGGGAGCATAACCAAGATAGACATGATGCCCCTAAACCCAATTCCTCCCATCGAAATCTTTGACGTTTGGGACATTGATTTTATGGGACCCTTCCTCCCTTCATTCAGACACCAGTACATTCTCGTCGTTGTTGATTATGTGTCCAAGTAGATCGAGGCCATTCCCACCCAAACCAATGACCACAAAGTTGTCATTGATTTCATCAAGAAAAAACATCTTCAGTCGGTTCAGGATTCCTAGGGCCATCATCAGTGATGGTGGTACTCATTTCACTAATGCCTAGTTTCGCAATTTACTGGCAAAATATGAGGTAAATCACAGGATTTCCACACCTTACCATTCCCATACTAATGGACAAGACAAGATCTCCAATCGATAGATTAAGAATATTCTTTAGAAGATGGTTAGGCCTTATCGTAAAGACTGGACTCAAAATCTTGAGGACACTCTTTGGGCCTACCGTACGGCATACAAAATGCCTATCGGCATGTCACCATTTCGTCTGGTGTATGGAAAGGCATGCCATTCACCTGTAGAAATTGAACATCAGGCATTCTGGGCAATCAAGCATTGCAATCTAGATTTGAGTTTAGCCGGAAAGACTAGGAAACTCCAACTGTCTAAGTTGGAGGATCTTAGAAACGACGCATACGAGAATGGCAAGATCTATAAGGCTCGAACCAAAGCTCTTCATGACCAATTGATATCCCGCAAGAGCTTTGAACCGAACCAGAAGGTCTGTCTCTTTGATTCTTGATTTAAGCTCTTTCCCAGAAAACTTAGGTCAAAATTGAACAACCCATTCATCATCAATCAGATTTTTGCAAATGGGGTCATTTAGATTTCTGACCCAAAGATGGGTAATTCATTTAAAGTCAACGGTCAATGTCTGAAGCCTTTTATTGACTGTATTGTTCCGGAACCCGTCTCAAACACAGTTACTCTCATCATGTTGTGATTTCTTTGGCTCGACCTCACCTAGCTGATGCCATTAAACTCAGTAGTTGTACAATCTGACTCAGAGCTGATTCAAGCATCATTTTCAGGTGATATCTTCTACATTCTACCTTCCTTTCATGTCTTTTATTCTTAATGCAGACATTGCATCAGCTAGGCATGGGGGGGTGGATTCATTTCTGAATCAATTTGCCAGCTCTGTGGAATTCTTGTAAATTCTACTTGTTTTCATATATACATATATAATTAAATTAAGAAAGAATACTTAGGCATTAGGACTTTTCAATCTTAGGAAATATTACAGTATGATCTGAACACTAAGACTCATCTGGTCTTTGGGCTTAATCAACCCGAATATCCTCTAAAATGTAGATTTTCTTATCGAGTCCTTGCCATCTTGAATTCCATTTCAATTTTATTAAATAAGTTTGGGTGATAAGTACATGACTTATCAACTCGCCCTCTGATTTGAGGGAACTTTAAGTCTAAGCATCTACACACTATTTGCATTGACTAGTTGTTCGATAGTTTTAATGGAAATTGGGCAGCTAATGAACCTTCAAGGGTGGTATGGCTGGCAAGTTATCATGGGTAACAGCCTATTGCTAGGGAGCCCATCCACTGGACCATTCTTTTCCTGCTGCCTTTAGGTAAATCTTAGACCAGGGAAGCCACCTACTTAACAAAAAGAAAGAAAGTCCAAAAAAATAAAAAGAGAAAAAAAGAAAAAGAAAGAGAAAAGGAGAAAAGAAAAAAAAAACCACACTTCACTGCACGAGTATGGCTGGCAAGTTATCTTGGGTAATAGCCCATAGGTAGGTTGTCCAGATCCTAGCTCAAGAAATGCACGTAAAAATTCTTAGAACACTTAGGAAGAAGTGGAGAAGTAGAATAAGTCGAGGAGACATACACTGGATTCACCCTTGTTTTGACCCCATAAAATGAAAAGTAGGGAGAAAGCTACCGATCGTATAGATACACCTTTAGGAAAAATTCCTTTTAAGATCACCTAGGGGTGTAGAAACCTGAAGTCCATTTTGATTATTGATTAATGAGTCTATCACATTCACAAAAATATGCTTAGAACTTAAGGTTCTCATCAAGTCTTGGGTTGGTTGAGTGGCCGTAGATAGCCGCTCTGTAACCCTAAACTCAAAAATCCAAAAAAATTAGAAAAGAAGAAAAAGGAGAAAAAGATATCCTTCTTTGAATAAGGTGAAAGCTTGAGGCAGTCTACATTTTGGCAGATACCTGGATGCTGTTATGTCTTTGAAAGTTCAGGTTCTAAGTAAAAATTTCTTAATGTTGAAAATGACTTTTGCCCGAGTAATCCAATCCTAATTCTTTTAGAAATAGCATGCAGTTTTTGCTAGGGACTAGCAAAAGATAGGAATGCGGGTGTGATGTGCATACATCTAAATAGAAAAAAATATCTATTAATGCATGTTCTTAGTGTCATATTAGCATCATGCATTGTAAATATTGCATAACATGGATAATCAGGTATTTAGAACAAATTGTATAAATTGTATAGTAATTGTCTCCTTTTATGGTCAGGGACAGGGTGATTTTTAATCGAGGCTTCGGATGGAAGATCCAACCGTACAGATCTGATCAGGGCAACGATGGGAGCTCAACGACTCCAAGATCACCTTAATCGAACATCAGTAGCACCAGATATAGTCCAAGGAAGCATAAAGATAAAGGGCCAAGATGGTGCCAAACCACACTTCAGACAACAAATCTGACCGCATGGATGGGTTCGGATCAATGATCACAGCCTAACGGCACAAAAATGTACCCAATCTGACATCTGTGGCACCTTCTACATGTCACAAAAGATGGATGGCCATGGTGGTGCCACATGGTGCCATCACAGCTGCCCAAATCAGCCGCAGCATCACTTCTCATCTTATAAAGGCACAGCAAGGTGAGATCTGGGTCGTTGGATCTTGATCCAACGACCGTGAGCACGTGCGCTTAAAATGTAACCGCGACAAAGAAGAGCTACTAGCCCAGCGGTCGAGCGGCGTTGCGCGAGCATGGGGCGCACGTTCGACTCACAATCTACTATGCACGCGCGATTAATTTCGACCCCGTAATTGGCTACGGGTGGCCCAGATCACCCAATCGAGTGCACGCACGATCAAATGCACAGTGCGCACGCCCAATCACGTGCGTGGGCACGTGATTAAGTGCAGATGAAGGCATGGGCAAGGATGACTTTAAGCCGTTCGATCTTGAGATCGGACGACCAAGATTTCGAGAATGTGGAAGAGCGTTAAGTGCACGGCAGGCAAGGAGGTGGGCGTGCACGCAAGGCTACGGTGACGTGGGGTCTTTAGTGACGCTTAAATTCGTCACTAAAAACCCCCTCATTTATTGTTCTAACTATGTAATGACCAAATTGCCTCCTATCCTTGTAACTATAAAAGGAGACCCCTACCCTACGAAATCCTCATCCCTTCCTTCACCTCTCTCCCTCTCCAAAGCTCAAGAAAAGCTTGTCCCACACCTAGAATGATATTCTAGAGCCAAATCCAATTTTCTCACCCCTATTCTGGAAGTGGATCCCATGATGACGACAACATGCTGCCTCGTTCCTGCTTCTTCCTGCTTCATCCTCCTTCCCACTCCGTCCTCCATCTTCTAGGCATCACTCCGTCTGGCTCATCCTCCAAGCATTTGTCGGGGAGGATAACATTTCTCTCCCTTCTTTTTAATCGCTTTCTAGAATAGAATTTCCTGCTTTCTAGTTTTAATCATTTCCTACTTTATGGTTGTAAAACATTTTTATTATATCAAGTGATTATTCTCTCTTTCTCTCTTTCTCTCTCTTATTGTTTATATAAATTCCATTATAATTATATCATTTTAAATCAAAATCATAAAAAAAATAGAATCGTGGATTTAAGATTGACGTAGCCTCCCTGTGTTTGACTTGGAATTCTTAGAGTTTCGGTATAAATTGTCTGTTGATGGATTTCTTCGTAATTCAAACTACAATGGTGGGTTTTTTAAATTCAACTTCGATCACGTAGTTTTTCGCTCTCAACAGTTTTCATCATCTGGGCAGTGGTGTCTTCTTAGGATGGACTAGGTTGTTAGAAACTTTGATTTGAACCATACCCTCCAAATGTGTTCTGTTGTTGGTGAGGAATCTGATTGGTCTAGGAGTGAGTCAGGTAATTCCTCCAATTAGAGGAATTTTTAAATTGCTCCTAGAGGGTGGCGATATTTTAGTGCGGCTATGATTTGGGTATGTGTAATTCCCTGGTGAACCATAAAAAGCCTCAAAACATTGATTATAGTAAGCAGGGGCAGTATTCAATTTATGCAGATTTTCTCTCTTGAGGGTGTTAGGAGGAGTTAAATGCGGAGCCTAGGGAGCTTGGATAGCCTGGCGATATTTTCTCCCTTGGTTGGCTAGGTTTGTTATAGCCCTAGTCAACTGTTGTTGATTAGCTTATAGCTGAGCCATCTGCTCAGCTATCATGGAGTATAGATTAGGCGGGGGGGCTTGATTAGGTAGCTCCAGGGTGAGAAGAAGAGGGATGGAAAAATCAGCATGCGGGTAAGATTGTGTGTTAGAGGAATAAAAGTCAGCTTCTTGTTAGGATTAATTTTTATAAAAAAAAAGAGAGAAAAAAAAAGAAAGAAAAAGGAGAAATATTTGTATTTAGAAAAAAAAAAGAGTCCAAGTTTGGAGTTTATCTTCATGTCAATTTTTGTCAATATTTTTGAGGCAACAACGAAAACACATTACGATCCACCAAATATGACCCATACCTACTTTTCAGTATTTCTAATCGTCCGAATACTGGCTGAGGACTTCTAACTTAGTTGTAGAGTTTTAGGACTCTTATTGACGTGTGAATGCTATGTGAGAATAATAATAATAGGTTGATGGACATGAATATAATTAGCATGTGAAGGAGGGTAGCTCATAATTATCCATCACCACCACTCCCTCCTCCAGCGTTCAAATCCAGTAGTTGCGCGTGCAAAGGGAGAGGCAGATGTTGTGGATCTGGAAAAGGTTAAAGGATCTTTATCCATCATTGTTCCGGGGATCCTTGATCATTGTGGAGAAGGCAAACTCGATGGCTGGAGAGCGTACGGTGTTTTAGAGCCAACTTCGTCGACGCTTCCACAAATCAACTTCCTCACACGCAGACTATAGTAGCAGACCTTGCGCACGCATGTGCGCCCACTTCTTCGCGCAACAGCACTTCCTCCAAATGCACACACCAGCCTTATGCACATCTCCTCTCCACGTACCACCAGTACCCGCGCGACCTTCCTACTCAACCATGGCAGCTGCACCACATCGAACAGTGACCTCATCTCACCTCATCTTCCTTCCTCAACTGCGCCAACAGGGAGCACTTGCCAACCACAGTGCACCAAAGGCACTCTCTGCCCCTGCTCACGACCACCAGTGCTCCCTCTATGATCTCAACCTCAAGTGACCACAACGTGCGCCCTTCTCCTCTTCCCCTTCTTCTTCTCCATTAATGGCCAATAGAGATGAACCTAAAGCTACCAAAACGCAGCCATCAACTCCAGCCATGAAGCTTCGCATCAGGAACTCCATCTAACTCATCTCGACCTCCCGAGCACCACCGCACCCTCTGACAGGCTGACAACAGTCCACGTGCATGCGTGGACAACCCCTGCTATTGGCCATCCTCCTCATCGTCTGTGAGACCGCTGGCCATCATTTGGCACACCATCACCACCCACGCGTAGCCCTTATCATGGGAGACCTCCACCAAGCTCTGCACAATCTGCCATCGCCTCTCCTCCACGCATGCATAAATGGAAGAAAAGCTCTATTTTGTGTTTTATTTTTATTTACATTTGCATGCCACTAATGAGTGTGGGATTTTGATTTTTTGATTATTATATTGAGGTGAATTGGTAGATACGCACTTGCACTTTCTCGAATTTACTAGACTCTTGTTATGCACATTATTTTGCATTAAAATTGGATTGAAAAAGGCATGCAATTAAGAATTACATATTCTGCCACTACATGTGCATCATCTAAATATTTTTGGAAGCTTCATTTCTGACATGAAATTTTCATAAATAACCTTGAACTTCTCATGAAATTCAAAGTGACATTTAGAGCAGCAAATTCACTAAATTGATTTCGCAAATGTTTCTACGAACATGATGGCTCGCTACTCATGAATTTATTGGATCTATTACTCCTTATGGATACGACTTAATCCATCAAGGTTAGTTTTACTGATAATTAGTTTTGTTTAGGATTTTTCCACCACGCGATTTCACTACGATGACATATTTTTCTGATGCATATTATTTCTGCAAGCGAAAAATGCTCGACCAACTGTTGTAAAACAGTACCAGAGGTGGGATCGACTGTTCTAAAAATTGAACTCAGTGTGCAATAGACGTGAAGTACAAAAAGGATAATCAGAAGGATCTTGGGTTTTTGGATTGATGGGTTGCCTCCCATTAGGCGCTAAATTTAATTCCTTCAGTCGAGCAGAAAATGGTATGGAGGAGTGGTCAAATCAGACAAATTTTGTAAAACAAGCACCTTGATCAATAGCCTGGTTGGTCCAACCAGGTGCTTGTTCAGATGGTAGGCTGATGATGCAGCCTAAACCCAATCAATCTGGCGGGTTGATAGATGTGGATCAAAAGATGTGGTACCCACCAGATGCTGTGGAGCTCAAAAGGATGTGGAAGTGTATAGCTAGGTTTTGACTGAATCGGATCAGCCTGATTAGTGTAGGGATCCTCAAATGAAAAAGAATCAGTGGAGGATGTAGGAACCCTACGAGAGTGATCAGAGAAGGATGGGGTGTGATTTGTTGTTAGATAGATGTCCGAAACTCGATTGGAATGTGGAGGAGAATCATGTGCAACTGACTCATTGAGAGGAAAATCAGAGTAGAAATTGAGTCCGGTTGCGGGTCGGGGTTGAAAACGAGTTTTGGAAGGTTCTACATGTGTAGAAGAGGTGGCTTCAATAATAGTTATATGTGAGGGCTCTTCTAGGTAGGATTCCAAGGTAGGTTCATCTAGAGAGTCCTCATAGTGGCCATCGAAATCAAATGTAAATGCCTGAAGAGTGTTTAGATGGCTATGGAAATCTAAGTTAAGGAAAGATTCAAACTTTGGATTGTAGACACTTTGGGCAATTAATGTTTCTGATTCCTGAGGATCAAAAAGAAATGATTCCATCTCAATGGAACTTGATTTTGAATCAATGATCTCAGGATCAGGGACCTCAGAGTCAGAGTCAAAGAATGGATCACGTATGTTGTGGTCGTAGATTGGCTCATAGTCATCAGGAAACAATAGTTCTCTAAAATCAGAGTAGGATTCGAAATTGTCAGAGAACTTGCGAGAGTCATATTCTGAATTTGAGTCGAGATCAGAGGTTCCACCACAGAATAAATCAAAAGACGTAGAATCAACAACATGACTTGGATTTAACCTAAACTCAGAGTCCGAACTCAAAGAGGTGTCCCTATTAGGCATGAGCTCAAGTCCTAGGTTCCTAGGGTAGACCCAGTCGAATCCCAATTCTTCTAGCTCCTCGGTCTCTGTGTCGTAAATTGGTGTCATTTCTGACAACTCGATCTATATCTTGGTGGAGTCTAGAGAAGTGTAGTCATCAAACATAGGCCCTAAATTGTATTTCAGATCGAAAATCTGATTCCTATCACATGGGGCCTCGTAATTGTCCCAAATAGGCTCAGATCCAGATTCTAGGTTAAGAGTATGGGTTGGATTACTAGAAACTAGGTTGGGCAATATTGGGATGTTAGAATCATCCTCGAGAATTACCTTAACATGATAAGGCTCCGGATTTGCATTCTCGAGGAGTTCTGTTTTAAGTTCATCATTACAGGTGTTTGGGAATTCAAAGCTAGGAAAACTAGGTTCTCGTATCTCTAAGGCTGGCTAGAAATCGGGAGCACCGGCAATTGGACCATCCCAACCCAACTCAAGATTAGGTGTATCAGTCTGTACATAAGTTGGATCATGTTCCATTTGGGTTGGGAGTCCACAACAACCTTGATTCTCGAACCCGGGTTTGGTAAATAAGATTAATCCTCAATATTGTTCGAAGATGTTTTGCTAAATGCTTGGCGAATGTACGAGTATTTTTGATTGATAATCTATTTCAACAATTTTATCATCTCTTCCCTTTTTTCAAGATCATCTTGGTGTCTTTCCCAAAGTACATGATTTATCATGCATTGGAGATATTCAAAGTTATGCAATTTCTCTAACTCAATGGATCCTATCATGAGAATATCCCAGGTTGATCCATTTGTTACTTGTGTCATTAGTAATTGGGCATAGTTTATGATGAAGGTTATTGTTACTAGCACATTAACCTGAATGTCATCAATTGGATTTGAGGTTTTGTCATCAATCTTATAAAATCTATGGGCATCCTCAATCATTCTATCTCTCATGGATATTCAAGATTCAGGTTTCTTAAATGGTTTTCCTAAATTACCAGGCTGTATCTTCAAATTAGGTGGTGAAATCAGGATTTAGAATCAAATTCAGGTTCAGAATGAAGTGATTCGATCTGAAAAGAGACTTCCAAGAAGATCTACTGAGGCCTCTTACTTTAACAACCTAAGGACCCTCCTATGTTTGTGTTCTAATGAAAAGATGAGGAACTAGATATGAATTGGACCCAATCAAGGCACCCAAAGATTTTTGGATGACTAAGGCAATTTTGAGGTGGATGATACCTCTGAATCAGAAATTCGCACACTCGAGAATTAGCTAGGCAACCAGGAAGGGAGAGCCCCGCAGAGACCCCTACACTGTAGAGTGTCCCCACGAGTTATAGGGTTTCCCCCACCCGACCTTCCTTGTCACTGAGGGTCCAGGTAGACCGAAATGTACAAACTTAAGACCTTAAGTCTACCAATTTTATGTCCTAATTTGTGCCTTGAGTTTCACTTGATTAGAAGTTAATTCAACTTGTGACCTAATTTGGAGGTTGGTTGTCCTACAATGTAGACCAACTTCACCTAACCTGTCCTAAAGATGGTAGAATGAGATCTAGAGTAAGACCTAGAAATCACCCTGATTTTACTCCCAGGTCATTAGGTCAAAGATTTTAAGGTTCAAGTTCATTTAGAGCCTGATCTTAGGATTTTTCTAATTAGATCTTTTCAATCAAGGGCTTGGGTAGCATACAAATGAGGGAGGGTAACTTTCCTTTAATTCAGGCAAAAATGTGTACTAGCACTTCAAAACCCTAATGTAGAAATCCTAATTAGCTCTATTTCCAAGTCCAATTGATCTTAACATGTTTACCTTGGGCTTCAAGCAAGAAATGTGTTACGCTAAAATGATTTAGAATTTAAGTGTATTTCTTAATAGGCACAAGAAATCAAGGATGGGATCTCTAAACAGAATCGCTTCAACTTCAATGAGATTTGAAAAAAAAATTGCAAATCAGGAAACTTGCCTTTTAAATGATAACTACCACGAAAAATAAGGCATGTGATTCCTAATTGATTGCTTCCTTTTTCTTGTCTTCCCAAGATTAGGAGGTTGATTACGGAAGAATAGAGAAGTTACCTGCCCTGGAGTGGTTGATTTGCACGGAAGATCTCTTCGTGAAGTACCTCGCAAAATCACAATGAAGCAAACAAGGCAAGTCAATGCTCAAATATAATCAGATAAAGCAGACAATAGAGGTGAATTTCACGCTGCTCCCCAACAATGGTGCCAAAATATTGATGAGGGAGATCGATGTTATAAAAGTTGCATCGTAGTATAGGCCGATATCTCTTGAAAATAAATAAAATTTATAACTCGAATTCAAAAGAGTATCCGAGGTCGAACACAGGGAGCGAATAGGAATTCAAACGCTAATCTCAATCAAAATATATATGAGCATAATAATTAAGCCAATAACGATTTGCAATGAGCACTAATTACTTAAAATTGATCATCAATATAGAATATGAATATATGAAGACTTTTTCATGGCAAAAAGAATGGAAATATCTCAAAAAGTGGTGATTTGAATCACCTTTTAGATCGACATTTAAGCATGCATCTTAACCATAGTACTTAAATTATTGAATAGTATTATAGATAATTCTCAATCAGACCAGAGCTACAGTACAAAGACACTGTTCCTCTTCTTCAATCCTTCTTTCTTCTCAAGCTCTTCTTTCCTTCTTTGTGTGCCTCTCTTCTGCTTTGGCTTCACTTTCTCTCATATTCCTCCTTGCCTCTTCAAGTCTTCTCCTCTTCTTCTTTACACACAGAGGGAGGCAATCCCTCCAGTGGCTAAGTGTCAGTCGACTCTCAAGAGAGCAAAAACCCCCTGCCCCTCACTCCCTCTCTTTCTTTTTTCTCTCTGGGTCAACCTCTTTCAGGCCCTGTCAGGGCCATGCATGGTAGCTAGCTATCGAGTAATCGGAGGATTCGTGTACTTGGATCCAGGGTCATTGGTGTGGTGTAGTGACCGAGGAGTGTACAGTTTTAGGACGGGTCGGGTGAGTGTGGGGTGTAATGGGACCTCATCTAGTGTTTGGAGGCGATATGACCCAAACACAAAATCAATTTATTTTACTGCACCACTTCTACTGTGGACGATGTGGGACTATGTCCCGCGGCTTCTTCGTGTAGCAGCCAGCAGCAGCTCCTTCGGCGAATTCATGTTCTCTACTGGTCAAAGTGTCCAATTGACGGTCACAAAGGGGACCTGGAGTGGTTCCGCATCACCTGGGCATGATGCCTGGTGCTATCGAGTGTGGAGCAAGCCTCAAGCCTGCTCGAAGCTTGCCTTTAATGGAGAGCAAGACCTATAACCTGAAAACCAAGAATAAGGCCTCTTGGCCATGTTAAAGCACTTTAGGAGGCATCACCGAATGACGACAAATGTAACCGTGGTGGTGCGGAGGTGATTGGCAGAGTGAGGAGGTCTGACAACCTCGAACTGTTGGTGTGGAGGGTGTAGTGTTCGGCTTAGGGTTTGAAGGGGCAATAGACCTAACTAGGTTAGTACTTTTGCTCCTGGGATTGAGATGGAGGTGTAGGAAGTGTTGGCAAATTTGATGGAGCAGTGTAGCAATGGAGGCACCTCACTGGAGGGATTGTCGAGGATGGAGAAGACAGAGGTGGTCGCGTGTGTTTGGTGGTCGAATTGAGAGATAGAGAGAGGGAAAAAGGAGGGTAGTAGAGGAAGCTAAAGAACCTAGTTTAGGGATGAAAGGGGGAGAGATTCCCACGCCGATGTTTTGGCCAGACATGGGCAAGATGAACCTCCAAAGGGAGAGACGGTGAGGAAGAGGGGTATTTAGGAGCCCCAGAGTTGGTTGTCGAGGTGCCAATGAAGGAGGGGGGGAACGTAGCACACCCAATTTGGCCATTGTAAAGACGTAAGATGATGGAGGGAGGAGCTTGCCAGAGCTAAGGTTAGAGCCGACCGTGGAAGAGAGGGAAGACGTTGTTCTGGCCTTAAACCTTGCTAAGCAGATGCGCAAGGCCACGGAGGTCATTTTATAGGGCTTTAGATGGAGTTCCAAGCTTGGAAACAAGCTTGGAAACTCCAAGCTCCTCACCAGTGAAGGATACCTTTTCAATCAAATCGTTCGCATGAGGATTCTAGAGAGATTTAGGATCCCTCGATGGGCTCATTTGGAAGGCAATTGCTTGATGAGTTTCCCTTTCAATTTTGAGATGGATTCGTCAAGAAATCACGAAGATCTTGCCAAATTAAGGTTGTCGGAGCTTTAGGATAAGATGTTGATGGCGGTAGGGACCTACTTGTGAAGAAGTTGACAAAGTTAGGGGGCTATTTGTAAGAAATTCCAAATCTAGGGGCATGAGTGTGAGATAAAAGAATTAGATAGGACCAAATTGCAAACTAGGTCAAGACAATATCATATTGGGTCCAAATTTTGGTAGAAACCTAATTTGGACCTAAGAAATCCAATGGTGAAGTTGGATTTTGGTTTGGACCTACTTTAACTAGGTAATTTGCATAATTACCCAAATTAGGGCAAATATCTGTCTGAGACTCTATTTTGGGTTAAACCAGGTTCCAATGGTCAAATCAAGCATACCAAACCATAGAGAATATTTTTATATGAATTTTAAAGGGTTTAGGTGAATTTTATCCTGACCAGACCTTAATTAATTAAGCAAGTCTATTTTTAGGATTTTAGATGTCATTTAATTCTCGAAACATTCAAAAATCCTTTTCTGTCTGTATTAACCCACTTGTTAGACTCTTAAGACCATTTGACCCTTAATTAACCCCTAAGAAAACCCATTATTATATTGTAATTGAGATATACTATTAAAACTACAGTTTTACCCCTATTTTACTATATTTCCCTCAAAATGGATTTGCAGTGAATTGTCTCTTTGGCGGTTATGTAGGAACATTTAATGATGAAATATGACTAAATAAAGCTAGATATGGCTGATGATGTCGTTATCATCATAGATGTAGTGAGCTTGGCCCTGAGTCGGGTTCATAACGTGCCTCTAGTTCATCACGTTATTTGGATTGGGCAGAAGTTATGAAGGGTGTGCACTAGGTTGGCAGGGATTTGCCATCTGGGCTAGTTGATTGCGAACCTTTGTGATCTCATCTCTGTGCTGCTTTTGCATAGCCGCATTCATTTTCTGAATGTCAGCCAGAGTTTGAAGAATAAGTGTCATTTGATCTTCCCGAGTTGGCTCGGTTTGGCAAGTTAGGTTTGGCCGAGGCTGAGGCGGCTGATATGAATGAGAAGCTTGTGGTCGTGGCTGATATTGAGGTATCTGATTTTGATTGTTCCCTGACCATGCGAAGTTAGGATGATTACACCATCCAGGGTTATAAGTGTTTGAGAAAGGAATGTTCTAGATGGCGTTGAGGTCCTCGCAAGTCTAAGGAACCTTGGAGAAATCAGAAGACGAGGGTTCAGAGTTCCCCCAACTAGAGTAAGCGGATCCAGAGTTTCCTTCAAGCCCTAGATTAGATGGGGGTGGGTATGGATCCATCCCTTGAGAAGATCGGTGGTAGATGTTATGCATAGCCTCCCTCCCAGCGGGTGGCTATGTGAATGGGTTTTGCATAGAGGTGGCTCATTGTAGATGATGAGTTAGCTCATCCACCTTCTTCTCAATGATCAAGACCTTGTCTAGGCGATTGACCATTAACTCCAAGTCGACGGGAGAGGACAGGCCTGTGTCCAATGTGCTCCCCGTGGATTTGTCAATGCACGGGCATTTTCCTAATCAAACATGCCCATGATTCATTATTGATGGAGTTCTCGCACATGTTCTCGAGAATCTCCCACACGATGTCTTCGTGTTGACCCATGATGTTTCCTCCATAATTTGCATTGATGAACAATTGAATATCCTCACGGAGTCCCTGGTAAAAAGACTGGACTTTTTCCCATTTAGGAACTTTGTAGTGGGGGCACTTTCACATGAGATCCCATGCCTCATGAAGCGATTGACTTGCCTACTGAGTGAAATGTGTGATATGGTGCTGCAGAGCATTTGTCTGACCAACAGGGAAGAACTTTTTCAAAAACTCAGATTGTAGTTCAGCCCATGTGTTGATTGGACAAGTTAGGGTTTGGTACCAGTGAGAGAGAAGGAGAACATTTTCATCAGCAAGATATCCCGATTTTGAGCTTCTGACCCGACGGTCTGGGCCAGATGCTTGAGTTGCTTGATATGCTGGAAGGGATATTTGGAATTAAGCCCATGAAATTTAGGAATAGCATGAATCATGTTGGGTTTGAGTTCATTATCAGGACCTCCAGCTGGGATTTGGACTCAAGGTTCGATTGCCACTATAGTAGGATTGTAATGATCTCGCATCATAGGACACTACGGTGGATTCATAAAGGCCTGGAATAGATTGTTGAGGAGCTAAAGCTGATTCTGGAGATTGTTTTCTTCTTCTGCTGGGTGTTCCATGATTATGGATGAAGGAGATCTAGGCTTAGATGAATCAGAAGATATGTCAATATGGTCGGGTGGTTGCACAAATAGGGAAGTCGAGGCTTGGCCTTGACGAGAGTGAATAGCTAATGGAGGTCATAAGTATGGTCATAGGGGCCTCCTCCCAAACATGCACCGATGGAGAAGACGAGGGATAGAAGGTGTGATGGACCAAATCAAGACACCCAAATATCTTTGGATGACTATAAAGGTTCGAGGCTGATGATACCCTTAGATCAGAAAATCGTCCACCTGAGAATTACCTGGGAATCCAGGAAGGAAGAGTCCTGCAAAAATCCCTATGCAATAGAGCATCCCAACAAGTTACAGAGTTTCCCCAACCCGACCTTCCTTGTCACTGATGGTCCAGGTAGACTAGAATGGATAACTTGACCTCTTAAGTCTACAAATTTTAAGTCTAGAGCATGGGTGCTTAGGATTTCACTTGAACTTTAAGATGCTTTTGTGAGTGGTGACCTAATTTGAAGATTGGTTGACCTCACAAGGTGTGTCAACTTCACTTGATTTGTCCTTGATTATTAGGTCCCACTTTTAGGATCCAAGTGAGATTTAGAGTTTGATTCTTAGGGTTTGCTTATTAAGTAAGTTCAATCAAGGTTTAGGACACACATAGTTTGGGAAGATTGATTCCTTTTAAAGCAAGTGTGTCTCTAGAACCCTAGAATGGAAACCTTAATTAGCTCTAATTAGTCAATCACTTAATTCTAAATCTAGCACCTAGGGCTTTAATCAAGAAAGTGGTAGCCCTAGGTGTCTTAAATTCGTAAATAGGTGCAAGAATCAGGTTTGGGATATGTTCTAGAAATGAACCAAATTAGACAGCTTGTTAAGATTGAATCTAAAAATAGAATTCAAGTTGGTCCTAATTGATTTTTTCCATTTTTAGCTTTTCAGAATCAGGAGGTTAACGAAGATGGATTTGTGGTTTACCTGCCCCTGGAGTAGCTGTTGTGTAGTTGATCAATTTCCTTGGCTAAATTCCTGCACAATCAAAATTAAAATAGATAAATCAAGTTAGTGTCAAGTCAGGAATCGTAATCAAGAGATCGAATTGCGCGTTGCTCCTCGGCAATGGCACCAAAATGTTTATCGCTCTGAATCGGGTTTTAAAAATGATACGTTGTAGTATAGCTGATAAAGTGCTAAAATAAATAAAATTTATACTTGAATGAAAATTGAAGGTAGAACGTAGGGAGCAAGTAGCAAGTCAATCTTAAGATCACAATTCTAAGTAAAAGATATAAGCAATTGCAACCAAAATTGATTCAGGAATAACATATCAATAATTTTAAATAACAATATGCAAAAATGATGGGTTAATGGTGATTTGAATCACCAATTAACCCTTTTAATTAAGGTCAACTCAAATAAATGAACAGTGAATCCAACCAAATTTTCCATGTCAGTTAAGTATCTCAATAATGCAACAGTAGCCTAGAACCAGCAATAGAGGAAAAGGCCTCTCTTTTCCTTCAAGCCTCAAGGAGAGGCACAACAAAGCACAGTAGCATAGAGGTGAAGACCTCTCAAATTTGCTAAGTGCAAAGAGCAGTAGATGGCAAAAACCACCCCCCTCTCTCTTTCGGTCTCTTCTCTTCTCTTCTCTTCTCTTCAAAATTAGACCAGACTGGACCCGGGTAGCTGGGTAATTTGACTAAGGCCCAAACCTGCGTGGCATGAGCGCAGGCGAGGGTATGCGTATGCACGTGCATGAGCGTGGGCCTCACCCCCTGTGCATGCTGAGGCAACAAGCCGTATGCACTTTTTGCTTTTGTACACTATGGAGAGCTCCTCATTCTACGATGTGGAACTATTGCACAAAGTCTTCTTCACATGCAAACTATAGGAGGTGAAGGCACTAATTGAGGCCAAAGGAGCACTTGGTTGTCTTAATTGATGACCTGGGAAACTTCCTGAAGCTAGGCCGCAACACCTGGGAGCATCATTAAGGAAGAACTCAGCTTGAAAATGTCGGACGGAGTTGGAGAAGGTGGTGTTGGCGATGGAGCTCCGGCAGCAACCTGAAAAGCAAAACATGGGCTAAATGCCCCAATCAGCATGCTCAGGAGGGTCTCCAAGCGAAGGTGAGTTCGTCGGTGGTGGTTGTTTGGTGAGTGCGCACGTGTGGAGGGCTGACAGAGTTGGGGAAGGTGTGCGAAGGAGGTGGAGTTCAGTGGAGTGCTTTTGTTGATGAAAACCCAAATTAAAAGAGAGCTTTTAGCAAGTGTGGTGCAGTGGAGCTTGTGGAGGTGGCGTGAGGCTGTTTGGTGAAGTGTTGCAGGCTGGAGGCTATGACGGAGAGTCGCCAGAGGTGGGGAAGATGAGGGTCATGCAGATGGTGCAGTGGTTGAGCATATGTGTGAGTGTGGGAAAAGGGAATAGAGGGAGAGAGAAAGGTATAGAGGGACTTAGGAGCGAACGGAGTGATCATGAAGCACCAGCATTGGTGAGCTGGAGTTGAAGAAGATGAGGAGGTCAAGTAAGTTGGTGCGACGACAACGAAGAGGAAGACCGCTCCTGCTGTGGCTAGTGAGGAGTGGGGTCGATGGAGGAAGATAGAGGGCTATCCAATTTGATGGTTGGATGGTCGAAAGAGAACGGAGAGGGGTCGGCAAAGCAAGCTATAGAGGTTGCTTGGGAGGGAAGAGAGAAGGTTTTCTCTGACCAGAACTTACTAAGGAGGTACGACAGGGGTTCCAAGGCTTAAATAGAGCTTCAAAGAGGGCTCCAGATTAGGAAAGAGATCGGATGTGCTCTTTAGGAAATCAAGAAACACCCACTGATTCAATGCATTCACATTTACAAATTAATGGGTTTTCAGAGTTAGGATCTGTCCCAATAGGTTTGTCTAGGTGTGAACATCAATCTCACCAAATTTGGTAAGATTTGGTTGCCATAAGAGTAGGATTTGATCTAGTCAAACCTCACCAGGAGGTCGGTTGACCTCCAATGGTGGGAAGGACCATTCTAAAAAGAATGTGAAGAAGTTAGGGGGCAATTGGTAAGGATTTCAAAAGCTGTGGCACTATTGGAGATAATAAGAGTCAGACTTGGACCAAAATGCAAAATAGGTTGAAATAATCTCAGATTGGGCCCAAATTTTGGTACAAACCTAATTTGTACCCAAAAAACTTAATGATGAAGTCGGATTTATGTTTTTACCTAGTTTGATAGGGTAATTTATGTAAAAACCCAAATTAGGGTAGTTTTCTATCTGTAACTCTATTTTTGGTCAAATTGGGTTCGAAAGGTCAACTCAAGGGCACGAAACCTTAGGGAATATTTTTCTATGATTTTTAGAAGGTTTAGATGAATTTTATCCTAACCAAAACCCCATTTAATTAAGTAGGTCTATTTTTAGGGTTTTAGATGTCCATTAATTCTTGAAATGCGTGAAAACCCACTTTTGTTTGCATGGACCCACTCATTAGACATTAATGACCATATGACCTTTAATAAACCCATGACATACCCTGTGGCTATTCTATATTTGTGATAAGATTATAAAATTGTAGAAATAACCCTATTTTCATCTTTTCTTCTAAAAATAGAATATTAAGCACTTAGGACCCCCTAAAATTTATGTAGGAGCTTTTGTTGACTTTATCAGACCACATTGAGCTAGTTATGGCTTATGGTGGTGTTCTCATCAGTTTGGACATCTTAACTACGCTCGAGCAGATGCGCGATCTTAGTGGCTTGCCTTTACCATTGATGAAGCAATTGACGACTCTCCTTCGACCACGCGTGTGCAGCTATGGGCGTGTGAGCGCTAACGTGAGCAAGCGTGAGTTGGAGCCTGTAGCGACGTTTAGGGAGGATCTTAGTGATGTTTTGAATGTTTCTATTAACCCATGCACGAAATGTTCCCTTCTCCTCCACTATAAAAGGACCTACACCCCTCCATCCATCTTCATGTCTTCCTTTCTCTCCCTCACCGCCTCGATGGCTCTAAAGAGAGCTTGTCCCAAGCCTAGGATGCTCCTCTAGAGTAGAAAAGAAATATTTTTTCCTGATTCTTACACCCAATCATGGAGCATCCCATGGCCATCCTCTCACCACCTTACGAAAGAAGATCCTCACCACGATGCTGTCTTGCCCCGTCCTCCTTCCTCTGATGCCATTTTTCTTCATCCAACTCCTCACCACCATCATCCAGGCACCGTCAGAGCGAGTCATCCTCCAAGCGACCATTGAGGGGGAATCTTCTCAACCCATTCTATCTTTTATTGCTTTTCAGTGTAATTTCAATTAGTTGTAATAGACATGGCTCGATTTTATGAAATATTTTTCTCTCTCTCTCTTATTTTTTTAGAGTATCTTAGAATAGATTACAAACATTTTGCTTGATATTCTATCTTATAAAAATATCAAAAAAATCTCAAAAGATGAAAACACCAACAAATAAATAATGTTGAAGCATGGATTTCAAAACTAAACGTTCGCCTCGCAATGTTTGACTCAGGACTCACTTTGAGTTTAGATTATAAATTTATTTGATAGTAATATTTTGCAATTAGGATAACAGGTTCTCCAAAACCCTAATTTTACTCGTGAAATACATGCTCATCAACCATCAAACTCCCCCTTCACCTCTCCTATTTTTAACCCTTACCTACCAGAATTCAACCTACAATTGGATAGAGAATTCATGAGCATACTTCCACCTATAGACTACCCTATCTCGTGACCAAGGAGAAGAAGAGAAGAAGAAGATTAAGGGGGCATACACCCACCCCCTTGGTGCCTTCATTCTCCTTCTATCTTCTACCTTGTGTCACACCAAGCCAGGGAGTCATACCATTCATGGGCATGGCCAGACAAAAGGAGGATTGAGGGTGGTACTTGTCCACCCTAGGGAGGAGCATAGAGGTGAGCTACCAGGGCTTGCTAGGAGGAGATGTCCAGGAGGAGTTTCCTTTAGTTTTGGGGCGACCAGAATTGGAGCAGGAGTTCTACAGCAGCTACATCTTCAACACTAAGCCTTATACTATCTTTAGCACTTTTATTTTTCATTGTAGTTAGTGCTTTTCTTCGAAGATTACAAGTGTAGAATTCCTCCCACTTGTGAGCTCTCTATTTTTCTAAAAACAGTTTCTTATAAAAAGCATTCTTCTACCATTTTAGATTTGTTTTTGTTTTGTGTCCTTGCCCGTCCATTACTCTAAGTCGCCCATACTTGGAGTGAGCTGGAAGAGTAAGACACTTGTTTTTCCCTCACATTCCCATTTTTTTCCCCGCAACTATCTTTTAGCATTTTACCCATATGAATACCCTAAAAAAAATTGCATATATAAAACCCTAAAAAAAGGAGTGATTTTTGTATCGCAAGCAAGAGTTTATCAAATCGCAATTTCGCCACCCTTGGGATGACCCAAATACTCTCCTAGTACTCAGTATTTATAAATTTTAAAAGAGATCAAATCTTATCCTTTACAACGATCAAAAACTCACTTTTAGAAATCACATGATTTTTCGCATCAATGTCCAGACTCACCTTCCTACATTGTGGGTCCTTGGTAGCCTTTTCACTCCTCAATGTGACAGCTTTTGCATCAGCATACTGTCCATGAGGTGGGGAAGGAGAGGAAGGAGCTGAATGGGTCGCTGTGTGCAAAAGAGGAGCGACCTGAGGCTGAACATATCCAGGAGGCACAAGAGGTGCCTGGTATACAACATGTGCCAGTCCCAATGGTAAATGGAACCTAGATGGAGCACCTGGGTTCTACACATGTCTCAAGTTTGGGACAGGCTGTTAAGGTAAAGCTCCCTACACTATGTTCTCTTGTAAGCTCAACACATGGTTGGCAAGTGCCTGTATGAGGCCCAAGTGTTGTTCTTTCATCTGTTGCATACTTTTTATTCAACTCCAACTGGTCGGCCCATAGTGGAGGGTTAGAGCCAGCATTATACATAGGTTCATAAATAGGTTAAGAGTGTTGTTATTGAGGCAGGGATATCTGTTGCCTAGGGTATATCGGTGATACATTCCCGTATTGTCTGGGCTAGTGCTATGGAGCATGAGTAGGCTTTTGTGGGTTCCCAACCCAGGAGAAATTTGGATGCTGGCACCAACCAGGGTTATACATCTCTAAATAAGGGTTGTTATGCTGATATCCTTGAAGGGCATTGACACCCTCATAGGCTGAAGATGCCTAAGACGCGTAGTCAACATATGCGTAGAGACCCTTATCATCCAAGTAACCCTGGTCAACTAGAGCTAGCTCCAAGTTGGTCACAGGTTCCCTATATGTAGGAGCCCATGAAGAAGTAGAAGAAGGAAGGGGAACAGGATCCTGTTGATAGCTGAAAACTACACTATCAAAGTTGGATTTGAAAAACTCATTGTTGTAGCACGATTTGTGAAGCAATTCGTCAACAGATAAAATTTTACCGAAATTTGTAAAGAAATTTCAGGTCGAACATAGGGAGGCTATGTCGATCTAAAATCCATAATTATATTTTTCCTTTGGTACTTTTGTTTGAAAGTGAGATAATTACAATGGAATTGATATTAACACTAAGAGAGAGAGAGAACAATCACTTGATATAATAATACTATTTTACAACTAGAAAGCGAGAAATTCTATTCTAGAAAGCGATAAAAAGAAGGGAGAGAAATGTTATCCTCCTCAACGAATGCTTGGAGGATGAGCCAAACAGAGCAATGCCTGGAAGACGGAGGATGGAGTGGGAAGAAGAAGGACGAAGCAAGAAGAAGCAGGAATGAGGCAGCACGTCGTCATCATCGTGGGATCGACTTCGAGAATGAGGGTAAGAAAATTTTGGATTTGGCTCTAAAAGAGCATCTCAGGTGTGGGACAAGCATCTCTTGAGCTTTGAAGAGGGAGAGAGGTGAAGGAAGGGATGAGAATTTCATAGGGTAGGGGTCACCTTTTATAGTTGCAAGGATTGGGGGCAATTTGGTCATTCCATATTCAAAAACATTAAAGTTAGGTCTTCAGTGACAAATTTATCCATCACTAAAGGCCCGATCATGGGCAACGTGCGCACACACCGCGCACGCCTCTTCTCCTTCTACGTACACAAAGTTTTCACATGTCCAATGGATCTCAGTCGTTCAATCAAGAGATTGGACAACTTAAACTTCATCTCGCTCATGCCATCTTTTGCGCATGAGATCAGGCGTTCGAAGGTGCATCAAATAGCACATCTGGTCGATTGCTTCCTCTGACCCATTGATGAGACAACCATAATGATCTCTAATTACCCCTAATTAACTAGTCTTCCTAGTTAATTAGCTAAGGTTATGAATATATAAGGGTTAATTATAGAATAAGGGATATTTAGTCAAGGACCTTAAAATAAGTTAAAAATGACATTTTATCATTCAGTTAACATTATTAATAATATAGTTAATAAATGGACTTGAAATCCTATTAATCATTCCCTTAATTAATAAGATAAGTAACATAAACTTAATGTAAACCTAAGTATGTAATAACTTAAGTGATTTTACTTAATCTGATAAATTAATCTAAAAAGGTCAAAAATGTAAATTCAAGGTGTAAACATAATATTTACCTTATTTACTAACATATATAAAAAGTTGAAAAAGATCTAAGTTAAAATAAACCTTCAAAACCTGGGTTTACATTTTAGTCCTTAAAATCCATTACAGTCGGGTCCTTATTTCTCACACAGGACCTTAAGTTTTATTTCATTTCAATCCCTCTTCGTCTTCTTCTTCTTCTTCAGCCGAATGAATGGCTGGCAGCAGAGAGTCACCCCACTGCGCGATCACCGCCCTGCCGACATCATCCTTCTTTGTCCAAGCTCTTGCAGCTTGCGCTCACCACCTCCACTTGGTACACCGGTCTGGATTAACTGGAAATCCTATTTTTCAGTGGGAGATAACCTCACCGTCATCAGAGACGAGGATGGAGGTTAAGCTCCTCAAGCTCTTTCTTCGGCCAGACCCTGCCACTCTCTTCGCTGCAAATTGCTATAAATACCCCCTCACACCTCTGATTTTATTCAAGTTGGCTCCCTTCCCTATTGTAACACTGTAGTTGACTTCGATAGGCTATTCATCCAAAACTTTGGCGACTTCCCATTCCATTTTCCGACTTCCTCCATCCATCTTCATCAGTCGAGGAGATCCGCCGTGGTCTTCCGCGTCTCTGACACAGGTGCCGACCTAAGGAATCCTCCGCTCCACCTCAAATCAACTCACCAGAGATCTTTCTTCAATGCTCTGATTTCGTCATCCGCTATGAACCTTCGGCGGAACCCTATTGAACGCTTCGTCTAGGTAATAGTAGATTAGGAGTAGGAGTAGTAGGCTAGCTTAGTTAGTTAGTTTAATTAGTTAGATTAGAGTAATGTCAGATTTTAGTTTCATCTCCTCTGACTTCGGCGAGTTCCTTGATCTCGCCAGAGCTTTAATTTCGTCTTTTTAATTCACTGTACACCTTTCTGTATCTTCCATGACCATTTCTAAATCATTTAATTGCTTAATTGAATCACCTAATCGCTTAATTCATATCCCTCCTTCACCGATTACTATCACTGTCTATGGTGACAGTAATCGAGATAATTTCACCTCCATTGGGTTCTTTCATCATCTATCACCACTTATGAACCCAAATCAACAATATAATACCTATAAATACCACATATAAATTAAATGCCCAAAATTTAATTTAGTTCCTAAGCTCGCTGTCCATGGCGGCTCAGGAATAGTTCAAACTATAAATTAAATTTATATTTATGAATATAAACATCCGTTGACTTGTTTTAACCTCTCAATCGAGTGGTTAAACAAGTCCTGAGCTTTAACCACTTAGATCTTTAGGAAAACAAATTCACTGTCAAATCTTACATTTTAATGAACAAATGAGGAATTAAATGTGAGACTGAGGTTCCTTGCAACCTCAAGATCCTTTTTGAATAAAAAATGGTTAGTTTTATCAATCTGTATGTACTTTTTGGCATTTTCTAGACTTACCGGAGCTCCAACGAGCTCTGGCGAGCCAAAATTATGTTTCAACCTCTAAAACTTGCTAAGAAGCTCTAGAATGATAAAATAAGGATCACTAATTAATTTGATGATAATTGTTTAAAGATTTAGCCACTGGAGCTGAAGATTGAACTTCATCTTCTCCAACTCCGCCGGAGTTGGAGAAGTCTATTAGGAAAGATCTGAAGAGCATTTAATGAACTTAGAAGCTTCAGTGCAATGCACTGATTGCACTGAAGCTATTTAAACCTTTAGAACATTGTAACAACCTCTGAACAATTCTATCAAACAAACATGTTTTCATGTTCAGGTGGCGAGCTTGAAACCCTAGGAATTAAGGTCAGAACACAAATCTGAAGATCTGAATAAGTTTCTGATGTTGAGGAAACTTTAATTAAGGCTTTGATTTCTTAGGAGGAAGCTTTGAACAGAAAGTCAATTTTTGAGCTTCCACAGTCAAACATGAGTCTGTTAATGGAGTTCTGAGCTCGAATTGAGATTTTGAGGAGTGAAAATTGTTTCTGGGAACTTTTTTGATGATTTGAAAGTAATTAAAGTGAGCTCAGTTTAGTTAATATTTGAGAATTTAGTTCCTGTCAATTTGGGTTACTTTCGAACCCAAACCAACATGAGAAGCATTCTAATGAAATTTAAATTTAAATCCTGCCCAGATGAGTTGATTATAACCCTTAGAATTAATCTAAATCAATTAGAAACACTTTTAAGTGTCTGTTGCTCATTTTGATGTCGGAAATATGAACTCTGAAGCTTTCAGAGAAGTGAAGAGCTTCTCTAGTGGTTCTGAAGGTCTTAAGAACTTAAAACCTACTCTAACAGATGCGGAATCACTTATGAAACATGTATAGACCTTTAAATAAGAAGGAAAAGTCCATCTGAAGGACTCTATTCACTTAATTTCACTTCTAGGTTAAAAATAACCCGTAGGAACCCCTGATTTCATCTTTCAAATTGAAAAGGAAAACATCATCAAAATATTAAATTGACCCTGCAATTACTTAGATCTATCTTAGAGCTTTCTAACAAACTTGAAATCATTCGATTTGGAGCTTTGGGTAGAAAGTTATGATCACTTGAATTCAGGTCTAAAAGGGGTAGGTTAGTCCCACCTCGCTTAATCACGAGCACGTGCCTGGGGATAAAAACAATTTGTTTCTCTAGCTATCCAGTCGTCAGCGCTCGATGCACCAGTTACCTATCTTATATGATCTGAACATTGCGTGTGTGTGTGTGTGCTGGCTTATGCCCACAGGTGTGCACCCTTGGGGGCGTGAATGAGATTGTGACCTGGGAAGGCGAGAGTGGCCTGGGAGGCCGAGTTGAGCCGAAATGGCTCGAGACTATGAGCCGACATGAAATAAATCGAAAACGAACCTAATTGAGATTAGGCGAGGATCGAGTAGGGTCTGGTCCCACCCTGGTCTCAAGGTGTTGTGTATCCTCGAAAGGACCTCGCTGCAAATAAAATAACTTTTGGTTAAAAAAGTAAAAAAACCCAATTCAGTTGAAGTACTTGAGGAAAAGAGAAGCCGCTGAAGGATGTTAAGTTAAAATGCTAAGTTTTGAAGCTGAAAGGTTAAGGAAAGAAAAAGCACAGGCACTAAGAAAGGAAAAGAGACTAAGGAATGAAAGGAGAAAACCAAGGGAAGAAAAGAAGGCAGGAACAACTGAAGAAAAAATCTCGAGATAGAGAAGAAAGAAAGAAGAAGATAAGAGGCTGAAGAAAATAAAAAGGCATCAATACTTTGGAAAATAAATGAATTTTTCTTGCATCATTATCTTTTTGTTCAAAGGCATGCTTTAATAGAATAACTTTTTAATTGCCTTAATTTCTTGGAATGAAATAAAATTGAAAAATTAACATGTTTACTTGCTAATAAAGTACAACATTTTGAGTAAATATATTTTGCATATGGAATTGTGTATATTCTTTATAGTTTAAATATTTTGACAAAATTCATGTTTTGAAAATCAAACTAGTTATACCTCCTAAACTTAAAGAGATAAAAGAAAATTGGTGAATTTGGAAAAAAATTATTATACCTCCCAGTGAATGACATGGACTCAACTAGTAAAAATTTCTAAAATGTTAGGTTAATTCGACCTTATACTACACAACCGACACAACTTCGAGTTAACCTATGTGATTTCTTCTACTCTTAATTAAGTGAAATTAACTTAATTACTAGGTTGAGTGGAAACCACGCATCATTTTAATGGTGCCGTTGCCGGGGAGGTAATATTTTGATTCACTCCACTAATCAAAATATTCCCTGGCATTGCTTCGTCTAATGCATCATTTTCATGGCACCGTTGCCGAGGAGGAAATATTTTGATTCAGTAAAATTTAAAAGGATTAATTATTTAATTAGGAGGTATTTTGTAAATGTTTTTGTTTTTACTAACTTTTGTTCTAATTTGTGTGTTTTGTTTTGTTTTTGTTTTCTGTCTTCTTTTCAGGTTTACCTCTGCGAGTAATCTCAAGAGAAGGCGGGAAATTGTTTTACTATTTTTGTTTTGTAAGTATTTCTTAATCTTTTGTTTTGTTGCATTTAAAAATAAAAAAATACAAAAATACATCTTTTCTGATTAGCCGCAACATATACATTGGCATACACTCTTAGGATTGCATATTTCTTGCTAGCATTTAGCAATTTAACTCGGGAATTTTTAAACTATTTTTCTCGCATCAGCGGGAAAACACGAGAAAACCTGCGTAGATCCCTGTCCTTTGAGAATTAAAAAGATCACATATTTTTGTTTGAAAATATTTAAAAAGTGGCCATTGTAGTATAGATTGATATATTTTTGAAAAAGACTAACTAAAAAGAGGAAGTAAAATTGGTGACTTAAATCTGTTTGCAGAATGCATGCGGGTTTTTATATTGCTATCGTCTGTTGCATGCTATCGTGCACATAGTACGATCACTAGAGTCACACGAGTCTATTTTTCTATCTCTCCTCTTTGCACCTCTTAGGGCTTTGGCCGAAGATCAACAAGTCTGTCTCACTACTAGAGCCCCAGGGAGCCAGTAGTCAGCGGTCTAGATCCTAGACCTTAGACCTTTGAGTTTTAAGGTACGCACCTGCGTAGACACAAATTAGGACGCGTATTTTGATACTGTTACTCTTTGTTTGCGTCAAATTATTTTGCGTGTCTTAGGAATTTCTTCTTTCCTTTGAAAGAAGAGCAAAACCCGCATCTTTTGCACTGTTTTGCAGGGTTTTTTGTGCCGCTATTTTCTTATCGGTGGTGTGCGTGTGCCTTTGCACATTATTTTTCATTTATGGACGGGAGGCGATCCTTGCATCCGCCTCTTGCACCACCGTTGACAGGTGATCCTAGGTCGGTTGCAGATAAGCAACCAATGGTTTTCCCGTCTGATCCATCTACTTCTATGGATCCAATGCAGAATCTTAATCCTAAGATACCTTCTTCTTCTGGTGAGGGGGAGATGCCTCCTTTTGATGTTCATGAGGCACTCCTGAACTAGAATCTTAGGATGCTAGAGCAAACAAGACAAATCAATTTATTAACAGTAGCCTTAAATAATCTACAAACTCTTCAGAACTGTTCTTCACCTCGAACTGAGGCGGGTTTTGAAAATCCTGGTTTATCGATCAATCATCCAAGGCCTCTACTTAGAGATTATTATAACCCATCCAATGTACAAGTAAAGCCTAATGTTAGGATTCCTATTGGGGAAAATTATCCAGAATTAAAGCCAAACATTATAGGTTTAATCCCCCACTTTCACGGATTTGCATCCGAGGATCCATTTCAACACATTGAAGATCTTAAAAATTTATCCCAAACTCTTGGTCCTTGAAATCAAAATAGGGAAATCCTACTAATGAAAATGTTCTCTTTTAGCCTTAAAGATAAAGCAGCTTATTGGTATAGAACTATAGCAAGACCAATCTCAACTTGGGCTGAACTCGAATCCGCATTTTTGAAGAAATTCTTTCCAATTGGTCGAACCAATGCTTTAGGGCGACCTATTACTACTTTCAATCAAAATCAAGGAGAACCAATTCATGAAGTGTGGGAATGTTTTCATGAATTGCAAAGGAAATGCCCACATCATGACATCCCTCATTGGCAACTCATGCATATCTTTTACTATGGTTTACAAGAGGGCATTCACAATCTAGTTGATGCCTCTTGTGGAGGGAATTTTCTAAATCGCGACGCAGAATCCACTTTAGAATTATTTGAAGGGATGGCGGAAAACTCGATCAACAACGCATCCATGTCGCAATTTTTGCAGGGAGCAAATACGAATCACCAAAATCCGCATAAGGGCATTCATGAGATCGGTAATCCGTCCAGTTCAAAGGATCTAGAGATTATTGCAGAAAAACTGGACAAAGTAGATATCGTAGCAAAGCATCTCGACGAGGTTAGAAACACATTGAAGACTCTTACACCTCCACTTGCTACGAATCCTACGTATTTACCTGTTTCATAAATTCCTGCAGGGAGGGAATTTGTGAATAATCTGGATTCTAGGGATCCATCTTCCTTGGGTTTTCTA
Organism: Thalassia testudinum; assembly: GCA_037157565.1. NCBI lineage: Eukaryota > Viridiplantae > Streptophyta > Magnoliopsida > Alismatales > Hydrocharitaceae > Thalassia > Thalassia testudinum. The sequence goes on from JAZHRO010000014.1 coordinate 118,804,660, forward strand.
TCTACTCCTTCACAAACCCAAGGAGGGACCTTTGTCCCACAATTTTACGCACCCTTTTCCCCACCCTTAATTGTTGTAGAAAACACGTCATATCCTCTTGATTTAAACACCATTCAGGGATACACACCAAGATCAAACCCATTCAAATTCCTATAATCCTGGATGGAGAAGCCACCTAAATTTTTCTTGGGCTGATCCAAATCAAAATCAAAGACCATCATATCCGAATCAGACCCATTTTAACCCACCTCCTTTGCCTCCTCAGCAATCAAATTTAAGGCCTAGCCCGATGAGTATGCAGAATTACTCTAGGCCTAATAGAGATACACAGCTAGATCAAATTTTAAGAGCTATGTCAGAGAGTCAGTGACAAAATGCTGAAGCTCTCACTGAGATTCATTGGCAATGTAAGGTAGAGTTGGCTAATTTACGAAATTAGATCACGCTTTTGGCTGAGTCTCGTCAGCCAGGTACTCTTCCATCTCAGCCAATTTTGAATCCTAGGAGTCTACTAAATCCTAGGCAAAATCAAGGCCAAGTCCATTTCATTAATCAGGCCTTTGATTCTAATCATAATCCATCCTCTGTATTATCTGAAAATAACCCATCAAACCTGCATCAGCAACCTATTTTGTGTGAAAATGACCCACCTATTATTGAGAACCAAAACTGACTATGCTAATCTTCTGAACTTGGTGGAAACATTTTTGAATTGCCTTAATCTTAAATGTTCTACATCTCAACCTAAGTCAGATTTGATTTTCATAAGATTCACTCGAATCTTTCTGAGATTTTTCATGAGAATATGATATTTGGTTCTGTGAGATATATTCTAGGCAATTTCAGGACGAGTTTTGATTGGATGGTTTAATCTATTTTCTAATTTTTTAATCTAATTCTTTCATAACTCCTCTATTTTTACGGTATACCTATTCTTTTTAGGAGTTCTTTACTAGGGTTTACGCCTAGCTGAAGGCATAAAACTTAGCACTTATACATAGCTGTTTCCTATTGTTACCCTTTTTGATTTTCTTATACACTTACTTTTAAAATTTCACTTCATTTCATATTGATTACCTTCATTTAGTTAGAATGACTACTCTGACCTTTGGTCAGACTTGAAATTGTCCGCACTGAGATTTTTAATCTCCTCTATTCGATTCCTTCCATCACCTTATACTAAATGAAGTGTAATATTTTTCACCCTTCTTACAATGGGGACATTGTAAAATTTTGGCTTGCGAGGGTGTTGAAGTGAAATTTTCACTTTAAGTGTGGTTAAAAAATAAAAACACATAAAAATTAAATTTCCACTAAATATAAAAAAATAAAAATTCTAAAAATGACAAAAATTTTAAAAATTGAAAAAAATTCATAGAAATTTGAAATTTTTTAAAAAAATTTCATAAAAATTAGAAAAATCTTATATACATAAAAATAAAAATATATAAATACAAAAATTTGAAAAAAAAATTCATAAAAATAATAAGAGGGGAATATTAATTTTTAATAAAGAAGAAAAGAAGAATAAATATATATATTATAATTAAGAGCTTAATTTTCTTTTGGGTTAGAAGTTTAAAATGTATATAGAATATATATAGAATATTTAAGAGCATTCAATTCTTAATTAGATTTTACTTAAACATTTTGTAAAAACACACTTTTGTGTTTAAAATTTTTAAAACAAGATTTCATTTGAATTAGGAATCTTTTAAAGATTTAGTTTTCTATTCTTATTTGAATTAAGAAACTAAGTGTGTTAAGATTTTAAAGTTAAGTTTTGGAATTGAATTATAACTTTTTAATCAATTAGATTAAGTAATCCTTTTACTTTGTGAAAATTTGATTTTATCATGAAGTTAAGTAAAAGCTAGATATTCAGAGTTAATTAAATAGAGAGTTGGTATAATTTTAGTTTACAACACTTACAAGATAGAGATAAATAACTAGAGTTGGTAAATTTTAGCTTGACGGATCCTATAGGAGGAAACTAAGAATTTGAAGAACCTAAGAGTAAAGGGCTTTGTTGTTCAAGCCCTGGTTTGAGAGCTAAGTAACCTAAACATCTAAAATTCACTCACATACAATTGTCTTGTTGAGATCTGAGACTGCGAAAACACAGAGGTTAAGAGATCAATTCTGAATCCTCTTTAGTCCAAGGATTTCCTTGGGGCGATTCTTGAAAGGGTGAAGGTTGTGCAACTCACCTAGAAAAAGGATTTAGAGAATAATGTTAATAAGAAAAATGAGCAGGGGGGAAAAGAAAAAGAAAAGAAAAGAAAAAAAAAAGAAGAAAAGTAAATAAAACACCTTGCAGTTAAGTGCCTTGTTAAAAATGGGTACTTATGCAGTTTTTCACATAATAAATAAAAGCATCTCAATACAAATGGATGCTACCCTTCCTTCCATCAAATAAAAAGACCACCTCGCTACAAATGGGTGTTCTAACCTATAGAAAAGAGAAAAAAATATATATGGAGAAAAAATATTAGGAATAAAAGACCCGGTGGTCCACCGGGGAGATATACACAAAAAGTGTTGACCTCGGGATAAAAAACTGGTGAGGAGAAAGCAACTAAACCTGAGTAAGGCCAAGCCAAAGCTTGAATTGGAATAATTGGGATTAGAAAGTGATGTCTTAAGATCTTGATTTTTGCAACTTTGGATATCTTTAGGACAGTTCTCTTCACTAAGCATAGATGTTTTAAAATTATAGCTACTGAACCTTGGTATTGGGCAGTGAAGCCTAAGAAATTGCGTTTTGAAGATTTTAAGTTGAGACCTAAAGGAGAAGAATTGATAGAATCCTAGGTCTAGAAGTTAATCTTTAGTGTTGTAGGCTAGTAAATTAGAGTTTTACTGCTTTAAGTTTGATTAATAATGAGTATTTGGTTAATTTGCTTAAACTTTTATTGATAAAAGTCAAATATCTTAAACAAAGGATAAACTTAAATCTATTTGAGTTTTTGAGTTAAAATTTAATTCTCAATCCTTAAGTTTTGTTCTTCTTAAAACACTTTGTATTCTAATTTGAGTTAAGAATAGCTACAAAGATTAAGAGATTTTTGAAGAATTCTAATTTTGAATAAAATTCTTGTTTACAAATTATTTTTAGTGTGTTTTGAAAATGTTATAAGTATAAGTCTAAGTAAGAAAATTTTCACACATGCTCTATACATTAATCATTTATATTTAACCTTAAAAAATTCTGACCTAAGCTTTCCTCTACATAGTTACTATTTATAATAATTTAAATCCAAGTGCTTTAAATCATCATAGTCTTAGTTAATTTTGCCATGGACTAGCAAAACTTTCGCTTGGGGATATGATGAGACACTCATCATGATCTCTAATTACCCCTAATTAACTAGTCTTCCTAGTTAATTAGCTAAGGTTATGAATATATAAGGGTTAATTATAGAATAAGGGATATTTAGTCAAGGACCATAAAATAAGTTAAAAATGACATTTTATCATTCAGTTAAAATTATTGATAATATAGTTAATAAATGGACTCGAAATCCTATTAATCATTCCCTTAATTAATAAGATAAGTAACATAAACTTAATGTAAACCTAAGTATGTAATAACTTAAGTGATTTTACTTATTCTGATAAATTAATCTAAAAAGGTCAAAAATGTAAATTCAAGGTGTAAACATAATATTTACCTTATTTACTAACATATATAAAAAGTTGAAAAAGATCTAAGTTAAAATAAACCTTCAAAACCTGGTTTACATTTTAGTCCTTAAAATTCATTACAGTTGGGTCCTTATTTCTCACACAGGACCTTAAGTTTTATTTCATTTCAATCCCTCTTCATCTTCTTCTTCTTCTTCAGCCGAATGAATGGCTGGCAGCAGAGAGTCACCCCACTGCGTGATCACCGCCCTGCCGACATCATCCTTCTTTGTCCAAGCTCTTGCAGCTTGCGCTCACCACCTCCACTTGATCCACCGGTCTGGATTAACCGGGAATCCTATTTTTCAGTGGGAGATAACCTCACCGTCATCAGAGACGACGATGGAGGTTAAGCTCCTCAAGCTCTTTCTTCGGCCAGACCTTGCCACTCTCTTCCCTGCAAATTGCTATAAATACCCCCTCACACCTCTGATTTTATTCAAGTTGGCTCCCTTCCCTATTGTAACACTGTAGTTGACTTCGATAGGCTATTCATCCAAAACTTTGGCGACTTCCCATTCCATTTTCCGACTTCCTCCATCCATCTTCATCAGTCGAGGAGATCCGCCATGGTCTTCCGCGTCTCTGACACAGGCGCCGACCTAAGGAATCCTCCGCTCCACCTCAAATCCACTCACCAGAGATCTTTCTTCAATGCTCTGATTTCGTCATCCGCTATGAACCTTCGGCAGAACCCTATTGACCGCTTTGTCCAGGTAATAGTAGATTAGGAGTAGGAGTAGTAGGCTAGCTTAGTTAGTTAGTTTAGTTAGTTAGATTAGAATAATGTCAGATTTTAGTTTCATCTCCTCCGACTCCGGCGAGTTCCTTGAGCTCGCCAGAGCTTTAATTTCATCTTTTTAATTCACTGCACACCTTTCTATATCTTCCATGACCATTTCTAAATCATTTAATTGCTTAATTGAATCACCTAATCGCCTAATTCATATCTCACCTTCACTGATTACTATCTCTGTCTATGGTGACAGTAATCGAGATAATTTCACCTCCACTGGGTTCTTTCATCATGTATCACCACTTATGAACCCTAATCGACACTATAGTACCTATAAATACCACATATAAATTAAACGCCCAAAATTTAATTTAGTTTCTAAGCTCGCTGTCCTTGGTGGCTCAGGAATAGTTCAAACTATAAATTAAATTTATATTTAGGAATATAAACATCTGTTGACTTGTTTTAACCTCTCATTCGAGTGGTTAAACAAGTCCGGAGCTTTAACCACGTAGATCTTTGAGAAAACAAATTCATTGTAAAATCTTACATTTTAATGAATAAATGAGGAATTAAATGTGAGACTGAGGTACCTTGCAACCTCAGGATCCTTTTTGAATAAAAAATGGCTAGTTTTATCAATCTGTACGTACTTTTTGCCATTTTCTGGACTTACCGGAGCTCCGGCGAGCCAAAATTATGTTTCAGCCTCAAAAACTTGCCAAGAAGCTCAAGAATGATAAAATAAGGATCACTGATTAATTTGAGGATATTTGTTTAAAGATTTAGCCACTAGAGCTGAAGATTCAACTTCATCTTCTCCAACTCCGACAGAGTTGGAGAAGTCTGTTAGCAAAGATCTGGAGAGCATTTAATGAACTTAGAAGCTTCAGTGCAATGCACTGAAGCTATTTGAACCTTTGGAACATTGTAACAACCTCTGAACAATTCTATCGAACAAACATGTTTTCATGTTCAGGCGGCGAACCTGAAACCCTAAGAATTAAGGTCAAAACACAAATCTGAAGATCTGAATAAGTTTCTGACGTTGAGGAGACTTTAATTAAGGCTTTGATTTCTTAGGAGGAAGCTTTGAACAGAAAGTCAATTTTCGAGCTTCCACAGTCAAACATGAGTCTGTTAATGGAGTTCTGAGCTCGAATTGAGATTTTGAGGAGTGAAAATTGTTTCTGGGAACTTGTTTGATGATTTGAAAGTAATTAAAGTGAGCTCAGTTTAGTTAATATTTGAGAATTTAGTTCTTGTCAATTCGGGTTACTTTCGAACCCAAACCAACAGGAGAAGCATTCTGATGAAATTTAAATTTAAATCCTGCCCAGATGAGTTGCTTATAACCCTTAGAATTAATCTAAATCAATTAGAAACACTTTTAAGTGTCTGTTGCTCATTTTGATGTCTGAAATATGAACTTTGAAGCTTTCAGAGAAGTGAAGAGCTTCTCTGCTGGTTCTGAAGGTCCTAAGAACTTAAAACCAATTGGACCTAGAGCACCGCGATCATTTGTTTTGATGATAACAAAACATGTGTCATTTAACATTTGCACTTGGAGTATTAGATTTCAGGTCATTTGCAAATGGAGACGTGATTAGACAGAGTTCGAGCTCGCATCCAGGATGGATTGGAAGAGCTTGATGGAAAACAAAGGAGATTCGCGAGGAGCGATAGATTGAAGATGGAAGGACAAGAAGAATATGATAGAATTCTGTTTATTTCTTTCATGTACTTTTGCCTTTATTTCCTTGCTCTTTTTGTTCCTTAGAAGATCGTGTTAAAGAGCCTCAAAGTACCCTAACAGTAGTCCTAGGAACACCAACACAACCCTAGGATACTTTGGTTTTCTGTAGAGAACTTAGAAAACCAATTTAGGGTTCAAACAGCCTTTTCAGACGTCTAATTACAAAAACAAGCGTCTGATAATGGGTTTTAAAACGTCTGACTGTTGATTCTGACGTCTGATATTACTTCTGTCTGATGAAATCAAACGTCCAGACCTTAGACCAGACGTCTTGACCTTAGACCAGACGTCTTAGAAGACGTCTAATTTTTTGCCAGACGTCCAATTAGTGGACTGTTGGCTGGCTTATCAAGCACTGAAGGATATGACCGTTAGAGCCTTATCAGACATTCTTAAGCCTTTCCAGACATCTGATAAATAACCGTTTTACCTCGACTGACCCGAAAATCTCTTCTCAGAGATTTTCTAGCCGTTGCACTCTCTTGGAAATCCATTCTCGCAGAAAAGTATGTTTCGAGACGTCCATACATAGTGCCAGACGTCCTGTATGTCGTCTGATAGACTTGCACTAGAACCCTATTTAGATCTGATTCAAGTCAGGAAGGAACCTGCCTAAAATCAGACGTCTAACTTTGTTCCCAGACGTCTTAAACTGATCTTCCAGACATCTGATGCCAGGATAAGACGTCTGATAACCCTGTCAGTGCAATGATTATTCCTGATTTCGACCTGATTCTCTTGGGCTTTGCACCCAATGGCTATGGAAGCTTTCCATAGCCTTCCAAAGCCTTCCTAAGGCCTCTATAAATAGAGAGGAACCTCTTGCACACAAACACACACCTAGTAATACACTTTCACACCATTTTATGTCTCTTGATCCTAAGAAGCAAGCTCTTGCTCTCCAAGCTCCAGTTCCTCATCTAGAGAGCATCAAGCATTTGCGCACCTGCTTTCCCGTCGTAGTTCTCGAGAGCGACGTTGTACGGTCGTGTAGTTCACACATCCGCATCATCGGCGCACTCCTTGCAAAGGGAAGCATCGTAATTCCTGTAGAAGCTTAGGTTAAAAATTACTTTGTTGGCTCTATTGGATTGTTGTTATTTATCTTTGTTCTTTGGTTGGGTATTCGCTTTGCGAATTCCCATCGAATTCATGGGACAAAATCCTTCTTGTGAAGAGAAGGGGTTGAGGTACGCTACCCTTGTATAAAATAGCGTGGTTGTAATTGAGGTTGAATCACCCTCGTTTAAGTGATTCGTTTAGTGGATTTGATCAACTTGGTTGATTGGAAAATCCTAACTCGAGAGGGTTAGGTGGTGGTTTTCACCCGGTTTGGATTTCCACCTAAAAATCTTTGTGTACTTTGTGTGATTGGTTTATTTTCAATTTCGCATTTTTTTACGTCACGCTGATCTCACCCACTCCAAGTAGGAATTTAAAATTGGTATCAGAGCAGGTTTTGCGTTATCTGCGTTACACACCGGTGAAGATCCTATGGAGGGAAGCATATCCGCAAGCAAGATTTTCGAGGGGCAGTCCACCGTCCGACCACCCTATTTCGACGGGACCAACTATAGCTACTAGAAGCTACGGATGAAGACATGGCTTCAAGCCACCGACTTCACAATATGGGACCATTGCCAGACCCCCTTTGACATCGTAGAAAGACCCGCCACAGGCTACTCACAGCAGCAGATTCGAGAACTCTCAGTTAACGCGAAAGCTATGAACGTGTTGTACTGTGCAGTCAGCCTGGAGGAGTTCAATAGAATCTCGCAATGCGCCACCGCATATGAGATTTGACACACACTCGAGATAACTCACGAAGGTACCCTTAAGGTAAAAACTTCTAAAATAAATTTATTTTCTCAAGAATTTGAATCTTTTTCTATGAAGCCTAACAAATCTTTAAGTGAGATGAACACTAGGTTCACTCTCATTGTAAATAATTTGAAAGCTTTAGGGAAGACTTTCATCAAGGGGGAGCTTCAAGGGAAGCTTCTTTGTTCCCTCGGATCGGAGTGAGAACAGAAAGTCATCGCAATCGAGGAGGCGAACAAAGTGGAGGAGCTCAACAAGGAAGATCTCCTAGGCAATCTATGGCCTACAAGGCAAAGTTGAAGTAGAATAAGAAGGATACACCAGAGCCAAAACTGAAGAAAACTCTCACCTTCAAAGCTACGTCGGATAGCGAGGTAAGTTCCGATGACGAAGACTTTAAAATTTTACTTGAAAAGTTTTCCAAGTTGTGTAGGGAATCAAAGAAGAAGGAGGAGAGGCCAAGATGTTGCTACCACTACAACAAGAAAGGGCATTTGCGACCAGAATGCCCTCTTCTCAAAAAGGAGAAGAAGAAGGAAAAGGAGAAGAAATCTAAGAAGAAGGCATTCCAAGCCACTTGGGATGATTCGAGCTCGGAGGAAGAAGAAGAAGAAGAAAAGTCTATAGAAGAAGAAACCGCTTGCTTTGGTTTCATGGCCAGAGAAAGTGAAAGCAATAGTGAAAGTGGAAGCGACTTAGACAACAAGGTAAATTTCAATTTACAAGAAGCTTTTAATAAACTATTTGATGTTAGTAAATCATTAAGAATAGAAAACAAAAGCATTAAAAAGAACCTTAGCTTTCTTAAATTTGAAAATGATAGGTTAGAAATAAAACTTAAGGACCTAGAAAGTAGCTCTAGTCCTAAGGATAAAAATATTTTATTAGAAAATAAAAATTTAATCAATGAAAATACTAAATTGATTGAAGAAAATGATAGTTTGAAATTAGAAATTTCTGATTTAAAGACTAAGATGCATATTATAGAAAAAGAAATTGCATGTCTTAGGGAAAACTCCAACAAATTAATCGAAAAAGTAGATAATTTTTATAGCCCTAAGGTTGAGAAAGGATCTCCATCAAGGAGATCTGCTAACAGATCCGGATCCAAGCTCACTTGGATACCGAAGAAAGAATTGGAATCTTGTTTTGTCGGTTTCAGGGATAACTACAACATGAAGAACTAGACCGACAAGCTCAAGGCTGGTCAACTCGAGTTGGGAGAACCAAGGAGTAGACCAAGGAGGAGAACAAGAAGACCGACGAGACAACGAACAAACAATGGACCTGCCGCACGTCGACCACCAGACTGGAGACTGGCGCCAATGCCTGGGCCTCCAAGCTACGGATGGGAGCCCCATCTGATGTGGCATCCACCACCACCATTTGGGCCATTTTATTGGCCTTGGTAGGTGAGGTAAAAATTCTTTACCCTATCTTTTTATCATAAGCATTTAGATAGGGGGAGTTAAAAAATTATGAGCTAATTGTCAATTTTTAAGGGGGAGATGTAAGTTAGCTAAATTTCCTTTAGTAAAGGGGAGAAGAAAATCAGCTATCTTGTTGTTACAAAAAGGGGAGGACTTTACTTTTGTTAAAAGAAATTCATAGAAGAGCATGTTTTAAGGGGGAGTTATAGGAAATTTAAAATCAATCAAACCTTTTTGATAATGTCAAAAAGGGGGAGGATTTTTTGCATTATTATTTATGGTTTTGTCATCATCAAAAAGGGGGAGATTGTTGGTGCTAGAGCACCGCGATCGTTTGTTTTGATGATAACAAAACACTTGACATTTAACATTTGCACTTGGAGTATTAGATTTCAGGTCAATTGCAAATGGAGACGTGATTAGACGGAGTTCGAGCTCGCATCCAGGAAGGATTGGAAGAGCTTGATGGAAAACAGAGGAGATTCGCGAGGAGCGATAGATTGAAGATGGAGGGATAAGAAGAATAGGATAGAATTCTATTTATTTCTTTCATGTACTTTTGTCTTTATTTCCTTGCTCGTTTTGTTCCTTAAAACATCATGTTAAAGATCCTCAAAGTACCCTAATAGTAGTCCTACGAAAACCGGCACAACCCTAGGATACTTAGGTTTTCTGTAGAGAACTTAGAAAACCAATATAGGGTTCAAACAGACTTTTCAGACATCTAATTCCAAAAATAGACGTCTGATAATGGGTTTTAAGATGTCTGAGTGTTGATTCAGACGTCTGATATTAGTTCTATCTGATGAAATCAGATGTCTAGACCTTATACCAGACGTCTTAGAAGATGTCTGATGTTTTTGCCAGACGTCTAATTAGTGGACCGTTGGCTGGCTTATCAAACGCTGAAGGATATGACCGTTAGAGCCTTATCAGACGTCCTTAAGCCTTTCTAGACGTCTGATAAGTGACCGTTTTACCTCGGCTGACACGAAAATCTCTTCTCAGAGATTTTCTAGCCATTGCACTCTCTTGGAAATCCATTCCCGCAGAAAAGTAGGTTTCCAGACGTCCAGTCATAGTGCCAGATGTCCTGTATGCCATCTTATGGACTTGCACTAGAACCTTATTTAGACCTGATTCAAGTCAGGAAGGAACTCGCCTAAAGTCAGACGTCCGACTTTGTTCCCAAACGTCTTAAACTGATCTTCAAGACATCTAATGCCAGGATCAGATGTCTGGTAACCCTGTCAGTGCAATGATTGTTCCTGATTTCGGCCTGATTCTCTTGGGCTTTGCACCCAACAGCTATGGAAGCTTTCCAAAGCCTTCCAAAGCCTTCCTAAGGCCTCTATAAATAGAGGGGAACCTCTTGCACACAAACACACACCTAATAATACACTTTCACACCATTTTGTGTCTCTTGATCCTAAAAAGCAAGCTCTTGCTCTCCAAGCTCCAGTTCTTCATCTAGAGAGCATCAAGCATTTGCGCACCCGCTCTCCCGTCGTAGTTCGCGAGAGCGACGTTGCACCGTCGTGTAGTTCACACATCCGTGTCATCGATGCACTCCTTGCAAAGGGAAGCATCTTAATTCCTATAGAAGCTTAGGTTAAAAATTACTTTGTTGGCTTTTAGGATTGTTGTTATTTATCTTTGTTCTTTGGTTGGGTATTTGCTTTGTGAATTCCTGTCTCCTTCGTGGGACAAAATCCTTCTCGTGAGGAGAAGGGGTTGAGGTACGCTACCCTCGTATAAAGTAGCATGGTTGTAATTGAGCTTGAATCACGCTCGTTTAAGTGATTCGTTTAGTGGATTTGATCAACTTGGTTGATCGGAAAATCCTAACTCGGGAGGGTTAGGTGGTGGTTTTCACCCAGTTTGGGTTTCCACCTAAACATCTTTGTGTACTTTGTGTAATTGTTTATTTTGTGAGATTGGTATATTTTCAATTCCGCATTTTTTTACGTCACGCTTATCTCACCCCCTCCAAGTAGGAATTTACAAAACCTACTCTAACAGATGCGGAATCACTTATAAAACATGTACAGACCTTTAAATAAGAAGGAAAAGTCCATCTGAAGGACTCTACTGACTTAATTTCACTTCCAGTTTAAAAATAACTCATAGGAATCCTTGATTTCATCTTTTAAATTGAAAAGGAAAACATCATCAAAACATTAAATTGACCCTGTAATTAAGTAGATCTATCTTAGAGATTTCTAACAAACTTGAAATCATTCGATTTGGAGCTTTGGGTAGAAAGTTATGATCACTTGAATTCAGGTCTGAAAGGAGTAGGTTAGTCCCACCTCACTTATTCACGAGCGCGTGCTTGGGGATAAAAACAATTTGTTTCTCTGGCTATGCAGTCGTCAGCGCTCGGTGCATCGGTTACCTATCTGATCTGATCTGAACATTGCATGTGTGTGTGTGCGGGCTTATGCCTGCGGGTGTGCGCCCTTGGGGGCGTGAATGAGATTGTGCCCTGGGAGGGCGAGAGTGGCCTGGGAGGGCAGGTTGAGTTGAAATGGCTCGAGACTGTGAGCCGACATGAAATAAATCGAAAACGAACCTAATTGAGATTATGCGAGGACCGAGTAGGGTCTGGTCCCACCCTGGTCTCAGGGTGCTGTGTATCCTCAAAAGGACCTCGCCGCAAATAAAATAACTTTTGGTTAAAAAAGTAAAAAAACTGGGTTCAGTTGAAGTACTTGAGGAAAAGAGAAGCCGCTGAAGGATGTTAAGTTAAAATGCTAAGTGTTGAAGCTGAAAGGTTAAGGAAAGAAAAAGCACAGGCACTAAGAAAGGAAAAGAGACTAAGGAACGAAAGGAGAAAACTAAGGGAAGAAAAGAAGGAATAAATAATAGAAGAAAAAGAGCTCGAGATAGAGAAGAAAGAAAGAAGAAGATAAGAGGCTGAAGAAAGTAAAAAGGCATCAATACTTTGGGAAATAAATGAATTTTTCTTGCATCATTATCTTTTTATTCAAAGGCATGTTTTAATAGAATAACTTTTTAATTGCCTTAATTTCTTGGAATGAAATAAAATTGAAAAATTAACATGTTTACTTGTTAATAAAGTATAACATTTTGAGTACATATGTTTTGCATATGGAATTTTGTATATTCTTTATAGTTCAAATATTTTGACAAAATTCATGTTTTGAAAATCAAACTAGTTATACCTCCTAAACTTAAAGAGAAAAGAAAATTGGTGAATTTGGAGAAAAATTATTATACCTCCCAATGAACGACCTGGACTCAACCAGTAAAAATTTCTAAAATGTTAGGTTAATTTGACCCTATGCTATACAACCGACACAACTTCGAGTTAACCTAAGTGATTTCTTCTACTCTTAATTAAGTGAAATTAACTTAATTACTGGGTTGAGTGGAAACCATGCATCACCCGTCGACACTTGATCGGATGGCCCAAATTGCACCCTTGCACATGAAGAAGGCGTACGCTGCTCCAGAATTGAACGGGCGACCTGCGGCTGATGTAGACACATCTATGTAGGTTAAAATGGCTATTCATGCATGTTCCTAGGCTTAGATTTGCATTTCATGTTATAAATATTGCATAACATGCATCATTCTGCATTTAGAGTAGTAAATAATTTAGGTTAATTGCATCTTTTTTGTGGTTAGGAGAGAAGGATATTTATTTTGGAGCCTTGAATTGATGATCTGATTGTACGGATCTGATCAAGATGACGATCGGAGCCCAACGCCTCCGAAATTGCCTCGATCGGAGTCCCGTAGCACCATATGCAATCCAAGGAAGATCAACAGCTGAGGGACTAGGTGACGCAATCCAAAGTTTCAAACGACAAATCTGACTACACGGATGGATTTGGGTCGATGATCGCATCCCAACAGCATGAAAATTGACTCAATCCGACCTCTGTAGCATCCCCTACAAAGAAAAGAAATGGATGACCCAGATTGCACCATGTAGTGCAATCCAGGTTGCCCATGCTCACGCACGCACCACCGCACGCGCACAGCAGCACAGGTGTGCACGTGTGCGGAGGCACGCATGCGCAAGAGTAGCGATAAGCGCAGCAACGCAACGCACGTGCAAAGGCAACGGCGTGTATCGCGTGTGCGCGCATGACAAGGGTGTGTATAGCGCACACCAGCGTGGGTGCGTGGGCTGTCTTCAGCGATGTTTGCGGCGGATCTTTAGTGACGGTTATGACCGTCACTAAATGTCCTGTATACGAATTTGATTCTTTCCTCCACTATAAAAGGACTCCTACCCCTCCCATTTTTCTTCATCTCTTTCTTTCTTCCTCTCACCACCTCCAAGGCTCTAGAGAGAGCTTGTCCCAAGCCTGAGATGCTCCTCTAGAGTAGAAGACCAAATAGTTTTCCCTTCCCTCATCCCCATTAGTGGAGCATCCTATGGCCATCCTCTCACAGCCCTTCGGGAAGAAGATCCTCGTCTCGACACCATCCTACCCTATCCTCCATCCTCTGGCTCCATCATCCTTCGTCCCACTCCTCACCACCTTCCTCCAGGCGACGTCAGAGCGAGTCGTCCTCCGAGAAACCATCAAGGGGGATTTCTCTCACCTTTTTCTATCATTTTTCACTTTCGTAGTGTAGTCTTCTTGCTTTCATAATTGTAACAAACAGTTGTTCATGAATAGATAATTGTTTCTCTCTCTCTCTCTCTCCCTATCTTTCTTATATTTTTGCAAGTAGATAAAGTTTTCATTGACCTAATCTCTTGCTTGTTAAAAATACCAAAAAAATTAGAAAAGATAAAAACCAACCAAAAGCAAATAAAAGCGAAGCATAGATTTTATAAAACCAAACGTTCGCCTCCCCGTGTTCGACCCGGGACTCACTTTTTGAGTTTCAGTATAAATTTTTTTTGATCACGCATTTTGCAACTACAACGATGGGTTACTCGTAACCTTGATTTCAAACTTGTGAAACTCATGCAATCAGCGGTGCCAAAGGGTCGTACCCACTGCACTATGCGCATGGACAGACAAGAAGAGTATTCTTGTGCCATTTAATGCTGATGGTTGGATCTTGATTCAACGGTTGAGATCAGATGTGGAATTCTTCTCACATGAGGTGTTATTTGAGGGAAATGACGTCGTCAATTCCTAGCTGTTGGATGAAGAAGTGGGGATGCAAGCAGTTTAGAGGGTCTAGATGGCACCACGTGCCACCATCTTGGTTGTCCATCTTCTCTGAGTTGTAGATAGTGTCACGGATGTTGGATTGGACTGATTTTCATGCCATTAGGCTAAGACCGTCAATTTGAACCTATCCGTGCGGTCAGATTTGTTGTCTAAAATGTGGATTGACACCATCTTGGCCCTTGGTCTTTGAGCTTCCTCAGACTATATCTGGTGCTACAAATGTTCGATCAGAGTGATCTTGGAGTCGTTGAACTCCCGTCGTCACCCCGATTAGATCCGTATGTTTGGATCTTCTGTCCGAAACCGTGATTAAAAGTCACCCTATCCATGACCATAAAGGTTGACAATTACTATACAATTTGTATAATTTGTCCTAAATGCATGATTTTGCATGTTATGCACTATTTACAATGCATAATGCTAATATGACACTAAGAACATGCATTAATAGACATTTTTGGCTATTTAGACGTATGCACATCACACCCCCATGCCTATCTTTTGCTTGTCCCTAGCAAAAACTACATGCTATTTATAAAAGAATTAGGATTGGATTACTTAGGCAAAAGTCATTTTCAACTTTAAGAAATTTTTACTTAAGACCTGAACTTTCAAAGATACAATAGCGCCTGGGTATCTACCCAAATGAAAACTGCCTCAAGCCCTCGCGTTATTCAAAGAAGGATCTCTTTTTCTCCTTTTTCTTCTTTTCTAATTTTTTTGGATTTTTGAGTTTAGGGTTACAGAGCGGCTTTCTATGGCCACTCAACCCACCCAAAACATGATGAGAACCCTAAGTTTTAAGCATCTTTTTGTGAATGTGATCGACTCGTTGATTGGCAATCATAACGGACTTCGAGTTTCTATGCCCTTAGGTGACATTAAAAGAATTCTTCCTAAAGGTGTATCTATATGATCGATAGCTTTCTCCCTACTTTTATTTTTATGGGGTCAACAAAACAGTGAATCCAGTGTATATCTCCCTGACTTATTCTACTTCTCCACTTCTTCCTAAGTGTTTTAGGAATTAAATGTGCATTTCTTGAGCTGGGATCTAGATAAGTTACCAATTAGCTATTACCCACGATAACTTGCTAGCCATACTCATGAGCTGAAGTGTGGCTTATTTCTTTCCCTTTTCTTTTCTCCTTTTCTATATATTTATATATTCTTTTCTTTTCTTTTCTTTTCTTTTTAATTAGGTGGCTTCCCTAGTCTAAGATTTACCTAAAGGTAGCAGGAAAAGAATGGTCCAGTGGCTAGGCTCTGGACAACCTACTATAGGCTTTTGCCCATGATAACTTGCCAGCCATACCACCCTAGATGGTTCATTAGCTACCCAATTTCCATTAAAACCATCGAATAACAAGTCAGTGCGAATAGTGTGTAGATGCTTAGACTTAAAGTTCCCTCAAATCAGAGGGGGAGTTGATAAGTCGTGTACTTACCACCCAAACTTATTTAATAAAATTGAAGTAGAATTTAGGATGGCGAGGACTCGATAAACAAATCCACATTTTAGTGAATACCCAAACTAATTAAGCCCAAAGACTTGAAAGGTCTTAGTGTTCAGATCCTACTATAATATTTCCTATGATTAAAAAGTCCTAATGCTTAAGTATTCTTTCCTAATTCAATTTTTTTTCTTTTATATATGAAAACAAGTAGAATTTACAAGAATTTCACAGAGCTAACAAATTGATTCAGAAATGAATCCACCCCCCCATGCCTAGCTAATGCAATGTCCGCATTGAGAATAAAAGACATGAAAGGAAGGGTAGAATGTAGAAGATATCACCTGAATATGATGCTTGGGTTAGCTCTGAGTTAGACTGTACAACTGCTGAGTTTAATGCCATCAGCTAAGTGAAGTCCAGCCAAAGAAATCACAATGTGATTAGAGCAACCGTGTCAAAGATGGGTTCTAGAGCAATATGGTGAATAAAAGGCTTCAAATGTTGACCGTTGACTTTAAATGAATTACCCATCTTTGGGTCAGAGATCTGAATGACCCCATTTGGAAATATCTAATCGATGATGAATGGACCATTCCATTTTAACCTAAGTTTGCCGGGAAAGAGCTTAAGTCAAGAATCAAAGAGCCAAACCTTCTTGTTCGGCTCAAAGCTCTTGCAGGATATCAATTGGTCATGAAAAACTTTGCTTCGAGCCTTGTAGATCTTGCCATTCTCATACACGTTGTTTCTAAGCTCCTCCAACTCAGATAGTTGGAGTTTCTTGGCCTTTCCGGCTAAACTCAAATCTAGATTACACTGCTTGATTGCCCAGAATGCCCTATGTTCAATTTATACAGGTAAATGGCATGCTTTTTCATACACAGATAAAATGGTGACATGCCGATGGGCATTTTGTACGTTGTACGGTAGGCCCAAAGTGCGTCCTCAATCTTTTGAGTCCACTCTTTACAATCGAGCCTAACTGTTTTCTGAAGAATATTATTGATCTCTCGATTGGAGATTTCGACCTGTCCATTCGTCTAGGGATGGTAAGGTGTGGAGATTTTGTGATTTACCCCTATTTTGCCAGTAAACTATGGAACTAGGCATTAGTGAAATGAGTACTACCATCGTTGATGATGGCTCTCGGAATCTCGAACCGACTAAAGATGTTCTTCTTGACAAAATCGATGACCACCTTGTGATCATTGGTTCGAGTGGGGATAGCCTTGATCCACTTGGACACATAATCAACAGCGACAAAAATGTACTGGTGTCCAAATGAAGGGACGAAGGGTCCCATGAAATCGATGCCCCAAACATCGAAGATTTCGATGGGAAGAATCAGGTTTAGAGGCATCATGTCTCTCTTGGTTATGCTCCCAAGTGCCTGGCATTGGGAACATGACCTTGAGAATTCCTGAGCATCCTTAAATAAAGATGTCCAATAGAATCCAGATTGCAAAATCTTTGCAGCTATCTTTTTCCTGGAGAAATGTCCACCACACATAGATGCATGGCAGAACTCGAGTATACTTTTGAATTTATTCTCCGAAACACATCGGCAAATAATCTGATCAGAGCCAATGCGGTACAATTCAAGGTCCTCCCAGAAGTAATATTTAGCTTCATATTTGAGTTTATCTCGTTGTTGCTTGGTCCAATCCTGAGGGATTTGACCAACGGCCAAATAATTTACGATGTCTACAAACCATGGGGTTTGGATACCTGATACTGCAAAGATAGTCTCGTCTGGAAAAGTATCAGCAATCGGAATATCCGGACGAGAAGAATCACTCAGAAGTCTTGAAAGATGATCCGCCACCACATTCTGTGCCTCGGATTTATCATTGATTTCAAGATCGAATTCTTGAAGCGGAAGAATCCATTGAATAAGCTGGGGTTTGGCATCCTTTTTGGCCCAGAGATGTCTCAAGGCTGAGTGGTCGGTGTAAATTAAGACGTGAGACCATAATAGATAAGCCCTAAATTTCTCCAAAGCAAATACTACAGCTAGCAATTTCTTCTCTGTAATAGTGTAATTTCTCTGGGCCTCATCCAGAGTTTTGCTAGCATAGTAGATGATAGAGGGCTTCCTGTCGATCTTCTGACCCAAAATAGCCCCGACTGCGTAATCAGAAGCGTCGATCATGATCTCAAATGGAGCTATCCAAACTAGTGGTTGCAACACTGGAGCACAAGTGACTGTCGTTTTAAGAAAATCAAATGCCCTATGGAATGATTCATTGAAATCAAATGACATATCCTTGGCGAGAAGATTACTCAAAGGGCGAGCAACCTTAGAGAAGTCCTTGATGAACCTCCTATAGAACCCCACATGACCAAGAAATGATCGAATTTGTTTGATAGATGTGGGAGGAGGAAGTTTAGAGATAGCATCAACCTTAGCTTTGTCAACTTTGATTCCCCATTTAGAGATTACATGACCCAAGATGATGCCTTCTTGTGTCATGAAATGACTCTTTTCCCAGATAAGGACTAGTCTTGTTTTGATGCATCTTTTAAGGATCATTTCAAGATTTGCTAGGCAAGAATCAAACGATTCTCCGAAAATAGAGAAATCATCCATGAAGACTTCCATAAAGTCTCCCACCATGTTAGAGAATATGGCTAGCATACACCTTTGAAAAGTGGCAGGTGCATTGCCTAAGAAGAATGGCATCCTACGGAGAAAAATGGATAAAGACTTGATTGTATCCCGAGTAACCATCTAGGAAACAAAAGTACTTTTTCCCGGCTAACCTTTCCAGGATTTGATTGATAAAGGGCAAAGGGAAATGATCCTTTTTCCTGGCTATGTTCAGCTTCCTGTAATCAATACAAACCCTCCAAGAGGAAGATGAACGAGTTGTGACAGGTTCTCCTTTCTCGTTAGTCACAACAATAATCCTCACTATCTTGGGAATAATTTGCACGGAGTTACCCAAGGACTATCAGAGATTGAATAAATGATTCCTGCATCAAGCCACTTGATAATTTCCTTCTGGACAACTTCTCGCATATTAGGATTTAATCTCCTCTACATTTGGGGAGAAGGGCAGGATCCATCTTCCAAGAATATTCTATGATTGAAGTAAGATGGCTTGATACCCCTAAGGTCATGAATGGTCCAACTAATTGCCTCCTTGTGTTCCTTTAGGACCTTAATCAGTTTAATCTCCTACTTCGTAGTTAATCTAGCACTGATAACCATAGGAAGCATCTTTTGAGGTCCCAAAAATTGATATTTCAAATTCTCAGGCAATGGTTTCAGTTTGAGTTGGGGCGGGTTTAGGATTGAAGGTGAGGATGATGCTAATGAAGATTCATCAAGAGGAAGAGGTTGAAAGTGAACAAAATCAATAACCTCTTCAAAATGTGGCGGGTTTACCATAGAGGGTTGCGGGTTAGATCCATCACAACAAGAGGAACTTTCGATTGCAGAAACCGCCATACATGTTTCAATGTTTAAGTTGTCTTCCTCAAGTTCCTCTATAAATCCACAATCCTGGAATTTGTTAATCACCTTAAAAATATCCAATTTCAATTTCTAATCCCCAAAGGTGATTTCCATGCTACCACTCTCACAGTTGATATTAGCCTTAACGGTAGCCAGGAACGGATGCCCCAGAATGATGGGCGGGTTCCTTAAATTTTCTGGTACATCCATGTCAAGAATAAGGAAATATATAGGAAAATAGAAATCCTTAACCTTGACAATAACATCTTCAATAATGCCTCATGGATTTGTGACCGAATGGTCCATTAACTGCAGCGTTACTGAAGTCGGCCGAAGTTCACCTAATCCAAACTTCTCATAAAGAGAAGTCGAAATTAGGTTAACGGATTCACCTAGAACTAGAAGTGCTCTACCAAAGGTGTAATCTCCAGTGACACAAGAAATCAAAGGAACACCTGGATCTCTCTTTTTTTGAGGAAGGTGATGCAAGATAACAGAAGTAGCCTGCTCAAAGAGTACCACCTTCCTCGGAATAGATTCCCTCGACTTACACTTCTGTGTGCATAAATCCTCTAAAAGTTTAGCGTAAGTCGGTATCTGTTAGATAGCATCGAGGAGTAGGATATTGATCTCAACATTCTTGAATATCTTCAAAAGCTCCTTGTTACTATCAACAGGCTTCTTCTTCCTAGGTTTAATCAAGGCCTCAGGAAAAGAAACATGAGTTAGATCTTTGGAATCAAGTTCCTGAGCCTTGATTTCTTCTTCAGAGTTCTCCTTTCTCTCTCAAGCTCTCCAAGATTTGATAGATCAGAACAGTGTGGTTATGGATCTTGAGTTTGTTTTCCACTCCTCATGGTAATAGAATTAGCAGATGCATACAGGTTTGGGTCTTGGGGAGGGTTAGGAAAGATTGGAGGGGCCTCATTAACCAGAAACCATTGATTTGAAGAAGCAGAAGATGAAGAACCCTATTCAACCACCTGAGCATGTGCATGCGGGTCCCTCTGATTCCCGTACCCTTGGGCTTGATTGCTCAGATTCTGGATATTACGTGGGTTGGGTACAGGTTGAGATGGCAGAGATCTAACTTGACGAGAATTAGCAATGAACATGATTTGCAAGTTGTCTACTGAAGTTTTCATTTGTTGCATAAGCTAGAGCATAGATCCATGCATTTCTACCATAATCAGTTCAAATCAGCCTGCCTATGGGTTGGCGGACATTCCAAGCTGGCTGGTTGACCTGATTCTGGTGCAACTGAGTGTAAACATGGCCCTGACCCATTGGTCTTTGTGGAGCATAGTTGCTGGGTCAGAATTAGGTCTGCTACCCCTAGTTTCTCCAAGAGAAGTTACGATGGTTCCTCCAACCTGGATTATAAGCATTGGAATAAGGGTTGGACCTAATGTTCTCCGGTACAACATAGACATCCTAAAGAAAGGGAGGGATCAAAGAAACTAGGATCAAAGGCCCCCATTCAGAACCTGTGGGATTCCGAATAATGTTGGCTCATAGGTTGAGCCGTATCAAGTTGATTCACGAACTCCCATCCAAAAGGAGCTCGTGCCGAATGGAATCCTGAATTTAGGGATTGAGTGGATTGAGAATTGTTCATTGAGTTTCCAGCCATCTACTCCTCCATCCTTTTAGTGACCAGGTCCACCTTACCTAGTTTATTGCAAATCAATTCCATATCAAAGGAATGAAAGTCGTAGACTTCATTAACATTCGATCTGCGTTGTTGGGACCAGTTAAAAGTATCCATTGAGGCATGATTGATTGAATTTTCACTCATCTTCTCAAACAAATCATGCACGTTATCTGCACCTTTGTTGAGGAAATTACCTCCGCAAGAAGCATCGACGTGATTTCTGAGTTGCTCAGTCAACCCGTGGTAGAAGATCTACACGAGCTGCCATTTCAACACCTCATGGTGTGGACACTTCTGCAATAGGTCCTAGAATCGCTCCCAGGCAACATGCAAATGCTCCCCCAACCACTAGGTAAAGGTTGTAATTGCCCGTCTCAGAGCATTGGTACGTCTGATAGAGAAGAATTTCTTCAAGAAAGCCAATTTCAGATCATTCCATGTTGCGATAGACCTGCCTATGATCCTGTACTAATGAGTAACTTTAACCTTAAGAGAGTGGGGAAAGAGCCTCATGATCATCTACTCTTCATTCATATTTCTTGCCTTGGTAGTCTGAACCAAAGTGGTCAAGTCCTCTAAATGCTGAAACGGGTCTTCATAGCCAAGCCCATGAAAGTGTTTGATCAGGCTTAATACCTGGGGCTTGATTTCTACGTCTCTAGCAGGAATCTAGACATCGAGACATTCCCCGTAATTTGAAGGATCATAAAAATCCTTCAAGGGTTGAGCACCCTGCATTCTCTACATTTGTTCCAGCTACCTTTAAAACATCTCCTGTGGATTCTAAGGTAGAGGATGTTGTTGATCGGCCATGGGATCAATTTGGCCAAAATCCAATCTACGCCTCCTAGAATACTCTAGTGGTCCCTCTAATCAAGGATTCAATGACTTCCTTCCCAGTATAAACTAGGAAGAGGTCGAAAGGACTGAGGATAACAACCCTGCAGCACAACAAAACAAGCTTGTCCATAAGTGGGGTGGCCTAAGCATCTACAGACTCAGAATCCATTTTAAGATTATAAACAATTTACTCTACTTGCATCCAATCAATCCAACCAGTTAGAAGGAGGGACTAAGGAGAAGGTTCTTCCTTCGGCTTGTGCCTCCAGTTCCTAGTGTACCCCCCAACCGCGGTCGTTTGACGCTACTCCCCTAGCTAAACATCAGCTTGATTGGTATAGGCAGGTTAATCGTAAATAATCTCAGACTGGGCCTCGAAGAGAGAATCAGTCCTTAAGGCCAATGTCTGCTTGATTTTATTCAGGCCTGGGATTGTAGTGCCTATGGAATGTGGTGGGCCTTTAAGATAGGTTGTACCCTTAATGACTGATTGAATATGTGTGAGTGCGTGCATAACTAGGGTTTTCAAGCAAGATTATTTTTGATGAGTGGATTTGGAGGTTCAAATCTTGCTTAAGTACCTTTTAAGGTTTGAAATTAGGTTAATTCAATCAAGTTTCGAGGCAAACCAAATTTTCAAGCACGGGTGAAGATCTTTTTCCTTTCGAAATCAAAAAGTGGAGTGCCTAGTATTGACCTAAATTGAAAACTCTAAAGGGAAGCAACTTGGAGAGTTGATTTTAGATTAAGTGGTGCAGCCTAAACAACTCAAACAATTGGCCAAAATTGCACCACTAAGTTAGGCACACAAAATGATCGACCTAAACTGATTTCTACTCTTTTATATGTTTATTTTTGTATACCGGTTCCACAAATCAGAATCCAGTTGAGTAGATAAAAATAATCAGGTTATGTGCCTTGAATGTGGGTGTATGTAGTTGATAAGAGCCTCATGATGAGCCCTAACTAGCTCATTTTGATCCAATAAAGAGAATAAAAGCTCCTGCATAACTCAGAAGAAGGCTTAATTGGAGGAATAAGTGTTATGAGAAGAAAATATGAAATAAAGCGTAAAACTGCAATTTTACCATTGCAGAACATAGACGGGATTTCTCAGAGACAAAACATAAGTCAAATGGTCTAAATATGAAAAAAAGTGGGTTGATTCAATCAAAAATGGGTTCATGTGCAATCTAGGAATTAAATGACATCTGGTAACCCTAAAACAGACTCGCTTAATTCAACAAGGTTCTGGTTATGAAAAAAATCAAGTAAAACCTCTAAAATTCATGGAAAAATATCTCCTAGGGTCTAGAACATTCAATTTGGCCTTTGGAACCTAGTTTGACCTAGATTGGTGTCCTAGCTCATCAATTGACCTAATTTGGGTTTTTACGTAAAATGTCCAGTCAAAAGTGGTTAAACCTAAAATCCAACTTCACCATTGGATTCCTTAGGTCCAAATTAGGTTTGTACCAATATTTGGACGTAAGGGGAGGTCATCTTGACCTACTTCGCAAATTAGTACACCCAATTACATTTTGGTCCCTATCTTTTGAAAGCCATTGCATACACCCCCTAACTTCCTCGCTGCTCTTACGAGCAGGTCCCTCCACCATTATTGGGGAGAAATCCTACTCCGGCGAGGAATAGAGAGGGAATACTCTCTGATTCCTCAGAGATCTCCTTCCAGATTTGGAAGGGTGATCCTCTGAGGAATTCCCTTCCATCTGAACTCAATCCTAATCCCTGATTTGCACCCAATATCTCGTGCGAACACACAAGAGATTTGGGTACCTAACGGACTTCCATCTCCAGTGAGGAGTCCCACGCTTGGAAGCTTGTCTTCCAAGCACAGAAGTCCCTGCTAGTGCCTATAAATTAACCCCCAACTCCGGCCGCACCTCCTTAGCTCGACTTGGCCGGAATTCCACCTCGATTTCCTCTTCTCCTTCGGCCAAGGGGTCTAGCGAGCTCCGTTGAGCCCCCCTCCTCTTCCTCGTCACTTTGCCACAAAACCAGTGGTAGAGCTGTCCTCCTCATCCTCCTCCACGTCGCGCAGCACCCGCCCATGCTTCCCTAGCTCTGTCGTCACCGCTGTCTTCCTCCACTGGATGCTTTCTTCTCCTGCGATAGTAGATACTGCCAACCACCCTCTCGCCCCCTTCGTCGACTGAGTTAGGTTAGAACTATTCATCTCTATCCCCTCTTTCATTTCCGTCATCATATTTCACCAAACGCTCCTCGACCGCCGCTGTCCACCACCATCTTCCTCATCTCCGGCCACCCTCCGGCGAGATGCTCCCGTCACTCTACAGCCCCACACGTCTCGCCAACCACTGCATAACCTCCGCCATACTCCACTGAATATCCTCCACTCATCCACAGGCCCTCTACACCACCACAACTGCCCCCCGACCAAACCCATCCATCCGGCCACAAGGCGACCTAGGCACACACACCTAGGGCGCTCTGCGGCCTGCCACCTACCACCTCACCTTCACCATGACACAGTGAAGGTGCTCCTGTGGTCTAATGGAGCCACAAGGCCCTTTTCATGTCGTGCAGGGTCAAGCTTCCAGCCGCCATTAACAACGACTTGAGCTCGACTGTTCTTCAGCTCCAGGCTGCTATCGACTACTCCCAGGCTTCTAGACCGTGCAGGTTGCGAGTGTGCACAAGCCTAACCTGATAAAGGGCACTACGAGGCCTGCAGTGTTGCAATTGGAGAATGATCTGCTGCGGGCATGCACAAAAGAGCGGTGGAACATTAGTCCCACGTCGGTAAGTTGTACGACACGTGGGTAGTTTATATTGATTTTGTGATATTAGCCAATCGCCTCGAGATCACATGGGGTGAGGTCCCTCATCACCTATACACACCACCTCATCCGTGAGCTCATCACACGGATCTGGTGACCCGACTCGGTACCCTCCTGAGCACTCATTGCGCACCACACCCACGCTGGTGCGCCTGGACCTAGGCACGCGACCCGACCCGATTACCCAGCTTTGGGAGAGCGTGCTGAAGAGTGATATAGAGAGAGAGAGAGAAGCGGGTGTGGGTAGAGGGTTAGGTTTTTCTCTCTTTGGTTTGTGCAAGGAAGGAACTGAAGAAGGAAGCAGGGACTTAGCCGTTGCAAGCGACGGAAAAGAAGAAGGAAGGAAGCCTTCGCAGACGAAAAGGAGAAAGGCAAGGTAGAGGGAAGAGGCGAAGCCAAAGAGAAGAGGAACTGAAGAAGAAGCAGAAGAAGAAGAAGAGAAAGCAGAGCCAAGGAAGAAGAAGAAGACCCGTAGAGAAAAGGAGAAAGAAACTACAGAAGAGAGGCAAAGGAGAAGACAGAGGAAAATAAGAGAAAGAAGCAAGACAAGAGAATCGTGGAGAAGGAAGAAGAAGCACAAAGAAGAAAGGAAGAAAATCAGAAGTACACGGCCAAAGAAGAACAAGAAGCAGATAGAGGAGAAAACATATTTTTAAGACGTCTGATCCCATGATCAGACATCCAAATTCCTTCTTTTTGCCACAATTGACTTTTAAACTCATGCATTTTTATATTTTGAATTAAGTTTTGAGTAATTAAGTGTTCAATTACATTCTTGAGATTAGTAATAAATTCCAATTGCTCCTTGTATTCAACCTCACATACTTAGGTTTTCGAGTAATAAATTTTTATTTGTTGACAACGCTTGATCACCTATACTATGACGTAGCTAACTGTCAAAACAAGATCAAGTTGCGTCAACATTTTGGCGCCGTTGCCGGGGAGCAACGTGCAATTTATCACTAATCTCTGATTCTCTTTGATCATATTGAACACTAACTTGCCCTACGTTGCTTTGTTGTGATCTTGCTGGTATTTCATGAGAAGATCCCTTCTGCAAGTCAACTACTCCACGGTAGGTAATTTCTTTTCTTCCTTAAACCATCCCCTAAGCTTTGAAATACAAAAGGAAGAAATTAATTTTGGAATCAATTGCCGTCTTTCTATAGTAATCACCATCTTTAAGGCAAACGTTTCCTGATTTTACGAAAATTTTTCAAATCTTCTTGAAGTTGGAGCGATTTTCTTTTAGATTATATCCCACAAAATTCATGTGCCTAATAGAAATCATGCTTAATATCTGTGGACAACACACTTCTTGCTTTTAAGTCCAAAGAGAATTTTTGTGAAAAAGAGGATTGGAAATAGAACCAAATTAGGGTTCCTGTAGTAGGGTCTTGAAGTGCTAGTTCACACATGCTTGTATAAAAGGAAATGAACCCTCCCGCATCAGTGTGCTACCCAAGCCCTTGATTGAAGAGATCTAAACAAGACAAACCCTAAGAAAAATTGAGCTCTAAAATCACTTGAATCTTAAAATCTTGGACCTAATAAACTGGGAGTCAAATCAGGGTGATCTCTAGGTCCCAAGCCTAGAATCATTCTGCCATCTATAGGACAGATCAGGTGAAGTTGACCCTTTGGGTCAACCAACCTCCAAATTAGATCAGAACATCAAAACATCTAAAATTCAAGTGAGAACCCTAAAGCACCTTGGAAATAAAAGTGCTAGACTTAAGAGGTCAAGGTCCCCATTCTGGTCTACCTAGAATCTCAGTGACAAGAGAGGTCGGGCGGGGGAAACCCTGTAACCCGTTGGGATGCTCTATCGTGTAGGGGTCTTTGCGGGACTCTCCCTCTCTGGCTGCCCAAGTAATTCACAGGTGGATGACCTTCCAATTCAGGGGTACCATCCTCCCCGAACCTCCATAGTCATCCAAACATCTTTGGGTGTCTTGATTGGGTCAAAAACATCTCTAGTCCCTCATTTTTTCTCTTTAAAGCACACACATTTTCAGTGGGACTCTTTATTCAGATTTAATCGCTTCATAACTTGATTCTACACCTTGATTCAAACTCTGATTCTACATCTTTATTCCACCACCTGATCCAAATATGTAGCCAAACCACTTAGGACTACCATTCAGGAAACCTGAATATCAGAGATCCATGAGAGATAGGATGATTGAGGATGCCCTAAAATTCTATGACAAAGAAGACAAAACCTCAACACCAGTAGAAAACATTTAGGTTGATGTCCCCACAACCACAACCTTTATCATAACTTGTGCCCAAGTACTATTGGAAGAAGCCACAAAAGGATCAACTCGTGACTTGCTCATACAGGGTACATTGAGATAGAAAAACTGCACAATCTTGAATACCTTCAATGTATGACAAATCCAAGACTTTGGAAGCAACACCAAGATGATCCTGAAAAATGGGAAGAGATAATGAGATTAGTAAAACAAATTATCGACCAGAAGTACCCGTATATACCACAAACAAAGGATGAACCATCTTGGGACAACATCGAGGATCAATCTGATCTCAGGTTTGAGGCACAAAATGGTTGTGGATTCCCAACCCAGATGGAGTACAATGTGCCTGATATTAAAGAAGGTTGGGAAGCTCCAAATGTAGGAAAACACAATGTTGAGCCCACTTTAGACCATGATTCATCAGGCTTAGAATCCAAAAACTCCTGCAATAATGAGAGTAAAACTGAACCTCTCGAGGGTGTAAATTCCATCCCTTATTCTGATAAGGTGACCCTTGAAGGTTATTCAGACCTAGATTCTAGTAATTCAACCCACATCTTAAGCCCAGAATCTAGTTCTGAAACCTATTGGGAAGATTTCAAGGCCCCTGATGAGGAAGATCAACCTTTCAATGAAGAATATGAGTTTGGGCCTCTATTTGATGAATATCCCTCGCCAACATCCTCAGAGGAACTAATCGATTTTTCGGAAGTCATGCCAATCTACGATATAGAAACTGAGGAGTTGGACGAGTGGGGTTTCAATTGGGTCCGCCCTACCAGCATAGAACCTGAGCCTCTACCAGATAAGGACACCTTTTTAAGCTCAGAATTAACATCTAGGCTAGACCCTAGTCAGGCTGCTGAATCTACAGCATATGATTTATTCTATGGTGGAACTCATGATCTTGAATCTCATTCAGATTTTGATTTTTGCAAACTCTTCGATGATTTTGAATCTGACCATAACATCGGAGAAAATCTGCTTCCTGATTATAACAAGACAATTCTCTTTGAAGCCACCTGCTCCACATATACAGAACCAATCAAAACATGTTCTCTACCCCGACCTGCAATCGGACTCAATTTCTATTCTGATTCACCTCCCACTGAGCCGTTTGCAGATGATTCAACTCCATATCTATACCAAGTATCGGGTATTGATCAGACTGAAAAACAGGAGCCATCATTTTCTGATCACCCTTGTAGGGAGTCCACACCATGCACTGATTATTTTTCGGAACCCTACCCTAACCAGGCTGATCCGACTCAGCCTAAAACTGAGTTTTCATTTCCATATCCATCCGAACCACATTGCATATGGTGGGTTCCGCATCTGTTGATCTACATCTATCAACCCACCAGACTGATTGGGTTTGGGCTGCATCAGCAGCCCACTGATCTTAACAAGCACCTGGTTAGACCAACCAGGCTCTTAATCAAGGTGCCTATTTTACAAAATTCCACTGATTTGACCACTCCCTCTCCACCCCATTTTTCGCTCGGCTGAAGGCATTAAATTTAGCGCTTAACAGGAGGCAACCCGTCATTCCAAAAAAATAAAGACCCGTCTGATTATCCGTCTGTACTCCACGTCCATTGCACCTTGAGTTCAACCTTAGACAGTTGATCCCACCTCTAGTAGACGTATTAGAGCTTGAAATCATCCGCATCAGTCATTTCCGACCCATTCACCCACCCGATGTATCCTGTTCTAAGTCCCTGACCTCAATACTATTTCACACCCTCTGTTTACAATGAGGACATTGCAAAACTTAGGCATGGGGGGGTGATAAAGTGCATACATATAGAACCAAGAAAAAGTCAGAAGGATTCTTACAAAAAATTTACATATTGCAAAAACAAAAAAAAAATTGAAAAATTATGAAAAAGAACAAAAAATGGGGGGAGGAAATTTTGTGAGCCACATAATTATAACGAGGAGAAAAAGAGCAAAAATGATAAAAAGGAGCACAAAATGGAAAAAGAAAAAGAAATAGTCATTAGTAAGAGATTAAGGAATTAACCGAAGTTCTAGACCAGATCAAGAAAAGAGAAAAGAAAAGTGCTAAGGAGACATAAAAAAAGATTAGCAAGAACGCAGAGCTTAAGCCTCTTGGGCTAGATTCTTTAGCTTAAAAATTCACGTATCTGCTAAAATCTGGATAATCCTCATGAGGTTGGGGAAAATGCGAAGCTTAAGTATTAGGTCTAAGGCTTAGGAAGTATTCGGCCTCGTTAACTGACCTTCGATTTACGGGATTCAGTAACCTAAGCACCCCAATTCACACACAATTTGGTTTAGTCCACATAAATATCAAAATCACGCAAAAAGCATTTCAATGTTCTGAAAAAGTCACCTAGATTAGGAGCGGCCGATCAACAGAAGTTGATTTGGATGAGTTCCCGATGCAGAGAGGTGGGAAATTCCCCTCGAAGATGCGTGACAACATATCATCTCCTTGGTGCTGGTCTCTTAGGATATTTAAATATCCTATCGGGAGCATGTAAGCACTCTGCAGGTTCAGATGCCAAGGGCGGCATTATCACGAAATGTTGATTGCCAGGGTCTGAATTCGGCCACGGAATGCCATGGGCAGGATTATCTCGAAATCTTGAAATCCAGGGTTTTGGAGGTTGCCATGGGCGGTGCTATCTCGAAGCATCGATCGGTAGGGACCCTTGAGGATTGATGATGGGGACAAGGAATCCGATACAGACTGTGTTGAGAAGCCAATCCGAAGCTAGAAATAAAAAGAAAAGAGAGAGAAAACTCTCCAAACAAATAAATCTTCTGTCTCTCTCTTACAAAAAACGCACTACAAACTGAACCTAGGCTAAAAATGTCTTGAGCATAGGTGCTTTAACCTCGGAGTCCAACAAACCCTAGGTTAGTTTCTGTGGGCCTTAAAAACCTTTGTGGAGGACTGAGGCTTAAGTGGGTCAGGTCCGGATTTTGGTTAATACTTGAGTACCTCTGGGCCTATTGTCGGCATTCTGACCTAATCACAAAATAAAAAGAAAAGCACTTATCCTAACTGATGTCAGACACTCAGGGTCTAGAATAGAAGTTAAAACCTTAAAATTTTGCTAAGGGACTAGCAAAAGCTAGGCTTGGGGGTATGATGAGAGCCTCATCATGAGCCCTAACTAGCTCATTTTGATCCAATAAAGAGAATAAAAGCTCCTACATAACTTAGAAGAAGGCTTAATTGGAGGAATAAGTGTTATGAGAAGAAAATATGAAATAAAGGGTAAAACTGCAATTTTACCATTGCAGAACATAGACGGGATTTCTCAGAGACAAAACATAAGTAAAATGGTCTAAATATGACAAAAGGTGGGTTGATTCAATCAGAAATGGGTTCATGTGCAATCTAGGAATTAAATGACATCTAGTAGCCCTAAAACAGACTCGCTTAATTCAACAAGGTTCTGGTTAGGATAAAAATCAATTAAACCCTCTAAAATTCATGGAAAAATATCTCCTAGGGTCTAGAACATTCAATTTGTCCTTTGGAGCCTAGTTTGACCTAGATTGGGGTCCTAACTCATCAATTGACCTAATTTGGGTTTTTACGCAAAATGTCTAGTCAAACGTGGTTAAACACAAAATCCAACTTCACCATTGGATTCCTTAGGTCCAAATTAGGTTTTTACCAAAATTTGGAGCTAAGGGGAGGTCATCTTGACCTACTTTGCAAATTAGTACACCCAATTACATTTTGGTCCCTCTCATTTGAAAGCCATTGCATACACCCCCTTAACTTCCTCTCCACTCTTACAAGCAGATCCCTCTGCCATTATTGTGGAGAAATCCTACTCCAGCGAGGAATAGAGAGGGAATACTCTCTGATTCCTCAGAGATCTCCTTCCAGATTTGGAAGGGAGATTCTCTAAGGAATTCCCTTCCATCTGAACTCAATCCTGATCCCTAATTTGCACCCAATCTCTCTTGCGAACGCACGAGAGATTTGGGTACCTGATGGACTTCCATCTCTGACAAAGAGTCCCACTCTTGGAAGCTTGTCTTCCAAGCACAGGAGTCCCTGCCAGTGCCTATAAATTAACCCCCAACTCCGGCTGCACCTCCTCAGCTCGACTTGGCTGGAATTCCACCTCGATTTCCTCTTCTTCTCCTCCGGCCAAGTGTCCAGCGAGCTCCGGTGAGCCCCCCTACTCTTCCTCGTCACTCTGCCACAAAACCAGTGGCAGAGTTGTCCTCCTCCGCGTTGCGCAGCACCCGCATGCGCTTTCCTAGCACTGTCGTCACCGCTGTCTTCCTCCACTGGATGCTTTCTTCTATGGTGCCAGCAGGTACTGCCAGCCACCCTCTCGCCTCCTTTGTCCACTTAGTTAGGTTAGAACTATTCGTCTCTATCCCCTCTTTCATTTCCCTCATCTTATTTCACAAAATGCTCTCTTTGGTTTGTGTAGGGAAGGAACTGAAGAAGGAAGCAAGGACTTAGCCGCTGCAAGCGACGGAAAAGAAGAAGGAAGGAAGCCTTCGTAGAGGAAAAAGAGAAAGGCAAGGTAGAGGGAAGAGGCGAAGCCAAAGAGAAGAGGAACTGAAGAAGAAGCAGAAGAAGAAGAGAAAGCAGAGCCAAGGAAGAAGAAGAAGACCCGTAGAGAAAAGGAGAATGAAACTACAGAAGAGAGGCAAAGGAGAAGATAGAGGAAAATAAGAGAAAGAAGCAAGGCAAGAGAATCATAGAGAAGGAAGAAGAAGCACAAAGAAGAAAGGAAGAAAATCAGAAGTACACGGCCAAAGAAGAACAAGAAGCAGATAGATGAGAAAACATATTTTTAAGACATCTGATCCCATGATCAGACATCCAAATTTCTTCTTTTTGCAATAATTGACTTTTAAACTCATGCATTTCTATATTTTGAATTAAGTTTTGAGTAATTAAGTGTTCAATTACATTCTTAAGATTAGTAATAAATTTCAATTGCTCCCTGTGTTCAACTTCGAATACTTAGGTTTTCGAGTAATAAATTTTTATTTGTTGACAATGCTTGATCACCTATACTACAATGTAACCAAATGTCAAGACACTATCAAGCCACGTCAACAGTAGTGTGTATGTTGATTTACCCCACAAGAATTATCTTTTTGTTAAATTTTTTATATATGAGGGTGAGATGAATGTGAGTGGAAATCCAAGCAACCAAACTAACCGTAGGATTTATGCAAACACCTAAGTTAATTGGGGTTTGAATTAATGTTGTGAAATGAAATCTTTGGAAGGGGAAGAATGGGGAGCACTTACAGTTATCTTCAACTGTACTTTTCTCTGATCTACCACTTGAAGATTCCTTGTCAAGGTACCTGCAAAACAATAGATGAGAAATAAAGCAATTTAGAAAATAATAAAGTGCATGAAATGTGGAAAAAACATCGAGAATCGTTGCCTCTCCGGCAACGACACCAAAATGTTGATAGTTGAAAACTACGCGATCGAAGTTGGATTTGAAAAACTTTTCGTTGTAATTCAATTTGTGAAGCAATCCGTCAACAGATAAAATTTTACCAAAACTCATAAAGAAATTCCAAGTCGAACATAAGGAGGCTACGTCGATCTAAAACCCGCGATTATATATTTTTTTTATATTTTTGTTTGAAAGTGAGATAATTACAATGGAATTGATGTTAACACTAAGAGAGAGAGAGAGAGAGAACAATCACTTGATGTAATAATACTATTTTTACAACTAGAAAGTGAGAAATGATTGCAACTAGAAAGCAAGAAATTCTATTCTAGAAAGCGATAGAAAGAAGGGAGAGAGATGTTATCCTCCTCGACAAATGCTTGGAGGATGAGCCAGGCGGAGTGACGCCAGGAAGATGGAGGACGGAATGGGACAGAGGATGAAGTAGGAGGAAGTAGGAATGAGGCAGCACGTCATCGTTGTCACAGTATCCACTTCCAGAACGGGGGCGAGAAAACTTTGGATTTGACTCTAAAGGAGCATCTCGAGTGTGGGACAAGCTTCTCTTGAGCTTTGGAGAGGGAGAGTGGTGAAGGAGGGGATGAGAATTTTGTAGGGTAGGGGTCTCCTTTTATAGTTGCAAGGATTAGGGGCAATTTGGTCATTTCATATTTAAAAACATTAAAATCAGGTCTTTAGTGATGGATTTATCCATTACTAAAGGCCTGATAATGGACAAAGTGCTCACGTGCCACGCACTCCTCTTCTCCTTCTACGCACACAACGTTTTCGCACATTCAATTTATCTCAGCCATCCGATCATGAGATTGGACGGCTTAAACATCATCTTGCTCGCCCCTTCTTCTACGCATGAGATCAGGCATTCGAAGGTGCGTCGAATCGCGCATCTGACCGATCGCTTCATCTAACCCGTCGATTCTTAATTGGATGGCCCAAATCACACTCTCACACGCGAAGAAGGCATGCGCTACACTAGAATCGAATGGGCGACCTGTGGTGCTAAAGGGTCTTACCCACTGTGCTATGCACAACGATAGATATGAAAAATATTCTTGTGCCATTTAATGCTTATCGTTGGATCTTCATTAGACGGTTGAGATTAGATGTGAATTCTTCTCACACGAGGTGTTGTTTAAGGGAAATGACATCATCAATTCCTAGCCGTTGGATGAAGAAGTGGGGACGCAAGTAGTTTGGAGGCTCTGGATGGCACCACGTGGCACCATCTTGGTTGTCTATCTTCTTTGAGTTGTAGATGGTGCCACAGATGTTGGATTAGACCGATTTTCATGCCATTAGGCTACGATCGTCGATCTGAACCCATCTATGCGGTCAGATTGTCGTTTGAAGTGTGGATTGACACCATCTTGGCCCTTGATCTCTGAGCTTCCTCGGACTATATCTAGTGCTATGGATGTCCGATCAGGGTGATCTTAGAGTCGTTGAACTCCCGTTGTCACCCTGATCAGATCTGTACAATTGGATCTTCCATCCAAAGCACCAATTAAAAGTCACCCTGCCCCTGGTTATAAAAGGAGGCAATTACTATAAAATTTATACAATTTGACCTAAATGCATGATTATGCATGTTATGCACTATTTACAATTCATGATGCAAATATGACACTAAAAACATGTATTAATGGACATTTTTGGCTATTTAGATATATGCACATCAAATCTCGAGTGAGAAAATGAGGTCTAGAAGGAGGAGCTCAGGATGAAGAAGAGGAATAGACAAATGCAGCTCCGGATCCTGCTGGACAAGAATGACTAAACTCGTCAAACTTCCTGTGCAACCAATCCATACTATCCAGTTTCTTCATGATAATGTCCATGTTAGCTTTAACTGACTCTTCCTAGGCTTGGATAGATTCCTTTTGCTAGGTGGAGTGTGTAAACTAGCTCATTAAGGTTGCATTCAATGAGTTCTCCACCAAGGATTTCAATAAATCAAATGCACCTGCCTCATCCTTGGCAAGGAAGTTCCCACCACTAGACACATCAGCTAAACATCGATGCGTCTCGTCCAGCTCGTGATAAAATATCTAAGCAAGGTGCCATTGAGGCACCCCGTAGTAAGGACACTTTCTGAGAAGGTCATGGAAACGCTCCCAGGCCTCATGCAACTTTTCACCCTGTTGCTGGGTAAAAGTTGTGATAACCCACCTCATTGCATTAGTCCGACCAATTGGAAAGAAATTATGAAGGAATTCTTTACGTAATTCCTCCCAAGTAAATACAAGCCTTTAAATGGTCTTCAACCAATAAGAAGCTTTATCCCTTAGTAATAAAGGGAAAAGCTTCATAAGAATAATCCCAATATCAACATTCCTAGGTCAAACTATTTCTACATTCCAACTTAGGTCCTCCAAGTGTAGGAATGGATCTTCATTCGAGTTCCCATGAAAGTAAGTCTGAATCATACTTATCACATTTGGCTTCAACACAAATGCATCTACACCTATTGCCTCCAGACCTAAGGTTGCACATTACGTGTAGCCGGATCATAGAAATCCCATAGTTGTTCTTCGCACTAGCGGTGCTGCATTCTATCCAAGGTGTTAAGGATGGCGATGAGAAACTCATCATGGCTCTTAATTATCACTGATTAACTAGTTTTCCTAGTTAATTAACTAAGAATACATTAATTACATGATTAATTATACTATAATGCTTAAAACACCAAGGACCTGTAAAATAAGCTAAAAACACTAAGTTAAATATTAATTAATCATAATATAATTTAATTAATAATTTGGACTCAATTAATAATCATTTATCTAGATATTTAATATGTAAACTAACTTAATTAATAATATGACATAAGTATGTAATTAAATTAATCATTTAAATAAATATAGCTAAAAAGGGAAAAAATGTAATTTCAAGACATAAATATAATATTTATCTAATTTATAATAACATATAAAAAGTTGAAAAGTAAATAAATTAAAATAAGCCTTAAAATTCAATGATTACGTTTCGATCCTTAATTTCTATTTCAATTGAGTTCTTTTATATCAATGGGGTCCTTCATTTATTGCAAATACACCCTGTGAACACAACCACCTTCTTCTTCACCTTCTTTTTCACTATGGATGGTCCACGAACTCCAGTGTCCATACCTTGTGATTATCGCCCATCCAATGTCAATCGGCCTTCGCCATCGCCATCTAGCTTTCTTTCACCACCCATTATCCATCCGGCAGACCAAATTGTCAAGTAATCCTATTTAGATTAGGCATTTAACCTCACTGACGTCAAAGATGGTGCTGTAGGTTACAACGAACCTAAACCCAAAACCGTCCAAGTACATCCCCCAGGATCCTTGCCGCCACCTATAAATAGCCATGCATACCTCCGATTCGAGTTTGTCAACCCCCTACCCTCTTCCCCCACCGTTGTCGATGATAGGCTATTCTTCAAACTCCGGTGACCTCTCATCTCTCATTTAGAGCGTCTTCGGCAGAGGTGTTCTTCTCTCTCACCTCCTCTTCCTCTCCAGTGGTTGTGACAAAGCCTAGGAGTGCCATCTCTTCTATCTCATCGCCTTCCTTTCTCGCTAGAGAACTACTCTGACGATGTCGAAGTTCTTCCTATGTTATGTGCCATCAACAGAGATCCTCTTCCCCAATTCGTCCAGGTAATCATAGATTAGCATAGAACTTAGTGTAGAATAGTTTAAGCCAGTTAATTAGGTAGATAGTGTACTATTTGGCTTAGTTTCAGTATCATCTTCCGCAATTCCAGCGAGCCAATTCCAACTCATCGAGCCTTCTTTCACTCATTAGATCACTTAATCACCTTCTCTACTGGTCGGGAGATTTTTTCGCTTTGCAAAATGATATCAGAAAAAATATTGCGTCGTAGTAAATAATGTGGTGGAAAACCCTCAAACAAAGTTACTAAAAATATACTGAAATTATACCACAATTTTGGTCATATCCAAAGGGAGGACAGACAAATAGATTCATGACTATGGAGCCATCATGTTCACAGAAACATTCACGAAATCAATTCAATGAATATGCATCTCAGAATGTAACTTTCAATTTCATGAGAAGTTGAGAGCTATTTATGTAAATTTCATATCATAAATCAAGCTCTCAAAAATATGTAAATGATGCATGTGTAGTGGCAGAGTATGTAATTTCTAGTTGCATGCAAATCTGAATCCAATTTTAAGGAGAATTGATGTGCATAACAGGAGCAAATTAAATGTGAAAAGGAATAAGTATAATGTTGCAATTTTACTGTAATAATTTAATCCAATAAAATATTTGAATAGTGTTTCACAATGGCATTTTTGGTAAATACTAATAGAACCCAAAAAGAGAGGAAATCTTCCTCTTGACCTCGTGTGAAGAGGAAGTGACAGTGGAAGCTGAGGAGGTCAAGGAAGGTCGACCACGACGAGGGCTTTCCAATGGTGGTGGTGGCTCTCCGAACGGCGGCCGAAGTTGATGCCGGCGATGAGGATGGCCGGTGGCGATGGTGACGGGTCGCTATCGCACGCGTGCAATCGTGGGTGGTTCTGAGGACGTGGCTACCTTCGTGGGGTTGAGGTGAGCGTAGGGGAGTCGACGGCGTGGAGAATGATGGCTGAAGGATGTGGCTGCACGTGAGGGAAACCGGTGCTGATGTTGGGTTCCCTTCGGTCTATTGGAGAGGAAGACGAAGAAGAAGAAGACGAGGGCCTATTGCATGTGAGGGGGAAGGCTGGTGGATGGGTACGTGAGGGCCTACGCATGGGGCTAGTTGAACTCATGCGCATACCTGCGCATGGCAGATGGGCAGCACCTGTGGGTCGTCGACGTCGAGGAGAGGACTGCTGCGAGGACTTGCTGTGCGTGCATGCGGTTAGCTGTGCATGCACGGGGCCGTGTGTGGCGGCTGGGTGGCTTGTAGCTCTATTGGGTGAAGGTGGTTGCTGGATTGAGGAGTAGAGAAGGAGGGTTCGCTGCTAGCCGATTGGCGGGGCAAAGGCCAAGAAGCAGAGGGTGTTGTGGACGGTGGTCACTGGCGCTGTTGTGGTCGGGTCTCACGTCAAGGAGACCAAGGGCGCGGTGGTGGACTTCCATGCATGGTTGTTGGTGCATCGAGGAAGAGGAGGCTCATGGTAGTGGGAACGTCAGGGTCGTGTGGTGAGGTGGTGGCTTGCGGTGGTGGTCACGGCACAAGGTGAAGGTGTTGGCAATGTCGACGGAGGCTCACGGTGGCGTAGTCGTGGGCACGCGGTAGAGGGAGTTGCCTGCAGGGAGGAGAGCTAGAGAAAGGGAGCTTCTTCCCCATTGAGGGGGGGGTTTTCCTCCTCTCCAATTTTTTTTTCTAGTTATATAAAGACAATGAGAAAGAGAATTAGAGAGGCAGTCAGATAAGGAAAGAGTCAAAGAGAGTATTTTATGTTACCAAATAAAGAGGAGAAAATTGAGGGAGAGAGATAGATTGGTGAGAGTGATTAAAAAGCAAATAAGGGAATGTGCTTGAATCATTGAGTGACATATAAGGATGCCTCTAAAAATTTATTCCCTTGCTAAATTTTGCTAGAACAAAATCTCACATATCTCATGGCAAGCTTTTATGTGATACCCTTGCCTTTTAAAGTGAATAAT
This sequence comes from Thalassia testudinum, assembly GCA_037157565.1. NCBI lineage: Eukaryota > Viridiplantae > Streptophyta > Magnoliopsida > Alismatales > Hydrocharitaceae > Thalassia > Thalassia testudinum. The sequence goes on from JAZHRO010000014.1 coordinate 118,842,820, forward strand.
TAGTTCTTTCACATAAATATTCAAGTAATTAATGCATGAAATGATACATTCAAGGCTTTCACATTTTTTCATTATCAGCATGCCTTAGATTAAATTATGCTCCAAATAATTCAATACTTAAACACTAAATTAGTCCACTCAAGTAGACCCATCAAATACCCCCATGCCTATGTTTTGCCAATCCCAAGCAAAATCATATGATCCAGACCAGGTCTCCAGGCCAGATTTTACCGTCAGGATGCCTTATCATACCATACTCTAGAAATTAGATTGAAATACCAACTATAGGCCTAAAGGTACTCAAGTACCAACCAAGATACGAACCTGAGCAGCCTCAGTCTTGAGTCTGCCGCGAAGGTTTCTAAGGCACGCAAACACTTCCCAGAGGTTCGTTGACCCCAGTGGTTAAACACCTGTGCATATGTGCAGAAAGATTAGGTTTAGTTTTGCCAGTGCATTTTTATTAAGAGAGAGAGGGAGAAATATTATTTTGAGAGTTTTCTCTTTCTTTTCAAATTCCCCTAGACTCAACATTGGATTGACTTTAAACACGATCTATATCAGATTCCTTGTCCCCACCATCAATCCTTGCAGGGTCCTTGACAATCGATGCTTCGAGGTAGCACCGCTCATGGAAACCCCCAGAAGCTTGGCTTTCGACACTTCGGGATAGTGCCACCCATGATGTTCTGTAGATGAATTTAGACCCTAAAAATCAACATTTCGGGATAATGCCACCCACGACATCTAAACCAGCACAATATGCTTCTATGCCCCCGGTAGGATATTTAGATATCCTAAGAGATAAGCATCGAGGAGACGATATGTTATAATGCATGTTCGAGGGGCTTATTTTACATTCCTCCTCTCCGCACTGGGAACTCATCCAATCAACTTGTGTCTTCAAGCCACTCCTAAGTCAACTTTTCAGGAAAACAATTTCAGAACAGACACTTTGGTATTATTCTTTGTTATGCACATTGAACCAGACTAGTGTGTGATTTTTGGGTGCTCAGGTTACCAAGTTTCGCAAACCAAAGGGCAGGCAACAGGGCTGAATACTCCCTAAGCCTTAGACTTAATATATCAGCCTCGCAACTCCCTCAACCTTTTGAGGAATAGTCCAGATCTTAACAAATACATGAGTGTTTAAGCTTTAGAACAAACCCAGGAGGCTTAAAGTCGGTATCCCTCACTTGTCTCCTTTTCTTTAGCACTTTAGGACATTATTTATTCATTCATTCTGGCCTACAACTTACGTAACTTTTCCATAATCAACTGCTGGGACCAGCACAATTCTACACATTTTCTTCGAGTGTCTCTCCTCAATATATTTGAAATTCAGCTCACAAAAATTTCATCTCCTTTTTCTCTCTTCTTGTCTCTTTTCCTTTTTTTTTTTATTATGCAAGATGGATGCCCTAATTGCATGCAGAATATGTATAAATGCTATGAGTAACCTTAGGTTATACCCCCCCATACCTAAATCTGACAATGTCCTCACTGAAAAGCAAAAGCAATGACAGATATTACCTAAGGTGGAGTTGGGATACCTCGCAAATCGGGCTCTAGAAGGGAAATAGGAGGAGACCTAAATAAGAGACGTAACAAACCTAGCTTGGCGAGTAAGTAACCCAAGATGTTGGCAAGTTGGTGATGGATAGTGAGGCCAAATACTTGCCAAAAGTAGGTGAAAAGAGGGTACTCCTGAGCTATTTGTGGAGGTTTTACATAATACACATGAGTAGTAACCTCCAAGAGTGTGTGACGAGGAGGCAAAGGCTCCTCAAGCAAATATGTGTGGGGTATAGAGAGTGCGACGAAACATACCCTAAGACTAATGGGCTGACATGGAAAAGCGTCTATCCAAACTCGCTACTCTGCCACAGGGTGCATTGGTATGGATATTCCCCCATTAATCAAAAGTGTGAGCAGAGATTTCAGGAAGCTAGTTCTATAGGAGTTGAAGTCGTTTAGGTGCGGGGTAGGGAAGAGGGTTAAAGAGGGTGTGAGTAGTTCAGCATTCATCCTCGATATCCATTCCAGTTCTTGAATGTTATCAAAAGTAGCCTTAGTTACTGATTGCCTGCTGCATATCATTGGTGTGCGTGTCCTAGAATGGGCCCAAATGTTTGTCATCCAAACTGAACCGCTCAAGGGTGTCTCTCATTTCACCATCATGTAGAAGTGGGTTGGAAGCAATAGGACTGTGAGTGTCCTCAGTAAGGACATCCCCAGTTTCTTGTTCAATGTTATGATCCTGCTCATGGGGTGTATAGATTCTTTCCTCAAGAGTAGTAATTGCTTCCATTTCTTTTGACTATTTGAGAGGATGATCTTGATAGTTAACGATATGTAGGAATCCAGATTTGGCTAATTCAGTCAGATCGTTAGGAGGTAAGTCCTCGAACAACACATATTCTCCCCTAGATTCACTCCATACTCTAAGTCCAGTCCTTTGAAAGTCATCATCATCCTTTTCTACATTTTCTCCCTCTTGACTCTGAGATGCAGGAAAATTTTTCACACCAAGATCAAGTGCTTCCTCCAAAATCAAATCTTCATGTCCCTGAGAACAATAGTGATCTAATTCTTCCAATTTCGCCTCAATTTTCTCATGGTCACTTGGGTTGGGGACTTGTGAATCCTCATAATATTCAATGACAGGTGTTGGTCCCATTGATAGAGGAGTGTGGTTATTATTACTTTCTTCTAGTATGATTTCCTCTGGCATCCAACACTTCTGGATTTTGTTAACTTCTAAATCACAATCCTCAGGGGGCTCTAGCTGAGGTGTAAGGTCCTCAGAAGCATAAAGTATATGCTTAGAATCCCTAGGATGGGATACAGATTCAACCTCAAGATTCAGATTGGGAGTGGGGTTGACTAATTGACTATGACCCATTTCATCAAATGTAATGAAGATACTATCATTTGGGCTGAGTTCATCTAATGGGCCCATTTTCTCCTTCCAATTAAGATCAAGTGGATGGTCACCAAGATTGCCTTCTGGTGGGCATATCTCATGAGGGACGTCTACGTGATAGCTACTCCTCAAAATAGGATCCCTGTTGTCATTGTTTTCCTTGAAATTATCTTGGTAATCGGGGATATAGGGGTAGGGATCAGAATTGACTGTAGGAGGATCTCTAAGCTAGTTAATCTCTTCAGTTAATCTTTGACTATTCCTCAAAATCTCTCCCATAGAATCCATCATCTCTTTCTATTGTTCTTGCATTTCTATCATGAAAGAGGAGAGGCTAGCATCAGATTGAGTAGGATAGTCAATCTCAGGTTCAAGTTGCCTAGGAGTTTCAGTCCAACCTTGATAAGACAAATCATGAAGGGTGGGTGAGTTGGGCATGGTCATGGAAGAACTAGGGTTGGGATACCCTTCTCCCAGGTTCTGCTCATCACCACTGGGTTGGGGTTTAATCAGACCAATGTTCCTATAGTAGGAGTAGAAAGGATCCCAATGCTCATCAGAAGATGGATAACTACAAGTATTGGGATTGGGTATTCTGGGATGAAAAGAAGTGAAGTAGTTATTATAATCCATTTGAAAACACGACTTGAAAAACACACCCCAATCAAACACAAGGCAATGGGACTTCTCTTTTCTTTCTTGGAGAAGATTAAAGCCAAACTCCAATCGACTCCTTAAAATTTGTCAAATTGAGTCAAGTTTGCACTCGTCCGTTCCCACTTAAGTTCTATAAGAGGGAGATGTGAATTAAGATCCCTGACAAGCTCTTTAGAGAAGACAGAGGTTGTTTACATTCTCTCTTGGTGGCAAAAGAAGTTTCACAATCAATTACGTGCCTTAAGTCGACCTTCGAGTGCCCTAGGACCTATGCTTTGCTTAGATGATACTCTTAGGTGATCAAGTGAGAAGTTACTCCGAGGACGAACAAAGGGATGCAAGTAGGGGAACCCTTCCTTTGAGGCGATGCATAAGCGGTGCCTCTTAACTACCCTTTTGTTCCTCTAAGGGGTATCCCCCTCTGTGAAGTATCAAAACACTGAGTCAAAAGATAGTACCACCACCACAAAACAAGATAGGAGGGTTTACACCGATAATGAGATCGATGCCTATAGCCTTAAGGGATCGAGCCTTAGTGCGGTGCCTAATGTGTGTGCTCAGTGCCAGAAGTGTGGATCACACTGCAAATCTTTTATTATTTTGAAAACGCAGACAAGTCCCTTTGAATCAGATCAAGTGTGATGTGATTTTAAGGTCGAATCTGATTATCAGTCCCAATTTCAGTTAGGCGACCACTGAATTAGTAAATTCAATCAATTTGGTGGTCTTGAATTTTAATCCGAATGCAAATATGTGAACAGGAACTGGATGCAAAAGTTGGAAAGGTGTACTTGTCTCCAACAATCTTCATGCCAATATGCTCGCAATGCAACAATGAGATTTAATGTGCTGCTCAATCACCTCTAAATGCACACACTTAAGGGCATGCAACTCCTAAATAGGGAGCTTGATATTTTCTTTGTTTGTTTTAGAGGCACGCAAGAAGAAAAATGAATCACGCACGTAGAAGAATGTAAATCCTAGAAGTTAAAGAATGTGGGGACAGACCCCCAAAAATTTGGCCCCAATACTACAAGGGCGAGAAGACAGAAATACAATTTGTGATAAAGGAGAATCCCCTATGAAAGTGGGATCCAGGTCTCCTACGTCTTCTCCACATGTGAACGTTGCTCAAGGTCGATGTCGTCACTTTGCTGTGCCTGTTGCCTCGTTAGATTCCTCACACAGAAAGATAAAGAATGATCAGATAAATGCGCAACTCAGAATAATCAGAAATAAAAATCAGGTGAATCCATTACATCTGTTGCCTCCCCAGCAACAACGCTATTTGATCGGGAGGTTTTTTTCGCTTTGCAAATGATATCAGAAAAAATATTGCGTCGTAGTAAATAATGTGGTGGAAAACCCTCGACCAAAGTTACTAAAAATATACTAAAATTATACCACAATTTCGGTCATATCCACAGGGAGGACAGACCAATAAATTCACGACTATGGAGCCATCATGTTCACAGAAACATTCATGAAATCAATTCAATGAATATGTAGCTCAGAATGTAACTTTCAATTTCATGAGAAGTTGAGGGCTATTTATGTAAATTTCACATCATAAATCAAGTTCAAAAAAATATGTAAATGATGCATGTGTAGTGGCAGAGTATGTAATTTCTAGTTGCATGCAAATCTGAATCCAATTTTAAGGAGAATTGATGTGCATAACAGGAGCAAATTAAATATGAAAAGGAATAAGTATAATGTTGCAATTTTACCCTAATAATTTAATCCAACAAAATATTTGAATAGTGTTTCACAATGGCATTTTTGGTAAATACTAATAGAACCCAAAAAGAGAGGAAATCTTCCTCTTGACCTCGTGAGAAGAGGAAGCAACGGCGGAAGCCGAGGAGCTCGAGGAAGGTCAACCACGACGAGGGCTTTCCAATGGTGGTGGTGGCTCTCCAAACGGTGGCCGGAGTTGACGCCAGCAATGAGGAAGGCCAGCGGTGATGGCAGTGGGTCACTGTCGCACGTGGGGTATCGTGGGTGGTTCTGAGGATTTGGCTACCTTCGTGGGGTCGAGGCGAGTGTAGGGGAGTCGATGGCATGGAGAACGATGGCTAAAGGAGGTGGCTACGCGTTAGGAGAACCGACATTGGTGTTGGGTTCCCTTCGGTCTATTGGAGAGGAAGACGAAGAAGAAGAAGACGAGGGCCTGCTGCACGCGAGGGGGAAGGTTGGAGGATAGGCGCGTGAGGGCCTACGCGTGCGGCTGGTTGAACGTGTGCACGTACCTGCATGTGGCAGATGGGTGGCACCGGTGGGTAGTCGACGCTGTGGAGAGGACTGTTGCGAGAACTTGCTGTGTGAGCATGCGGTTGGCTACACATGTGCGGGGCCACGAGTGGCGGCTGAGTGGCTTGCAGCTCTCTTGGGTGAAGGTGGTTGCTGGATTGAGGAGCAGAGAAGGAGGGTTGGCTGCTCGTCGATCGGTGGGGCAAAGGCCAAGAAGAGGAGGGTGTTGTGGACAGTGGTTGATGGTGCTGCTGTGGTTGGGTCTCACGTCAAGGAGACCAAGGGTGCGGTGGTGGACTTCCATGCGTGGTTGTTGGTGCATCGAGGAAGAGGAGGCTCATGGTAGCGGGAACGTTGGGGTCGCGCGGTGAGGTGGTGGCTTGTGGTGGTGGTCATGGCGCAAGGTGAGGGTGTTGGCGGTGTCGACGAAGGCTTGTGGTGGCAGAGTCATGGGCATGTGGTAGAGGGAGTTGCTTGCAGGGAGGAGAGATGGAGAAAGGGAGATTCTTCCCCGTGGAAGGGGGCTTTTTCCTCTTCTCCAATTTTTTTTGCCAGTTATATAAAGACAATGAGAAAGAGAACTACAGAGGTAGTCAGGTAAGGAAAGAGTCAAAGAGAGTATTTTATGTTACCAAATAAAGAGGAGAAAATTGAGAGAGATAGATTGGTGAGAGAGATTAAAACGCAAATAAGGGAATGTGCTTGAATCATTGAGTGACATATAAGGATACCTCTAAAAATTTATTCCTGTTGGTGCTAGAGCACCACGATCATTTGTTTTGATGATAACAAAACACGTGTTATTTAACATTTGCAATTTGAGTCCTAGATTTCAGGTCAATTGCAAATGTGGACGTGTTTAGACGGAGTTCGAGCTCGTATCCAGGATGGATTGGAGGAGCTTGACGGAAAATAGAGGAGGTTCGCGTGGAGCGACAGATTGAAGATAGAAGACAAGAAGAATAGGATAGATTCTTTTTAATCCTCTCATGTACTTTTATCTTTATTTTTCTTGCTCTTTATTTTCCTTAGAAATTATGTTAAAGAGCCTCAAAGAACCCTAACAGTAGTCCTAGGAACACCGGCACAACCATAGGATACTTAGGTTTTCTGTAGAATACTTAGAAAACCAATATAGGGTTCAAACAGAATTTACAGACGTCTAATTCCCAAATCAGACGTCTGATAAAGCATTTTAAGACGTCTGACTGTTGTTTCAGACGTCTGATAACTGTTAGGCTGGACATAGTTAGTTCTGTCCGATGAAATCAGACGTCCAGACCTTAGACCAGACGTCTTAGAAGACGTCTGATGAATTTGCCAGACGTCCAATTAGTGGACCGTTGGCTGGCTTAGCAAACAGTCAAGAATATGATCGTTAGAGCCTTATCAGACGTCCATAGGACTGTCCAGACGTCTGATAAATGACCGTTTTGCCTCGGCTGACCCAAAATCTCTTCTCAGAGATTTTCTAGCCGTTGCAACGTTTGGAAATCAATTCCCACAGTAAAAGTAGGTTTCCAGACGTCCATACTTAGTTCCAGACGTCCTGTATGTTGTCTGATCGACTTGCACAAGAACCCTGTTTAGATCTGATTCAAGTCAGGGAGAAACCCGCATAGAATCAGACGTCTGACCTTTTAATCAGACGTCTTAAAGTGGCCTTCCAGACGTCTGATGCCTGAGTTAGACGTCTGATAACCCTGTCAAATGTAATCATTGTCCTGATTTCGGCCTGATTCTCTTGGACTTTGTTCCCAACGGCTATAGAACCCTTTCTAAGCCTTCCAAAGCCTTCCTAAGGCCTCTATAAATAGAGGGGAACCTTTGCAACACAAGATACACTTAGAAACACAAAAGACACACTTAAGCAACATACTTCCACTCTCTTGTGTCCAAGAAGCTCTTGCTCTCTAAGCTCAAGTTCTACATCTTGAGAGCTAAATTCAGTTTGCACACCCGCTCTCCCGCTGTTGTTCACGAGAGCGACGTAGCGCCATCGCGTGGCACACGCACCGCGTCATCGTCGACGCACTCCTTGCAAAGGGGAGTTTCCTATTTCCTATAGAAGATAGGTTTAATTATTTTGTTGGCTCTATAGGACTATTGTTTATTTTATCTTTGTCTTTTGGTTGGGTATTCGCTTTGCGAATTCCCATCTCCTTCGTGGGACAAAATCCTTCTCGTGGAGAGAAGGGGTTGAGGAACGCTACCCTCGTACTTGTAGCGTGGTTGTATTGAGGTTGAATCACCCTCGTTTTAAGTGATTCGGTTTAGTGGATTTTGATAAACTAGGTTGATCGGAAAATCCTAACTCGAGAGGGTTAGGTGGTGGTTTTCACCCGGTTTGGGTTTCCACCTAAAAATTACTTGTGCACATTTTGTGAGATTGCTTTATATATTTCAATTCCTCATTTTTTTTGTTACGCTAATCTCACCCCCTCCAAGTGGGAACTTTCAATTGGTATCAGAGCAGGTCTTGCTGTTTCGGCGTAACAACCCGGCAAGAGATCAAATGGAGGGAAGCACATCAGCAATCAGGATCTCCGAGGGGCAGTCCACAACCCGTCCGCCGTTCTTCGACGGGAGCAACTACCCCTACTGGAAGTTGCGGATGAAGACCTGGCTTCAAGCCACCGACTTCACGGTCTGGGCCAGATGCGAGACGCCTTTCGACATCCCAGAAAAACCCGCGGGAGGATACTCGCAGCAGCATATTCGAGAGCTTTCACTCAACGCAAAGGCAATGAATGCCATGTATTGCGCGTTGAGTCCGGAAGAGTTCGAGAAAATCCAAGAGTGCACCACCGCCCACGAGATATGGAGGAGGTTGGAAGGCACTCATGAGGAGACAAGCTCGGAGGAAGAAGAAGAAGAAGAAACCGCTTGCTTTGGTTTCATGGCCAGAGGAACCAACAGCGACAGCGAAAGTGGAAGCGACGACAGCGACAACGAGGTAAATCTCGATCTTCAAGAAGCTTTTAATGAACTTTTTGAGATTAGTAAATCACTTAGGATAGAAAATAAAAGCATTAGAAAGAACCTTAGTTTTCTTAAAAATGAAAATGATAGGTTAGAAATAAAACTTAAGGATCTAGAAGCTTGTCCTAAAAATGATAACCTATTATTAGAAAATCATAACCTCATCAATGAAAATAATAAGTTGATTGAGGAAAATGATAGTCTTAAGTTAGAAATTTCTGATTTAAAGACTAAGATGAATACTATAGAAAAAGAAATTGCATGTCTTAGGGAAAACTCTAACAAACTAATCAATAAAGTAGATGATTTTTATAGCCCTAAGGTTGAGAAAGGATCTCCATCAAGGAGACCTTCTAACAAATCCGGATCCAAGCCCACTTGGATACCGAAAAAAGAATTAGAATCTTGTTTTGTAGGGTTCAGGGATAATTACAACATAAAGGACTGGACCTACAAGCTCAAAGCTGGTCAACTCAAGTTGGGAGAACCAAGGAGTAGACCAAGGAGGAGAACAAGAAGACCGACGAGACGGCGAACAAACGACGGACCCGCCGCATGTCGACCACCAGATTGGAGACCGGCGCCAATGCCCGGGCCTCCAAGCTACGGATGGGAGCCCCATCCGATGTGGCATCCACCACCGCCATTTGGGCCATTTTATTGGCCATGGTAGGTGAGGTAAAACCCTTTACCCTATCTTTTTATCATAAGCATTTAGATAGGGGGAGTTAAAATTAATGAGCTAATTGTCAAGGGGGAGACACAAGTTAGCTAAATTTCCTTTAGTAAGGGGGAGAAAAATAATAGCTATCTTGTTGTTACAAAAAGGGGGAGGACATTACCTTTGTCACAAGAAACTCATAGAAGAGCATGTTTTAAGGGGGAGTTATAGGAATTTTAAACCAATCAAACCTTTTTGATAATGTCAAAAAGGGGGAGGATTTTTATGCATTATTATTTACGGTTTTGTCATCATCAAAAAGGGGGAGATTGTTGGTGCTAGAGCGCCACGATCATTTGTTTTGATGATAACAAAACACGTGTTATTTAACATTTGCAATTTGAGTCCTAGATTTCAGGTCAATTGCAAATGTGGACGTGTTCAGACGGAGTTCGAGCTCGCATCCAGGACGGATTGGAGGAGCTTGATGGAAAACAGAGGAGGTTCGCGTGGAGCGACAGATTGAAGATAGAAGACAAGAAGAATAAGATAGATTCTTTTTAATCCTCTCATGTACTTTTATCTTTATTTTTCTTGCTCTTTATTTTCCTTAGAAATTATGTTAAAGAGCCTCAAAGAACCCTAACAGTAGTCCTAGGAACACCGGCACAACCCTAGGATACTTAGGTTTTCTGTAGAATACTTAGAAAACCAATATAGGGTTCAAATAGAATTTACAGACGTCTAATTCCCAAATCAGACGTCTGATAAAGCATTTTAAGACGTCTGATAACTGTTAGGCTGGACATAGTTAGTTCTGTCCGATGAAATCAGACGTCCAGACCTTAGACCAGACGTCTTAGAAGACATCTGATGAATTTGCCAGACGTCCAATTAGTGGACCGTTGGTTGACTTAGCAAACAGTCAAGAATATGACTGTTAGAGCCTTATCAGACGTCCATAGGACTGTCCAGACGTCTGATAAATGACCGTTTTGCCTCGGCTGACCCAAAATCTCTTCTCAGAGATTTTCTAGCCGTTGCAACGTTTGGAAATCAATTCCTACAGTAAAAGTAGGTTTCCAGACGTCCATACTTAGTTCCAGACGTCCTGTATGTCGTCTGATCGACTTACACAAGAACCCTGTTTAGATCTGATTCAAGTCAGGGAGAAACCCGCATAGAATCAGACGTCTGACCTTTTAATCAGACGTCTGACCTTTTAATCAGACGTCTTAAAGTGGCCTTCCAGACGTCTGATGCCAGAGTTAGACGTCTGATAACCCTGTCAAATGTAATCATTGTCCTGATTTCGGCCTGATTCTCTTGGACTTTGTTCCCAACGGCTATAGAACCCTTTCTAAGCCTTCCAAAGCCTTCCTAAGGCCTCTATAAATAGAGGGGAACCTTTGCAACACAAGATACACTTAGAAACACAAAAGACACACTTAAGCAACATACTTCCACTCTCTTGTGTCCAAGAAGCTCTTGCTCTCTAAGCTCAAGTTCTACATCTTGAGAGCTAAATTCAGTTTGCGCACCCGCTCTCCCGCTATTGTTCACGAGAGCGACGTAGCGCCATCGCGTGGCACACGCACCGCGTCATCGTCGACGCACTCCTTGCAAAGGGGAGTTTCCTATTTCCTATAGAAGCTAGGTTTAATTATTTTGTTGGCTCTATAGGACTATTGTTTATTTTATCTTTGTCTTTTGGTTGGGTATTCGCTTTGCGAATTCCCGTCTCCTTCGTGGGACAAAATCCTTCTCGTGGAGAGAAGGGGTTGAGGAACGCTACCCTCGTACTTGTAGCGTGGTTGTATTGAGGTTGAATCACCCTCGTTTTAAGTGATTCGGTTTAGTGGATTTTGATCAACTAGGTTGATCGGAAAATCCTAACTCGAGAGGGTTAGGTGGTGGTTTTCACCCGGTTTGGGTTTCCACCTAAAAATTACTTGTGCACATTTTGTGAGATTGCTTTATATATTTCAATTCCGCATTTTTTTTGTTACGCTAATCTCACCCCCTCCAAGTGGGAACTTTCAATTCCCTTGCTATATTTTGCTAGAACAAAATCTCACATATCTCATGGCAAGCTTTTATGTGATACCCTTGCCTTTTAAAGTGAATAATTGGTTCTTCCACATAAATATTCAAGTAATTAATGCATGAAATGATACATTCAAGGCTTTCACATTTTGTCATTATCAGCATGCCTTAGATTAAATTATGCTCCAAATAATTCAATACTTAAGCACTAAATTAGTCCACTCAAGTGGACCCATCATTTACCACTTCAGGATCATATTCCACTTTCTAATCCGTTAATTTGATCACCTAATCACCTAATTCACACCACACACAACTGAGGATCTCCGTTGTTTTTGGCAGAGGTTTCAGGTCTATTTCACAGTCATTAGGGGCCCTTCATCACTTGTTCACATCATCAGGGCCACATTCCACTTCATAATTAGACCTATTACACCCTAACACAAAAATGCCCAATTCCTTCACCCTTCTGAGCATGTTGTCCATGGTAGCTCAGAAGGAGTTCTTTCATTTAATTACATACCCTATCACCATTGCCACATCTCCTTGACCGTTTCCCCTCACTTAATTGAGTGAGAGGGTTTATCATGAGTTTAATCAAACTCAAGATATGAATTTACTACTTTTATGATTTAATCATGAAAATCTTCAACAAATGATTTAATTGATGTTCTCTTAAGGTTTTTTATAACCTTAGGAATCCTTTAAGATTGCTTCTGGTCTAGTTCATGGAGATTTTATCTCGATCAACCTAAATCGATGTTCACTGGAGCTCCAGTGAGTGCGGCGAGTTGAACTAGAGCCACAGCTATTAATAATTCACAAGAAGCTCCAAATTGAGTATTTAAGATGTTAGGATCACAATCTATTAATTAGAATTGCATTTTAATTGTTATAACTTTAGATTGACCTTCGTCTTCTCCAACTCCGGTGGACTTAGAGAGATGTATCTAACGAATGATAGAGCTTAGTAATAGGTCCTAAAGCATGGGAAAGACATCTAGATTCTATTCTAGGTGTTAATTGAGTCTGAAATGCATTGGATTGATTTATCGAACACATCACTGATCGAGTTCAAGCGGTGAAGCTTGAGAGCATGGTTGGAGCCATCAAAACATGATTTTGAAGTGTCAAATAGATTCTTAGGGTTAAATTAGTTCTGATAGGACCTTTAATTTGAATCTTTAAGATCTGATCTTTAAAGTCAAACTTTGAGCTTCTAAAGTCAAACTTGAGTCCAATTTGAGGTGTGATTGCTTAAATCTCTAATTCAATGGAATGATGAAGCTCTTGTGATGATCTAAAAGTGTTTAGAGTTGATTTAATCATAATTTATTATGTTTTGTTAGAGAATTCCAGATCTATGCATTTTGTGTAGTTTCTGGAACCCAAAGTTGATTTAGGCTATTTTGTCAAGAATTCAAGTTAAATTTCACCCAAATCAGTCTGTAATTATCTGTTGAATCAATCCAGATCACTTCTAGACACTTTAGCCTTTATGTTGAGCTATTCCATTTAGGAACTCTTGATTTGTGCATCTTGTCAGAAGCTTTGAAGCTCCTGAGCTTACCTAAGCCTTCCCAGACCTCTCTCCCTATTCTAATCCCTGCGAAATGCATTCCCCAGCATTCTAGAATTCTCAATGGATAGGTATCTTTTCTTCGAAGGTCAATTGACCTGAAATTTCTTCATCTACTACACATTCCAGCTATGGCAATAGTGCCAGGTTTAATCCCTAAAATCGTGAATCAAATCTAATCCAACCATCAAATTGATGGTGAAATTGGATAGGCGAATCCTAGAGCTCTTGATTGAGCTCTGGATTAGGTTGAATGGTTATGTGAGTCGATTAGAATTTTCACTCAAAATCAATGCCAATGGACGCTATATGAAATAAAACCTTCTAATCTTTGTCCCACCTCGGAAACCTATGTAGCTATAACTTAGTATAAAATGAATTACGCGACCTAGTGCTTCAGTCGTCAAGCACTGGGCGCGAAATACCTATATTCCTTTGACCATTTGAATTGAGCACGTGTTGTACACGTGCATGTGTGTGTGCGCACCTGTGCATGGGCCAGGTGCAAGCATGACCTTGTGGGCTTATTGGGCCTGATACTATGCAAATGTTAAATGGCTAAAATCCACCCTAATCTAACTAGTCTCGGGCCTCGAGTAAGGTCTGGCCATGCCCCTAGTGGGCACTATGTATCCTCGAAAGAGCCTAAGCTAGCCATTAAATAAAATTTTTTTAAGTATTAAACAAGGGTTAAGGCTCTAAAATCAATTAAGTGTGGAGAATGTGTGCACAGTGATGAGTGGGAAACGAGAGAGAATGAATTAAAAGAGAAGAGTGAAGGAAGAAATTAAAAGAGGAGCTAAAGTGGAGAGAGAATCACAAGTAGAGAAAATGAAGAAGAAATAGGAAAGAGAAAGAAGGGAGAGAGATGTCTATGAAAGTAATTAGAAGTCTAATTTTGATTTTTAGGTTGTCTAAAATTGCAAAGAGTTGTCTGATGAGGATTGAACATTGTATGGCTGAAGGTTGATTAAAGAGAAGTGCTTGAGCTTTAATTATTTAAAGGCATTTGTATTCATTGTAAATTACTTTTATGCCTTGTTTTGTGTAATAAATGCAGTAATTGAGATTTGTTCTTATTATTCATTATAAAATCTTTCATGTACTTTTATTTTATTATTGGAATAGTTGCAAGTTTTAATTGTTCAATTTTATTTGTAATTATTTATGCGCTTAATATATTACATAATTATTGATTTAATTAATCAATTTATTAGTTAATTATGCATTAGAATAAAAATGGTGAATTAAACTACATTTATGCCTCCCAGTGAATGACCTAGACTTAGCCAGTTAAAAAGAATTAAATCTAAAATGTTAGGTTAGCTTGATCCTATACTACAACTAACGACAATGATTTAACAACTCAAGTCAACCTAAGTCCGTTCTTAACATGATTAAGTAAGACTAATAACCTTAAATAACTATGTTGAGAAAAGATGCAACTGATGACCTCAAAATGCATAAGATTTTTTCAATCTGAGGTAGCCATTCTAGCCTAAACCCTTGCCATAATATCATCTTCATTTCCCTTAAGGGGAGGAAGTGGAGGATCTTGCCCAGCCATTGGATCTAAGGTAGAAGGAAGAGAGGAAGAGGTAGGGGAGGAAGGAGTAGGTGGAAAGAGTCACCTACAAGTAGTAGATAGTTTCCTTTGCGTAGGTTCCCAAGGACCAACTAATTCAGGTCTAAGTGACCTTCAACCGTGCATACACTAGCTATAGGGACTGGTGGGACAAGGCAAAGGCCTTGTAATCAAGTATGTTCCTTTACTTGAGATGAGTAGATTTTAGGATTTAGGTACTTGCATTAATATGTTTTAGGAGTTCTTCTTGTCATTGATTAGGTATAAGAGTCAAGCAAGCACAAGTTTGTGTTGATTTCCCTTATTTAACCCTAACTCCTAGTTGAGGTGACTCTAAAGTAGTTGCCTAGATTTAAGAGTGGATCAATTTTAATTAGGTAAGTGAGGGGTTCACGAAATCATACAACCTCACCTACTAGGCAACTGTAACTAAATCAAGTCACTTTAATTGAGGTGGGTCTCTAAATGCAATATAAAACCCTAAGGTGTGATCCTAGGGTTTATACTTTTAATCAAGCCAGCAAACCCTAATCTGAGTTCAAATGATTCTCCAGAACAAAAAAAGTATCAGATTAGAATGAAATTGACAGGAAACTTCCTTTTAAAAATAGATTTCCAGAGAATGTTCTTTCAAGATTTTTACTGATCCAGACAATTTGCAATGATTTTTCTAGTGATAGGGGAGCAATCAGGCCAAACAGATACCCTACGACTATCTCAGATTGCAACAGTACAAATATATTCCAAAAATTCTTCAAAAATTACTAAATAATATCTATTTTGCTGGCTTTCAAACCCCATAAATTTTAGTTAATTTGGACTTCTACAGAGATCAAAATAAATTCTCAAAATTAGATAAGAGTCAATTCTGGGCTGTACTGACCCCTGTGTACTGCCCGAATTTTTAAAATTCATACATTGTGAATTTTTAAAATAAAAGGGTGCATTTGAAAGCCAATTTGATTATCCAGGTTTAGACCAAATTTTAGAATTTTTAGGTGTCTAGATTGATGACCATGAATTTTTAAAAATCAAAAATTTTTGTTGGTCGAATTTTAGAAATCCGTAAGGGTAAGATGAGTTTCAATTCAAATGACACTCTTTTGAATAAAAATCCCAAAAATATATTATTAATAAACCGAAATTTGAAAATTTGACCTTATTTTAATATTTTTGGAACCTTTTTTTTTCAAAACAACTTTCAAAACAACACTAACTAAATCTAATGTATAAGATCCTAACCATTATATATATATATATAATAGTTAGGATATATATATATATATCAAAATGAATCTAAATCTTAAGTTTCAAAAGAAACCTAATCTATAAATGTGAGAAAAATAGATGCGTACCTAAATTTCTTCTACTACAAATCAGCATGTGTGTAGATTTGTGCCCGTTGGTCCTGCACCTGCAACAAAAACAAATTCAATCAAAAATCAAAATCAAAAATCACATTGCCTCCCCGGCAATGGTGCCATTTGTTAGGCTATTCAGAATTGCACAAAATAGGGGTTTTTAACGTCGTAATATTAGCGCAAAATCGATCGTAAACAAAACTAGATAACGAAACTCAAGATAGGTCTCGGTCAAACTTTGGGAGGCGTGATAATGCGAGTTTTGAAAATGATTTTTCTTTTTCGATTTTTTTGTGATTTTTTTTTTGAAAATGGAAAGATAACATAACTAATCAACTAGAATCAAGCACAATAGACAGGCAGGAAGGATGGCAGCTCGTGGAGGAGAGGCAGTGCGTGGTCAATGGTGGGGCAACTCCAACCGATGTTATGGCAGCTGATGGGCGGCAAAGCAAGGCAATGGTGGGACAACGAAGCATATGAAAGATGGGATCGCGGAGGAAGGGATATTTTCTGCTATCGATGCTGAGAAAGAGGTCACATGGTCACCGTTTGCAGGAATGACATCAACTGCCTCGCATGCGAAGGCTATGGGCATTAGAGGGTGGTATGTAATGCATGAGGACCAAAAAACCCTACTCGTAAATCTCCCATGCATGGGTCTCAAGGTAGAAACCCTAGATGTCCTAGGGCTTGACAACCACCACCGCCCCCAACATCATCGTCATTTGACATAGAGGTGCTGCTCTTGCCCGTCGTCATTTGCATGAGATGCCTTCGTTGGTGTGGTACTGGCGAGAATGACAGACATCACATCCCTCTACAGGCTGGTAAGCAATCATTCCTTAACCTTGTGCATGTGGATGGTGTTTGTTTTGAACCCATCGAGGTTTTTGTTGTTCAGGTTGTGTGCCCATGATGTTGAAAGGCTCAAGTTTCAAGCATTGATTGCCAATGATTGTGTGTTATTTGGAGATGGTCTTCCCCTTCGATAGTGCGTTGCTTGAGAGTCCTCCTCAGCATGTATATTAGAGGAATGGTGATGTAGAGATAGTGGGTATTCCTTTGCACCTTCTCTCCACTGTTGTTGTGCAACAAGTGGTTTCTACCTTTACCTCGTTGAAGGAGGGGATGGTGGTGGGCCTTCTTATGGGAGACAGACGTGGTAACAAGGTAGGGGTGGATCTTCATCATACTAGGCTATATCCGGAGAAGATTATTTTGAGATGCGGGCACAGCTCTTGGATTATTCAGTTGAAGGTGTAGGCAATAGAGATTCCTCCAACTGAGGGGTAGAAGCCGGTGACATAACAAAAGGGAGAGGAACATCAATTGCAGGCAGTTTGCCATGGGAGGAATAGGAAGAAGAGGAAGGCCACAAATGTTTCGAGCCAGACCGCACAAGTAGACATGATGGAGATGAATGATGTAGCCAGCCATCTAGAGGTGGTCCACGAGAGGGTTGTAGAAAGTGAGTTGGTGATGGAGGTGTGTCCATCGGTAGATGGGGAGCAATCAATAAATGAGGTGTTGGAGAAGGAGGGCTCTAGTCAGGTCAAGACAGATGCAGAGTTTGTGTTCTCCATGGGTGTGGGGATAGTAGGGCCTATTAAATATAATGAGGGGAAGACAACCAATGACTGGAAAGGAGGGTACAATTTGAGAAGCAAGGGGCCAGAGAAAGCATCGTATATTGATATGGATTAGGTTGCTAAGCTTTTAAAGGTTGAATGAACTATAGTAATGAAGAAAGTGGCTCGTGGGGCTGTTGTGCCATGAGAGTACTCTCATGGAATACGCGTGAGTTGTGTGACAAGGGAAGGAGTGTGTCGCTTTCTTGTTATCTATGTGAGTGGAGGATTGACTATACTCTGATTCAATAGACACATATACAGTAGGAAGGGGAGGACGTGTGGTAGCCAATGGTGGTGAATGGAGTTTAAAAGATTAGGTGTATTCCATTTGAGGGCCGATAGGGTGGACTTTGTGTTTGGTGGAAGACATAATCTCTCAGTTTGGTAGATGTACAGGTGGGAAC
The DNA here is from genome assembly GCA_037157565.1 of Thalassia testudinum. Classification (NCBI taxonomy): domain Eukaryota; kingdom Viridiplantae; phylum Streptophyta; class Magnoliopsida; order Alismatales; family Hydrocharitaceae; genus Thalassia; species Thalassia testudinum. The sequence continues at coordinate 118,860,908 of JAZHRO010000014.1, forward strand.
TCACATTCTAATAGTGAAATTCAGTAGGATGTCAGACGGTTTGTCAGTGGCTATTTCATGCATATATGGGTCGTGTTTGGCGACTATGAGACAACAGTTGTGGGATGAAATGCATGGGGTCTTTTCCTTTGTGGATGGGTGTTGTTGGTTTGTGGGAGGAGACAATGCCTCCATGTCAACTGATGATAGGCCAAATGCGAGGGTGGACTCATCATCCTTTGGGTTTTAGGTAGTGGTGTCAAAACTTGAGTTGGTTGATATGCCAGCAGTGAGGATTGCATATACCTGGCGTAATGGTAGTGTTTTAATGTCTTGTCTTGATCGTTTTATGAGTAATGTGGAGTGCATGAGCTCCTTTCATTTAGCAATCATGTCATCTCTTCCACGCCCTTTCTCAGATCATACCCCAATAGTATGGGATAGTGGTGAAGGAAGCACATGTGGATCATACTTTAAATTCCAAAAATCATGGTCGAATGAATTGGGCTTTCATGATATGGTTGGCTGATGGTGGGTAGAGAGTGTGGAGCCTGGGATAGCCACCCAATGCATTGGAGAAAAACTTAAAAAGCTATGAGCTCTGCTTGTTGAGGATAAGAAAAATCTAATTGCCACAAGATCCTAAAGGAGGGATGAGGCCATGTAGGGGATGACCGATCTTAATGTGAAAGAAGAATCAAGGCCATTGAGCAAAGAGGAGAGACAACACAGAAAGGAACTATAGACGATCATTGCCAGGGAGGATGCTCAAATTGAGATGATTGGAGAGAAAAATCTAGATAGTTGCAGTTGAAAGGAGACGCCAACACCAAATTCTTCCTTGCAACTGCAAGTGCCTAGAGGAGATTTAACTATATCTCCTCTTTGCGCATTGGGGAGAGGGAGCTGGTAACACCCCAGGAGAACAAAGAGGTCAATAGTCACTTTACTTCTGTGACAAGAGTAAGCCAAAGTGGTGGCTAGCTACTTTCTTCTTTTAATATGTCGGAGATCAGCAAAGGGGAGGCAACATCCCTTATCTGACCGATTGAGGAGATTGAGGTGTCACGAACCTTGAAGGAATTATAGGCAGAGGGGTCACCAGGTCCAGATGCATTTTAGGTGTTGTTTTATAAAGAATTCTAGCAAGTGGTTAAATTTGATGTGATGGCAATCATCGATGAATTTCAAGATGGCAATTTTACGTTTGAAAAGTTGAATAGATCACTTCTTTTCTTACTACCAAAGAAATAGGGGGTAGATACACTTGGGGACTTCTAGCCTATTTCACTTTCGAATTCTATTTATCTACTGATTACGAAGATTTTGGCTAATAGGATGAGGTAGGTGCTGGGTAATTTGATTAGTTTGGTATAGTTTTCCTTCTTGAAAGGGAATTCTTTACAAGAGTCCATCTTAGCATAGGAGATGGTTTCTGGCTAGAAGAAATAGAAGAAGAGAGCCTTTTTGTGGAAAGTTGATTTCTGTATGGTGTATGACTCGGGTGCATGGAAATATCTATGGGAAATCTTCCGTAGGAGAGGATTCCCAAAGACTTGAGTCCAATGGATAAAAAGGTGTATTATGACTGCATCATTCTCTCCATTGGTTAATGGTACGCCAACAGGCAGCTGGATCAAGCCATAGAAGGGGGTGAGGAAGGGGTGCCCAAAAGTTCCACTGATTTTTATTTTGGTGGTTGACACATTGGCCCATTTCTCCTTTATGGAGTGTCATGGCGGATCAGTCCATGGGTATGCATTGTCTTCGTGTAGTGACGTGACTTCTTTACTATATTATGTAGACGACACGATTTTTTTTATTGAGTGTGGGGGCAAAGAAGCAAAGTGTGTGAAGTACATGGTTGATTTTTGTGGTGAAATATCGGGGCTTCAGGTGAATGGTGCTAAGTCTACCCTAATATGCTTTGGGTCAGCTGTCCAAGAAAGAGAATCCATTTCTAGTGTGCTTTAGATGTTGGTTGGTTCCCTTCCCATGCACTATTTGGGTCTCCCTCTATTGGGGAAAAAGATGAAGAGCTCATATTGGGCTTGTCCTTTAGAGAAAATACCCTCCCGTCCAGCCAGTTGGTGTGGGAGATTTCTATCCAAAGGGGGTCGTTTGATATTGCTCAACTGATTATGCAGCAATCATAGGACTTAAATGACCTGAATTAAGTTAGAAGTTAGCATAATTGTAGTATAATTCATGCATTAGTGGCATACATTTCATCTTTTCTTCTTTACTTAAGTAATCATGAAATAATGCTATAATGTACTGATTAGTGTATTATTTAGGATTGTAGGCAATAAGAAGCTCAGGAGATGGCCTGAAGCTAGATTTGAAGAAGGGAGGAAGCTAGAGCTGCAGCAAAGCTGGAGTAGAAGCCCTAGAATAAAGATGAAGACATAATGTAGGGATGAGGTATACTACATTACTAGTAGAATTTTAATGTAGGAATTAAATTATGAAGAACAAAGGACCTTTCCTAGCCTTAGGATAGCCTTAGAGACCTTCCTAAACCCTATCCACAATTAGATTAGGTCACCTTAGCCTAGAATAGCTTAAAACCCTTGCTCCAGCCCATATCTGGATGTCCAGGTAGATTCCTAGACATCCAAAACTCTTAGACACCACCAGCAGACCTAGAACCCATTCGGCTAGAATATTGGTCGTCCAGACAAGGTGTCAATCATCCAATTTCTACAAAAACCCAAGACAGAACCTAGACTTCACCTTGATTCAACATTGGATGTCCAGACTAGAGACTTAGACTTTTGATTTTGAAGTATAAGTCATTCAATCACTAAATTTGACATCTGGAACCCCTCTCCAGTTGCTATTTTTGAAATCAAGCCTAGATCTTGATTTACTAAAACCCTAAACCCAATTCTACACCATTGGAAACCTAAATTAAGGTGCCCTAAGCCTAGTACACTACCCCAAGACCCTCCTAAGAACCTAATTAGGTTCTCACTAAACCTAATTTAGTTGGATCTAAGTCAATTACACTTCACCTAGCCAATTGAACTCATAGAGTCCAATTGAGCTCAAACCTTAACCAACACAAGTCTAATTGGACTCAATGAGAGTCCAATTGACTCAAGCCTGACCTAATTGGGTACTTTCTCTCCCAATTCTACACACAATTAAACTTGTAATAAGTTTAATTACACTTATCACATTAGTATTAGGGTTTATAACCCTATTTCTAGAAACCTACCTAAACCCAATCACCTAGACCTATAGGACTCAACCTAAACCACCTAGCCACACCAACACACTCACCTACAGACACCTTGGCTGCCTACTTTAGAGTTCTCTAGAAAGACCTCCTTGTGGCACCACCTTGAAAGACTAAAAATAGTCTTTCAATGAGTCCACAGCCTACCTCCTTAGGAAGTTGATCTAAGAAGACCCACTCCCTACCTCTCTAGCCGCCACCTAAGCCTAGTTCTAGAGAATTCTATAATTCTCTAGAGGGCTACTCCCTTAGTCTATTTAAGGACCTAAGGGGATGGCTATGCACCCCATCTTGGATGTCACCTCCATCTCCAACAACATTAGCGAGCTCCTCCACTGTCAAGCACCACCACCTTCAAGTCCAAGATCCAAGAAACTACACCTTCTCAAGAGGTCGGCCAACCACCTTAGCTATCCCTCTCTTCCCTCCCACCACCTCAGGCCACATAGCCATTGGAGACCACCTCCAATGCCCTATTTTCTGTTAGCTAGATTAGTGTCTTCATAGATTAATTCTTGCATTATTTTTTGTTAGTATAAGTAGTAATCCTCTGCCTTGATGAATGAATGTGTAATCTTCCTTAGATCCATGCATACATAACTTTTCTGTTAGCGAGAATTGTTGTTTTCAAGCCTTCATGTACAAGCTTTCCTCGAGAATCATTGCAATGACATTATTTGTGAGGAACTAAAAATCAACAGTTGCCTACTCCATATTTCCATATCTTTTGTGCAATTGAAATGCTGGTTCCGGAAGCTATAGAGGATTTAGCGATTAACAAATATTCTACGGGTTGTCATCGCATAGTTAAGATAGTGTGCACTAATATGCATACCTTCACATTTATATTATTTTTGACTCATGCACATGTCTTACAAATTAACAACACAACTGGCGAATCCTATATTCATATTTTAAATACTAGACTACAATTTTAAGCAAGTAGAAAAATCAAATCAATGTCACTTTTAAACTCCTCCTTATGAGCCCACATTTGTGGGCTAATTTATTATTTAAATGCCTAGACATTAAGTTTATACTTAGATATACATAGCATGTATTAATATGTAAAAAAATTAGTTCATAAATATACTTTCATGCCTATTTCATACATTACATTCATGTGTAAATATGATAGCATGAATTAGAATCAAAGTGGCTAGTTATAAATTAGTTTGCATGCATGCATTACATACATAGTTTAAATAGGAATAGGATTTAGTATTTCTTATGGGTTTTGTAGATAAATAACCCACATATATATTTTCTGTATATTATTTACATATTATCTTCTCAACGGCTGTAGGAGCTTAAAGACGGTAGTGATAGTGAGCGAAAAACTTGGATCTCTGTCACCAACACCATTGTCATTTCATCTCCATTGGCATTCCTACCTCAACATGTGCCCGATAATAGGAGGGTTAGGTTTCAGTTCAGTAGAGTTAACCACCACCCTTTGGGGTGAAGTGGTTATACCGAAGATAGATAGCCCTAGCCCTCCAATAAGAGAATAGCCCACTCTGGATACCAGGGTGTCATACCCTGGTGAAGAGAGGGAAGCAAAAGGATGCCTAAAATCAATCCTAAATCGAGTTTAGGTATCCAAGTGCAGTAGAGTCCCAAATCGAGCCTTCTAGGTCGATTTTGCTTCCTAACCATACCTCATTTTGAGGTTAAGAGTAAATCACCTCCTACCTTGCTGTGAAGGCCTCCATCCTGATTCACCACTGTGTAGAGAACTTATCTTCTCGTCCACTGCACTACCACTGGCCTTAACCGTGGCGAAGCTTCGCCACCATGGGCATGTGGGGCGACAACCCACACCACCATCGCAAAGCGCCCCATTACAACCTCACTATGCCATCGCCAGATCACCTTCCCCTATCCGCGGTCACCACCACCACCATCTTCACTTCTTCCTCTTTCTTTCTTCTTCTTTTTCGTTTGCAACTAAAACAACCCAACATCACCAACCTCCAACAACCACCTGCAACACCACATTTACCACCCTCGCTTCACCCCAAGCAGTCAACAGCCGTTGAAAACTCCTTGTGCGTGCCACCCTCTTTGCATGCATGCCTCTGAGGGCAGTAGCCAGCAGCACGCATCGCCTCCCACGCGTGCCCAGCAATGCGCCAGCATGCCACCCTTCTTGCATGCATGCCTCTGCATGTAGCTGCCAGCATTGCATAGCAGCTCCACTGTCAGAACCCACCTCTACCGTAGCTCCATCAAGCTACCTCAGGCCACCCCATGTCTTGCCATGACCGCCATAGTGAAGCCCTCAGCCCAACGGATCTTCGACAAGCTTCACGCCTCTAGGCATTGCTTCCTCTATGCATGGAGAACTCTTGAAGGGAATGCTCTGTTTCCTTCTCCCTTAGTTATTACATGCAATGCCATTGCCACCATTTTATTTTCGATTAATTAATATTTAATTGTGGATGTTTTATGATACAAACCCTCATGATTTACATAAAATGCTCATTCAACAAATCTAGCAATTGTTAGCATATTCTAGAGGGGATTTCGACTTAGTGTTTGGGGGAAATTTTTGATGAACAATTGTTTGTGACTTTTGCAAGTTTAGATGGGCTAGTGTCTTTGTATGGACAGGACCCGCTCTCCAATGAGTGGTTAATTTCAATTCAATACTTTGATTAGTCGATTTTCCACCACTTAGAAATACAACGACAAATCATATTAACTATCATCTTATTAAGTGAAGATCGTCTCGTCAAATGGCACCGTTGCCGGGGAAGCAACAGGCTTGCTAAACTTGCATTTATCTATTTATTTGTTCACATTTTATTTCAGGCATATTTAATCTGTTCCATTTGATTTGGTGTGAGGTATGCATATTACATACGAGTTGTCGCACTGGCCTTAGCAATGCCGTGGTGGACCTTATTTCCACCGCTTGGAGGAGAGACCGAGCTTCGCATCTACGAGGAGGAGCTTGAACATTGATGAACCTTGTTGTCACCAACTAGGAAGAGGACATCCAGAGTGATCATCTTCATCTCCGTCGAATTTTCAGTAGATAGAATTTAGGTTTTAGAACTTTATTTTTCTTTATTTTCTTGCACATTCATTTGGTTTGAGACCCTTGTTTTAGGGTATATTCTAGGGGTTTGTTCCTCGACTTTCTTTTAGGCCCGTGTTGGGTAATTTTTTGGGAGTCCGTTCCCATTTATTTAAACTTAGGTTTTTATTTTCTTTCATGGATTGATTTTATTTTTCTTATTTGTGCATAACTAGGTTAGATATAAAACATTAAAAAAAAAATCACGAAGTACCTGCTAGAAGCTGCATGCCCTAGGACAACCATTTAGGTGTGTATGAGTAGCCTCTAGATTTATTTTGCATATGCGTACATTTCATTGCTGATTGCTGGAGGTAAGGTAATTTTCTTTTCCTTGCATTCTATCTTGTTCACGCATTTGCATCTGGATTTAATTGCAAGACCAGCTAATTGAATTGAAAAGATCTAACAAGTGGTCACATATTTGTCTTGAAAAAGGACTTTAACTAAAGGAGGAACATTGAAAATTGAGGACTTGAATTGAGAACTTGTCATGCAGTTCAAAATTCAAATTCAAAATTTTACAGTGGATGCACATGTGCATGACCGCATACTGAATCACGCATTTAGACACTCCTAGGTTTTTGACCTGCTAGGAAAGAACTCTCCTACCATTGGATACAAAAGTGCTTGAAACTTAAGATCAAAAGTTTTGTAACTCCAAGGAGGGGGATACCTAGTTATGGATTATTGAGAGTAGTTAAGAAGCACCGCAAAAGCACAACTTCAAAGGAAGGCTTAGGCCTACTTGCGTCCCTCGATCTTCCATCCTTGGAGTACTTTACCATTTGAACTTTAGGGCAAAGCACCTAAGTTCCAATTAAATCTTTATTAAGGCATTTCATAGGTCGACAAAAGGCACATAATTGATTGTGCAATTTGTATTGTCACCTACAACTAGATTAAAATCTCAAAGGCCTTAATTGATTAAAGACACAAAAGTCCTTTTGAATTGTGTTTGCATTGTTAGTGTATGCTTGGTAGGCGATCTTTGAGGAGACAACTTGTGTTTAATCCAGAACCTAAAAGAATCCTTAGGAAAGCCAACCAAGAGAGAAGAGAGATGGACGAGGAAGGAGAAAATAGAATTGTGGAGAACCAACGATTTTTGAGTGACTATTTTATCCCTACCAACCAACCTGGCCATGCACTGAGAAGACCTAGGGGGACAATCCTTATGAAATCAGGAGTATTACCATATCTCTGTTGCCCTCATTCTATGGTACTTCTAGGGAGGATCCCTACAGGAATTTGGAGGAATTCACTAAGGTCTGTTCCACGGTGAGATTAGAGGGTGTTACTGATGACGCCCAAATGCAAACCCTCTTTCCCTTCTCCCTCAAGGATAAGACGAAGCATTGGTATCACACTCTAGATGGTAGAGTGGATACTTGGGATGCCTTGAAGGGAGAGTTTTTGAAAAAATACTTCCCCATGACTAGAACTAATCATTATAGGAGGGAAATCATAGGTTTTGCTCAACAAGATGGAGAACAATTTCATGATGCATGGGAGTGCTTCAAAGATTTGTTATGCTTATGTCCCCATCATCAAGTGCCAAGATGGCAACTTGTGGAAAGGTTCTACATTAGATTAAATGACAAGCACAGGTAAACAGTGGATGGTGCCTATGCAGGAACCTTTCTCACAAAAACTAAAGATGAGGCTTGGGAGCTTTTTGAGACCTTGAGTGAGAATTCTATCCACCTAAATTCTACCTATTTGGATAGGAAACCCACTCTTATGCAACGAAAGATTGAGGCAAATGAGGCTAGGGATACCCAGAATTTAGCCTTCCAGATTCAATTATTGAACCAAAATATGGAAAGGCTTATGTCAAATCCTAACCAAGTCATGCCAAATGCCTCCACTTCCCAAGCTTCTGAATTCTCCATTTGCCAAGGCAATACGCATGCTACTGTGGATTGCCACTTGGCCTTTCAATTCCCTAACCTTGTACAGGCGGACCTGAATGCCGCCCAAGGGTTTCATCCTAGACCTTGAAATGACCCTTTTTCCAACACTTATAACGAGGGTTGGAGGAACCACCCCAATTTTTCATGGAGATAGGGGAATGTCTCCAATTTTGGGTATTACAAACCCCAACCCTTTCAGACTCAACAGTATAATCAACCTCCGATCCCGTCCCAACCGCCCAAGACTTTTGAGATGGATGAGCTTAAGTCCATGCTGAAGGCCATGTAGGAGAATCAAAGCATGATCATCCAATCTCATGAGAAGGCAATCAATGAGATGAAATCCCAAATTGGACACCTTGTTGAGGCTATGAGCAAGAGGGAGACTAGGAAGCTTCCTAGATCATATAAGGAGAACCCTAAAGGGAAAGGGATTGTTTTTAGGGAGCATGCCCAAGCGGTGACTATTCTGAGGAGTGGGAAAGAAATTTCCAAATCGGATTCTCCTATAGTCCCACCTTCTGAAAACCCATCCACCCTGACTTTCACCCCCACCGGAGAAGAGCTACCAAACTCTTCCCTGCTTGAAATCACCTCATCGAAAGAGGTTGTCCCCATTCCCCCACTTACGCAACATGACAACCCTTCCACTTAGAGATCGAGAGTGCCTTTTCCAAAGCACTTGTCTGACTCTAGGCAAACTTCTGTTGGCTCATTTGGAGCCAAAGATAGGACGAACAAAATCATGGAGACTTTCAAACAAGTATAGATTGGCCTGCCTTTGCTTGAGGCTATTAGGTAGATTCCATCCTATGCCCACTTTCTAAAGGGCATGTGCATGAAAAAGCGGTAATCAATGAAACATATCCAATAAAAAGTTGTCCTACCTGATTCTATTCGCTTAATTATACAACATGGGGCAACCCCGAAATTAAGGACCCAAGAGTCCCATACATTTCAATTGTTGTTGGTGACTTACATATAGACAAGGCTCTGCTTGATCTGGGTGAGGGCGTAAACATCCTTCCGAACTACGTATATGAACAACTTGGAAGATGAATCTGAAGCCTTCCCTCGTAATCCTCTAAGTTGCAGACCGATCCTTGAAGACACCACAGGGCCTGCTGGAAGATGTCCTCGTGAGAGTGGAGGATTTCTTCTTCGTTATTGATTTTCTAGTATTGGACACTGACCCTACCAACAAACCCACCAAGCCCTCCATCATCTTGGGCTTCCCTTTTCTTGCAACTTCTAATGCTTCAATTAATTGTCACACTGGGGAGTTGAAAATGAGCTTTGGGAATAGGAAAATTTAGCTTAATGTATTTGATGCTTATAAACAAGCTGGATTTGAGAATTGTTCCCAAGTTGAGGTGGTAGATGACTTTATTGAAGAGACAACTCCTGCAATTTTATGTGATGATCCCCTTCAGCATGTCAAGCTAAATGAGCATTCCCATCTCTTTGAGGAATGTGTAGGGGATGTACTAGTACTTGAGAAATTGCTTTGAGTTTCTACTGAGTCTCTCTCCCCATCATACCTGCCCACGGTAGATCTACTACCTAAGATGGGGACATCCATTATATTGAAGAGATGTAAGGAGACTGGTTTAGTCCTCAGCTGGGAGAAAATCCACTTCATGGTATAGAAAGGCATTGTACTTGGGCATGTTGTGTCTGAAAGGGGCTTGGAAGCAGATAAGGCTAAGGTTGATTCTATTTCCAAACTCCCATTGCCCATGAATGTCAAACGTATTAGATCCTTTCTGGGCTATGCGAGCTTTTATAGGCAATTTATTAAGAATTTCAACAAAATTTCTAGGCCACTTTGCGACCTGTTGGCGAAGGAATCTTCCTTCAATTTTGATTCAAAGTGTGTCAAGGCTTTTCATATGCTAAAGGAGGCCTTGACCTCTGTGCCTATTCTTCGAGCTCCAAATTGGGCACTCCCATTTGAGCTAATGTGTGATGCTTCGGATTATGCAGTGGGAGCAGTCCTTGGACAAAGGGTTGCGGGAAGAACACATGTGTTGCGACGGAGAGAGTTTCACTTATTTGTGATAGCAATAGAGGATATGTTGTTGTAATTAATGTGGTGGAAATCTCTCAATCAAATGATTAACATAGATATGAATTTAAACCACAATAATGGATGTCGTATCCACAGGGAGGAACAGATTAATAAGTTCACCAAATATTTTTTCCTTCGTACTTATTCAATCACGTGAGCAATCCGTGTTCAAATCTGATGTGAAACAAGGTGAAAAGAAGGAACATGTAATTATTTAGAAATGCGGGGATATGGACATAATTTTCCTCTCATGAAATAACTTGTAATGGCATGTAAAATAGTTGTATTTCAAAAAATGGGGCTTTCTCTTTTAGGTCAAGTGAGTGTATGGATGAGGTCTTATGCATTTATCACATCACCATTTAAAAGTTAAGTGCATGAAAGAAATACTAAAACATGTAAGGGCATGCATGCAATTTCACTCAAATATATTAATCCACTAAATAATGCAATAGTGCTTGGAAATGGCACAAATGGTACCTTTTAATTTCACCAAAAACAGAGGAAAATTCCTCTCTCCTCCTTGCGTGCGTGAAGAGGTGGCTGGGTACGAGGATCCTGGGGAAGGTGCGTCAGAGTGATGGCTTTATGTCAGTGTTCTCGACATGGGTTGAGGTGGCCGGAGGCAGAGGTTGGCCAGCGGTGAAGCTTGCTGTAGGTTGCCTGTCGTCGCTACTGCTGGTGCTAGAGGGCACTGTGGTGTCTGCAGGATGTGCAAGGGGGGCTACTGCCTACCGAAGGTTGGCGTGCAAGGGCACTGGAGGGGCGCGACGCCTGCTGTGCGCTGGAGAGAGCATGGGTGCAAGGAGGCTTACGCTTGCAGAGGGCATGGTGACGGTACTGTCGTGGATGCTGGACAGGTGCTGGAGAGTGCTGTAGGGATCGGTGAAGAGCGCTAATGCAGCGCACTATGGGATCATAGGTACAGGCGAGGGCGCGCTGTGGTGGGAGCGCTGGTGGCGTGCTTGTAGGCAGTGCAAGCACAGCACCTGCGGGCGGCTGCTAGGAACGCTGCTGGCTGGGCACTTGCGGTGGAGGCGCTGATGGGGGTGTGCATGAATGCTGGATGCAGGGCGCAGGCGGCTTCTTGCACACTGTGGAAGGCTTGGGTACAGTCTAGCCTGTGTGGGTGCGGGCAGTGGGTACATGCTGAAAGGGCACGGTGTGGGCTCGCAAAGGTGCTGGAGGGGTGCGACGCCTATAGAGGGCGTGCAAGGGTAGGCGGAGGGTGATGGCGTGGCACGGCGGTTGCAGCTGCCTGCTATGCTGTGCCTATGGGTGCTAGTTGGAGGGCGCGGTGGATGGTGTGCATAGTGCACGCTGGTTGCATGGTTGATGGATGGCCTTCGATGTTCGTAGTGCACGTTGTGGATGATGGATTCCTCTCCAATCCCCTCCGCCTCTCCTCTATATCTCTTCTCTTCCACCTACCAAGGGATTTTCAAAATCCTTTTCTAAAAATGGCCAACACTGTTTGCATTTGTTGAGGGAAGTTTTGAGGTCGGCCAGAAGATGAGATATTTGTGGGGATGTGTTATGGCTGGCGTTTGTTGGGGGAATTTTACCCCCATCCCCTCCTTGTTCTTTCCAATATCATTCCTGCAACAAAACATAAAATAATTACATGCTATATAATGCAATAAAATAGATAAATACTCAAGTAATGATGCATGCACTTATTTAATGACTTAATTTGATTATTAACAAACATACTATGTTAGAATTAAAGTACTTAGGCATAATAATAATCTATTAAAATGGACTCATCAAATACCCACATGCCTAAGATTTGCTAGTCCCTAGCAAAAATAATAAAAATAATAAGATTTCTTCTTTTCTTATTTCAAAACTTTAGAGATCCAAACAAATGTGAAGTGATGATAGCCTAGGTAACAGATCCACGTGAAAAGCCAATTCGCATTGGGAGTTCATACTTCACCCTTGGTAAATATTTCTGTCAGGAAAGGCAACTACTTCCGTCAGGGATAAGCAGAACATATTTTGTAATTTGACCCCAGCTTTTGGCTTAGGTAGGAGATATCGAGTTGAATGGATTTGTATTTGGTGGCACACACTCATTTGGTGCTACATGTAATCTAGTACTATAGACTCTAGATCTCTAAACTATTAGAAAAGTCAACTCAGAAAGAGGCTAAACAACTGTGCTCTCTTGATGTTCCTAGGTGCTCACTCTTTTCTTTCTTTCTGAGATCACAAATCTTGCCAGATTTAGTAATTGTACTCACTGTTTGGTGCCCTCACATGGCAGCCACACTTCAATTAAAGTTCTAATAACTCTACAACTAAGTTAGAGTCCTTAGCCAGTATTTAGGCGATCAGAAATACTGAAAGATAGGTATGGGTCATATTTGGTGGATCGCAATAGGTGTTCTATTGCCTCAGAAACAATGTTACATTATAAACTTGGACTTTTTTTTTCTCTCTGTTTTCTTCTTTTTCTTCCTTTCTTCTTTTTTTTTGTAATATAACTATTTCTTCTTTTTCTTCTTTCTGTTTCTTCTTTTTCCTCTTTTCTTTTCTCTTTTTTTTTTTATAAATCAACATAACACGACACAGACTTTTATTTATGAGGCATTATTAGGGATGATGATGGTCAAGAGGATATTATGTGGCTTATTTGGTGGAAGTGCCTATTCTCAGCACCGGGAAGGAATGGATAGGATAGGCATATTTCTGACCTTTGACACTATTACCTTCCTTCAGCCAAGGACTCTATGAAGGACGGTCGTAACCATCCACCATAGTCATAGCTTTATTAAGACTCAATCTCTGTGTATTTGCCTTACTTGGTGACTCTCAGGAATTCACAAAAAGTATGTACACAGGAATAAAGAGCGAAAACTATGCTTAACTCTGAAGTATCATCATCTAATTGTCCAAAACTGAAGAGTCCTTACATTAGACTTAGTGCACCAGCAATCTCTCTACTTTCATCTCACAAATATGAGGTGGATCTACTAGAAGATAGTATACCTGACTCCCTATGAACTGTCCAAGGGTTCAGTAGACTACAAATGCTTATTGGTTTTCTTTAAGGATCCATTACCCAGTCTACGTGCATGTGAAATAAATGTACTAGATTTTAGACTTAAGAAATAATTCAAGAAGAAAAACCTCCAATGACAAAGGTATTTTGCTAGAGACTAACCCACTTAGCTCAAGAAAATAAGAGTTTATATATGTATATATATATAAATATATATGTATGCAAATACTTATAAATTCTATAAATATTCTCAGGTTATACCCCCCCATGCCTAAGACTGACAATGTCCTCATTGGAAAAATACAAACATAGAAGAATATCACCTGAGGAAGAGAGTGGGAGGAGCTAAGGCTCTTCAAGCCGAAGTGTGTCCAAAACCTGGCCATATGAAAGAGTAATATAAGGTTTAAGTCCTTGGCCATTTACCTTAAAGCTCGCACCTGAAATAGGGTTCTGAATTTCTACAGCTCCATGAGGCAAAGTATTGATGACAACGTATGGCCCATCCCAGCAGGACTTGAGCTTTCCAGGAAATAATTTAAGTCTAGAATTGAAAAGCCAGACCCACTAGTTGGGTTCAAAATTCTTTCTAATGATGTGCTTATCATGGAAGACTTTTGTACGTTGCTTATAAGCTTGAGAAGTTTCATAGGATTCATTACGAAGCTCCTCAAGCTCAATTAATTCTAACATACGTGCCTTTCCCGCTTTATCCAGATTCAAGTTAATGTTTTTAATAGCCCAATAAGCTTTATGTTTGATTTCAATGGGAAGGTGGCACACTTTTCCATAGACAAGACGGAAAGGAGACATGCCCAAGGAAGTCTTATACGCAGTTCTATTGGCCTAAAGAGCATCATTTAGTTTTTTAGACCAATCCTTCCGATTAGGCCTGACGATTTTTTCTAAAATTCGCTTAATCTCCCTATTAGACACTTCAACTTGTCCACTCGTTTGGGGATGATAAAGTGTGTCTATCATGTGGTTGACTCCCAAATTTTGGAGTAGTCTTGTGAAGTGTACGTTCTTGAAGTGAGGTCCCCCATCACTTATGATCGTCCTTAGGCACCCATACCGGGAAATGATATTAGCCTTAGCAAAGCCCAAGACCACGGAATGGTCATTGGTTCGCATCGGTATGGCTTCTATCCATTTCGATACATAGTCTACAGCCACAAGGATGTATTCATATCCGAAAGACACAGGAAAGGGACCCATGATATCAATGCCCCAAATATCAAAGATCTCAACAGGGAGGATAGGTTGTTGGGGCATCTCATCCCTTTTTCCAATGGTTCCTGCCTGCTGCCAACATAGACATGCACCCACATACGTATGTGCATCTCAGAATAATGTGAGCCACCACAAGCCAGATTGAAGAACCTTATGGGTAGTCTTCTTCCCACTAAAATGTCCCCCACAATGGAGGTCATGGTAGAAACTCAGAACACTTTGTTCTTCATCAGGGATGCAACGGCGAAAAAGCTGGTCAGGGCCTACTCTAAAAAGCTCGAGTTCCTCCCAGTGATAAAATTTAGCATTAGAAAGAAACTTGTCTCACTTCTGCTTGTCCCAAGTATTGGGGGTAATGCTCGTGACTAGATAGTTCACTACATCAGCGAACCAAGGAGTTTTAGCTTTCACGGCCATCAGAGACTCATAAGGGAAAGTCTCTTGAATACCGCCAACAAGGTTTGATGCCTCAATAGGGATCCTAGACAAATGATCTGCTACCACATTCTCAACTCCTTTCTTGTCTTTAATTTCCTGGTCAAATTCCTGGAGTAGCAGAATCCAATGAATTAGGTGAGGTTTGTTGTCCTTTCTAACAAGAAGATGCTTTAGGGAAAAATGATCAGTGAACACAACAACCTTGGATCCCAAAAGATAAGATCAAAACTTTTCCAGAGCAAATACTACAGCAAGTATTTCCTTTTTAGTGACCGTGTACTTTTGCGGAGGATCCGTAAGGGTCTTGCCGGTATAATGCAGCCCATGAGGTTTGCCATCAACCCTTTGACCTAAGACCGCTCCCACTGCAAAATTAGAAGCATCGCACATAAGCTCAAACGGGAGGGTCCAATTTGTTGATTGGAGAATCAGTGCGATAATGAGGGCTTTCTTCAAAACTTGGAAAGCCTCGCCACATCTATCATCAAAATCGAAGGAGACATCCTTCGCTAACAGGTCGCAGAGTGGCTTAGAGATTTTACTGAAATCTCTAAAGAAGCGCCCATAAAATCCAGCATGGCCAAGGAAAGATCTAACCTAATGAACATTGGCGGGCAATGAAAGCTTAGAGATGGAATCGATTTTTGCGGTGTCCACCTCTAATCCTCTCTCGGAAACTATATGCCCTAACACAATGCCCTGCTGGACCATAAAGTGGCTTTTCTCCCAGCAAAGCACTAGCTTTTCCTCTTCACAACGGGTTAAGACTTTATCAAGGTGTGAAAGTCATAGGTCAAATGATGAGCCATAAATGGAGAAGTCATCCATGAAAATTTCAATGAACTCGTCAATCATATCAGAGAAGATAGCCATCATACAACATTGGAAACTGGCAGGAGCATCACATAACCCGAATGGCATTTGGCAGAACGCAAATGTGCCATACGGTCTCGTGAAGGTGGTACGCTCCTGATCGTCAGGAAAAATGGCTATTTGATTATACCCAGAGTACCCGTCAAGAAAACAAAAGTACTTGTTCCTCGCCAATCGTTCTAGAATTTAATCGATAAATGGTAAGGGGAAATGGTCTTTCTGGGTAGCCATGTTTAAATGGTGGTAATCAATGCAGGCCCTCCAACCAATTGAGGGTCTAGTGGTCACCAGTTCTCCTTGGTCATTCTCCTCCACAATGATTCCTGCCTTTTTGGGAACTACATGAATAGGACTGACCCATTTACTATCTGAATTGGGATAGATAATCCCTGCATCTAGCCATTTCAGAATCTCCTTTTTAACAACCTCCGGCATATTTGGATTGAGCCTTCTCTGCATGTCTCGAAAAGGCTTCACGAACTCATCCATGTATATATGATGCATGCAAAGAGGGGGATCAACACCCTTAATATCAGCAATTGACCAGGCAATTGCTTCCTTGTGCCTTTGTAAACACCCAAGTAGAGCTCCCTCCTACAATTCAGATAATGCAAACGAGATAATAACGGGGAGCGTGTTATTAGGGCTAAGGAAAGCATATTTCAATGTGCTCAGGAGGGGTTTCAACTCCAACTCAGGAGCCTTTTGGATTGAGGGTTTTAGTTGAGATGTCCCCACCTCGGGTAGCGGATCTACCTTCACAGTCCAGGGTGGAGATAGAGACTCAGTGTGTATCCCCAACAAATCTTCTAATTCAGGCATTTCCCTTTTAGTTTCTTTAATAATCGTGGGATGGTCCTTAGATATGACCTTCTGAAGGGAATCTCTACATAAGATGCTAGAGTAGTCTCTTCAATTATTTCATCAATGACCTCAACCTGAGAATAATCTTCAAATCTAGATTTCTTGTAAGTATCAAAAACATTCAACCGGATCTTCTTGTTCCCAAAGCCCATTTTAAGTTCCCCAGACCTACAATTTATAGAGGCATTGGCTGTGGCCAAGAAGGGGCATCCTAGAATAATGGATGGCTTTGTGGTCTTATTAGATGGGTCAATATCAAGCACCAGAAAGTCAACAGGGAAGAAGAAATCCTCCACTCTCACAAGGACATCTTCCAACAATCCCCGAGGTGTCTTAAGTGATCTGTCTGCAACCTGAAGGATTACTGGACTAGGCTTTAGCTTGCCTCCTCCCAAAAGGTCGTAGACAGAGCTCGGTAGAATGTTCACCCCTGCACCAAGATCGAGTAGAGCCTCATCAATGTGGTGGTTACCTATAACCACTGAAATATATGGGGCCCCTGGGTCTTCCATTTTGGGGGGTGTTCCATGCTGGAGAACCGAGCTAACATGGTCAGGCAGGATGACCTTGGTTTGGACCTATTCCCTAGATCAGTGCTTCTAGGTGCACAGGTCCTTCAGAAACTTGGCATAGGACGGGATCTATTTAATAGTTCTAACAAAGGAAAGTTAATCTGGACTTTCCTACAAGTATCCATAATCTCTTCCATCCTATCCTTAGCTCCAGATGGGCCAAAAGAAGATTCCCCAGGAGCAAATAGGCGCTCTGGATAGGGCACCCTCGGCTTCTGGGTAGAGGGGTTGTCATGATGGGAAAAGGGTGGTGGAAGGACGACAACCTCATTGTGGGTGATTTTGTGCGAGGGAGAGTAGTGTGGCTCCTCCTCAGTGGAGATGGAAGTCGGGTCACATTTGGAAGGGGAATTCTGAGACGTAACCGTAGGAGTGTTATCAGGCTTGTCAATCATTTTTCCACTCCTCAACACGATCACTGCTTGGGCATGCTCCCTGAATACAACCCCCTTGCCCTTAGGGTTATCCTCAGAAGAGCTAGGTAGCTTCCCCGGATTACGTTGCCTAACTACCTCAGTAAGATGACCAATTTGGGATTACATATCAGTAATCATCTTATTTTGAGAATGGATGACCATATTCTAATGCTCTTGCATTGCTTTCATCATGGCCTTCAATTCATCCATCTTAGAGGGCTTATTCTGAGGAGGGTTTTCATAAGATGGTTGGTATATGGGCTGGGGATGTAAGGGTCTTGTATTCCCTTAGTTAGAAGCATCACCTTGCTTCCAAGAGAAGTTTGGATGATTCCACCACCCTAGATTATAGGTATTGGAATAAGGGCTATTGCGAGGGGGGGAAAACCATGGGCCGCGTTCAAGTCGACCTGAATCAACTCAAGGAATTGATTCCTGATGGCACTCCATAGTGGTGTGGGTTGCGCTTTGGGAAATGGAGCATTCTCTTAAAGCGTGACAAATAGAGGCTACTTGCAGGTTCATGCCAAGGTTTGCTAAAAGCCTATCAAAGTTTTTATTCAATAGTTGAATCTGATAAGCCAAATCCTGAGAAGCCTCGGCTTCATGGGCCTCTATCTTCCTCTGCAAGATTGATGGTTTTCTTTCTTGATAGGCAGAGGACAGATGTATGGAGTTGTTGCTTAATGTTTCAAATAATGCCCAGGCTTCATCCTCAGTTCTAGTCATGAAGGTTCCTGCACAGGCTTCATCGATGGTTTGCCTATGCCTTTCAGATAATCCGTTATAGAACCTTTCGACCAACTGCCATCTGGGCACCTGATGGTGGGGGCATAACCTAAGAAGGTCATTAAAGCACTCCCAAGTCTCATGAAATTACTCCCCTTCCTATTGAGTAAAACCCATAATCTCTCTTCTGTAATGGTTGGTTTTACTCATAGGAAAATACTTTTTCAAAAATTCTCCCTTAAGGGTGGCCCAATCATTTACCCTTGCATCGAGTGTATGATACCAGTGCTTGGCCTTATCCTTTAGGGAGAAAGGAAATAGAGTCCTCATCAAGGCTTCATCAGTAAAGCCCTGGAGCTTCACTGTGGAACAGACCCTGGTGAATTCCTCCAAATGCCGGTACGGCTCTGCCCTAGTAGTACCATAAAAGGAGGGCAATAAAGATATGGTACTACTCTTGATCTCATATGGATTATCCCCTGCCAGTCGTCTTAGTGCTTGTGCGGGTTGGTTAGTTGGAATAAAATAGTCCCTTAGGGTCCTTTGTTGATTTGCTCCTTGATAAGCCATTCCTTCTCTTTTCTCTCCTAGGTGAGCTTTGTTAAGAATTCTCTTAGGCTCAGGATCAAACACTAGACTACCCTCAAGAGAGCATCTACCAAGCATACAAAACACAATTCAGGTTCTTATTAAGTAAGTGAAACCTCCACTCCAAAGATAAGTCAAATGATCAAGACTTATCCCTCCATTCCCACGTAAGTGGTATAAGAGGGGTGTGGACTTGAAATCTTAACCTTCTTTGTTGTGGAGGTCGAATTAGTAAATATAAATGGCCAAACAAGTTTTCCACTACAATTACGTGCCTTAATTCAACCTTCGAGTGCCCTAGGACCTATACTTTGCATGGATGATACTCCCAGGTAATCAAGTGAGAAGTTACTCCAAGGATGAACAAAGGGATGCAAGTAGGGCAAACCCTTCCTTTGTGGCGATGCATATGTGGTGCCCCTTAACTACCCTTTTGTTCTTTTAAGGGATGTCCCCCTCCGTGGAGTATCAAAACACTTGGTCAAAAGATAGTATCACCACCACCACAAAGCACAATAGGAGGGTTTGCATCGATAAATAGATCGGTGCCTATAGCCTTAAGGGATCGAGCCTTAGTGCGGTGCCTAATGTGTGTGCTCAGTGGCAGAAGTGTGCAACACTGTAAATTTTTGTAATTTCTTTTGAAATCGCAGACAAGTCCCTTAGAATCAGATCAAATGTGATTTGATTTTATGGTTGAATCTGATTATCAGTCCCACTTTAGTTTTGCAATAATTGAATTAGTAAATTCAAACAACTTGGTGGTCTTGAATTTTAATTTGAATGCAAATACATGAATAGGAGCTGGATGCAAAAATTAGAAAGGTGTACCTGTCTCCAGCAATCTTCATGCTAATATGCTTGCAATGCATTAATAAGATCTAATGTGCTTCTCAATCACCCCTAAATGCGTGCACCTAAGGGCATGCAACTTCTAAATAGGTAGCTCAATATTTTCTTTTGTTGGTTTTAAAGGCAAGCAAGCAGAAAATAGAATCACGTATGCAAAAAAATGTAAACCCTAGTAGCTACAGAATGTGGGGACAAACAACCAAAAATTCAGCCCCAATTACTACATGGGCGAAAAGACAGAAATAAATTTTGTGACGACGGAGAATCCCTTGTGAAAGCGGGATCCAGGTCTCCTACGTCTTTTCCTTATGTGGCTTAGCTCGTGGTTGCTGTCGCCGCTCTGTTGTGCCTTGTCACCTCGTCAGATTCCTCGCACAATAAAAAATTGATTATATAATTGCGCAACTCAGAATACTCAAAAATAATGAAGTGAATCTACTGTGTCTGTTGCCTCCCCGGCAACGACGCCAATTTGACGGAGAGAGTTTTTCTTATTTGCAATAGCAATAGAGGATATCTCATTGTAATTAATGTGGTGGAAATCTCTCAATCAAATGATTAATATAGATATGAATTTAAACCACAATAAAGGATGTCGTATCCATAAGGAGGAATAGATTAAATAAGTTCACAAAATATTTTTTCCTTTGTACTTATTCAATCACGTGTGCAATCTGTGTTCAAATCTGATGCGAAACAAGGTTAAAAGAAGGAACACGTAATTATTTAGAAATGTAGGGTTATGGACATAATTTTCCTTTCATGAAATAACTTGTAATGGCATGTAAAATAGCTGTATTTCAAAACATGGGGCTTTCTCTTTTAGGTCATGTGAGTATATGGATGAGGTCTTATGCATTTATCACATCACCATTTAAAAGTTAAGTGCATGAAAGAAGTACTATAACATGTAAGGGCATGTGTGCAATTTCACTCAAATATATTAATCCACTAAATAATGCAATAGTGTTAGGCAATGGCACAAATGGTAATTTTTAATTTCACCGAAAATAGAGGAAAATTCCTCTCTCCTCCTTACACGCGTGAAGAGGCTCGATTGGCTGCGAGGATCCTAGGGAAGGTGCATCAGAGTGATGGCTTCAAGTCGGTGTTCCTGACGTGGGTCGAGGTGGCCGGAGGCAGAGGTTAGCCAGTGGTGGAGCTTGCTGCAGGTTGGCTATCACCGCTACTGCTGGCACTGGAGGGCACTGTGGTGTCTCCAAGATGCGCAAGGGGGCTGCTGCCTGCTAAAGGTTAGCGTGCAAGGGCGCTGGAGGGGTGCGGTGCCTGCTATGCATTGGAAGGAGAGAGGGTGCAGGAAGGCTTGCGCCTGCAAAGGGCGCGGTAGGGCACTATCGTGGGTGCTGGACAGGCGCTGGAGAGCACTATACGGGGCTGTGAAGAGCGCTGGTGCAGCATGAGGTGGGATCATAGGTACAGGCGAGGACGCACTGTGGTGGGAGCGCTGGTAGCATACCTGCAAGTAGTACGGGCGCAGTGCCTGCGGGCGGCTACTAGGAATGCTGGTGGCTGGGCGCTTGCGGTGGTGTTGATGGGGGCGCGCATGAACGCTGGATGCAGGGCGCAGGCAGCTTCTTGTGCGCGGTGGAAGGCTTGGGTGCAAGCTGGCCTGCGTGGGTGCTGAAGGTGGGTGCAGGTTGGAAGGCCGTGGTGTGGGCACGCGAAGGTGTTGGAGGGTCGCGGCACCTGCAAAGGGTGCGCAAGGGCAGGCGGAGGGTGATGGCGTGGCGCGACGCTTGCTGCTGCCTGCGGGCGCTGGTTGGAGGGTGCGGTGGACGGTGTGCACAGTGCACACTGGTTGCATGGTTGATGGATGGCCTTCGATGTTCGCAGTGCATGTAGTGGATGATGGATGCCTCTCCAATCCCCTCCACCTCTCATCTATATCTCTTCTCTTCCGCCTCCCAATGGATTTTCGAAATCCTTGTCTAAAAATGGCCAACACCGTTTGCATTTGTTGAGGGACGTTTTGAGGCCGGCTGGAAGATGAGATATTTGTAGGGATTTGTTGCGGCTGGCGTTTGTTGGGGGAATTTTACCCCCATCCCCTCCTTGTTCTTTCCAATATCATTCCTGCAACAAAACATAAAATAATTACATACTATAAAATGTAATAAAATAGATAAAAACTCAAGTAATGATGCATGCACTTATTTAATGACTTAATTTGATTATTAACAAACATACTATGTTAGAATTGAAGTACTTAGGCATAACAATAGTCCATTAAAATGAACTCATCATGCTGCACTATGCCAGCAAGACTTTAACCAAACCACAGCAAAACTACACAGTCACTGGAAAGGAATTACTTGTTGCAGTTTTTGCTCTAGAGAAGTTTAGGTCTTATCTTCTTGGCTCTAAGGTGTTCATTTTTACTAATCATGCGGTAGTGAAACATCTCATTGCTACGAAGGACTTTAAGCCACGTTTAATTAGGTGGATTCTACTCCTTCAAGAGTTTGACTTGGAGATCCGTGAAAAGAAAGGAGTGGAAAATGTAGTGGCTGACCACCCATCTTGCCTTCCACTTGATGACACTCCATCTGGAGACATCTGCGAGACATTTCCTAATGAAACCCTTATGGCGATAACACCGACTTCACCTTGGTATGCTAATACTGTTAATTACTTAATCATTCGAGAAACTCCTGGCTCTTAGGATGAGCAAAAATGAAAGAGATTCATTTCCCAAGGTAGATTCCTTTATTGGGAAGAGCCAAAATTATTTAGACTTGGGCAAGAACAAGTATTGAGACAATGTGTGCCTAAAGAGGAGCAACAAAGTGTGTTGAGATTTTGCCAAGAGCTTCATTGTGGAGGACACTTTAGTGCTAAGAAAATGGCTTTTAAGGTTCTCCAGTTCGATTTTTGGTGGCCTACTTTATTTAAGGATTCTCATAACTTTGTTAAGGTTTGTATTAGATGTCAACGGACTGGAATGATTAGGAAGCGGAATGAGATTCCCCAACACCCTATCCAACCTGTGGAAATTTTTGATGTGTGGAGGATAGACTTCATGGGTCCCTTCCCTTCGTCCCATGGATATGAGTATATCTTGGTGGTAATGGATTATGTCACTAAGTGAATAGAGGCCATTCCTACATGGACAAATGACCACTCTGTGGTCCTGAAATTTGTGTGGGCCAATATCATATCTTGCTTTGGCTACCCTAAGATGATTATAGCTGATGGGGGACCTCATTTCCGAAACCACCACTTCAATCGGCTACTCAGGAGTCTGGGAGTTACTCACAAGATTGCTACCCCTTACCATCCTCAAATGAGTGGCTAGGTTGAAGTGTCGAATAGGGAGATCAAGAACATTTTGGAAAAGACTGTTAGGCCAAATAAAAAGGATTGGTCCCAAAAACTAGATGGTGCTTTATGGGCTTATTGGATAGCCTAAGAAACCCCTTTAGGTATGTCTCCATTCCAGATAGTGTACGAGAAAGCATGCCATTTACCCGTTGAGCTTCAACATAGGACACTTTGGGCTATCTGAAGTGTCAACATGGATTTAGAGAAAGCAACTAAGGCACGTTTACTGGAGTTGAGTAAGCTTGAGAAGCTAAGGAATGATGCTTATGACACCTCCCAAGCTTATAAAGAGAGAACTAAGGTCTTGCATGATAAGTATATCCTTAGAAAGACCTTTGAACCTAACCAACAAGTCTGGCTTTTCAATTCCAGAATTAAGCTTTTTCCAGGGAAATTGAAATCATGTTGGGATGGGCCTTACATAATCACAAAGCGTTTCCGCATGGGGCTGTGGAGATTAAGAGCCCTTCCTCTTCAGCAACACCCTTTACCGTCAACGACCAACGATTAAAATCATGTGTTACTTTGGATGGCCATTTGGTTGACGAGGTCACTCTCGAGGAGCCTTAGCTCCTTTCATTCTTTGCCTCAGGTAACGTCTTCCCTTGGCTATTTTACTTTCAATGAGGACATTGTTTGAACTAAGCATGGCGAGATAGGACCTAAGGCATCTATTTATAGCTTGTATACATATTGCATTCATTCATTCATATAAAAAAAAAATTGGCATTATTGAGCTTAACTAGCTAGACCCTGCATTCTTAGGTAGACCAGAACTTTAGGTTAGACTATGTTGGCTCTAGGCGTCTGACTTTAGAAGCTAAGTTGAATTACTAGCTCCAAACCTTTAGGGTCCTTTGTGGAATTAAAAACTTAGGTAGGAGTTAAGTTACAAACCATTTCTCAAGAGGTTGAGGAAGGAAAGTTACGGATTGAGTTAAAGGTTGGGTAGTACCTGGTATCTTGTTCTACCTTTTGGTTTACGAGTCCTTGTAACCTAAGCATCCACATTTCACACACACTTAGTCTTGTGTAAATAATGATCACCTAAATTCTTTTCTTGGAGAAAATTTGGTTCTCTTAGTTTTGACTTAGGAGAAGCTTGAAATCACAACTTGATTGGACAAGTCCCTGTTGCAAAAGAGGTGGACTGTATACTCACCTTGATGATGCGATGGTAACATATCACCTCCTCGGTGCTTGTCTCTTAGGATATCCATCCTACTGTGGGCATGTAAGTGCATTGTATGGTTCAGGTAGCATGGGCGGCCCTATCTTAAAGTGTCGATTGCCATAGGCTTGAATTCTCTTAAGAAATCCATGGGTGATACTATCTCGAAGTGTTGATTGCTAGGAGTTCTTGGGGTCGCTATGGGTAGTGCTATCTTGAAGCATCGAAAGCCAAGCACCTTTTGAGGATTGCTGATGGGGATAATTAATCCGACACAAACCATGTTGATAGCTGATCCAAGGTTAGACTTAGAGGAATCAAACAAAAATATATGTATATATATTAAAAACAAATTCCTCTTACTCTCTTTCTAGGTTGGCAATCATACCAACCTCAATTAACTTAGACCAATGCACATGCATGGATGCTTTAATCTCTGGGACCAATAAACTAATGCTAGCAACGTGCCTGCATGCCACCCTCCTCGTGTCCGCACCTCCATGTGCAACAGCTAGCAGTGCACATCACCTACCACACGTGGCCAGCAACATGCCCGCATGACACCCACCACGCGTGCACGCCTCTACGTGCAACAGCCAGCAGTGCACAGTAGCTCCACCCCTAGAACCCACCTCCACCATAGCTTCATCCGGCCACCTCGAGCCACCCTGCGTCTTGCCACGACTGCCATCGCAAAGCCCTCAGCCCAACAGATCTCCGATGAGCTTCACGCCTCCAGGCGTCGCTTCCTCCGTGTGTGAACTCTGGAAGGGAATGCTCCATTTCCTTCTCCATTAGTTATTACATGCAATGCCATTGCCACCATTTTATTTTATATTTAATTATGGATGTTTTATGATACAAACCCTCATGTTTTACATAAAATGGTCAGTCAACACATTTAGCAATTGTTAGCATATTCTAGAGGGGATTTCGACTCATTGTTTGGGGGAAATTTTTGGTGAAAAATTGATTGTGACTTTTGGGAGTTTAGATGGGCTAGTGTCTCCCTGTGGACACGACCCGCTCTCCTATGAGTGGTTAAATTCAATTCAATGCTTTGATTAGTCGATTTTCCACTACTTAGAAATACAATGACAAATCATTTTAACTTTCTTATTAATTGAAGATCATCTCGTCACCTCCCAGAGATCAACCGGGAGTCACCATCACATTACGTAATTGTTGTTTGAATTGGATTTTACGACTATACTACAACATTTTCCAATCAATTTTGTAATTTTCGAAGAAAACAAATGGAGTCGTTCTGGGGAGGCAACGCGATTTTGATTTCTGATTTTTTAGTTTAATTTTGACACATATGCTTTTGCTTGCTTTTGATGTGCAGGAATAGGATGAATGGATTCTCAGCACACATCAAGCGAAGGTGAAGAAATCAGGTGCACATCATGATCTTAGTTTTAGGTTTCCATTGAACATTAGGTAGGTTTGCTTTCTAAAAAGAAAAATCCAAATATTTTCATGAATAAAATAGAAAAAAAAATTTAATCTTAGAATTACGTTTACTTTTGAATCTTAGGGTTAAAGTTTTTTTTGAAAAAAAGAAAGAACAAAAAAATTCGAAAAAACCTTTCCCTCCAAAAGGAAAAAAATTTGAAAAAGTTTCAAAAAAAATGTTTTCGTGAAAAAGGCTCAATTTTGAATTTCAACTCTTTCAAGAGCCTTTCCACCCCTCCTTGAAATTCAACTAGATTTTCTTTGTGAGTTAAAAATTCAATTGTTAAATATCTAACGACCCAAAATTTCTAAAATTTGGACAAAAGATTTATTTTCAAATCAACTTTCAAATGCCACTATTCATTTGAAAAAATTTGAATCATACAATTTTTTAAAATTCATGAAATACAAAGGGGTCAAATTGAGTCATATCTAAAAATTTTTTAATTTCAAAAAGTGAATCCGAATAGCACAGAAATTAGATTTGACTAAAAATGGTGGGGTTTACAAGGTTATCAAATTATCTTTCATTTTCATATTTTTTCTAAATTTTTGGAATTAAATTGATACTGTTTCAAATTGAAAATCGACAAAGGGTCAAAATTCTAGATCTGACCTCCCGACAATCAAAAAATTTGTATTTATTTTCTTAGAATAGCAACAATTTCAGAAAAGTATTCTCTAAAAAGATAATTGAAAAAGAAATCCAGCTGTCAAATTTGAAACAATTTCGATTCCAATTGTGCCATAGAGAATAGTTTTACTTTGAATTATGGTTTGCCTGAACACTTAGTCTATTGCATAAGCCCTAGGAGTCAACCTTTTGGGTTATAATTTAGAGACCACATTTGGCTAACCTTGACTTAATCAAGTCTAGTGGCTAGCCAATGAGCATGGTCACCTTATGGACCACTCACCAAAAACCCCAATTTGAAGGAAAAAAGGTTAAGCAAAAATTGCATAAAATACATTAAATAACCTACATTTGTTATCGAACTACCAGGTCATTACAACCACCTTAGCTAAACCCATAGCTGAATCTCTAGGGTAGTATCAAACGATCGCATCTAAGTGGTACAAAGGAACTAGAGGCAAAAACCAAAGGAAGAACCTTTCCTTTAGTCCCCTCGTACAGATTGGTAGGGTTAGCTTAAGGGGTTGGGATTACTTTTAGTCGATTTTATAACAAATTTTTCTTCAACAATTAGAACCTTACTGGAAAATCTGGTCGCCTGATTATAAGGACCATTTTACTGGCAAGGCCTTAGCCTTGTTTGTATTGGCTGCACTAACCTGGGTTGATTGGTGCATGCAAGGGAGGAGGTCATTGACAAGCGTCGAAATCACGAGTTTTCGGAAAACATCATAGTATAGTCGCGAAATCCCCTTAACAAAAATATTTATAATATCAAAACTTGATGGATTTTATCCCTTTGAAAACTTGAGTCCCGGTCGTTCATCTCTGGGAGGCATGAAAACAAGTCGAGATTTGGATAGGCTTAATCTAACCTAAATCTAATCTAACCTAATATTTTTGTCTTTTTGTGTTTTTGATCTTTATTTTGAAACACGAAATGAAAGCATGCATCAAAGTTGTAAGCCGTGAAGATAATGGCATGCATATAAAACCACTAAACAAGAGTATCATGCATCAAAAATTAAGTCACTATGAAATCCGGATAAATGGAAATAAAGCTAAACTAAAGAAAGGGATCAACCAAGAGAGGCTAAGGAGAAGGCTTCTTGGTCGTCCACTAAAGAGAGGAGGATGGGTATGTGCACCCAAGTGGAGAGAGGAGGGTGTTGCACCCTTTCTCTACCAATGGCCGTCCTTGAGAAGACCTTGAGGGGGGTCTTCTCTAAGGCCGTCTAAGAAGAAAAGAAAATGGGGGCGTGGATCCTCTATGGTGGAGGAAGAGGGCACGCCCACAAGAAGAAAGGAGAAGGTGTTGCATCCTTATGCACTTCTTCTTGCCACCCTTGGAGAAGCTTGGAGGAGAGCTTCTTCCTAGCCATCCATGGAGGGAGCCTTGGAGGAGGAGGACGGTCTTGAGAGGGAGAGAAAGAGGTGTGGTCGCAAGTTGAGAGAGTGGAGAGAATGAATGGAGGTTGAATGTAGCTAAGCTAAATGGAAGACAAGAGTGAATGGGTGCAAATGGCCACCCCTTACGTCTTTTTATATACCTAAGGGAAGCTCTCTAGAGAATTATGGAATTCTCTAGAGAGGCCTATGGTGGAAGCTCATGTGAGAGTGAGAGAGAGAGGATGGATGGTGGTTTTTAGATCCACCAAATTTGGATCTAAAAATTGAATGGCTCTTGGTTGCTAATTTTAGCAACAAAGGCAACAACACATGGTAGAGAGTTCTAGAGAACTCTAGGCTAGGTATTTTCATGTGGATGGTGTGTGTGGGTGTGTGTGGGGTGAAACATAGGTGGCTAGGTTGATTAGGTTAGGTTCTAGTGGGTTTAGGTCAAGGTAGGTCTTAAATTAGAGTTGTAAACCCTAATTCACTAAGGTAAAGTGAAATTAAACTTAATACAAGTTTAATTCGGTGTGTGAAAACTTAATTGAGAGCAAAATAACTCAATTAAGTCAGGTCTAGGTCAATTGGACTCTCATTGCGTCCAATTGGATAGTGTGTGCTGAGATCATGGCTTAATTGGACTCAATGAGTCCAATTGAATGTACTGATAAAATTGACTAAGATCCAAGTCAATTAGGTTTAGTGTGGACCTAATTAGGTCCTTAGGGAGGTCTAGGGGTGATGTACTAGGGTTACGACACCTTAATTTAGGTTCCTAGGGTGTTAGAATTGGGTTTAGGGACCTAGAGATCCAAGATCAAGGCTTGAATCTCAAAATAGGGTCTGGAGAGTAGTTCTGGACGTCCAATAATAGTGTTAGACATCTTATAGTGAAAAATTAGAAGTCCAGACTTATTTTCTAGACGTCCAATCAGAGTCAGGAGGGATTCTAGGTTCTGTCTTGGCTATTCTGTAGAAATTGGACGTTTGACCAAGTGTCTGGACGTCTAATAACATTGCAGAAGTGGGTCTAAGCTGTGTGGGAGTTGGCTAAGGGTTTTGGACGTCCTATAACTTTTCTGGACATCTAGATTGAGGCTAAATTTAGGGTTTTAAGGTTTCTTAGGGTGCGGTGACCTAATCTAAGGATGGCTAAGGCTTGGGGAAGCTTCTAGACTATCCTAGGGCTAGGATGGTCCTAAGTTCTTCACAATTTATTGCTTTATTCCTACTTAATAGAATAGCATACCTTAACTCCCTTACATTATTATCTACTACATCTAATCTAGGTCTTCCACTCCAACTCTGTTGCAACACCAGTTACTCTTTATTCCTCAAATCCAGCTTTAAATCCAGCTTGAGATCTAGCTTATTACCTGCAATTGACATAATGCACCTAATCAATACATTATAGCATTATTTTTTGCATAGCTAAAACAAAGCAGTAAAGGTGCTAGTAATGCTTATGCATACATTGTTGACGCTCAAGTTACTACGCTATCATATTTGGTTTTGAAAACCTATCGTTGTAGTTTGAAAGCAAAGAACTCGTGTTCAACAAATAAAATTTATACTAGAATAGAAATCCCGAGTCGAACACAGGGAGGTGGATGTTTGATTTAACAATACATGTTTGCGTTATTTGTCATGAAGTAGAATAGATGATTGGAAACTATCTATCTGTTTATAATAAATAAAAGAGAGAGAGAGAATATTACAAACAAAAGCAAAAGGGGATGTAGAATGAACATGGATTTCATTATCAAAAAGGTTGTTCGTTACACTACTCATTACGACTAGAAAGTGGGAAATGATTACACTAGAAAGCAGGAAAATTCTACTCTAGAAAGCAGTAAATCTACTCTAGAAAGTAGTAAAAAGAATAGAGAGAGATATCCTCCTCTATGATCGCTTGGAGGATGAGCTGGACCGGATGACTATTGGAAGATGGGGAATGGGGTAGGAAGAAGGAGAACGAAGCGGGAAGAACGGGAATGAAGCAGCACGTCGTCGTTGTTGCAGAATCCGCTTCCAAAAGGGGTACAAAATTTGACTTTTTCTCTTGAGAAGCATCCCGGGTGTGGGACAAGCTTCTCTTGAGCTTTGGAGAGGGAGAGAAGAGAAGGAAGGGATGAGAATTTTGTATGGAGGGGGTCTCCTTTTATAGTTGCAAGGAGTGAGGGAAATTTGGTCTTTACAATTCCAAAATATTAAATAAGGGGTCTTTAGTGACGGAATTAAGCGTCACAAAGCCTAGGTCATGGGCGACGTGCGCCGCTCCTGCCACCCGCTCACCTCTCATGCTGCCCACATTCATCAAATCTTGGTTGTTCGATTGTGAGATCGAATGGCTGAGATTTGATAACCGTAGCACCTTAACTGAGAGTGCCTTCGTGTGCAATCACGCGTCCGCGCAACGTAGCCTCTGAGCGCGCCACGTCTCCGCCCTCGCAGCTGCTCAACCAAGATTTGATGGCCCAATTAGCGCCATGCCATGCGCCTGCATTCAATTGAGGCTCGCGGGGTTTCGAACCCGCGCCTCTTGTCCGCGATAAGGCTTTCACCTACTACGCTACTATGGGGAAATAGGCGTGCGGATGTTTTGAGGTGCGGCTGTCTATGTTTGTTGGATGGCGATCCAATGGCCAAGATCCAACGTGCGGTGTTAGGGTGTGGTGGTCTCCAAGATTAGCTGGGACGGTTTGGGCAGCCGAGATGGCACCATGTGGCACCATCTTGGCCATCCATCTTCTGGATGATGTAAATGGTGCCACGGGTATCTAATTGAGTCAATTTTTGCGATGTTAGGCTGTGATCGTCAATCCAAATCCATCCATGTGGTTGGATTTGTCATCTGAAGTGCAGATTTACACCATCTTGGCCCTTGATCTTCTAGGGTTCCTCGATCTCTATTTGATGCTACAGATGTCTGATTAGAGTGATCTTGGAGTCATTGAACTCCAATCGTTTCCCTGATCAGATCTGTATAGCTGGATCTTCAATCTGAGGCCTCGATAAACAGTCACCCTGTCCCTGACCATAAAAAGAGACAATTAACCTCCAGTTTATTTAAACTAATCTAAATGCAAGATGATGCATGTTATGCAATATTTATATAATGCAATTCTATGCTTAAGAACATGCATAAATAGATATTTTATGTAATATAAACATGTTTACATCACACCCCCATGCCTATCTTTTGCTAGTCCCTAGCAAAAACTATATGCCATTTATAAAAGAATTAGGTTGGATTATTTGGTCATAAGTTATTCTCAATCATTAAGAAAATGCTCACTTAGGATCTGAAATTTCAAAGACACAACAGTGCCTGGGTATTTGCCAAAATGTAGACCACCTCAAGCCCTCGCCTTATTCAAAGAAAATTTTCTTTTTCTCTTTTTCTTCTTTTCTAATTTTTTTTTTATTTTTGAGTTTAGGGTTTAAGAGTGGCTTTCTATGGCCATTCAACTCACCCAAGATTTCATGAGAACACTAAGTTCTAAGCGTCTTATTGTGAATGTGATAGACTCGTTGATCGGCAATTAGAATGGACTTCGGGTTTCTACGCCTCTAGGTGACCTTAAAAGAGAGTTTTTCCTAAAGGTGTACCTTTTCAACCAGTAGCTTTCTCCCTATTTTTATTTTTATGGGGTCAATTAGCCTTTATTTCACCCCTAACAAATCCCTTCATTGTTATATGTTCATGATATGCTGTTTAAATTACCGAATTAACCCTACTTCTGTGTTCTCTTCTCAAAACAGAATAATGTCGAGTTGTAACCCTCAGATGGATATGTACGAGCATTTATCTTTTAATTCTGACTAAAAGTGACTAGTTAAGGCCTATGATGGTGTTCCCATCACTAGCCTAGATAAGTGAGCTGCCACCACATTTTGTGCTTCGACTTTGTCACATATTTCGACATCAAATTTTTGCAAGAGAAGGATCCATCTGATAAGAGGGGGTTTGGCATCCTTTTTTGCCAAAAAATGCTAAAGGGAGAAATGGTCTATGAAAATTATCAATTTGGACCCAAGTAAGTATAAGTGGAATTTCTCCAACTCGAATACTACCGCGAGCAGTTCTTTTTCAGTGACAGTATAATTACGTTGAGCCCCATTCAGCATCTTGCCAACATAGTATATTACAAAAGGTTGTTGCTCCTGATGGCCTAAAACAGTTCCGACGGCGAAATTGGAGGCAACGCACATCATCTCGAAATCGAGAGACTAATCAGGTGGTTTGAGAATTGGGGAATTA
The DNA here is from genome assembly GCA_037157565.1 of Thalassia testudinum. Taxonomy (NCBI): domain Eukaryota; kingdom Viridiplantae; phylum Streptophyta; class Magnoliopsida; order Alismatales; family Hydrocharitaceae; genus Thalassia; species Thalassia testudinum. The sequence continues at coordinate 118,893,036 of JAZHRO010000014.1, forward strand.
GAAATAGCACTTCGTAAGGTCTCGAAGGCACTGAGACACAAGGTATTAAAATCAAATGGGACATCGGCTACCAGAAAATTCATCAATGGGTGTGTGATTTTCGAGAAATCACGTATAAATCTCTGATAAAATCCAATGTGATGCAAGAATGATCTGATTTGTTTAACTGAGCTAGATGGAGGTAATTGGGATATAACTTCTGATTTAGCTCAATCAATCTTGAGTCCATTGGATGAGATCCTGTGACCTAGCAAAATGCCATCCCTCACCATGAAATGGCTTTTCTCCCATGAGAGTACTAGGTTTAATGCATTATTTCAGGATCTTGGTGAGGTTATCAAGACAAGTTGAGAAGTCATCTCTAGAAATGGAGAAATCATCCATAAACACTTCCACATAATCCCCAATCATGTCAGAGAAAATAGCCATCATACAACGCTGAAATGTTGCAGGTGGGTTGCAAAGGTCGAAGGGCATTTACTTGAAAGAAAATGTTCAAAAGGGACGTGTGAATGTGGTCTTGTCTTGATCTTCCAGGCTAATCACTAGCTGATTATACTCGGAGTATCCATCCAAAAAGCAAAAGAAACTGCGCCCGACTAGTTTCCACCTGACTATGCAAACCTGTCATGAAGTTGCGGTGTGGGTTGGGATGGATTCGCCCTTATCATTCTTTATAACGGTGAGTCCTACTTTCTTGGGCATGATCTGGATAGGACTTACCTATCATAATAATTGTTCTTGGGTCAAGTAAGGAGTAATAATACCAGAGAATGTCTCACTTTCACCCAAAAACACGTATTTGAGTGAGTCCGATAAGGGCTTCAATTCAATCATGGGTGGGTCAAAATCAAAAGTGTGAATAGGAGCAAAATCAGCAGCGGGAATCTGATGATCCTGATATGCAGGGATTCTTACTGATTTTCCACCTGCTAAATAGTCAGTCGTGACTGCATTAACGAGAAACTTGTTTATTGTAGTCATGCCTTCCTGTGTTAGTAAGGGCGATTCAATAATTTGTGGATCAGGATAGTCAGAATCAGGGGTGTCATGGTTAGATGAACACCTCAGACAATCAGATCCACAAGAAGAAATGTGCAATGTGGTGGTCTCAATCCCATGTGGATAGAGGTCTAAAAACACTGGCAATGAAGATGAATGCGACATTGGGTCGTCACAAAGGAGCCCAATGTTATCACAGAAAGCCAATTCTTTGTCTGCGTTGTCCTCCTTGATGTGATCACAATCAAAGTTCCTTGATGCCCTGAATATATCAAGTCTAAGTCTTTCATTTCCTAGGACAATCTCCATACACTCGGATGATCAGTCCATTTTCGCTTGTGCTGTCACCAAAAATGGGCAACCTAAAATGATCGATGCATCATGGAGATTAGGAGGAACCTCCATATCGAGAATGAAAAAGTCTACGAGAAAGTAGAATCCAGGGACCTTAACGATCTCGTTCTAAACCACCACCCTTGGTGTTTTTAATGATCAATCAGCCAGCTAAATAGTGATCGTGGTGGATTTTAACTCCTTGAATCGAAATCGATTATATAAGGTGGTGAGAGTTAGGTTGATGGACGAACCCAGATCAAGAAGGGCTCGATCAAATGGAGTATCCTACAAAAAGTAGGCAATCAGTTGGGTACCATGGTCTTTCTTCTTAGGCGGTAGGTCAACTAGAATCACAACGCTAGCTTCCTTTGATAGTACCGCCTATCGTCTATTCTTGTGTTGTTGCTTCAGGGTACGATAGTCCTTAAAGAATCTAGAGACAATGGGAATGTGATCTATGGCCTCTAGGCAAAGGGACTTGAATATGAACTTTTTTGAACATCGATTTCAGGTCCTCGAAATTCCGTGTACCCTTTTTCTATGCTACATCTCGTGTCAAAGCCTCAGGAAAAGGGATGGGAATTTCAGGGTCAATTGGCCTCTTACCCTTATCTACTGTAGGTGGCTCCTGAGATGAGGAAGGAGTTGAACCTTGCAGTGAAGGGAGTGAAAAATTAGGACCCGCCTACCTACATGGTGGGTCGTATGTCTTCTTTCCGCTCCTCAACGTAACAGCTTTTGCATTGGCATGCTATCTGTGACGTGGTGGAGGAGCGAAAAGGGCAGAGTATGCAGGGTTCTGTAGCAAAGGTGGCTAACCTTGAGCATAACTGGGCAGTGCAGGAGATGCTTGTAATATAGCATGCTGCACTTGTCCCTGTGGTGCCTAAAACCTAAGCAAGGTGCCTTGGTTCTGCACATATCGCAGGTTAGGGACAGGTTGGGAGGGGAAGGCTCCTTATGTCCTACGCTCCTGTAACAAATGGTTTTGCATGTTTTGGATACTCTATATCTTGTCAACCATTGCCTTCATGATCTGCAAGCTATCCTACGTAGATTTCCACATTGATTCTTACAGTTCCTCCTTTAGTACCTCCAAAGAATCGACCTACTTTGGAGGGTGACTGGCAGCTTGATGCAGCGGCTGATATATAGAACGGGATTGCTGCTGCTGAGATAGGAATGGTTACTGCTTGGATACATGTTTTGCACATTCTCGTATTATCTGGTCTAGTAGTGTGGATCCTGATATGGTCTTTGTGAGTTACCATACCATGAGAAATTCGAATGCTGGCATCAACCAGAATTATACGTCTCCGAGTATGGGTTGTTATGCCCATATCCCTAAATGGCATTGACGTCTTCATAGGCCGACAATGTCTGAGAGGTATATTCATCAAGGGAATATGCATTAAAGTCATCATGTGGTGTGTAACCTTGATTATGTGGTGCCAAATCGAGATTATTCATGGGATCCTAATATGCGAGATCCCATGAATATGGAGAAGATGCATCTCGAGTGAGTAAATTAACTCAAGCAGGAGGGGCTTGGGGTGCATAGGAGGATCTAGATACAACAGAATTTTTGGCTAATTCAAGTTGAGCTCGAATCAGTTCATCGAGCTTCTTATCTAGTAGATCCACCTTATCTAGCTTCTTGGTGATGATGTCCATATCGGCTCTAGCAGACTCGATGTGGGCCTCATGGACACTAAGCCATTGCTATCCAGGTCGCTAGAATTGGTTCATTGACATGGCATTCATCAAGTTCTCCACCAAAGACTCGAACAACTCAAATGTATTGTTCTCATCCTTTGCGAGGAAATTCTTGCCACTAGATGCATCGGCTAGAGACAGATGTGTGTCATCCAGTCCATGGTAAAAGATTTCAGCCAGGTGCCATTTGGGCACACCATGGTGCGGGCATTTCCTAAGGAGATCATGAAATTCGTCTTAGGCATCGTGCAACTTCTCCCCTGGTCCTTGGGAGAATGTCGTAATCGCATGCCTAATCGCATTTGTTTGATCGATCTGGAAGAACTTTTGCAGGAATTCATGTTGTAATTCCTCCCAGGTTCCAATTGGCCTCTCAATGGTCTTGAACTAATATGAAGCTTTATCCTTAAGAGAAAACAGAAAAAGCTTCATGAGAACAATTCCCAGATCGACATTCCTCGGTCAAACCATTTCAGTGATTCAACTTAAGTCCTCTATATGTTGGAAAGGATCCCCATTCTAGTTCCCATAAAAATAATTCTGGATCATGCTGATCACATTGGGTTTCAACTCGAACGTGTCTCCACCTACGGGAATCCATAGTTGAGGTGTGAGAATCGATGCCGCCGGATTGTAGAAATCCCATAGTTGTTCTCCTCGGGGTGGATGTTGCATTCTATCAAGTGTCGTTAAAATTCTATTGATATTCTGCTGATATCATTCCTCTGATTTGACGACCAGGGCTTCTAGGCGAGCAATTGGGTCTAGATTCGCTGGATCCTGACCAGGTCTAGGTCCAGGGATAGCCATCTCAGCTAAATCAGTGGAAGAAGGGTGAGAAGAAGGTCTAGGCAATGTGATGAATGGCCTTCGCCTCCTTGTGATTGGCCCCCAAGGTCTAGCCAACTGAGGTCTAAGTGACTGATTGTGCAGCAATCATAGGTCTTAATTAACCTAAATTAGGTTAGGACTTAGCATAAGTTAGGGTAATTCCTACATGCATAAGCATTACTAGCACCTTTACTGCTTTCTTTTAACTATGCATAAAATAATGCTATAATCTACTGATTAGGTGCATTATGTCAATTGCAGGTAATAAGCTAGATCTGAAGCTGGATCTAAAGCTGGATCTGAAGAATAAAGAATAACTGATGTTACAACAGAGTTGGAGCAGAGGACCTAGATTAGATGTAGTCGATAATAATGTAAGGGAGTTAAGGTACGCTATTCTATTAAGTAGGAATAAAACAATAAATTATGAAGAACTTAGGACCATCCTAGCCCTAGGATAGCCTAGAAGCATCCCTAAGCCTTAGCCATCCTTAGATTAGGTCACCGTACCTTAGGAAACCATAAAACCCTAAATCCATCCTCCATCTGGATGTTCAGATAAGTTATAGGACGTCCAGAACCCTTAGCCAACTCCCATACACCTTAAACCCACTTCTGCAGTATTATTGGATGTCCAGACACTTGGTCAGATGTCCAATTTTTGCAGAATAGCCAAGACAGAACCAAGAATCCCTCCTGACTCTGATTGGACATCCAAACAACAAGTCTGGACTTCTGATTTTTCACTATAAGACATCTGAGACTATTATTGGATGTCCAGAACTGCTCTCCAGACCCTGTTTAGAGATTCAAGGCTTGATCTTGGATCTTTAAGTCCCTAAACCCAATTCTAGCACCCTAGAAATCTAAATTAAGGTGCCTTAATCCTAGTACATCACCTCTAGACCTCCCTAAGGACCTAATTAGGTCCTCACTAAACCTAATTGACTTGGATCTTAGTCAATTCCATCAGTTTTTTCAATTAGACTCATTAAGTCTAATTGAGCCCTAATCTCAGCACACACTATCCAATTGGACCCAGTGAGAGTCCAATTGAACTAGACCTGACTTAATTGAGTTATTTTACTCTCAATTAATTTTTCACACACCCAATTAAACTTGTATTAAGTTTAATTTCACTTTACCTTAGTGAATTAGGGTTTACAACCCTAATTTGAGACCTACCTTGACCTAAACCCACTAGAACCTAACCTAATCAACCTAGCCACCTAAGTTTCAACAAACACACACCCACACACACTCACACACACCATTCACACGAAAATACCTAGCCTATGGTTCTCTAGAACTCTCTACCATGTGATATTGCCTTGGTTGCTAAAATTAGCAACCAAGAGCCATTCAATTTTTAGATCCACATTTGGTGGATCTAAAAGCCACCATCCATCCTCTCTCTCTCTCACTCTCCCATGAGCTCCCACCATAGGCCCCTCTAGAGAATTCCATAATTCTCTAGAGAGCTTCCCTTAGGTATATAAAAAGACCTAAGGCGCGACCATTTGCACCCATTCACTCTTGGTTTCCATTTAGCTTAGCTACATTACACCTCCATTCATTCTCTCCACTCTCTCAACTTGCAACCACACCTCCTCCTCTCCCTCTCAAGGCCATCCTCCTCCTCCAAGGCTCCCTCCATGGATAGCTAGAAAGAAGCTCTCCTCCAAGCTTATCAAAGGGTGGCAAGAAGAAGAAGAGCATAAGGATGCAACACCTTCTCCTTTCTTCTTGTGGGCGTGCCCTCTTCTTCCACCATAGAGGATCCACACCCCCATTTTCTTTTCTTCCTAGATGGCCATAGAGAAGACCCCCCTCAAGGTCTTCTCAAGGACGGCCATTGGTAGAGAAAGGGTGCAACACCCTTCTCTCTCCACTTGGGTGCACATACCCATCCTCCTCTCTTTAGTGGACGGCTAAGAAGGCTTCTCCTTAGCCTCTCTTGGTTGATCCCTTTCTTTAGTTTAGCTTTATTTCCATGTATCTGGATTTCATAGTGACTTAATTTTTGATGCATGATACTCATTTCTAATGGTTTTATATGCTTGCCATTATGTTCACGACTTACAACTTTGATGCATGCTTTCATTTTGTGTTTCAAAATAAAGATCAAAAACATAAAAAGACAAAAATATTAGGTTAGATTAGATTTAGGTTAGATTAAGCTAATCCAAATCTCGACTTGTTTTTATGCTTCCCAGAGACAAACGATCGGGACTCAAGTTTTCAAAGGAATAAAATCCATCGAGTTTTGATATTATAAATATTTTTGTCAAGGGGATTTCCTGACAATACTACCATGTTGTTTTCTGAAAACTTGCGATTTCCACTCTTGTCAAATGGTGCCGTTGCCGGGGAGGAAATAGAATTGATTTCGATCTTTGAGATTTTAGTGACAAATATTCCTCTACTTGTTTATTGGATGTGCAGGAAAGCAGGAAAAATGAGATCGACGCACACATCGGGTGTAGAAAAATCATCAAGTGCACATCTCCTCTTAGATTAGATTTCCTTAGGTTAGATTTCCTTCTAGCAGTCTCATTGAAAAAAAAAAAGCCTATTTAATTTCATGAAAAAAAAATGTCTAGGTAGTTAGATTTGGTCTCTGTTTGAATGTTAGGTTAGTTTGCTTGAAAAAAGAAGAAATTTTTTTCTTTTTTGAAAAAAAAGCTTTTCCCTTCGAAAAAAAATATTTCAAAAGTTCTAAAAAGAAATAAAATCATTTTGGTGGAAAGTTTGAATTTTGAATTCAAACACCTTTTAAAAGCTTTCCCACCATTCTCTGATTTTTGACAAGATTTCAAATTCCGACTTAGAAATTCAATTGACAAAAAATTAATGAGTGAAAAATTATGAAATTTAGGCTATACCTTCATTTTCAAACCATCTTTTAAACGAAACCATTCATTTGAAGAAATTCAAAATATAAAATTTTTAAAAATTCGCTAAGTACGAGGAGGTCAAACTAACTCAGATTTGAAAAGTTTCAAAATTCAAAAATCAATTTCAAGCAATCCTCGAATCAGTTTTGACTAAAAATGGTGGGGTTTGAAAGCTAATTTCATTTACTTTAATTTTCATATTTTTCCCAAATTTTTGAAAATCATTTGATACTATTTCAATTTGAAAAACCAATCAGGGGTCAAAATTTCAAATCTAACCCCTTAACATTTAAAAATCTCTATAAGTTCGGTTGAAATAGTAAAAATTATAAAAAAATATTCTATGGAAAGATAATTGAAAAAGGAATCTACTTGTTAAATTGTAACTTATTCTGATTCCAATTTTTGTCAAATAATTGGTCTTAATTTCGTGGTCTGCTAAAGAAGGAAAAAAAAAAACCCTAGAATTGCATGAACCCTAGGTTACACCTTTAGGGTTACAATCTTGAGACCACATTTAGGCTATCCTAGACTTAGTCAAGTTTAGTGTTTATCCGGTGAGCTCTGTCACCTTGTGGGTCACTCACCACAAATTCCAATTGAAGAAAAATGATCTCAAATTAATTTTAAAACACGTAAGCAAACTTGAATTTGTTGTTGTACTACTGGGTGGCTTCAACCTTTCTTGCCGAACCTGGTGACTAAGTCTGCAGGGCAGTGTCAAACGACCACAGCTAAGGGGTAACAGAACTAGAGGCATGAGCCGAAGGAAGAACCTTCCCCTTAGTCCCCTCGTAACTAGACTGGCTGGGTTAGCTTGAGAGGTGGGAATTACTTTCGGTCGGTTGAACGACGAATTTTCTCTTCAGGAATTAGAACTTTAATTGAAAAATATGGTCGTCTGATCATGAGGACCATCTGATTGATAGGGCCTTAGCCTTGTCTGGTTGGCTGCACCAACCTAGGGGTTGGTTGGTGCATGCGAGGAAAGAGGTCACTCAGACCTCGATTGGTTGGACCTTGGGAGCCATGCCCAAGGAGGCGAGTCACATTGCAAGGACCATCTTCTCCCCCACCTTTTTCTTCCACTCAGCCACAATGGCTAACCTTGGATCTGAACCTAATCAGGATCGAGAAGAGCTGGACCCACGAGCTTATCTAAGATCTCGGGTCACTAAATTAGCTCAACCTTGGGATCAGAACCCAAGGTGGCGAAGATGACTTTTCATTTCTCCTAATCCTTCTCCTTAGGTTAACGAAATGGTTAACCCATATCCTAACCCTTGATATTATGACCCATACCAGTCGGTCCCTCAAAGGACCACATCTTATAACCAAGGGTATGGATTTCACACTCCTGCTTCTCACACATGGAATATGCATAGACTTGATTCACCCCCTGGAACCCTTGAAGAACTTCCAGTGCATATGCGACCACATTATAGAATACTGAGAGCTGTAGCTAGAGCTAAGGAGAAGACCTCATTCTATCTACACGAAATCCAAGCTATCACTGAGACAAACCAAAGACAAAGCTGGATTCCGTATCAACAAGCTGTGATGGAGCTCCTTTAGGGAATAGCAGGTATAACAAGGCTAATTGGACAAAATCAAAAAACTCAAGAACTACTGCTTTTGAGATATCAAGTGGAAAATAGCCTTGAAGACCTTAAAGAATCTGAAATGACTACACAGGAAGGACACATAGGAGATTCTCTGGAGTAGATGCTGGGAGATCATTCACGGGAAGAAGAATCTAGCTTGGATATGAGAAGGAGTAGGAAATGTTCTGAATGGGTTCATCTAAGGACTCCATTCAAGAAACTGAGGAAAGGACTGATATCTCTAGAGCTGAGCCACAATCTGATTGTCCTAAATCTTGGGAGATACCTCTTGGGTTTGATAACCCAACTGTGATAAGGGAAGTAGATCCGTTTGAGGATATGGATCTTGAGGCAAACATTACATGTGACACTACTGATCAGCCTAGGCCACTTCCTATTGTAGGTGAACCTGTGCTAGACCAACATCTTCTGATTTGCACTCTTCTTCTTTCACCTACATCCCTAATTAGGATGTTAGAGATTCTGAGATGACACTTTCTATCCCTGATCCTGACATCCAAAGACCAGAAGTAGCTATGGATGTTTTGACTGAAGCAATGGATATTCTACCTGAGGCAGGAATTATTGAGGAGCCCAATGCATATGAGGGTGAAGCTTTGAGTAGAATGAGCTGGGGATGCACCTACCTTCCTAGTAAATCTAATGGATGGCTCGACTCCGAGGTTGAAGAGTCAGCCTCCGATGAATCAGAGATGAGTACTAATGAGGATGAAGTAATTTTTGGCGAGGATTTCAGTGACCTCCCCACTGATCTTTTACTTTCACGGATACCCCCATATGATCCAGAGCCTGGAGAGGGCACGATGTTTGATGTCAATTATCATTATGAGCATCCCTATGACTCAGATTCTGGTTCTGAGATACATTTTGATCTACTCCCTCAGCAACGTCCTACTGAATTGTGGGACATGATAAATTAGCTGAATCAACATCGTGATCCCCCCTCTGATTATCCTCTATTTTCCACCACCACTCCACACTGTCTCATAGCTAGACTTTTTGGAGTAGGGGTGCATAATCAGTTGGTTCGCATCTTCAGACCACTGATTCTAGGAGCATACGAGCATATCTATCTCTTAATCTTGATCGATTCCTATGCTAGAACTGATACATTTGATTGAGTTTTCGCCCAGCTGGAGGCATTAAACTCAGCATCTACCCCACATTCTACCATCACCTATACATGCCATTTTTATGCATAGCATATTTTTCCTTTAGCATATTTCCTTTTCGCATATTGCATACTGTCAGATTGGTCGATGCTGAAAGTTAAAATTTTAGGAGCAATTCTAGATGATTTCTACCCATTTACTCCCTAATGTACTTATTCCCTTTTATATTCATGCATGAGGACATGCAAGAACTTAGGCATGGGTGGGTAGATACGACAAAATTGAGAATTTTTATGCCAACATTTAGGAAATGCTCAAAGTTGCATGTCAAATGTAGTTTAGGACCCTAAATGAAAGAACAACCAACTCCACCTCCAATGCTCACATTGGAGCTAAAAATCATCCGCAACAGTCGCTTTCGACTCACCTGCTCACCTTTTGTTCTAAATCTAGGGTCAAGCTAAATGTAACCCGAATGGGAAATTTCATGAAGCATGAATATAAGAGGTTACTTGTTTATAGCATATATACATAGTGCATTCATGAATAATTGGGTCCATGCAGATAGAAACAAGCCTTTGCGCATTTCGAGAACCAATACAGCACCCAAAACTCTAATTTCAGACCCATTTAAATTATAGAGGTTATGGTAAGGATAAAATTCATCTAAATCTCCAAATTCATATAAAAATGTTCCTTGAGGTTTGGTAACCTCGATTTGACCTCAAATAGAGTCACAAATAGAGTTCTATCCTAATTTGGGTTTATGCATAAATTTCTCATTCAAACTTGATCAAAACTAAAATATTACTTCACCATCAAATTTCTTGGGTCTAAATTAGGTTGGTAACAAAATTTGGGCTTAATCAGAGTCCATCTTGACCTAGTTTGCATTTTAGTCCATTTAAACTCTATTTTTCACACTTAAGCCCCTAGGTTTTGAAATCTTTGCATTTAGCTGCCTAACTTCCCATCGTTTTCTTTGAAAAGGTCTCCTCCACCATTAACAATGTGAACCCATTAGCACTGACCTTCAATATGGGATTTCTCCCTGATTTCTCGATCAATTCCTTTCAAACTTGGAGGGAATGATCTTGAGAGAATCCCCAATCATCTAAACCTTGTCTTGGACTCCAATTCTCGTCGAGGAGCTTGTGCAAACTCCTTAATATCATGGATCTCTTTCCCTAGAGGCCTTTGAAAGGACCTCCATCGCATTGCCTAGCTCCTGAGAGAGTTTTAGGCCCAGAAATCCTCCCTCTTCTCTACCTCCTGCCTACTCTAAGACTGCTCCACTGACCTTCTCCCTCTGGCCTCCTCGCCTACTGCCACATACTATAGGAAGTAGGTATGCCTTCCTCAACTTCATATGTGTCTCGCTATGACCACAAGAAGCCCCTTCCCCCTTAAGCATTAGTGCTCTTCCTCTCGGAGAATCCTTCATCTCCGATGCTGACCAATCATAGCCAGCACCATCTCCACATCTCCTTCATCTGCGACCACTTTAGTTCGAATCCTCACCTTCCCCTGACCCGACTCACATACTCAAACTCCTCATTTGCACGCTTTCACGACCCTGCCACCGTCGTCATCCACATCTCTAGCATACCTCCAGTGACTTTAAGCAACCGCCACACCGCACCAAATCTCTCACCACCGGTCCCAAAACCTCTGCCATGTCATCGCAACCAAAACCCCTCAAGTAATTGAGGGAATTGGCCACTGAATCACTACATTTGACACCACCGTCATCACACCACCTTCTTAAGGTCACCAAACCTCCATACGCACTTTCACTCCATAAAACACCCGCCATCGCACTCATCGACATCTGGCGAACCTCCTAAGCTTTTCTGAGAGTGCCAAGAGGCTATATTCTTCTTATCAGGTACACACCAGAGCACCATCTCTACCACCACCTTCTCGAGCTCCATCTGCAGTTCTCCGACCGAGTTCACCCTCACTGCTACCTCTAGGCACTTCGGAATTCTCCCACGAGCAAATCCAGGTCCTCAATTGCTACCATAAGCATGAGCTTTGACTCTAATGAGAATTAACACCCAACTGCAGTTCACATGACGAAGAGTCAGTCCTTTAGTCCCACATTGGGGGCTTTGAAGCACAATGCAGCGGATAAAAGTGATTTGTGTTATATGTTGTTCACCTCAGGGCACAAGGTGAGGTCCCACTCACCACACATGCGCTCACTCCTCACCTGCTACACCTCACAGGCGGGTTTGGTCCCTAGCCTGGATCTGAATACCCGTCTGTATACCCGATTAACATCTAGGCCTAAGAAAGAAAGAGGATTTGAGATAGAAGGGGATGTGTTTTGCTCTCATGCACTCCCTCTGCTCTCAATACTTAGAGAAATTTTGAAGAGGCCCTTGAAGCCTTGGTTGCTACTGCTGTGTTCGTGAAGAGGAGAGGACCTTGTGCCTCTTCTATTAAGGCATTTGGAAGCCTTGCCCATCGTCTGATCTGCTGGTTACTGTGGATACTTAACTAATGTGAAAATTTGATTGTGGTACTATTCATTGATTTGAATATTTGTGAGCTTAACTTTGAGGGGTTAATTTAGAGATTTAAATCATCATTTTAACCCGATCCTTTTGTGCTACCATTTTGATTCTTATTGAAATATCAATTTGAATATCATTGGTTTCAATTGCTTATATTTCTTGTAATTGGAGAATTAAGTTGCATCTTTGCTTTTTGCAAACGAGCTCAGACTCTATTTTCTGAATGTGACTTTATAAATTTAAATAATTTGAATGATTTTCTTTTATACTACTATGCACTCCTTAAGAAACAACAATTTTGCCCAAACATTTTGGGGTCTTTGCCGCTAAGCAATCCATAGTTTGATTTCAATGTTTACAATTTCTAATCTAATACTAACTAGTTCTATCTATTTTGTTGTTGTTGTGTAAGGTACACAAAGAAGATCAGTCACATGATAGCCACTATAGGGGCAGGTAATCTCATTTTGTTCTTCTTAAACCCCTATTTCTGGAAAGAATTAAAAAGAGAAATCAATTAGGATCAACTCGCATTCTTTATTAGACTTAGTCACTTGGGTTGCCTGATTTGATTTATTTTAGACATCCCCATTCGGATTTCTACACCTACTAAGGATTTAAGGTGCCTAGGGCTATTCATCTTCTTGATTGAGCCCTAGGTGCCACATTTGGAAAAAATTAGACTTGGACAAGAACCAAATTTAGGGTTTCTATTTTTAGGGCTTGAGGAAAACACACTTACCTAAATTAAAAGAGAATTGATTTCCCACAATGTGCGTCACCCAAGCATTGCTTGAATTGATCTAATCAAGAAAATCCTAAAAGAAGGCTCCAACATTCACTTGAATCCTTAAAACTTGGGACTTAATAACCTGCTTGCAAATAACTCAAGGTGATTTTGGGTTCATTACCCAACTCATTCTAAACTTTAGGGCAGGATAGGTGAGGTTCACCCACTTTGCCGGTTAACCAACCCTCAAATTAGGTCATAAATCACAATCAACTCTAAAGTTCAAGTGAAATTCAAAGCATCATAATTCAATATTAAAATTGGTAGACTTAAGGGGTCAAGTTGCTCATTCTGGTCTACTTGGATTCTCAGTGACAAGGAAGGTCGGATGGGGGAAACCCTGTAACCCATGGGGATGCTCTACCTTGCAGGGGTCTTTGTGGGGCTCTCCCTTCCTAGCTACCCAGGTATTTCTCGAGTGAGTGATTTTCTGGTCAAGAGATATCATCCTCCTCGAACCTCCTTAATCAACCAAAGATTTTGTTTGGGTGCCTCGATTGGGTCCATTACACATTCTGTTCCTCATCTGGCTCATTGGTGCATGTTCGAGAGGAGGTCCTTATGACCAACCTTGAGACCACCATTACCAATTCACTCCCGTCGAGGCCAAGCCTTGAATAACTTGTTTGTGCTACCCTCTGATCATATTGATATTTCTTCCAAGTCTTTTGCTTATGACCTCAGATCTCCTTCAGCTATATCCAAGGTAAATCAAGAAGAAGAACCCAATCTCCAAAATCAGCTACAACCCCTCAATGATCTTTTTCAAGCATTCATGAACCCACTACAGCATCCTATGATGCGAGATCATTACAATCCCACTACACTAGCAATCAAAACTAGAGTTCAAATTCCAGCTGGAGGACCTGATTCTGAACTCAAGCCCAATATGCTTCATGCTATCCCCAAATTCCATGGGCTTAACTCTGAAGATTCTTTCCAGCACATCCAGCAATTGAAACATCTAGTCCAAACCTTCGGACCACCTATACAGAATCATGATATCTTACCGATGAAGATGTTCTCTTTCTCCCTCATGAATAAGCCTACCCACTGGTACCAAACTCTGAACCATCCGATCAACACTTGGGCTGAATTCCAATCTGAATTTCTGAAAAAAAAATTTTCCCAATTGGTCAGACAAATGCTTTAACGCACCAGATCACGCACTTCACGCAAAACCCAGGAGAACCACTTCATGAGGCATGGGATCGCTTTCTAGATCTCATGAGGAAATGTCCCCATCACAGAGTTCCTAAATGGGAACAGGTCCAATCTTTTTACCAGGGACTTCGTGAGGATATTAGACTCTTTACCAACGCAACCTGTGGTGGCAAAATCATGGGTCAGCATGAAGATACTGTTTAGGAGATTCTCGAGAATATTTGTGAGAACTCCATAAACAATGAATCTATGGGTATGTTCGACCAGACAACTACCCATGCATTGACAAACACCCGGTAGGCACATGAGACTCAAGGCCTATCTGCATCCGTTAATCTGGAACTGATGGCCAGTCTCTTGGACAAGGTCTCTGTTATCGAGAAGAAGGTGGATGAATTGACTCAATATCTGCAAAGAGCCACCTCAGCACAACAGAGCACGTATGTGCAACCACCCTCTCATAGGGAGACTACGCATAACATTTATCACCACTCTCACCAGGAGATGGACTCATATCCACCCCCATTTGATCTTGGTTTCAGAGGAAACTCTCGAACCACCACTCTAGTTGGGGGAACTCTGAACCCTCATATTTTGACTTCTCTAGAGTTCCTAAGACCAGCAAGGATCTCCATGCCATCAAGAATGATCCATTCTCTAATACTTATAACCCTAGATGGCGTAATCATCCCAACTTTGCATGGTCAGGGAATAATCAAAATCCGAGATCTCAATTCCAGCCCCAACTACAAGCTCCACGCCCTTACCAGCCTACTCAGCCTAGGCCTAATCAAAATTATCAATCCGGGCCATCAAGGGAAGATCAAATGACTCTTACCCTATAAACCCTAGTTGACATCCAAAAGACCAATGCGACTATGTAGAAATCAAACAAAGACAAGATCACAGAGGTTCGAAATCAGCTCGCACAGATGGTGAATTCTTGCCTGCCTGGTGCACTTCCATCTCAGCCTCTACCAAATCCGAATAATGTGCCAAACAAGAGGCACTTTATGAACCCGAATCAGGGCCAAGCTCATTATGTTTACCAGGCCCCCTCTACTCCATCACCAATAGGATGGAGGCATCGAAATCATACTTGGGATATGAGCAGCAACCACCACTCCTACCAACTTCGAACCTAAACTAGGTAGGACTAAATTTTGTTACCACCCGTAGTGGCAAGACGACTCAGGATCCACCTTATCTGAGCCACTCTGAGCCTAGTAGTTCAGAGCCTAACCCTAGGATGGTTATCCAGGACACCCCTATCCTAGATCCAAAACCTGTACCAATCCTAGAGGAACCTACAGAGGTTCCATTTCCTGAGGCCTTGGCAATGGGAAAGAGGAAACCCAAACCCATGGCACTTGACGAAGATCTGGTCAAGCTCTTTAAGCAAGTCCAGATAAACATCCCCTTGATGGATGCAATCCGCCACGTATCAACTTATGCAAAATTTCTAAAGGATTTATGTACACCTAAGCGTAAGCTGCGAAGCAACGATGGGAGTCCAATCATATTGTCTGAGCAAGTCAACTCGATCATTTTGAGAAAGCTCCCGCAAAAAGCAAAAGATCCTGGCACCCCTTTAATCTCCTGCAAAATCGGTGATCTAGAATTTGATCGAGCATTATTGGATTTAGGAGCCTCCATAAACTTGATACCTACATCCCTACTAGACCATTTTGAGCAAACTGATCTCAAATCGACTAAGGTGACTTTGCAGTTAGCCGATCGATCAATCAAGTCACCTAGAGGAATTCTCGAGGATGTTCTTGTATGGATCAGTGACTTCTATATTCTAGTGGACTTCATTGTGTTAGACATGGAGACTCCTGAAAATTTGAGGAACACACTGATCATTTTAGGGAGACCATTCCTAGCCATAGCTAGGGTAAATATTAACTGCAAAGACGGCCAGATAGAGTTGAAATTTGGGAACCAGACATTAAAGATTGATATCCTGAAGGCCCAAAAAGGAATAAACTATGGGGTAGTTGAGGAAGTATGTGACATTAGTTCTATGGTTGAATACCAACTTGCAGAGGAAGACCCGATTATTTCTGATCCTCAACCCCAAGAAAATTCTAACCCACAAATACAGGAACCCAGAGCTGATCTAGATTCACCCTTAGCTCCCACTTTATCTTTTGAGGCCTATCCTGAACCCCCACCTGCTGCTGATAACTCGATTATGGAGTTGAAACTCCTCCCAGATCATTTAAAGTATGTATTCTTGGGTTCCAATCAAACTTTTCCTCTGATTATCAATTCCTAACTCACATATGATTAGAAAGCAAAGCTGATTTCTGTGCTCCAGCAGCATCAGAGAGCCATCGGATGGACTCTCGATGATCTGACTAGTATCAGTTCCTCCTACTGCACACACCATATCTACATTGAAGACGACTCACGACCATCTCAAGAGATCTAGAGACAATTCAACCTGAATCTACAGGAGGTTGTGAAGAAAAAGATCATTAAGTGGTTAGATGCTAGTATTATCTACCCAATCTCTGATAGCTGCTAGGTGAGCCCGATCTAGGTTGTACCCAAGAAGGCAGGGCTCACCGTTATCATGACTAAATCTAGATAGACCATCTCAACCCACATTGCAAATTTGTTGAGAGTCTGCATAGACTATCAGAAATTGAATGCCTCCATGAAGAAAGATCATTTCTCTCTTCCATTCATTGACCAGATTCTTGAGAAACTGGCGGGAAATTGATTTTTCTGTTCTTGGATGGTTACTCCGGATATAATCAGGTGGCAATTATCCAAAGGATCATGAAAAGACCACCTTTACATGCCCCTATAGTAAATACACGCTTCGTAGGATGCCATTTAGGCTATGCAATGCACCTGCCACTTTTCAGCGATGCATGCTAGCCATATTCTCTGATATGGTAGGTAATTACCTTGAGGTCTTCATGGACAACTTCTTGGTATTTGGTGAATCTTTTGATGAATTCATCTTGCATTTGGTCTAGATCCTTAAAAGATGCATTGAAGTGAACTTGGTTCTCGCTTGGGAAAAGAACCACTTCATGGTTCTTGAAGGCATTGTTCTTGGACATCTTGTCTCTGAGAGAGGTATCCAAGTTGACTAGGCTAAGGTGAATTTGATTTCCAAACTACCTATTCCTAACTTGGTCAAAGACATCAAATCATTCCTGGGGCATGTTGGATTTTATCATCGATTCATACCTAATTTCTCTAAGATTGGACGCCCCTTGATGAATCTCCTCTCGAAGGGCACACCTTTTGAGATATCTAGTGAGTGCATTCATGCATTTGAGATTCTACGTGACCGAGTCACCCAATCACCAATCCTACAATCTCCTAACTGGTCTCAACCCTTCAAGATCATGTACGATGCATCGGACAATGCAATAGACGTGGTGCTGGGTTAGAAAATAAATGGGAAACCAGTGGTCATATATTACACTAGCAAGACATTGGACGAGGCTCAGCGTAATTACACTGTTATAGAGAAAGAGCTGCTGGTTGTAGTATTTGGCCTGGAGAAATTTAGGTCATACCTCTTGGGAACCCACATCATCATTTACTCGGATCACACTGCAGTGAGGCACTTATGAAGCTGAATGCGAAGCCTAAATTAATCTGCTGGATCTTGCTATTGAAAGAATTAGATCTTGAAATTTGCGACAAGGTGGGAAGGCAGAATGTGGTAGCAGTCCACTTATCCTGTCTTCCTTCTTCACTCATTGACCCTTCCGAACCTATCAGAGAGCATTTTCCAGATGAGCACCTCTTGATAATCGAAACAGAACTTCCTCTAAGTACCTCTATTTTGATGAAGCAAAATTATGTTTTATTGTGAACTAATCTTTTAGGATCATGCTCACACAAATCAAGTCAATTATGCTCCATGTGGATCAAAGTGAAGATTATCTTTAGTCAATGTAATTCTTTTATATTTATTGAGTCTAGAATTACTGTTAGGAACCTTAAGATTAAAGACAAACCTTTCTAAATCGTAAAATAAACATGTAGATAATATTAATCGACCAAAATATTAGAATTGATCGATCAAATCAATTAATCGATCAAAATAAGAATATTGATCAACCAAATTAGCCTAACGGTCAAATTTGATTTTCCCGCAATTGATCGACCAATTAAATATTTGATTGATCAACAATTCATCGCCCAAATAAGTTAATTGATCAATCAAAATGAAAATTGATTGACCAATTAAGTAAATTAATCAACCAATTTGGTTCAAATGATTTTTCCCAAAATTCCAAGAATGCTCCATTTTCACCTATAAATAGGGCTTGATAGCGAAATGCGCGTGATTTGTAAAAGCGGATTTTTAATGTCGTTGTAACACGCGAATCCACTTACGCTTTTAAAATTTATATCCTAGATAGGGGAGTATCTAGGGTCGTCCAAGGAGGCAAAAATTACAAAATTAATCCTCTTGCTTACAGATAGATCTCAACTTTCTTTTTGATATTTTTCAATATGTAATTTTTTTGTATTTTGAAAAGACAAGGGCAAAATACGAATTGTAACGAAAAGTACTAACACCTACAAATGCTTAACTAAAATTTAAAAGATAGAAATATCTTCTTCCTAAGCTCACTCTAGGCAAGTGGAGGCCTAGAGTAATTAGGAAGAAGAGGTGAAACAAGTGCTAGAACCAAAAGTAACAACTGCAATAAAAAGCTAAAAGAAGGCAATTTGATTGAGTAGAATGAGTGTTCTTTTCAAGGACAAGTAGAGGAATGGTTCTACTAGAACTTAAACAAATCTAAAAGCAAGAAAAGAAACGCAAATCCTCTTGCAACAATGGTGAAGAAGGGCGTCTTCTTGCTCCAAGCCTAGCTGCTCCTTGGCTTGAAAAGTGGGCCTCCTTCTCCTTCCTTGAGAGCTCCTCCAAGGTGGAAGCTACCACCTTTAATGCTCTCTCCAAGGGGTGGGCGTGCACCACCCTCAAAAACTCCTCCAAGGTGGTGTGACCACCTTCAAGATCTCCTCCAAGATCTTCCTTGCCTGGCTTCTCCTTTGGCTGGCGTGACTCAAGAGAGAAGGGAAGAGGGGAAGGCACCAAGGGGACAGAATATCCCCTTAATCTTCTTCTTCTTCTTCTCTCTTGGACGTGGGCTTCTTGGTGGAATATGAGAGTGAAATTGCTAGCCAAGGATGGCTTGAATGGTGGTGGGTAGTGGTCTTTTTATAGGGTAGGATGGGGGGTTAAGGTGCCCCTTGAAATGGAGGGCTAGGATGGAAGAATGGAGGTGGTTGGTGATCCTATGGCTAAGGAGAGTTGGCGCCAACCCAAGAGGTGTTAAAGGGGGTAGTTATGGTGGTGTTGGTGTCTTTTGGTGGTGGAGAGACACCACCATGTTGGCGCCAACATGGGGTCTTCTAGAAGGGGGGTTAGGTGGATGGTGGAGATGGGTTCAAGGGGGATTGTGTGGTGGAGATGAGGGGAGATTTTGGAGGGAAAAGTGGCGCCATTAAGGGGTGGTTATGGGTAGTTTTTGGTGCCACTTTTAGGTGTCTTTTGGAGGTGGTGGGTAGGTTAGGTTGGTGCCAAGTAGGTTAGCTTATGTGGAGCTTAGGTGGAGCTAGTTGGGTGGAGTTGGTAGGTGGGTTTTTGGGGTGGTACAAGCCAAGGAAGTTGGAGCATAGCTAAGCTAAGCTAAGCTAGCTTAGCTAATGGAGGAGTAGAGGAGAAGGTGTTGGAGCTAGGGTTTGGAGGAAGGAGCTGAGGGGAAGAAGTCTGGAGCTGGAGCTGGAGCTGGCTGCTGCTGAAGAGGCTGGCATGGGGCTACTCTAGCTGGCTTAGCTTACTAGTTCTTTGCTAGTTGCTAAGCCAAGCTAAAGTGAGCTAGCTTCTACCAAAATGAGCTGAGGTGAGCTAGGTCTGGTGCTCCCGGGGAGAATCAAGCTGGTTGAGGCAGCATAGCTCAACTGAGATGAGCTAAGCTGAATCCCCGGGAGCTGGACTTGAGCTTCCTGAGCTGAGATGAATTCTTCTTCAGCTGGCTGGAGTTGAGTGGAGCTGGACGTAGCTGGATCTGAGCTGGGGTGAACTCCTGTCAAGTTAGCGGAGCTAGCTAAAGCTCCCTGTGGACTAGTGGGAGCTAAGATGAGCTAGACGCAGCTAAGTTGAGCTGGATCTCAGCTGACTTGAGCTAGGGTAAGCTAAGGTGAACTCTCTTGCGCTGCCATCCAACTGGGATTAGCTGAATGGAGCTGGGATGAGCTAACCCTAGTTCAAGTGAGCTAGGTTCCGGCTGTGGTGAGCTGGATCGAGCTGAGTTCCAACTAGTATGGGCTTCTCCTTCACCATTTGCCTTCTTTAGTGCTAGGGTTTTAAGGATCTGTATATCTGTACATCCCTAACACTCACAAAAACATATTAAAAGACAAATAAAAAATGCAATGTATGCCTAACCTAATTTATGCCTAAAGGCAGCCCAAAAACCCTTTTGCGGAGTAAAATCCTAAGAGCTAGGTTACTTTTAATGCATAAGAATGATGATAAACTGGCGTTTATCACACCCCCATGCTTATCTTTTGCTAGTCTCTTAGCAAAACTTTAATTTTTTGGAAAATGGAATTTTTGGGAAATCTAATTTTTTGACTTTTGAGGAGAAAAAGAGATTAAGGGACCTTGGTAGATTACAACACAGGAGGTACGAGATTTGTTGAAGATAAACATCAGGATTTATTTTTGGATCCAACAATTAGATAGAACGGGATCAATATATCCTCCAGAAAATTCACAAATTAACCCCTTGTTAATTCAGATGACTTGAAATGTTTGTTTTTAGGATTTTTCTGGCTTGTGAATCAGATTCGCAACTTGCAAATTCCTTTAAAACCTTGTGTCTGTGCTTGTGAAAAGCCAACATTTATAAGGACGTGTTATTATATATATATATTTTTTTATTTTTATTTTTATTTTTATTTTTTTTTATTTTTCTCCCCCATGCTTATTTTAGCTTAGTCTTACAACAGATGTGTCGGGATCATCATTCCCGTTACCATTCCTCGAGGGGGCTCTGGAACCAGTACTTCGAGATAGCACTGTCCATGACACCACCATGGAGCTCACAACCCCAAAACACGATGCGGTGAAAAGGGGCGCTCCAAGCAAACTCAAGCTCTTGCTCCGACGCTATAGGTAGAGCACCGTCCATGACACTTGAGCTGCTAAAATGCGCTTTAATGCTCCATCTAAAGATATGAAATATAGATATAGAGCAGCGCCGAGGCGGTAACATGTTGACATCGCGTCCTCAAAGAAGGTATTTTCCTTCTTTTCGGCGGTGGGAACTCAAACCAATGATCTGCTTCAGACTTTTACTAAATCCAAACAAGGGAGTTTTTCAAATTTTTAGTTGTTTTTAAGTGTCGGCTTGTGTGTGAAAATAGACACAAGAAGTTTCTCGAGAACCGCAAGTTTTTGAGTCAAAAACTAAGTCAAATACTTTCCATATTACAAAATAGGATCAAGTCACCTGAACTATCATGAGTTTAGGTGGTATTTTAAAGAAGGATATCTGATCTAGTCTAAAATAGACCCTGGAATTCTAATGATCAGATCCAAATCCTCATCCTTAGTTTGTTAAAGATTAAATCCCATTGTACCAGAAGTGAATTTTTCGACCTTAGTCCCGATTTCAAAATTTTTCCTCAAAAAGTTTTCAATATATATATATATATATATATTTTGGGTATGCAAGCAAGAAATAAATTAAAGAAAATTGCATGTTTTTAGGTTTTGAACATCCTGAATCGATCGTAAAAATTTTAAAAACACCCCCCCATGCTTAAGATATGCCATGTCCTCATGCATTAGGAGGGAAAAGGGATCACCTTAGTGATGACGGTCGGGTTTAGGATGAACAAAACCTGGAAAAAGAAAAAAATGGAAAGCAAGAAAATGATGGGTTACCTCCCATCCAGTGCTATCTTTTACGCCATTCAGCCGGGCGTGATGTGCACTAGTGATCAAGGGTGGCTGGCTCAGTAAAATTAAAAGATTCAGATGGAATTTTAGGCGTATGGTCAAAATAGGGCTTTAAATGCTGGCCATTGACTTGAAATATCGAATTAGTTTTTGGATCAAAAAGGTCAACAGCACCGTATGGATATGTTTTATGGACAATAAAGGGGCCGGTCCATTTAGATTTTAATTTGCCAGGAAAAAGACGTAATCTCGCATCGAAAAGCCAAACACGTTGATTAACATCAAAGTGTTTCCGAACAATATATTTATCGTGAAATTTCTTTGTTCGGTCTTTATAAATCCTCGCATTTTCATAGGAAAAATTACGTAATTCTTCCAATTCAGTTAATTGTAATTTTCTATGGTTACCGGCGTCAGATAAATCCATATTAAGTTGTTTTATTGCCCAAAAAGCCCTATGTTCTAATTCTACCGGGAGATGGCATGCCTTCCCGAAAACCAGACGGAAGGGAGACATGCCAAGCGGAGTTTTAAAAGCGGTACGGTAGGCCCATAAAGCGTCGTCCAATTTGGTGGACCAATCTTTACGGTCGGGCCTAACCGTCTTTTGTAGAATATTTTTATTTTCCCGGTTAGAAACTTCAGCTTGGCCATTAGTTTGGGGGTGATATGGTGTGGAAATTTTATGATTAACCCCGTATTTAGAAAGGAGGTGACGGAATTGTGAGTGGGTGAAATGTGAGCCTCCGTCACTGATAATGGCTTTTGGTATGCCGAATCTTGAGAAAATATTTTTCTTAAGAAATTCGACAACCACACGGTGATCACTTGTGCGAGTGGGTATTGCTTCTATCCATTTAGAAACATAGTCTACTGCGACTAATATATACAAATACCCACCAGAGTTGATGAACGGTCCCATGAAGTCGATGCCCCAAACATCGAAAATTTCAACCTCTAAAATAGGATTAAGGGGCATCATATCCTTTCGAGTCATGTTGCCGATGCTCTGGCAACGCACACAGGACCGAACGAAGTCATGAGCATCTTTGTGCAAGCTGGGCCAATAAAATCCTGCATTAAGGATTTTAGCTGCAGTTTTCTTGCCCGAAAAATGTCCACCACAGGCCATTGACAATGTGTTAAGATATCATGGATTTCAGAATCGGGGACACATCGTCGAATGACCTGATCGGCACAAATGCAGAAAAGGTCGGGCTCCTCCCAAAAATAATATTTAATATCAGCAAAGAACTTATCCCGTTTTGTTTTTGGCCAATCAGTGGGGATTTGTTCTGTTGCTAAGTAGTTTGCGATGGGTGCAAACCAAGGGAGGGTTGTAGCAGCTAAAATACTTTCATCAGGGAACTGATCTGGCAGGGTCATTATGTCATTCGTCATAAGACGAGAGAGATGGTCGGCCACTACATTGTGCAATCCCGCCTTATCCTTGATTTCCAGGTCAAATTCCTGGAGCAGCAGAATCCAACGGATAAGGCGGGGTTTCGCATCTTTCTTTGTCAGCAAATATTTAATTGCTGAGTGGTCTGTATAAACAGTGACACGTGACCCCAACAGATAAGATCTAAATTTTTCTAAGGCAAATACAATGGCAAGAAGTTCCTTTTCAGTAACCGTGTAATTCCGTTGTGCATCATCAAGGGTTTTGCTAGCATAATAGATCACAACGGGCTTCTTGCCAATTCTTTGCCCTAGAAAGGCCCCTACAGCAAAATCTGAGGTATCTGTCATTAATTCAAAGGGACTATTCCAATCAGGTCCCTGCAATATTGGCTCCTCAGTAACCTCTTTCTTCAACCTCAAAAAACTCTCCAGGCACTTATTATTAAAATCAAATGGCTGGTCTTTAGTAAGAAGCTGACTTAAAGGCTTGGAGATTTGGGAAAAGTTTTGTATGAATCGACGATAGAAACCCACATGACCCAAAAAGGATCTGATTTGTTTGACAGTAGTGGGCGGTGGGAGCTTAGATATAGCATCTATTTTTGCTTTATCTACCGCGATTCCTTGTTTAGAAATAACATGGCCCAAGACAATACCTTCTTGGACCATGAAATGACTTTTTTCCCAGCTGAGGACCAGATTAACTTCTATACACTTTTGGAGGGTTCTTTCAAGATTTTTGAGGCACTGGTCAAAAGAATCTCCAAAAATAGAGAAGTCATCCATAAAAAGTTCTAGACATTCACCTACCAGGTCTGAAAAAATTGCAAGCGTACACCTTTGAAAAGTCGCAGGTGCGTTGCAAAGACCGAAGGGGCAGGTGAAAGTTGTTTTGTCCTAGTCCTCAGGATGAACCGCTACTTGATTATAGCCGGAATAACCGTCCAAAAAATAGTAAAATTCTCGTCCGGCTAACCGCTCCAAGATTTGATCAATAAAAGGGAGCGGGAAATGATCCTTCTTGGTGGCGGTGTTTAATTTTCGATAATCTATACACACGCACCAAGAAGAAGCGGTTCGAGTGGCTATATTTTCCCCCTTTTCATTGGTGACAACTGTTAGTCCACCCTTTTTGGGGACAACTTGAGTTGGACTAACCCAGGAGCTGTCAGAAATGGGGTAGATGATATCAGCATCCAGCCACTTAATAATCTCCTTTTTTACCACCTCCTGCATAATAGGATTCAAGTGCCTTTGTGGTTGGCGAGAGGGGCGAGAATCGTCCTCTAAAAATATACGGTGCGTACAATAGGATGGATGAATGCCTTTAAGATCAGAAAGGGTCCAGCCAATAGCTTTACGATATTTACTCAAAACCTGGAGAAGTTTGTGCTCTTGTGCCCCGGTGAGTCCAGAATTTATAATCGGGGGCAGGGTCTGATTTGGACCCAGGAAAACATATTTAAGTGAATCGGGCAAAGGTTTTAATTCCAATTGTAGGCCCGGCTCCGAAAGAGTTTCTGCTTTGTGGGTTAAAGGTGAGGTGAGAGTGAAAGGGTCAGCTGGAATGTTAGCTGGTCGTGTGGTTGAGGTGGAAGGGTGAGAAAAAATAGATTGTTCAGGAACTGTATTTACAGGAAAACAGGAACCTAATTGGGAAATAATGAAACGGTGGATTCGAGAGATAACCGGGTTTTATTGTTATAGCGTTGTAGTATAGCCAGTTATTGCCAACATTTCAAATATAATTTTTTTTACTCGAAAAATAAAAGAGTTCCCGAGGTCGAACTCAGGGAGCAAGTTGTATTCTAGAGATATACATGTTTCTTTTACAAAAATAAAGAAAGAGAGAGGGAAAGAATTTGTTGTCTTCTTTTCTCTTTGTTTTCTCCTCGTCTCAGATCTTCTTCTTCTTTGTCTGCAGAGGTGATGTCTTTCTTCTGCAATGGTGATGCTCTTCTTCTTCTTCCAGCTGTTCCTGCTCTTCCTTTTTCTTCTGTCTTTCTTCAGATCTTCTTCTTTCTTCTTTGTTTTTCTTCTTTCAGTTCTTCCCTTGTTCTTTTGTGTTCTCCTCTGCCTTGCCTTCTTCTGTTGTTCTTCAGATCTCCTTTCTTCTTTTCTTTTTCAGTCAGGACGTCGCCCCTCCTTCTTTCTTCTTTTCCCTTCAGGACGTCGTCTGATTTCCAAATCAGACGACTTAAACTGCCTGTTGCTACAGTGTCCCCCTCAGCTTCCTTCTTCTTCCGCGGTTCTTCTTCTTCACCTATGCCTGCACACTTGGGAACAAAACCTACTCTACCCTCTCCCCCCGTGTCTCTCTCTCTCTGAAACCACTCTTGGGAAAGCTCTCCCAGAGCTGCCGGGTAATCGGGTTCGGGTCACGCCCGGGTCCAGGCCCACCGGCGTGCGTGGTGGGCGAGGAGTGCAGGTCAGTCTAAGTCGGGTCGCGGGTCAGGTCCGCGGGGCGTGAGAGCGGACGAGACCAGGTAACCGGGCGGGTGAAGGGGACCTCACCCCGTGTGCTGAGGCAGTAAGGCTAGTGCAAAAAAATCAATTTAAACAGTGGAAAGGTTGTGAGGCTTACCGATGTAGGACTAAACGCAGACCTTTCCTCGCGTGCGCCTGCTGGGAGACCGCGGCCTGGCTTCTGCAGCTGTGGCTTCGATTTGCGTAGGTTGCTGGCTGGCTGCCTTCGCAAGATTCCCTGTAATCCGCAGCAGCTGGAGACCTGGAGTCCTCAAGCCTGGAGCGCGGGAGAAGCTGCTTCAATGTGCGTTAATGGCGGTCGAACCTCAAAACCTGTCGGACACGAATATGGCCTCTCGGCCTGATCAAACCACTGGGGAACCTTCGCCGTGGCACGGCGAAGGTGAGGAGCTGCACGGCAGGCCGCAAGGTGGTGTCTGGCGGCAGCCCTAGGTTGGACTGCAACCGGAGGAATGGGTTTGTTCGGGGGAGAGTTACGGAGGTGTGGAGTGGCAGTGGAGGGGTGGGGGGGTGCTCAGTGTGATGAGGCGGAGGTTCGGTGAGGGTCGGCGAGGTGTGTGAGGCTGTGGAGCGATGGGAACATCTCACCGGAGGGTGGCCGGAGACGAAGGGGGTGACGATGGTCAGGGTCGGTCGAGGGCTTAATTGAACAAATTGAAACCGGGGAAAGAAAGAGGAGAGGAAGGGAAGTAGTTCTAACTTACTTGCAGGGACGAAGGGGGAGCAGTAGGGCGACAGTCGTATCGACTGTCGCCGGAGAAGAAGATGCTCAGGGAAGGAGGCGGCGGCGAGCAGAGAGCCGGAGAGGTGCCAGCTGGGTACGGTGTGGCGCGGGAAGAGCAGGGGAGGAAGTCTCTGCTGCTGGTATTGCGTCAGAGTGAAGAGGAGGAGGGGGAGGAACCGCCGGAGTTGGTGAGCGTCTGCCAGAGAGAGAAGAGAGGAAAGTTGGGGATTTTCTCCGTCAGATCCGAGCTGCCCCGGCCTGTGGAGCAACAGGGGGTATTTATAGGGATCAAAACAGGGAGGGAGGCCGAGGGAGACGACGTGTCTCCCTCGCCGGAGGATGGCCGGAGACGAAAACCCATACCGTCCGTGCGTTCGCACGGCCGGTATGGTGGGCTACAGCAACCAGGGGGGTGTCCCTGCGACGGCTGACAACGCAGGGCACCCCTGGTTTACTTGCCAGGCTTTCCCCCTCACCCTGCGCGGCGCCATGCTCCGCGCAAGGTCGCCGGAGCATGGTGCTGGCCGGTTTTGCAGGGGGGACCTGAATGCAAAGAACGAAGGAGAGTTAGGGGCCAAAATGCGACGGTTCAAAAGTTGAGGGCCAAAAAGTAAATATATGAGGACCAAAGTGTAAAGTCGGTCAAGGAGGTTTCTTCTTAGGCTCAAATTTTTATACATGATTAATTAGGACCTAAGGAATCTGATGGTGAATTTTATTTTTTTATTAAACCTTGTTTGACCGGTCAATTTATGCGAAAACCCAGATTAAGTTATTAATTGGGCATGGTTCTCAATGTAGGTCAACATGGGTTCTGAAGGCCAAATTGAAGGTTCTAAACCCTAGAGATTATTTTTCTATGAATTTTAGAGGGTTTATTCTATTTTTACTTTGCCTTGAACCTCGTGAATTGAAGTGGGTTGTTTTAGGGTTACAGATTATCATTTAGTTCCTTGGAATTGCTGTAGCCCTTGCTAGATCATCTCATCCCACTTTTATTCTTATTAAGTTGCTTTGACCTATGTTTGGACCCTGAATTACCCTGTATGCTGATTATACTGGTAAAATTGCATTTTTACCCCTTATGACTTGTTTTCTCCTTAAACTCAGAATTCTCTGAGTTAAGCCTTTCCTTGAGTTATGTAGGAGCTTTTATCCTTTGTATTGGGTCAAAATTGGCTAGTTATGGCTCATGATGAGGTTCTCATCATACCCCCATGCCTAGCTTTTGCTAGTCCCTTAGCAAAAACTTAAGGTTTCAACCCTTGTTCTAGACCATGAAGTTCTTAATAGCTTTAGATAAGTGCTTTTTTATTTGAGCTTAGACTAGGTTAGAATGCTGACCATAGGCCTAAAAGGTACTCTAGTACCAATCAAGATCCAAATCTGTCTAGCCTTAGCCTCAGTCTCTAGCAAAGGTTTTTAAGGTCCACAAGAACTAACCTAAGGTTTATTGGACATTGTGGTTAAAGCACCCGTGCTTGAAATGATTTTAGCCCTGGCTCAGTTCGCAGTGCTTTTGTAAGAGAGAGATAGAAAGTTTTTCTGTTTGGAGAGTTTTCTCTCTCTTTTTCTTTTTAGTTCTAGCCTAGGATTGGCTTTTCAACACGGTCTGTATCAGATTCCTTGCTCCCATCATCAATCCTCAAGGGTTCCTGGCGATCGATGCTTCGAGATAGCA
Organism: Thalassia testudinum; assembly: GCA_037157565.1. NCBI lineage: Eukaryota > Viridiplantae > Streptophyta > Magnoliopsida > Alismatales > Hydrocharitaceae > Thalassia > Thalassia testudinum. The sequence goes on from JAZHRO010000014.1 coordinate 118,921,284, forward strand.
CCGCCCATGGCAACCCCCGGAACCCTGGCTATTGAGATTTCGAGATAATCCCATCCATGGTGTTCCGTGGCCGAATCCAGACCCTGGCAATTGACACTTCGAGATAATGCCATCCATGGAATCTGAACCAGCAGAGTGCTTACATGCCCCCAGTAGGATATGTAAATATCCTAAGAAACAAGCACCGAGGAGATGATATTTTGTTACGCATCTTCGAGGGGATTTCCCGCCTCTCCGCGCTGAGAACTCGTCCAAATCAACTTGTGTTGATCGGCCGCTCCTATTCTAGGTGTTCTTTTCAGAATTTTGCGATGTTTCTGCGTGATTCTGATTTTTACGCTTACTGAACCAGGCTGTGTGTGAGGTTAGGGTGCTTATGTTACTGAGTCCCGTAAACCAAAAATTAGTTAACGAGGCCAAATACTCCCTAAGCCTTAGACCTAATACTTCAGCTTTTCATTTTCCTCAACCTCTTGAGGAGTGTCTAGATCTTAATGGGTACTAAGAGTCTATTCAAGAATGCCTAAGGTTTGCGTTCTTACTAATCTCATTATGCACTTTTCAGTTATTTTCTTGAATGAGGTCTAGAACTTAGGTTAATTCCTTAGTTCCTTACTAATGACTATCACCTTTTCTCTTAATTTTTGTGCTCCTTTTTCATTTTGTTTCTTTTCTCCTTCACAAAATTTCCTTCTCCTCTTTTCCTCTTATTCCTTTTCGAAAAAAATTTTTTTTAATTTTTATGGTGTTTTTGTCATATGTGAATTTTTTTGTTTGAAACCTTTTCTTACAAGTTTTGCACTTCCATACCCCCCCATGCCTAAGATTTGCAATGTCCTCATTGTAACCTAGGGGGTTTTTATTTAACTTAGTTCATTCCTTAAGACAGAAATTTGGATGAGTGGATGGGTTGGGTTGAATTTTTGCGGACGATTTCTAATCCCAGATGCAAGCATCTGAGGTGGGGTCGGCTGTCTACAAGGGTGAACTTTGAGTGCAAAAAGGTGTCGGAACAAGTTTCAGGTTTTCAAAGAGAATGACGGGCTGCCTCCCGTTAAGCGCTGAGTTTTACGCCATCGGCTGGGCGCAATAAGCTCAAGGGGAAAGGAGGATATAAGATGCCTCAGCCAAATCAGTAGAAGTTACATCAATGAACGGCTTGAGTCTCTGACCGTTCACGATGAAAGGTTCAGAATCGTGGCTGAGTGGACTGATTTCGATTGCTCCATTTCCAAAAACCTGTCGGACCAAAAATTGGTCCGACCCACTTGGATCTCAGTTTTCCTGGGAAGAGTTTTAGTCGGGCATCAAAGAGTAGGACCTTTTGACCAGGATGAAAGATCTTTCTCGAGATGTGTTTGTCGTGGAAGGCTTTAACCCGCTCCTTGTAGATTTGCGAGTTCTCGTACGCGTCTAGGCGTAATTCATCGATCTCGCTGATTTGGAGTTTTCTGTGGGTCCCAGCCTTGGAAAGATCGAGATTACAGTTCCGTACTGCCCAATAGGCTTTATGCTCCAGTTCTACGGGAAGGTGGCATGCCTTTCCGTACACCAGTCTAAAGGGAGACATGCCCAATTGGGTCTTGTGGGCGGTCCTATAGGCCCACAATGCTTCCGGAAGTCGGGACGACCAGTCCTTCCTGTCAGGTCGAACAGTGACTTGCAGGATTTTCTTGATCTCCCGATTAGACAGCTCAGCTAGACCATTAGTTTGGGGGTGGTAAGGAGTAGAGATTCGGTGAGACACCCCGTATTTGGTCATCAGTGACCTAAACTGAGCATTTGTGAAATGGGTCCCTCCATCAGAGATTATTGCACGAGGAATCCCGAACCTTGAGAAAATGTGTTGATGAATGAATTTGAGAACGATTTTGTGATCACAGGTTCGGGTCGGTATGGCTTCGATCCATTTGGACACGTAGTCCACAGCCAACAGAATGTAATCGAAACCATCCGAAACAGGAAAGGGGCCCATAAAATCAATCCCCCAAACATCAAAGATTTCGCATACTAGAATCGGTTGCATAGGCATCATGTCGCGATGGCTCATGTTGCCCAAAGTCTGGCAACGACTGCATGCCTTGCAGTGATTGTATGCGTCTTTGAACAGTGTGGGCCAGTAAAAGCCGCACTGGAGGACTTTTGATGCGGTTTTATGCCCGGCGAAATGGCCACCGCATGCCTGGTCATGGCAGAAAGAGAGGATATTGTTGAATTCCCCCTCCGGGACACATCTCCGGATGATCTGATCGGCACCTATGCGGAAGAGGTACGGGTCTTCCCAAATGTAATACTTGGCATCGGAGCGTAATTTGTCTTTCTTGGCCTTCGGCCAATCGGAGGGGATCTGATGAGATGCCAAGTAATTTACTACATTACCAAACCATGGAAGGCTAGTACCAATAGTCAGCAGGTGCTCATCGGGAAAATGCTCAGTGATGGGTCCGGAAGGGTCAATTATTTCAGAAGGAAGACGGGACAAGTGATCAGCTACCACATTTTGCTTTCCCGCTTTGTCGCGAATCTCAAGGTCAAATTCTTGCAACAGCAAGATCCATCGGATTAATCGAGGTTTCGCGTCCTTCTTTGCAAGGAGATGCCTCACAGCTGTGTGATCTGAGTATATGATGACACGGGAACCCAGAAGGTACGATCTGAACTTTTCTAGGGCAAATACTACAGCTAGCAGCTCTTTCTCAGTAACCGTATAGTTACGCTGAGCCTCATCGAGTGTTTTGCTGGCGTAGTAAATGGCTACAGGTTTCCTGTCAATTTTCTGCCCCAAAACCGCTCCTACAGCGAAGTCGGATGCATCGCACATGATCTCAAAGGGTTGAGACCAATCAGGGGACTGTAGGATCGGGGCTTGGGTGACTCGGTCACGCAGGATTTCAAATGCTTGAGTGCATTCCTTGGAAATTTCAAAAGGAACATCCTTGGAGAGAAGAGTGGTCAGGGGGCGCGCGATTTTTGAAAAATCAGGGATAAATCGTCGATAAAAATCGACATGCCCTAAAAAGGAACGGATGTCCCTGATCGAGCTAGGCATAGGAAGGTGAGAAATCAGATTAACCTTAGCTCGATCCACTTGGATACCTTTCTCCGAAATTGAGTGTCCCAGGACAATTCCCTCAGGCACCATGAAATGGCTCTTTTCCCAGGAAAGAACCAAATTCACATCGATGCACCGCCTGAGTATCTAGACCAAGTGTTGGAGGCAATCGTCGAATGATGCTTCGAAAACTGAAAAGTCATCCATGAAGACTTCCAGATAATCACCTACCATATCTGAGAATACGGCAAGCATGCATCGCTGAAAAGTAGCGGGTGCATTGCAAAGACCGAAAGGCATTCTTCGGAAAGCGTATGTTCCGAAGGGGTAGGTGAACGTGGTCTTTTCTTGGTCCTCAGGATGGATTGCCACCTGGTTATAACCGGAGTACCCGTCAAGAAAGCAGAAGAACCTATTTCCCGCAAGTTTTTCGAGAATTTGATCAATGAAGGGTAGTGGGAAATTATCCTTCTTTGTGGAGGAATTTAGTCGGCGGTAATCTATACAGACTCTCCACGAGTTGGCTAATCGGGTAGGAATGATTTCTCCGGTCTCAGTCGTTATAGTGGTGAGTCCTGCCTTCTTGGGCACGACCTGAATTGGGCTCACCCAACGACTATCGGAGATCGGGTAGATGATCCCGGCATCTAACCACTTGATGATCTCCTTTTTCACGACCTCCTGCAGATTGGGGTTTAAGCGTCTCTGCATTTCACGAGAAGGTCGTGTGCCCTCTTTTGAATAGATATGATGAGTACAATAAGAGGGACTTATTCCAGTCAAATCATCGAGAGTCCATCCGATGGCTCTGCGATGTTGCTGGAGGACAACAATCAGACGGGATTCCTGTTCAGGACTGAGGTTGGAATTAATAATCACAGGAAGGGTCTGATTAGAACCCAAAAAGGCGTATTTCAAGTGAGCAGGAAGGGGTTTCAGTTTGAGGATGGGGTTTTCAGCAGCAGTGGGTGGTTCAGTATAGATGTGAGGTTCAAGGGTGGGAGTTACTGGGTTGTTCACATCTGGATTCGACTCCTCTGTTTGCGGGTCAAGATCCTTCTGTGGTTGATGAGGCATACTCGAGTCATTCTGGAGGTGTGATTCATCAACCAAAGTCTTGATGTCACAAATTTGTTCGATGACGCCGCAATTAATTCCTTGTTGGGCCTTAAATATATCAATTTTCAGTGTTTGATCTCCAAACTTAAGCTCTATTTGGCCCTCCTCACAGCTGATGTTGGCTCTAGCAGTAGCCAAGAAAGGTCTCCCTAGAATGATTGGTGTATCCCTAGGGTTCTCAGGTGCATCCATATCTAAGACTATAAAGTCCACTGGAAAATAGAAATCCCGCACTCTTACAATAACATCCTCGAGAATCCCTTTTGGTGACTTTATAGATCGATCTGCTAATTGTAATGTCACCTCGGTTGGTTTTAGCTCAGATTCTTCTAGATGGTCAAGTAAGGATGTGGGTATCAGGTTTATGGATGCACCCAAGTCTAACAATGCTCTATCAAATTGGGTACCACCTATCTTACAGGAAATCAGGGGAGTCCCAGGATCTTTTGCCTTGGGTGGGAGTCTACTAAGGATTACAGAGCTGGCTTGCTCTGACAGAACAATTGGGCTCCCTCCCTTGGTTCGCGGCTTACGCTGGGGTGTACATATATTCTTTAGAAATCGTGCGTAAGCTGGTACGTGGCGGATTGCATCCATCAAGGGGATGTTTATGTGGACCTGCTCAAAGAGCTTGACCAGGTCCTCCTCAGGGGCCACGGGTTTGGTGGTCTTCTTTCCCTTGGTCAAGGCCTCGGGAAACGGGATCTTGGTTGGTTCTTCTAGGATAGGTCCAGGTTGTGGATCCGGAACAGCAGTATCTTGGATACCTATCCTAGGGTCATGGTTATTAGGCTTGGAGTGGTTTGGATAATGCGGGTCTTCAGTTGTTTTACCACTACGTGTTGTTACAGAATTTAATCCGGCCTGATTCTGGTTTGGGTTTGGTAAGAGGGGTGGCTGCTGCTGAAATCCCGCATAAGAAGTTGAGGCTTCCATCTCGTCTGGAGATGGAGCAGTAGGGGCCTGATAAATCCATTGAGCGTGGCCTAAATTTGGATTCATAACGCGCTTCTGGGTTGGCACGTTATTTGGGTTAGGAAGAGGTTGGGAAGGGAGTGTGCCTGGCTAGCGAGAATTTGCCAACTGGGCCAGTTGAGTTTTAACTTCAGTAAGCTCGTCCTTGTGCTGTTTTTGAATAGCCGCATTCGTTTTTTGAATGTCAGCCAGAGTCTGAAGGATTAGGGACATTTGATCCTGATTTGGCCCTGATGGATAAGTAGGGTTGGGCCGAGGCTGAGGCGGCTGGTAATGACGAGGGGGCTGTGGGCGGGACTGAAAAGGTGGTCTTTGAGTTTGGGAATTTCCCGCCCACTGAAAATTGGGATGGTTTCGCCATCCAGGGTTGTAAGTGTTGGAGAATGGGTCATTCTGGATGGCGTTGAGGTCCTCCCAGGTCTGAGGAACCTCCTGAGAGTCAGGGAAAGGGGGAATGGAGTTCCCCCGGCTGGTGTAGAAAGGATCGGATCATCCTCCGATCCAAGAATCAGATGGGGATGGATATGGATCCATCCCAGGGGAAGGTCGGTGGAGGATGTTTTGCACAGTTTCCTGTGTGGAAGGAGGTTGTGCAAAGGAGTTACGCGCGGAGGTGGCTCGCTGCAAGTGCTGAGTCAGCTCATCCACCTTCTTTTCAATGATTGAGACCTTGTCCAATCGACTGGCCATTAATTCCAGGTCGACTGATGCGGACAGGCCCTGCGTCTCATGTGCTCCCTTAAGATTCGTCGCTGCGCGGGTATTCGTCCTGTCGAATAATCCCATGGAGTCATTGTTGATGGAGTTCTCGCACATATTTTCGAGAATCTCCCATACGGTGTCTTCATGTTGACCCATGATGTTTCCTCCGCAAGTTGCATTGACGAAAAGGCGGATGTCCTCACGGAGTCCCTGGTAAAAAGATTGGACTTGTTCCCATTTAGGAACTCCGTGATGGGGGCACTTTCTCATGAGATCCTGAAAGCGATCCCATGCCTCATGGAGAGGTTCTCCTGATTGTTGAGTGAAGTGTGTAATCTGATGGCGCAAGGCGTTGGTCCGACCAACGGGAAAAAACTTTTTCAAAAATTCGGATTGAAGTTCTTCCTAAGTGTTGATCGGCCGGGTCTGAGTTTGATACCAATGGGCGGCCTTGTCCATAAGAGAAAAGGAGAACATCTTCATGAGAAGAATATCCCGATTTTGCGCATCTGATCCAAAAGTGTGGGCCAGATGCTTTAGCTGTTTGATGTGCTGGAAGGGATCCTCAGAATTAAGCCCATGGAATTTAGGTATAGCATGAATCATGTTGGGCTTTAATTCGGAATCAGGTCCTCCAGTCGGGATTCTGACTCGAGGCTCAATGGCCACCGCAGCAGGATTGTAGTGGTCCCGCATCATAGGACGCTGTGGTGGGTGCACGAAGTTTTGGAAGAGGTCATTGAGTCGCTGGAGCTGGTGTTCCAGATTATTTTCTTCCTCAACTGGCTGAGCCATGATGGGGGAAGAAGAACTTGGTTCTGAATCAGAAGAGAGAATAATGTGAGGGTGTTGCTGCACAAACACGGGCGTCGAGGCTTGGCCTTGACGAGAGCGAATTTCTAAAGGAGGTCTTAAGGGTGGTCTTAGGGACCTCCTTCCGTACATGCACTGTTGGAAGAGGTAAGTTTAGAAGGTGCTGGACCCAATCAAGACACCCAAAAATGTGTTGGGTGACTATAGAGGTGCGGGGCAGATGGACCCCTTGATCAGAAAGATCGTCCACCTGAGAATTACCTGGGCAGCCAGAGAGGGAGAGTCCCACGAAGACCCCTACACGGTAGAGCGTCCCCACGGGTTACAGGGTTTCCCCCACCCGACCTCTCTTGTCACTGCGGTTCCAGGTAGACCAGAATGGGGATCTTGACCTCTTAAGTCTACCAATTTTAAGATCAGGGTGCTTAAGGTTTCACTTGAACTTTAGTCTTTTTAAGTGCAAAGAGTGACCTAATTTAAGGTTGGTTGACCCAAGGGGTCAACTTTACCTCTTGTTTTCTTTAAGAGCTTTCAGGTCTTGTCTTTTAGGGTTCAAGTGTTTAGAGAGCCAATTGTTTTAGGTTTTCTTTTGAATAGGTATTTTCAATCAATGGTTTAGGCACACTTCTTTTGGATTTTCTCCATTCTTGATTTAAGTAGTGTGTCTCTAAAAAAAATCCTAATGTTTGACCTTATGTTGGCTCTACTTGGTCCATTTAACTCTTTGTTGGGCAATTAGGGCTCAAGCAAGAATGTGTTAGCCCTTAAATACCCTTAATAGTGTGCAGGAGTGATGAGTTGAAAACATGCAACTCTTTATGGTTACTAAGTATGGAAGACAGGTTAGCCCTATATTGCTTGTTCTTTTCTTTTCTTCCTCTTTAGAGTTTAGGGGTTAATAGCGAGAGGAAAAATTTACCTGTCTTCGGAGTGGTTGTCGTGTGGTTGCTTGTCTTCTTGAGTTCCTGTAGCTGCACAAAAGAGAGGAGATTATCAGAAAAAAAGAAACAGGAATGTTTACCTCTAGAATAGCCGTTGCTCCCCGGCAACGGCGCCAATAATGAAACGGTGGATTCGAGAGATAACCGGGTTTTATTGTTATAGCGTTGTAGTATAGCCAGTTATTGCCAACATTTCAAATATAATTTTTTTTACTCGAAAAATAAAAGAGTTCCCGAGGTCGAACTCAGGGAGCAAGTTGTATTCTAGAGATATACATGTTTCTTTTACAAAAATAAAGAAAGAGAGAGGGAAAGAATTTGTTGTCTTCTTTTCTCTTTGTTTTCTCCTCGTCTCAGATCTTCTTCTTCTTTGTCTGCAGAGGTGATGTCTTTCTTCTGCAATGGTGATGCTCTTCTTCTTCTTCCAGCTGTTCCTGCTCTTCCTTTTTCTTTTGTCTTTCTTCAGATCTTCTTCTTTCTTCTTTGTTTTTCTTCTTTCAGTTCTTCCCTTGTTCTTTTGTGTTCTCCTCTGCCTCGCCTTCTTTTGTTGTTCTTCAGATCTCCTTTCTTCTTTTCTTTTTCAGTCAGGACGTCGCCCCTCCTTCTTTCTTCTTTTCCCTTCAGGACGTCGTCTGATTTCCAAATCAGACGACTTAAACTGCCTGTTGCTACAGTGTCCCCCTCAGCTTCCTTCTTCTTCCGCGGTTCTTCTTCTTCACCTATGCCTGCACACTTCAGAGCTTACGTCAGAGAACAAAACCTACTCTACCCTCTCCCCCCGCGTCTCTCTCTCTCTGAAACCACTCTTGGGAAAGCTCTCCCAGAGCTGCCGGGTAATCGGGTTCGGGTCACGCCCGGGTCCAGGCCCACCGGCGTGCGTGGTGGGCGAGGAGTGCAGGTCAGTCTAAGTCGGGTCGCGGGTCAGGTCCGCGGGGCGTGAGCGCGGACGAGACCGGGTAACCGGGCGGGTGAAGGGGACCTCACCCCGTGTGCTGAGGCAGTAAGGCTAGTGCAAAAAATCAATTTAAACAGTGGAAAGGTTGTGAGGCTTACCGATGTGGGACTAAACGCAGACCTTTCCTCGCGTGCGCCTGCTGGGAGACCGCGGCCTGGCTTCTGCAGCTGCGGCTTCGATTTGCGTAGGTTGCTGGCTGGCTTCCTTCGCAAGATTCCCCGTAATCCGCAGCAGCTGGAGACCTGGAGTCCTCAAGCCTGGAGCGCGGGAGAAGCTGCTTCAATGTGCGTTAATGGCGGTCGAACCTCAAAACCTGTCGGACACGAATATGGCCTCTCGGCCTGATCAAACCACTGGGGAACCTTCGCCGTGGCACGGCGAAGGTGAGGAGCTGCGCGGCAGGCCGCAAGGTGGTGTCTGGCGGCAGCCCTAGGTTGGACTGCAACCGGAGGAATGGGTTTGTTCGGGGGAGCGTTACGGAGGTGTGGAGTGGCAGTGGAGGGGTGGGGGGGTGCTCAGTGTGATGAGGCGGAGGTTCGGTGAGGGTCGGCGAGGTGTGTGAGGCTGTGGAGCGATGGGAACATCTCGCCGGAGGGTGGCCGGAGACGAAGGGGGTGACGATGGTCAGGGTCGGTCGAGGGCTTAATTGAACAAATTGAAACCGGGGAAAGAAAGAGGAGAGGAAGGGAAGTAGTTCTAACTTACTTGCAGGGACGAAGGGGGAGCAGTAGGGCGACAGTCGTATCGACTGTCGCCGGAGAAGAAGATGCTCAGGGAAGGAGGCGGCGGCGAGCAGAGAGCCGGAGAGGTGCCAGCTGGGTACGGCGTGGCGCGGGAAGAGCAGGGGAGGAAGTCTCTGCTGCTGGTATTGCGTCAGAGCGAAGAGGAGGAGGGGGAGGAACCGCCGGAGCTGGTGAGCGTCTGCCGGAGAGAGAAGAGAGGAAAGTTGGGGATTTTCTCCGTCAGATCCGAGCTGCCCCGGCCTGTGGAGCAACGGGGGGTATTTATAGGGATCAAAACAGGGAGGGAGGCGGAGGGAGACGACGTGTCTCCCTCGCCGGAGGATGGCCGGAGACGAAAACCCATACCGTCCGTGCGTTCGCACGGCCGGTATGGTGGGCTACAGCGACCAGGGGGGTGTCCCTGCGACGGCTGACAACGCAGGGCACCCCTGGTTTACTTGCCAGGCTTTCCCCCTCACCCTGCGCGGCGCCATGCTCCGCGCAAGGTCGCCGGAGCATGGTGCTGGCCGGTTTTGCAGGGGGGACCTGAATGCAAAGAACGAAGGAGAGTTAGGGGCCAAAATGCGACGGTTCAAAAGTTGAGGGCCAAAAAGTAAATATATGAGGACCAAAGTGTAAAGTCGGTCAAGGAGGTTTCTTCTTAGGCTCAAGTTTTTATACATGATTAATTATGACCTAAGGAATCTGATGGTGAATTTTATTTCTATATTAAACCTTGTTTGACCGGTCAATTTATGCGAAAACCCAGATTAAGTTATTAATTGGGCATGGTTCTCAATGTTGGTCAACATGGGTTCTGAAGGCCAAATTGAAGGTTCTAAACCCTAGAGATTATTTTTCTGTGAATTTTAGAGGGTTTATTCTATTTTTACTTTGCCTCGAACCTCGTGAATTGAAGTGGGTTGTTTTAGGGTTACAGATTATCATTTAGTTCCTTGGAATTGCTGTAGCCCTTGCTAGATCATCTCCTCCCACTTTTATTCTTATTAAGTTGCTTTGACCTATGTTTGGACCCTAAATTACCCTGTATGCAGATTATACTGGTAAAATTGCATTTTTACCCCTTATGACTTGTTTTCTCCTTAAACTCAGAATTCTCTGAGTTAAGCCTTTCCTTGAGTTATGTAGGAGCTTTTATCCTTTGTATTGGGTCAAAATGAGCTAGTTATGGCTCATGATGAGGTTCTCATCAGGAAATCTGCAATGTTTCCTCCACAATGTTTTCTATTTCTGAATCCGAATCATCAAAGAAATCTGGTTCCTGGAATCGCCTAGAGGCTTGAAAAATGTCTATTGTTACAGATTCACCGCCACACATGGTCTTCATCTTTCCAGAATCACAATCAATATTGGCGCGGGCGGTGGCTAAGAATGGTCTTCCAAGAATAATGGGGGCAAACTTAAGTGCTTCAGGTACCTCTATGTCCAGGACTGAAAAGTCTACTGCGAATAGACAATCTTTGACCCAGACAAGAACATCTTCAACTATTCCCCTTGGTTTAATCGTAGATCGGTCGGCTAATTGGAGAGTAACCTCAACAGGTTTCAATTCACCGATCTTAAATTCCTCAAAAATAACTGTGGGGATAAGATTAATTGAGGCACCAAGATCCAGCAGAGCACGATCAAATGAGGTATCATTAATGATAACTTGGATTAGGGGGGCGCCGGGATCTTTTCTCTTAAGAGGCAGTCGGCTCTGCACAACTGAGCTGACTGTCTCTGGAAGAATTACCTTTCCTAAATTCTTGGGCTGCCTTTTTGGAGTACATAAATCTTTTAAGAATTTTGCATAGGCAGGGATATACTTAATGGCATCTAGAATAGGGATATTAATTTCTACTTGCCCAAATAAATCCATTAATTCCTTCTCAGTGGGCTCAGATTTTGTTTTTTTCTTTTTTGAAGAGTGGAGGGCTTGTGGAAATGGGGCAGGGTTGCCCTGTTTTGCGTGAATTGGTTCCTGAACAATAGGAGGGGAAGAGTTAATCTGTGTGTCATTAGAGCGGGTTTCTTTAATAGGTAGGGTATTTTGAGTGGTTTTCCCATTCCTCAAGGTAACTGCATTTGCAGTCTGGTTGTTTCTAGGATGAGGACGGGGGGCCTGGCTGTTATTGAAACCCAGCGGATGCTGAGGTGCTGGCTGAATAGGTTGACTGTGATATCCACCTTGGAATTGATTCCTTTGATTATTTGGGTTGGGCATGGGTTGGGATGGTAAATTCCCAATAGGTCGATGATCAGGAGTAGCCTTAACTTGTTGTTGTAAATTGGTAACCATGCGGGTTACTTCTGTCATTTGAGTCTGCATTCCTTGCAGAGTTTTCATGACCTGATTATTAATATCATCTTGGGATGGTCCGGGTTGACACAAAGGTTTCCCATAATTCCCAAAATAGTTTTGTTTGGGAAAAGGAATCGGATTCGGGTTTTTCCAGGAGTGATTCGGGTTAGTCCTCCAATTTTGATTGGAAATGTTGGAGGGGTTTCTAAATTGCTCCTGGAGAGCATAAATATTTTCCGAGGTGGAATCAAAAATATTTTGGTCAAAATTCCCGGTTAAATCTTGTGGGAAATCAGCCGAAAATTGCTGGTCAGCAGATGTGGCATCGATATTGTGTAGATTCTCTCTTCGGAGAATGTGTGGGGGGTTAGTGTGTGGAGAGTGGACGTGTGGAGCTTGTTTGTTTGTGAGCTTTTCTTCTATTTTCTTTTGGTGAATTTGCATCTGGTCCATTCGTTGAGCTAACATATATAAATCGTCTTGTGTGACTGGAACAGAGGTGGTTTTGGAGTCAATTTCATGGACTCCGTGTCTGGGGTTTTGTGATCTGCCAAAAGTGTCCATTGAAGTCATGTTAAATGAGTTTTCACTCATTTCTTCAAAGAGAAGATAGGCACTTTCGGCGTCTTTGTTAAGAAAATTGCCCCCACATGAGGCATCCACAAATCGTTTTAATTGATCTTCTAATCCATGATAGAAGATCTGCACTAGCTGCCATTGTGGAATTTCATGGTGGGGACAACTTCTTAGAAGTTCCTGAAATCTTTCCCAGGCTTCATGGAGGGGTTCACCAATTTTTTGTTGAAAGGTCGTTATAGATCTTCTTAATGCATTTGTTCGACTGATCGGAAAAATTTTTTTAAGAAAAGCACTTTTTAATTGGGGCCAGGTGGTAATAGGACGCCCAACTGTTCTAAACCAATGTGATGCTTTGTCTTTGAGAGAGAGAGGAAAGAGTCTCATTAACCACATGTCTTCCTGCACATTGCGGGAACGAGTGGTTTGAGCGAGGACAGTTAATTCCTCGAGATGACAAAAAGGGTCCTCTCTTGGAATACCATGAAAATGCTTGATAAGGTTTAGAATAGCGGGTTTGATTTCGAAATCCCCTTGTGGTATGACCACCCCTGGTCTTTCCTCATAATTGGAAGGATCATAGAAATCCTTAAGAGGAACGACAGGTTGTTGGCGAGGTGGTGGATTTTGTCCTTGATTAGCTAGGTTCGTGACAGTCCTAGCTAGATCTTCTTGATTTTGTTGTAGTCGAGCCAAACGGTCGACCATTAATGCAAAGGGATTTGTATTGTGGGTTATAATTGGAGGGCCTCCTGGCCCTGCTGGTATTTCTGGTTGCTCCAAGTTAGGAAGGTGAGGAAAGGTGGAGTCAGCTTGTGGGTCGGCTGACGGGTTAGAAGTGGAAGCAGAATTTTTTTGACGGCTTCCTGGGTTTTCCATTTTTTTAGAATACGAGGGGGAAGAAAACAATGATTTCTTACTGCGGGGGGCGAAATCAGATGGTCCCTCGAGGTGTGGCTTCTGGGACCATCGCCCGTGCATGCACTACTTGGAAGACTTGGAGGGGACGAGAAGAGATAGAGATGAGAGAAAGTGTGCAAATCAAACAAACAAACTAGACCTAACTTAGATGTGACTCCCTAATAATAACCTAAGACTTGGTCTATATAGGAAATAAGTAGTTAATAGTGAATACCCGTTCTATCAACAAATCTAGCCAAGTTGCTTAAGGGGAGGTTTGGGCCCAAACGTTTCCCAGGGAAAACCCCAGGTGCTTGTACAAACCCGCGCCTGGTCGTTTGACACGGCCCCTCAGCCTGAACACCAGATACAGATGATAGAATTGGTATCAACTAAAGAAAACTTAAGACCTAAATAGCAAGCCTGAGTTGATAAGGCCTTAGGGGTCAAGTTGCTACAAATTTTAATTAGGTCTAGGATGCTATAGTGCACACGGAATGTGGAGGGCGTTTATTGGGTCGTTGCCCTGTTATTTGATTTTTTTGTGTGTGTGCAGGAATTGGAGAGTGGCTCCAATGAAAATCAAGTTGTCACACAATTTTTTTTTTATATTTTTGTCTTTTAGGATTTGATTTAATTGAATGTATTTTAGGGTTTCCTTAGTTAAATTTTCAAACAAGTTTGAAAACCCACAATCAAAGGAAAACAAGTTGTATGGGTGATTGTATATTTCCTTTTAATTGCGTCTCTAAAGAGAGAAAGAAACCCTAAGCCAATTATCCCTAAGACAGAAAATTACTACCAGTGAATTGATTTTTGGCTTTCTAAATTAAGTAGTGGTCCAAACAAGTCAAACAATACCACTACTTTGAATAAAATCAAACAAGGATTCCAGAAAATATTTTTGTAAGATTTTAGGAATTTGTTTGATAATTGTTTTGAATTTTTAATTGTAATGGTGTCAAAGTCCAGAAATGATACCTGTGGGTATTTTGGACTTTTCAGTATTACCACCGACCTCAGAAAATTTTTATGATTTTATATGATATGTAAAATTTCACAAGGATTCTAGCAAGATAAATTTCACAAAAATTGGATGAGTATAAAAAATTTAAAAATTCGCGGATAGTAGCAAAATAGGAAGATTAGAGGGTGTGACCCCTCTGTAATCCACGAATTTTCAAAAATTAAATACAAATCCAATTGATCTGAAATTTGGAACAGATGTTCCAAACTTAATTGGAAATCACTCTATGAAATTTTATGATTTTAGGAGGCCTGTGATGTTAGGAATCAATTTTTCAAGTCCGGACAGAAATCTGGACCCGAAAAATAGAACACCAATACTTGCAATGGAGTGGTGTTAAAGAAGCATACAAGCAAACAATGGATTTTAAAATGCACCACTCCACTTAATTTAAGTGTTTAGGGTCCTGAAAGCCAAGTTTAATATATTTTTGGTAGTTTTAATTATTTATGTGACCAAAAAAATGAACTAACCTGAATTTTCGCGGGAAGAAAAGGACCTTTGAGCTCTCTCTTCCGGATTCCCGCCTTCCCGCTGTAGTTCCTGCACACACAAAAGAAAGAAAGAGAAGGGGATGAGATCCACTTCAAGCAAGAGAAAATGAGTTAATGCAAAGCTGTGCCTCCCCGGCAATGGCGCCAAAAAGTGATAGCGAAATGCGCGTGATTTGTAAAAGCGGATTTTTAACGTCGTTGTAACACGCGAATCCGCTTACGCTTTTAAAATTTATATCCTAGATAGGGGAGTATCTAGGGTCGTCCAAGGAGGCAAAAATTGCAAAATTAATCCTCTTGCTTACAGATAGATCTCAACTTTCTTTTTGATATTTTTCAATATGTAATTTTTTTGTATTTTGAAAAGACGAGGGCAAAATACGAATTGTAACGAAAAGTACTAACACCTACAAATGCTTAACTAAAATTTAAAAGATGGAAATATCTTCTTCCTAAGCTCACTCTAGGCAAGTGGAGGCCTAGAGTAATTAGGAAGAAGAGGTGAAACAAGTGCTAGAACCAAAAGTAACAACTGCAATGAAAAGCTAAAAGAAGGCAATTTGATTGAGTAGAATGAGTGTTCTTTTCAAGGACAAGTAGAGGAATGGTTCTACTAGAACTTAAACAAATCTAAAAGCAAGAAAAGAAACACAAATCCTTTTGCAACAATGGTGAAGAAGGGCGTCTTCTTGCTCCAAGCCTAGCTGCTCCTTGGCTTGAAAAGAGGGCCTCCTTCTTCTCCTTCCTTGAGAGCTCCTCCAAGGTGGAAGCTACCACCTTTAATGCTCTCTCCAAGGGGTGGGTGTGCACCACCCTCAAAAACTCCTCCAAGGTGGTGTGACCACCTTCAAGATCTCCTCCAAGATCTTCCTTGCCTGGCTTCTCCTTTGGCTGGCGTGACTCAAGAGAGAAGGGAAGAGGGGAAGGCACCAAGGGGACAGAATATCCCCTTAATCTTCTTCTTCTTCTTCTCTCTTGGACGTGGGCTTCTTGGTGGAATATGAGAGTGAAATTGCTAGCCAAGGATGGCTTGAATGGTGGTGGGTAGCGGTCTTTTTATAGGGTAGGATGGGGGGTTAAGGTGCCCCTTGAAATGGAGGGCTAGGATGGAAGAATGGAGGTGGTTGGTGATCCTATGGCTAAGGAGAGTTGGTGCCAACCCAAGAGGTGTTAAAGGGGGTAGTTATGGTGGTGTTGGTGTCTTTTGGTGGTGGAGAGACACCACCATGTTGGCGCCAACATGGGGTCTTCTAGAAGGGGGGTTAGGTGGATGGTGGAGATGGGTTCAAGGGGGATTGTGTGGTGGAGATGAGGGGAGATTTTGGAGGGAAAAGTGGCGCCATTAAGGGGTGGTTATGGGTAGTTTTTGGTGCCACTTTTAGGTGTCTTTTGGAGGTGGTGGGTAGGTTAGGTTGGTGCCAAGTAGGTTAGCTTATGTGGAGCTTAGGTGGAGCTAGTTGGGTGGAGTTGGTAGGTGGGCTTTTGGGGTGGTACAAGCCAAGGAAGTTGGAGCATAGCTAAGCTAAGCTAAGCTAGCTTAGCTAATGGAGGAGTAGAGGAGAAGGTGTTGGAGCTAGGGTTTGGAGGAAGGAGCTGAGGGGAAGAAGTCTGGAGCTGGAGCTGGAGTTGGCTGCTGCTGAAGAGGCTGGCATGGGGCTACTCTAGCTGGCTTAGCTTGCTAGTTCTTTGCTAGTTGCTAAGCCAAGCTAAAGTGAGCTAGCTTCTACCA
Organism: Thalassia testudinum; assembly: GCA_037157565.1. Taxonomy (NCBI): domain Eukaryota; kingdom Viridiplantae; phylum Streptophyta; class Magnoliopsida; order Alismatales; family Hydrocharitaceae; genus Thalassia; species Thalassia testudinum. The sequence continues at coordinate 118,937,594 of JAZHRO010000014.1, forward strand.
AAATGAGCTGAGGTGAGCTAGGTCTGGTGCTCCTGGGGAGAATCAAGCTGGTTGAGGCAGCTTAGCTCAACTGAGATGAGCTAAGCTGAATCCCCGGGAGCTGGACTTGAGCTTCCTGAGCTGAGATGAATTCTTCTTCAGCTGGTTGGAGTTGAGTGGAGCTGGACGTAGCTGGATCTGAGCTGGGGTGAACTCCTGTCAAGTCAGCTGAGCTAGCTAAAGCTCCCTGTGGACTAGTGGGAGCTGAGATGAGCTAGACTCAGCTAAGTTGAGCTGGATCTGAGCTGACTTGAGCTAGGGTAAGCTAAGGTGAACTCTCTTGAGCTGCCATCTAGCTGGGATTAGCTGAATGGAGTTGGGATGAGCTATCCCTAGTTCAAGTGAGCTAGATTTCGGCTGTGGTGAGCTGGATCGAGCTGAGTTCCAACTAGTATGGGCTTCTCCTTCACCATTTGCCTTCTTGAGTGCTAGGGTTTTAAGGATCTGTATATCTGTACATCCCTAACACTCACAAAAACATATTAAAAGACAAATAAAAAATGCAATGTATGCCTAACCTAGTTTATGCCTAAATGCAGCCTAGAAACCCTTTTGCGGAGTAAAATCCTAAGAGCTAGGTTAGTTTTAATGCATAAGAATGATGATAAACTGGCGTTTGTCAGGGCTCCACACCCCTCATTTCAAAACACACTTTCAAAGAGAAATCCACATTGAAAAAGAGCTCTCATACTTTCTCTCAAAGTGGTTCTACACTTCTATTTTCATTCTCTCTAAAGCACGTTGATTCGAACCTCTGCAAAAATCTGGTTTGAGTTTCCTTGAGGTTCCATAGGATTATATTGTTTTATTTCACTCGTTGCTTTGATTACGGATCCCAAGCTATTGGGAGAAATCCATTGTTGTTGTTGTGCTTCTCTTCAGGTTAGTAAGAGAAGGGATCATTGTAAGAGGTTGTACCACCCTTGTTCAAGTGGTACATTAGTGGATTGACTAGTGTTGCCTACTCGAAAAAATCCTAAGCTAGGAGGCTTAGGTAGTGGTTTTTACCTATAGGGGTTTCCACTAAAAATCTTTGTGTATATTGTGGGATTGTTTTTTGTGCCATACTTTTTTACAATCAACATCACTCTTAATCTTGTGTCAGTGGCCAAGTAAGATCCACAGCCACCCTCTCACTTCCGTGGTATGCTAATATGGTGAACTATTTGGCATAGCATCATATTACGTCTGATTGGGCAAAAGTGAAGAAAGACAAATTACTTTCAGATGCCAAATACTTTATTTGGGAAGATCCGTATCTATTCTGCATCAGTGCTGATCAAATCATCATAAGATGTGTTCCAAAATCTGAGATCAATGGAATTCTATCCTTTTTCCATGACCAAGCCTACGGTGATCACTTCTCTGGACATAAGACCACAACAAAAGTCCTCTAGTGTGGATTCTATTGGCCCATGATTTTCAAAGACATGCATGACTATTGTAAGGCATGCACTCATTGCCATACCATAGGCAACATGAACCGACGTGACATGATTCCTTTACAGTCGATTCTCATGTGCAAAATATTCGTCACTTGAGGGATTGACTTTATGGCCCCCTTTCCAAAATCCAATGGTTTCAAATACATTGTCTTAGCCTTGGACTACGTGTCTAAATGGATCGAAGCTATCCCAACCCGAACCAATGATCATTAGTTGTGATTAAATTCATTCATCAACACATTTTTTCTCAGTTTGGTATTCCACGAGCTATCATCTCTGATGGAGGGACCCACTTCATGAATGTGCACTTCCAGTCCCTGATGAAAAAGTATGGGGTGTCATATCGTATCTCGACTCCTTATCACCCCCAGACTAATGGATTGGCTGAACTATCAAATAGGGAGATCAAGAAGATCCTTCTGGTTACTATTCGGCCTGATAGGAAGGATTGGTCTGCCTGCCTTTTGGAAGCCTTGTTGGCCTATAGGACCATCCATAAGACTAGTTAGGTATGTCTCCCTTCAGATTCATGTATGAGAAGGCATGTCACCTCCCCATAGAAATGGAGCATAAAGCCTATTGGACAGTAGAAAAGTGCAATCTAGATCTTTTTAAGGCTGGAATCCACCATCAATTGCAATTAAGCGAGATCGAGGAACTACACAATGATGCGTACGAAAACTTGTGAATCTACAAATAGTGGGTAAAAGCCTTCCATGATAGGCACATTTCACGAAAATCCTTCCATCCTGGTCAAAAAGTATTACTCTTCGATGCCAAACTCAAGCTCTTCCCAGGAAAATCCAGATCAAAACAGATTCGGCCATTCCTTGTGAGACAAGTATTTGGAAATGGAGCAGTCAAAATCAGTGAACTCAGCCACAAATCAGAACCTTTTGTTGTGGACAATCCGAGACTCAAACCGTTCAACAAACTCATTGATTTGAATTTGGCTGTAGTACCTTTTAATCTCCATTCTCCCTGAGCTTTATTACACCCAACTAATGGTGTTAAACTTAGCGCTTAACAGGAGGCAACCCGTGATGTAAACACATTTACACTACTTAAGATGTCTATTTATGCATGTTCTTAAGCATAGGATTGCATTGCATGCTATAAATGTTGCATAACATGCATCATCTTGCATTTAGAGTAGTTTGAACAAAATGGAGGTTAATTGTCTCCTTTTATGTGCTTGGATAGGGAAAACTTTTTATCAGGGCCTCTGATTTAAGATTCAACTGTACAGATGTGATCAGGGCGACGATTGGAGATCAACGATACCAAGATCGCCCTAATCTGGCATCTGTAGCATCTGATAGTGACCAGGGAACCCTAGAAGATCAAGGGCCAAGATGGTGTAAATTCGCACTTCAAATGACAAATCCAACCGCATTCATGGATTCGGATCGACGATCGCAGCCTAACGATGCAAAAATCGAGTCAATCCGACACCTGTGGCACCATCTACAGCATCCAGAAGATGGATGGCCAAGATGGCACCATGTGGCACCATCTCAGCTGCCCAAACGCCTACATGCACCCACTGAAGCTCCTGCATCCGCCCCTCCCCGCCGTTGGATCAAGATCCAACGGCTGTGGATGCGGTGCCTTGAAATCGACTGCACGACCATTTGGGCGAGGCAGCGTAGTGGTCCAGCGCCTTAACGTGAGGCGCGGATGTGAGTTCGAGTCGCGCCATGTGGGTGAGAGACGCGGAATCGCGCGAGCGGGCGAGCGTCAGATCTTGATCTGGCAGCCTTCTACGCTCAATAGCGTCGACGCGCTATCGCACGCCCGCACGTCACGCGGCATCGCACACGGGTTTGCATGCGTTGAGGAGCAGGGGAGGCGCATCTTAAGTCGTCCGATCTCAGGATTGGACGGCTGAGATTCGTTGAACGTGCAGCATGCGTTGAGCATGCGTGGAAGCCAGCAGCTGTGCATTCAACACCCACTACGCCCACGATGGGGATTTAGCGATGATTTTATCCATCACTAAAAACCCCTTATTTAATGTTTTAAAGATGTAATGACCAATTTGCCCCTACTCCTTACAACTATAAAAGGAGACCCCCTCTACACTAAATTCTCATCCCTTCCTTCTCTTCTCTACCTCTACAAAGCTCAAGAGAAGCTTGTCCCACACCCGGGATACTTCTCATGAGATAAAGTCCAATTTTCGTCCCCCTTCGGAAGTGGATCCCGCGACGACGACAACATGTTGGCCCGTTCCCGTTCTTCCACTTCGTCCTCCTTCGTCCCGGCGTCATCCCGTCCGACTCGTCCTCCAAGCGACCGTTGAGGAGGATATCTCTCTCCCTATTCTTCTTACTACTTTCTAGTATAGATTTACTACTTTCTAGAGTACTTCTGCTTGTCCTCCAAGCGACCGTCGAGGAGGATATTTCTCCCTCTATTCTTTTAATGCTTTCTAGTGTAATCATTTTCCTGCTTTCTAGTGTAATGAGCAATCGTTCTAATGATGAAATTATATGTTTATTCTACATCTCATTTTGATTTCTGTTTGTAATATTCTCTCTCTCTTACTCTCTCTCTCTTTTATTTATTGTAAGTAGTTAGATTGTTTTAAATTGAATTACTTCGTGACAAATAAAAACAAACGCGTAGTTTCTAAATCAAATGTCTGCCTCCCTATGTTCGATCTAGAATTTTCATTTCGGTATAAATTTTATTTGTTGGATACGAGTTCTTCGCTTTCAAGCTACAACGATAGGTTTTTCAGTTTTTCAAAATCGAATACGTTAGCGTAGTAATTCGTACATTCAACATTTTGGCACCGTTGCTGGTGAGGCGACGCTCTTTGATTTTTTCATCGCGTTTTCTAACTTACAAATCATTTACCTCACTTTTCTCCTTTCTTATTGTAATTGTAGGTACTCTTTCGAAACAGGAAAAAGCAGTAGATCAGGGAAAAGTATTGTGGAAGGTTCTGTGAGTTATCCCCCACCTCCCACCCATTAGATTTCATTCCATAATGTAATAACACAAACATCAAACAACCTTGGTGTTCTTATAAACTCTAAGGTTAGATTGTTTGTTGTTTGACACCCACACCCGCCCCAACCCCCACATTAAAAAAAAGAAAAATTAAAAAAAAAAATCTCACAGAGGTACACAACCTCATCTGATTTTCAAACTCAACCGGTAAACCGATCTTTGGAGTCGGTACACAAATCCAAATACATAATTGAGTAGAAATCAGATTAGGTAATCATTTGTGTGCCTAATTAAGTGGTGCAACAGGCCAATTGTTTGAGTTGATTGGGCCACAGCACTTCAATTAAAATCAACTCATTAAGTAGCTGCCACTTAGGTTCAACTCTTAGGGATTTACCAGGCACTCCACATTCTTTTTAAGTTTTAAAGGAAAACATCTTCACCTGTGCTTGCAAACCTAGTGTGCCAACGAAACTTGTTTGAAAATACCAAAAGTTGAATCCTAAAAGCTACTAAGCAAGATTTGAACCCTAAAATTCACCGCATCAAAAATAATCTTGCTTGAAAACCACTGGTTGTGCACGCATACACAAATCAATCAATCATTAAGGGCACAACCCATTTAAAGGGCCCATCACATTCCAAAACGCATTCAAACGTAGCCCTAAATAAAACAGAGTAGACATTGGCCTTAAGGATTTGACTCGCTCTTTAGAGCCTAGAACGAGATTATTTTCGATTAGTCTGTTTCTACTATTCAATCTGATGTCTAGCTAGGGCAGCAGAATCAAGCGATTGCGGCTGGGGGCTGCACTAGGAACCAGAGGAGCAAGCTGAAGGAAGAACCTTCTCCCCAGTCCCTCCTTCTAACTGGTTGGATTGAATAGACAGAAGTAGATCAAATCGTTCCTTTATCGCGAGATGGGTTTTGGGAGTCTGTAGGTCTGTAGGCTAACCCAATTAAAGATAGGTTTTGATTGTTTGTATTGCAGGGCACCTTTCTTCCTCCTATTTCTCATGAATCCTTCCACATATTACACGCATTCCCGCTCTTTCCCTCCTGTTTTGAATTATCCTCAACAGGATGATTATTCCGACTCATACTGTAATCAACCATCAGTTAGTTGGGATAACTCAGATTGGGGATACAGTTCCAGATCTCTGTGTTTAAGGTCTAACCCTGAACACTTTGATTGTGATTTCTATCCTTCTCAGAGCCACATCGATTATTGATCGTCATCCTTTTATGAACAACCTAATACGATCTATAATCAAGAAGGATACACCGATCCTTACCCATCCTCTGATTTCACTGCCTTTAGGTCATCACCACCTTTTGAACAATCCGAAATGACCTATTATCAGGAAGGGTATAACGAACCTCAATTTGTTAATTCTCCTGCATTGATGCCAAACCCGCCCAACCCTGAACCAACTCATTTGGTTCAGGGTAATTAGGTTCAAGATAAGGTTCTGGCTAACTTGGGGAATATCATTCAATCTTTAGAAGTTCAGCCAATACCTTGCATTGAGATATTGGAGCCCCTGATTGAAATGATTGATGATTTGAACAAGTCTTTGTTGGATTGGCTCTAGGATGTTAAGGATAAGAACCAGGGTGAGTTTCTACTTGGGAAATTAGCGAAATTGAGGATGTGATTCGTGGTTGCTTTGATTCAATCATGGGATGATTCCCAGGATGAACTCCCTTCAGGAAAGCCAATAACAGAACCTGTTCAGGCACCTGTTGGGAGGACACGTGTTACGAGGCTGACCAGATTGAATTAGAGCAACCAATTAAGGATGATTTGATTTCTTCACCTGAGATCCCTGAGCCGGGGCACGAGGAAACGTATGTCTCCTGGGAACAGAAAGTGACAGATGATTTTGGGACATACATTGATACGGATCTTGATTTCTTTGATGGTGAAGATTCAAGTTGTGAAGTCTCATGTGAGTTTTCTGAACACGATTTCTATGAGACGATTGGGCCTAAGGAATTTGAAAAATCATTTGATAGCCCAAGAACTGAGGAAACTAATCTTATTAGGGCACACATTACAGATTCAGAATCGCATTTCTGGAGGATTTAATTCAATGCCCTGATTGTCAGTTACACCCCGTTGAGCTTATCAATGATTCTATTTCTGAGAAAATTAGACGCAAGTCAATTATGATTCTGCCACACCATTTGGACTTGGAGATTTCAAACGGGGTGATTAACATGCAAGAGGTCTCAGAATTTAACATTCTGATTGAGGAGAATAGGAGTTGGGAAGTTCTGATTTAGGAAGCTAACTCCAGAGGAAGTAGAAGACTGTGTCGAAGGGTTCCCATTAAGCTGAAACCATCAAATCAGAACCCTTACGACATCTGTTCTGAGGATGTTCAATCTAACCACGCATTCAATGATTATCCATTTGAGCTTGAATTCTTTGTAACTTGACTTTTTGGTCTTGGGTTGCATCCTCATAAACTGCAGGCCCGACCCCGCTTGCATACAGATTTTAGGTTTTGGGTAATTTTTATCCAGAACCTAAGATATTCTCGATTATGGGGTATGGGTCTACACCACTATCTGGTCCACATCTGTGGACCTCTGCTAACAGGTCAGAGGATTCTTCTATTTATTCTGATTCTGACCTACACCTGTGAATTCTTCATTTCTCTTCCTTGTATAGTGTGCCTAGCTGAAGTCACTAAACTCAACATTTATACAATTCCTTTAGTTTCTATCTCGGAGCAGACGTGACATTCACGCAATTCAGGTGCTTTCTACACTATTCCACTCTATTTAGGCTTGATATCCAATATCTAAGAATTACTAAGCGTTCCTAATTCCTTCTGAAAATGCGATGACAGGCTTAGAGGGAAGTCAAACAACAAGAGCAGATTTACACATGCCCTTGGTGATTTTCCCAGGACATTCTTGAGCCCAATCCACCTCTTTAATCTAGCTGAGTGATCTTAAGGAAGTAGGTTCACTTATTAATTTCTTATTTATAGGGTTCCCAAGTATTAGGTTTCATTAAGGAGTCAACCTTAAGACAGATTAGGCTTGATTGTTTGATTTGCACACTTTCTCTCATCTCTCTCTTCTCCTCCTCACCCCATCTTCTAAGTGCATGCATAGGCAAAGGTCCCAGAACCCACATCTTATGGGACCATTTGATTTTGCCCCACGCACCAAAAGATCTTTATTTTCTTCTACATCACATCATTCCTCTGAATTTCACATGGAAAACATAGAAAATCATTCAAAAAGTTATGCTTCCATCTCCCAACCCTATCCTAACTTCCAAAACCTATCAACTGACCCACAAGCTGACTTTACCATCCTTAACTTTCCACATTTGGAGCTACCACAAAAGCCATAATGGCCAGGTGGCCCTCAAAATTAAAATACAAACCCCTTTTATCTTATGGTTGACAAATTGGTTCAACTTCAACAAAACCAGTAGCAATTGGCTAGGATAGTCATGAACCTAGCCAACCGAAGACTGGGTTAGCCACTTAGGGAACCTCTCACACCTCTTAAGGATTTCTATGATCCTTCCAATTATGAATAGAGACCAAGAGTGGTTATACCCTAAGGTGATTTTGAAATTAAACTTGCCATTCTAAACCAAATCAAACATTTTCATGGTCTTCCGAGAGAGGACCTCTTTTTGCCACCTCGAGGAGCTAACTATCCTCTCTCAAACCACCTATTCTTGCAATGTGCAGGAAGAGGTGTGGCTCATGAGACTTTTTCCTCTCTCACTAAAAGATAAGCATCACATTGGTTTAGAACAGTTAGGTGTCCTATCACCACCCAGGCCCAATTAAAAAGCACTTTTCTTAAAAAATTATTTCCGGCAGGTCACACAAATGCTTTACATCGATCAATAACGACCTTTCAACAAAAATCTGGTGAACCTCTCCATGAGTCTTGGGAGAGATTTCAAGAATTACTTAGAAGTTTCCCCCACCATAAAATTCCACAATGGCAATTAGTGCAAATCTTCTATCATGGATTAGAAGATCAATTAAAATGATTCGTGGATGCTTCATGCAAGGGTCATTTCCTTAATAAAGAAGCTGAAAGTGCCTACCTCCTTTTTAAAGAAATGAGTGAAAATTCAATTAATATTGCCTCAATGGATACTTTTGGCAGAACTAACAACCGAAGACTCGGAATCAATGAAATTGACTCCAAATCCACATTTGTTCCTATCATACAGGATGATCTACACATGATAGCTCAATGATTGGATCAGATGCAAATCTGATATGGATCTTACGTGGTTTGTAAAATACGTCGTAACGCGTAAAACCAATCAACTCTTAAATTTATAAAACCTAGATAGGGAAGTATCTAGGGTCGTCCAAGAAGGCAATATGTTGCAAAATTGAATCTCTTGCTTGGAAATGGAAATCAACTTTCTTTTTGGTCTTTTCAAATTTATATTTTTTATGTTTTGAAATAACGAAGGTAAAATGTGAATTGTTGATGGAAAAGCAATTAACACCTACAATCACTAAGCTAAAACCCAAGTGACAAATAAGTCCTCTCCCTAAGCTCACCCTAGGTATGTGGAGGCCTAGAGTAATTAGAGAGAGGGAGTGAAGAGTGCTAGAGACACAGAAAATAATTGCAATAGAAATTCAAAAGAAGGCAACATGATTAATGCAAATGTGTTTTACACAAAAACCTAGTAGAGGAATGCTTCTACTACTAGCAACAAAAATACAAATAAATAAAACACTAATCCTAATGATGTTGGTGAAGAAGAGGGGCTTCTTGCTCCAAGCCTAGTAGCTCCTTGACTTGAAAAGAAACTCCTCGTCCTTCCGTGAAAGGCTCCTCCAATATGATGTCCTCCAAGGCAAGCCCACAAGGGGGGAGTGCACTTGCTCTCCAAGGGTGGGCATTCACGACCCTTAAAACTCCTCCTTTTCCTGGCCATCCTCCTAGCGATGGAATGCTCCTCCTTGGCATGGCACAAGGAAGAAGAATGAAGGGGAAGAAGGCACCAAGGGTGCAGGTAGGATGCCCCCTTAATCTTCTTCTCTTCTTCTCCTTCCTTGGCCATAGGTTAGGGTGGATGTAGGGTGAAATTAAACTAAATGGACGATGGGGAAAATGGTGGTGGCTAAGGGTCTTTTTATAGAGTAGGAATGGATGGCTAAGATGGAGTTTGGAGTGGTGGTTATGGGATCCATGGTCATGAAATTTTGGCGCCATTCAAAGAGATGTGGAGGAAGGTAGTTAAGGACATGGAGGCACCCCATGTGAACGTCCATGGTGGAGAGGGTGCCTCCATTTTGGCACCAAAATGATGTTCTAGAAGGGGGGAATTTTGGAGGGAAAATGGAAGGTGGAGATGGGCTTTTAGCTTAGGTGTAGGGTGGAGATTGATGGATTTTGGAGGGAAAAAGGTGTCACCAATATGGAGGTGGTTATGATGGATTTGGCACCACCTTGTTGGTGCTTTTTGGTGGTAGTCATGGGGTGAAGAGGTGTGGTTGAGGTGGTGCCAACATGGATAGCTTAGGTGGACTATAGGTAGGCTTAGTTGGTGGAGCTAGTTAGGTAGTGTTTTAGGGTGGTGGATGGCCAAGGGAGCTGGAGCTTAGCTTAGCTAAGCTATCTTAGCTATCTTAGCTAGTAGTTGAGAAGAGGAGGAGGCAATTGGAGCTAGGGTTTGAGGGGAGGAGCTGGATAGAAGAAGTCTGGAGCTGAACTAGAGTTGGCAGCTGCTGAAGAGGGTGCTATGGAGCTACTTTAGTTGGCTTAGCTTGCTAGCTCTTTGCTAGCTGCTAAGCCAAGCTAAAGCAAGCTGGCTTCTGGTAAAAGGAGCTAAGGTGAGGTGGGTTTGATGCTCCTGGGGAGGACCTATCTAGTTGAGGTAGCTAAGGTAGCTTAGCTCAACTAAGTTGAGCTAAGCTGAGTCCCTGGGAGCTAGACTTGAGCTTCTTGAGATAAGATGAAGTCGTCTTCAGCTGGTTGGAATTGAGTGGAGCTGAATGTAGCTGGTCCTGATCTGAGGTGAACTCCAGTCAACTCAACTGAGCTGGTTAGAGCTCTCAGTAAGCTGATGAGAGCTGAGATGAGCTAATCTCAACTAAGTTGAGCTGGATCTGTGCTGACTTGAGCTAAGATGAGCTAAGATGAGATCTCTTGAGCTATCACTCAGCTGAGATGAGCTGAATGGAGCTAGGATGAGCTAACCCTAATTCAAGTGTGCTGGATTCCAGCCATGGTAAGATGGATAATGCTGAGTTCTAGCTGGTTTGGGCTTCTCCTTCACCAGTTGCTTTCTTGAGTGCTAGGATTTTTGGGATCTGTCAATCTGTATATCCCTAACACTCACAAAAACACATAAAAAAAGATAATAAAAAGTGCAATGCATGCCTAACCTAATTGATTCCTAAATGCAACCAAAAAATCCATTTGCCGAGCAAAATCCCAAGAGCTAGGTTTGTTTTAATGCATAAGAATGATGACAAACAGGCGTTTATCACACCGCCATGGTTATCTTTTGCTAGTCTCTTAGCAAAACTTTAATTTTTACAAAAACAAAATTTTTGGAAAAATCTATTTTTTTTCTACTTTTGAGGAGAAAGTGATTACGGGACCTTGGTTGATCTAAACACGGGAGGTATGGGATCTATTAGAGATAAACATTGGGATTTATTTTTGAATCCAAGAATTAGAAAAAATGGGATCAATATATCCTCTAAAAGAATTTACAGATTAACCCCTTATTAATTTAGATGACTCAAAATTTTTGTATTTAGGATTTTTCTGGCTCTTGAATCTGATTCGCAACTTGCAAAATCCTTTAAAATCCTATGTCTATGCTTATGAAGAGCCAACATTTATAAGGGTGTGTTTTTGGTTTAAAACTTTTCTCTCTCTCTCTCCCCCTTGCTTAGTTTTAGCTTAGTCTTACAATAGATGTGTCAGGATCATCATTCTCGTTACCAAACCTCAAGGGGGCTCTAGCGCCAGTACTTCGAGATAGCACTGTCCATGACATTACCCTGGAGCTCACAACCCCAAAACACAATGCGGTGTAAAGGGATGCTCCAAGCAAACTCAAGCTCTTACTTCGACACTATATGTAGAGCACCGTCCAAGACACTTGAGCTACAAAAATGCGCTTTAATGCTCCGTCTAAAGATATGTAATATAGATATATAGCAATGTCGAGGTGGTAACATATTGACATCGCAACCTCAAAGGAGGCATTTTCCTCCTTGTCGACAATGGGAACTCAAACCAATGATCTGCTTCAGACTTTTACTAAGGCCAAACAAGGGGGTTTTTCTAATTTTTAGTTGTTTTTAGGTGTCGGCTTGTGTGTGAAATTTGACACAAGAAATTTTGCATGAGATGCAAGTTTTTAAATCAGAAACTAAGCTAGAAACCTTCCATATTACAAAAGAGGATCAAGTCACCTAAACTATCATGAGTTCAGGTAGAATTTTTGAGAAGGATATTCAATCTAGTCAAAGATATACCCTAAAATTCTAATGATCAAATATGTATCCTTATCCCTAGCTTGTTAAAGATAAAATCCCATTATACCAAAAGTAAGTTTTCAACCTTAGTCCTGATTTCAAATTTTTCCTCAAAAAGTTTTCAACATTTTTATTTTTTTTGGTATGCAAGCAAGAAAATAAAATGACTAAAGAAAAATGCATGTTTTTAGGTTTTGAAAATCCTAAATGGATCGTCAAAATTTTAACAACACCCCCCCATGCTTATGATATGCAATGACCTCATGCATTAGGAGGGAGAAGGGATCACCTTAGTGAAAGGTGGTCCGGTTTAGGATGGTCAAAACCTGCAAAAAGAAAGGGAAAAAGAAAGCTGGAAAAATGATGTGTTACCTCCCATCTAGTGCTATCTTTAATGCCATTCAGCCAAGCATGAAGGTATGCACGGAAAATGGACAATCACGTAAATAATTGGACACTTGAATGTCCTCAAGAAATGTGTTTTCCTCAAGAACCCTGAAAAGATGATTGGTAAAGAAATTGGGATTAAAATGAAATGGAAAAATGGAAGAATGACCCAGATCTGGCCATGGTTGAAGTTCATGTAAAATGGCAGACTCAGGTGGGTTGGGTGGTAGGTCCAATGGGATGGGAGGGAGAAAGCAGTCAGTGAGATGTAGGGTGGGTGAAGTTAGTGTGGATGTTTTTGGTGAAAAATCAGGAAGATTGAAAGAGCAAAAGTCAAACCCCAGTTGATCTGAAAAGTTTTGGATGACAAAATCATCCTGAGAATAGGAATCAATAAAATCTAGATCCATGGTGGTCAGAGTTGAGTAGGATTTGATCAACAAAGATTTCTCAAATACTGCTTCCATTGTATTATTAGTGTCCTAAAAAATTTCATGATCAATGGACCTCTTGGAAGCATGAAATAAATCTAATGAGAAAATTTGGTTACCGCAACTTATATTCATTTTCCCAGTATAAGAGTTGATATTAGCTGTTGCGATAATTAGAAAGGGTCTTCCAAGGATGGCATTAATGAGAGCCTCAGGTACCTCTATGTCAAGGACCAGAAAATTAACTTGAAATAGATAATTCCAGACCTTGACAATACTATCCTCAAAAATTCCCCACGGTTGAATGGTAGATCGGTCTTCCAATTGAAATTGAACTTTAGTAGGTTTTAAATTACCGAATTGAAATTCCTCAAATAAGATTGGGGGAATGATATTAATGGTGGTACCTAAGTCGAGAGAGGCACGAAGAAAGGTGGTGTCATTTATGACAACCGAGATGGGTGATGCGCTCGAGTCCTTTTTTGTGAAAGACAACTTGCTCTGAAAAACTGAGCTTACTGTCTTAGAAAGGACCACCCTTCTTGGATCCTGGGCCTACCATTTTGGACTATATCTTTCTTTCAAAAATTTATCATAGGCAGGAGTGGCATCTATGAGGGGGATATTAGTCTCGACTTGCCCAAATAAATCCAAAAGATCTTGGTGAGAGGGCTTCAATTTCTTATTAGAAGGATTGGATTGCAGTGCTTGAGAGTGAGAGATAAGATTTGAATATGGCATTTTTGGTGTTTCTTTTTCTTCTTCCTGAGTGGGGTTAGGAAAGTCTATTTGCAGAGGTTGAGAGTGGGTTTCATCAATTTGATTTGAAGGCCCTAAATCAGAGGTGGTGTTCCCACTCCTCAATGTATCTGCATATGCAGTTTGGTTGTCACTTGGAGGAGGTGGGGGCCTGATGTTGACGGAAACTAAGTTGGTGCTAAGGTATTGGGTTAATAGGAGGCTGATTAGTGTGGTTTTGTTGTTGGTGTCCACCCAGGTGTTGGTTCCTTTGATTAACAATGTTTGGTGTGGGTTGGGATGGTAAATGTTCTGCAAGTCTTTAAGTTGGAATAACCCCAATTTGATCATCGAGATTGTTAATAACATGGGTGATTTCCATAGTTTTTCTTTGCATCTCCTGTAGGGTTTCAATCATCTGGCCATTGATGTCTTCTTGAGATGGCCCAAATTGATAAGTTTGATTTGAACCATACCCTCCAAACGGGTTTTGTTGTTGGTGAAGAACCGGATTAGTCTAGGAGTGAGTCGTATAATTCCTCCAATTAGAGGAATTTTTCAATTACTCCTGGAAGGTGGAGACATTTTTAGTGGGGTAATGATTTGGATAAGTATAATTCCCCGTTGAACCATAGAAAGCCTCAGAATAATGATCATAATCAACACGGGTCGTATGCAAATTTCCTCTCTTTGGGATGTTGAAAGGGATGACATGTAGAATGTGTGGAGCTTGGGTAGGTATGATAGGACTCCCTAGGTTGGCAAGGTTTGTTAAATCTCTATTCAACTACTATTGCTTGGTTTGTAGATGAGCCATTAAGGAGTAGAAATTAGGTGGGAGGGTATGATTAAGAAGCTCTTGGGTGGAAAGATTGGGGAAAGAATAACTAGCATGTGGGTTAGAGAACCAATTTTGATTTTCCAATTTTAGGGAAGAGAAAAAAAAATGTAGGAAAAGTCTTTTTGGGGAGGCAAAATCAAGTCGTCCCTCCAAGTGTGGAGTTTTGACCGTCGCCTATGCAAAATGGAAGAAACAGTAGGGGAGGAGAAGCGATGGAGTTGAGAGAAAGTGTGCAATTCAAACAAACAAAATTCTAGACCTAACTTAAATGTGACTCCCTAAAAAAATAACCAAAGACTTGATCTACCTAGGAAATAAGAAATCAATAGTGAATACCCATTCTATCAACAAATCTAGCCAAGTAGCATAAGGAGAGGGTTGGGCCCAAGCATATCCTAGGAAAATCCCTAGGTGCTTGTGCAAACCCACACCTGGTCGTTTGACACGGCTCCTCAGCCAGACACCAGATATAAATGACAGAATTTGTATTAACTAGAGAAAACTTAAAACCTGTATAGCAAGCCTAAGTTGAAGGAACCTTAGGGGTCAAATTGCTACAATTTTTAGTTAGGTCTAGGAGACTAAAGTGCACATGAAATGTGGAGGGTGTTGGAACCTAGTTCCACTTCTCTTTTATGTTTTGGTGTTAATAAAACTGCTTTAAATCTAATGAGTTTATGAAGTGTTATTTTCAAGAAATAATAGGATCTAAGGATGGATGAAAGAAGTAATGATGGCATGAAGATTGAAGACTGTTTCCTTTTGTTCATATTTTTTGTAATCTAGATTGTATATGTCTCATAAGAAGATAAATGACTTAGGAATTAAAATAAAAATAGAGATAATTAGGAATCATTCTTCCGTTCAGCTATTCGTTTGAAAATACATCATTTTCTTGAAGTATTTATCATGTATTTAGGCTCATATTTCACTTAGATTATGATCAAAGCCCATTCTTGGTACTTGGCACAGGTTTGGGTTTTTGTCCCAAACTATGAACAACAAGTACCGATACTCCTCAAGAGTACTGGTACAAGGTGCTCCCAGTTTGAAGACTTAAGAAGTACCTGGACCTTACAAGTACCGGTACTCATGATGAGAACCAATACATGTAGGTCACAGGACACAAATCTGTGAGTCACAAGTACCGGTACTCATCATGAGTACCAGTACCTAATGACTTAGTTGGTACTCAACTGTAAGCACTGAGTATCGGTACCCATGATCAGTACCAATACCCAAGCATTGTTGGGCTGACTACTAGTTAATCTGTGAGCAGTCAATACCGGTACCACAACTTTAGTACCAGTACCAACTAACCGTTGTGACCAATCTGAACAGCTATTTTGCAATTAATCTTATCTCTAATCTTCCCAAACTATTCCTAATGGCTAGTAATCATAAGGAAGGTGTTTAGTAGCTTATATAAACACCTTGTGTGTGTCATTTGCAAATAACACAAGAAAAAATTATCTCCTTGCTCCTAATCCCCAAATTTCACATTTCAATCTGGAAGGATTGTTGTTGCATTCTTCTTCAAGGCGATACTCTCTGTAAGAAATCTTTTTCAAGTGATCTCGTTCTTCATCGTATAATCATTCGCCTTACTGTGCTTTCATTAGATTAGTCTTTAATCATTTTATTAAGCAAATTCTTGTTGGAGGCTTAGGAATTTAGTTGTAAGCTTTATTGTTGCTTGCTTACACTTGTATCATTTTGCTCTTATTCTATCTTGTAATTGGGTTGTGGTAACCCATTAATTACCTCTGTTTATAGTAAATTGATTCCCTCTGGGTTGAGGGAATCGGGTTAAGAATCCTAAGTTGGGAGACCTAGGTAGTGGAGTACCCAAGTGAGGGAAACCACTATATATCTGGTGTTATTTATTGTGGTTTGATTTGATTGCATATTTTTACCTACCACACTATTCGTCCCACCTTCTAGTGTGCTTGTGCCTTTTAGATCCTATAGGTGGTATCAGAGTGGGTTGCGAGAAGAAGTAAAAATCTTACTGACTATGGCATCATCAACCAAGCGCACCGAAGGACAGTCATCCACACATCCTCCCTACATCAATGGGATGGACTATGGATACTAGAAGGGGAGGATGCAAATCTTCCTCAAGGCAATGGATGAGGAGTCATGGACCCTCATTCAAGAGAAGTACTCGAATCCAGAGCTACACGAAGGAGTAGCATGGATGGCAGATCAAAAGAAGAAAATTGTCGACAATGCGAAGGTGATGAATGCACTTTATTGTGTGTCATCAAGGGAAGAATTCAACCATATCTCAGCTTGCAAGTCTGCATACGAGATATGGAACACACTACAAGTCACCTATGAAGGTACTGGTAAAGTTAAAGAAACACATATATCTATTTTAACATAAAGCTATGAGTGTTTCAAGATGGAAAAAGGTGAAACAATCAAGGCAATGTACACGAGATTTGGAGACATTGTCAACCATATGAAGAATTTGGGAGTGAAGTTCATAGAAGAGAAACTTGTAAGGAAGATCTTGAGATCCCTTACAAGTGATTGGTCTTACAGAAGAGCAACTTGTGAGAAAGATCTTGAGATCCCTTACAAGTGATTGGTCTCTAAAATCAACAGCGATTCAAGAGGCAAAGGATCTTTCAGTCCTTTCTCTTGATGACTTGATTGGAAGCCTCAAGGCGTATGGGGTCTAGTTGGAGAACATGAAGAAGAACAAAGAGAAATCAACAAGCAAGAAGAAGGAGTTTGCTTTCAAAGCTTTAAAGGAGGATTTGGACTTCGACAATTCCGACTCTGACGAAGAAGAAGAGCTTGCTCTTCTAACAAGATGATTTCAATGATACATTTGAAAGCAAGGTAAGAAGGTGAATAGATTTTCAAATGACATAATGTGTTTTGAATTCAAGAAAAGGGTACACGTACGAAAAGATTATCCAATGATCAAGAAGAAGGAAGAAAAAAAGAAAGACAAAGAAGTTGATTGGAAGAAGAAGAAGATCTCAAGAAAGGCATATAAAGCAACCTGGGATGACAGTGATTCCAGCACTGAATCATCCTGCGAAGAGTTAGAAGAAATCAAAATTGCACATCTATGTTTGATGGCAAACAATGACAGCTCAGAAAATGAGGTAGATTCTGAAGTCACTTTTAATGAGTTGTTACAAGCATATGAAGACTTGTATCACAAAGCTAGGTTGATTAAAAAAGAAAATAAAGTCTTGCATAATAGTTACAAGACTTTAGAGATAGAAAAATCATGTTCAGAAATAGAGTTAGACATAGCAAAAGATCCTAACTTACAATTGCATGCAAATATAGTAGAATTAGGGGATATTTATGAACATTTTGTGGAAACTTTAAATAATCTTAAAACAACTAGGTTAAATACAAAATTTTGTAATAACTTAAAAGCAAAATTTCATAATAAAAAGAATACACAAAATAAATCACATGCACCAAGACATGCATGGATTTATCAAAAGGTCAGGAATCCTAAGAATTATTGATCCAACACAAAAGTGATCTACAAATCTAAGGATTTGAAGGGAACTAATTGATGGGAACACCATCATGAGCCCTAACTAGCTCATTTTGACCTAGAAAAGAGACCAAAAGCTCCTACATAACCAAATGAAGGGCCTAACTAAAGGAATAACCAGTCTAAGAGAAAAATAAGAAACAAAGGGTTAAACTGCAATTTTACCATTGCAGTGTAACAATAGGATTTATCAGGGGCTAAACATGGGTCAATTGATCTTAACAAGATAAAAAGTGGGTTGGTTCAATCAGAAAAGGGTTAATGTGAAATCTAGGAATTAAATGACATCTTGTAACCCTAAAATAGACCCACTTAATTTAACAAGGTTCTGGTCAGGATAAAATTTACCTAAACCCTCTAAAATTCATGGAAAAATATCCTCTAGGGCTTAGAACTTTCAATTTGGCCTTTGGAACCTATTTTGATCTAAATAGAGGTCTTAGTCAATTATTTGCCCTAAATTAGGTTTTTGTGTAAAATGTCCAGTAAAATGTCATCAAACCTAAAATCCAACTTCACCATTGGATTCCTTAGGTTCAAATTAGGTTTATACCAAAATTTGGACCTAAGGGGAGTTCAGCTTGACCTACTTTGCAAAATAGTCCAACTTAGTTACTTTTAGACCCCTAGCTTTTGAAAACCTTGCAGATAGCCCCCTATCTTCCCCATCATTCTTTGCAATAAAGTCCCGCTGCCATTACAGCGGAGGAGTCCTACTCCAGCAAGGATTCAAGGGGGAGTTCTCCTTGATTCCTCAGAGACTCCCTCTCAGATTTGAAAGAGAGATTCTCTAAGGAATTCCCAATCATATGAACGCAATCTCAAGCCCTGATTGTCACCCAATCTCTCATGCAAACGCATGAGAGATTTGAGTATCTCTCGCAATCTTACTCCGGCGAGGTTGCCTGTGCTTGGAAGCTTGCCTTCCAAGCACAAAGCCCTCTTCCTGATACTATAAAAGACACCCCAGCTCTTCCCATCCATCCTAAGCTTGGTTTGGCTGGAGACAAGCCCTCAAATTCATCTCTTCTCCGTCTAGACACCCAGCGAGCTCCGGTGACCTATTTCTCCTCCTCTCATCGCTCTGCCACAAAACGAGTGGTAGAGTTGTCTCTACCTCCGTCGTCTGCGTCGCACCATACCTACGCATGCGCCTACATCCTCTTCGTCGTCGCCGTCCCCCTCCACTGGGATCTTCTTCTTCGACGGTGGCAGGTACACGCCATCTGCCATTTCACCCCCCTTCATCCTTAAACTAGGTTAGATACTTTCCCCTTCCTCTACTCTTTATTTTCCCTCTGTCTATTTCTGTTTCCACCCCTCAACAACCACAGACCACCACCATCGTCTCGACCTCTGACAGACCACCGGCAAGGTACTCCCGTCATTCCACGCACCCATCCACCTCGCCAAACACCTCAGAAGCTCCGCCACCTTCCACTGATCATTTTCCCCCTCTCCATCGACCGCCACACGTTCCACACTCCTCCACCAAACAAACCCATAACCACGGCCACAGAACGGCCTAGGCACGCACGCCCAGGGCACCCCGCACCATGCCACCCACTGAGACATCTTCGTTGTGCCACGGCGGAGCCTTTTGCGTGTTCTGATGAGGCCGCAAGGCCGTAATGCTTTAATGCAGGTTTTGACCTTTGCCACCATTGGAGCAAACATGAAGGTTGCTCGCAAGCTCGAACCAGGCAACCTCACTCTAGGCATCCAGGTCCAGGAGGCGTACAATTGTGACATACACGCTTCCAGCCAAGAGATTGGCTTCCCAGACCCTTGCTACCGGAGCAATTGAACGAGACTCCTGCGAGCACGTGCGAGGAAGTGGGTGGGACTTTTAGTCCCACCTCGGGCATTTTGGAGCGAGCAGAGTAGTGTAAATTATAATTGTGTTAGGGGCTTATCGCCTCCTGACACGGGGTGAGGTCCCGCTCTCCCCATCACACCTCATCCGTGCCCACGCTACGCGAACTTAGTAGCCTGACTCGATAACCCGTGCACTCCTTGCGCATCACCCACACTGGTGCGCCTAGACTCGGGTGTGCTAACCCGACTCGTATACCCGTGAAAGGCTCTGGGAGAGCGAGCCTAAGAGAGAAAAAGAGAGAGAGTTCGTGGGGGAGGGTAGGGGTAGGTTTTGCACTTGCTTACAGGGAAAGGAAGAAGGAATAGGAAGCTGAAGTAGGAAGATGAAGAAGCTAAGGAGAAGAAGAATGCAAAGGAAGCTAAGGAAAGAGAAGGCACGGTTGCAGAGAAGGCAGAGCTGAAACCAAAGAAAGAAAGAAGAAGAGTTGAAGGCCAAAGTCAGAGAAGGAAGACCAAAGTCAAGGAAGAAGGAAGGAAGAAGAAGAAGACAAAGAAGAAAGAAGCCACCAAAGAAAAAGACCAAAGTCAATGTAGAAGGAAGAAGTCAGAAGAGAAAGCCAAAAAGGAAGGAAAGAAAGACAGAGAAGAGAAAGAAGAGAAGGAGAAAAACGAGCCAAAGGAAGAAGCAATAGAGAAAGAAAAATCAAACACTTTTACCCAACCTTCCCAATTTCTCTTTTATGCTACATTTCATTATTCATAAACTCCTGCTTTACATTTTGAATTAGATTTTGAGTAATTTTATGTGTTCAAATTGCATCGATTATTGAGATTAATGCTTGAACTCCATTTGCTCCCTTTGTTCGACCTTGGACTTAAACTTCGAGTAATAAAACTTATTTGTTTTGAATACTTTTTCGACTGTACTACAATGTGACCTTTTTAAAACCCGATCAAGTGCTCTCAACATTTTGGCACTGTTGTCGGGGAGCAACGTGCAATTCAGCACTAGTCTCTACATTATTTTGATTATATATGAACACTAACTAACCCTATTTGTTTTGCTGTGATTTTGTAAGGTATTTCAAGAGGAGATCTCCCGCGCAAATAAACCACTCTAGGGTAGGTAACTTCTCTCTTCTTCCCTAAATCCATCTCCTAATCCTGGGAAGACAAAAAGGAAGAAATCAAATTGGGAATCAACTGCCTTCTTTTTATAGTAATTATCATTTAAAAGGCTAGTTTCCTAATCTGCGAAAATTTTTTCAAATCTTATTGAAGTGAAGCGATTTTTTGAGATCCTACCCCACAAAATTCCTGTGCCTTTTAGAGATCACACTTAATTTCTGAATCTTTGCAGACTACACGCTTCTTGTTTGAAGTCCAAAGAGAACTTTTGTGAAACTCAAAGAGGATTGGAAATAGAACCAAATTAGGATTTCTATAGTAGGGCTTTGGAGTGCTAGTTCACATATGCTTGCATAAAAGGAAATAAACCCACCCACATCTGTGTGCTACCCAAGCCCTTGATTGAAAGAATTTAACCAAAACAAACCCTAAAATTGAGCTCTAAAATCACTTGAACCAAAAAAACCTTGGACCTAATAACCTGGGAGTCAAATCAGGGTGATTTCTAGGTCTTGACCTAGAATCATTCTACCATCTTTAGGGCAAGTTAAGTGAAGTTGACCCCTTTTTTGGTCAACCAACCTTGAAATTAAGTCACAAAACCAAAACATCTAATGTTCAAGTGGAACCCTAAGCACCTTTGATCTGAAATAAAAGTGGTAGACTTAAGAGGTCAAGGTCCCCATTCTAGTCAACTTTGAATCTCAGTGACAAGAGAGGTCGGGTAAGGGAAACCCTGTAACCCGTGGGGACACTCTACCATGTAAGGGTCTTTGCAGGACTCACTCTGGCTACCCAGGTAATTCTCAGGTGGACGAATTTCTGATCCAAGGGTATCATCCACCCCGAACCTCCATAGTCATCCAAACATCTTTGGGTGCCTTGATTGGGTCAAAAACACCTCCAATCCCTCATCCCTTCTCTTTAGAGCACACACATAGATTTTCAAGTGGGATTCTCTATTCCGATCTAATCACTTCATAACTTGATTCTACACCTTGATCTGAATTCTGATTCTACATCTTGATTCCACCACCAGATCCAAATATGCAGCTGGGTTACTTAGGATTACAATTCAAGAAACCTGAATAGAGATCCATTAGAGATAGGATGATTGAGGATGCCCTTGAATTCTATGAAATTGAATACAAAACCTCAAACCAGTAGAAGACATTCAGGTTAATGTACCAACAACCACAACTTTCATCATAAACTGTGCCCAAGTGTTATTGACAAAAGCCACAAAAGGATCAACCCGAGACATTCTCATAACAGGATACATTCAGATAGAAAAATTGCACAACTTTGAATACCTTCAATGCATGACAAATCCTATACTTTGGGAACAACACCAAGATGATCTTGAAAAATGGGAAGAGATGATGAGATTATTGAAACAAATTATCTATCAGAAATACCCGTACATGCCCAAAATAGATGATGAACCATCTTGGAATAATATTGAGGATCAATTCGATTTCCCAAACCTTGGGTTTGAGGCACAGAGTTATGGATTCCCAACCCAGATGGAGTACAACATGCCTGATCTTGAAATAGGTTGGGAAGTTCCAATTGTAGGAGAACACAATTTTGATCCAATCCTAGACCTTGGATCACCAAGCATAGAATTCCAAGACTCCTGCAATGATGAGAGTAGAACTAAACCTCTTAAGGTTGTAAATCCCACCCCTTATTCTGATAAGGTGACCCTCGAAGGTTATTCGGACCTAAATTCTAGTAAGTCAACCCACATCCTCAGCCTAAAATCTAGATCTAAAACTTATTGGGAAGATTACGAGGCCCTGTATGACAAAAATCAAAGTTTCAATAAAGAATATGATTCTGGGCCTCGATTTGATGAATATCCCTCTCCAACATCCTCAAAGATACAAATAGATTTTTTGGAAGTCATGCCAATCTACGATATAGAAACCGAGGAGTTGGACGAGTGGGGTTTTGATTGGGTCTTTCCTACAAGCCTAGAACTTGAGCCTAGACCAAATAAGAACACCTTTTTAAGCTAAGAATTTACATATAGGCTAGACCCAAGTCAGGCTGCTAAGTCTACATCATATGATTTATTTGGTGGTGGAATCTCATTCAGAACTTGATTTTCACAATATCTCTGACGATTTTGAATCTTACCATAATTTCCCAGAACCTCTGTTTCCTATATACAATGAGCCAATCTACGACCTCAGCTCACTTGATTCATTCTCCGACTTTGATTCTTAGGTCCCTGATCCCGAGATCATTAACTTAAGTTCAGGATCCAGTGAGATGGAATCATTTCTTTTCGATCCTCAGGAATCAAAACCAGAAAATGCCGAGCGTGACTGCAACTCATAGTTCGAATCTTTTCTCGACTCAAATTTCCATCATCCTATAGACACACTTCAGGCATTCACTTTTAACTTTGAGAGCTACTATGAGGACTCTCTATATGAAAACACCTGTAAATCCTTTCTAGAAGAGCCCTCATAAACAATCCTTATTGAAGCCACCTCCTCCGCACATACAGAACCCAGCCAAACCCGTTTTCAACCCTGACATTGCAAAACATAGGCATGGTGGGTGGTAAAGTGCAAACATACAAAACCAAGTCAAAAGGATTCTCACAAAAAAATCACATATTTCAAAAATACCAAAAAAATAGAAAATTGTGAAAAGAATAAAAAATTGGAGGGAAGAAAATTTTGAAATCCCATAATCATGAGTAGGAAAAGAGCAAAAAGTGAAAAGGAGCACAAAAAGAAAAAGAAGAAAGAACAGCCATTGGTAAAAAGATTAGGGAATTAACCGAAGTTCTAGACCACATCAAGAAAAAGAGAAAAATAGGAAAAAAGTGCTAATAAGACACAAGAAAGAGATTAGTAGGAATGCTGATCTTAGGCCTTTTGGGTTAGACTCTTAGGCTTAAAAATTCATGTATCCACTAAGATCTAGATAATCCTCAAGAGGTTGGGGAAAATACGAAGCTTAAGTATTAGGTCTAAGGCTTAGTAAGTATTCGACCTCGTTAACTGACCTTTAGTTTGCGGGACTCGGTAACTTAAGCCCCTAATCCACACACAATCTGGTTTAGTGCACATAACTATCAAAATCACGCAAAAGCGTTTAAATTTTCTGAAAAAAGTGCCTAGAATAGGAGCGGCTGATCAACACAAATTGATTTGGATGAGTTCCTGGTGCGGAGAGGTAGGAAATTCCCCACGATGATGCGTAACAACATATCTTCTCCTCGTTGCTTGTCTCCTAGGAAATTTACATATCCTACTGGGGCCATGTAAGCACCCTGCTGGTTCAGATGCCATGGGCGTCATTATCATGAAATGTCGATTGACAGGGTTTGGGTTTGGCTACAGATTGTCAATGGGTGGGATTATCTCGAAATCTTGAAAGCCAAGGTTCTGGGGGTTGCCATGGGCGGTGCTATCACAAAGCATCGATTGCCAGGGGCCTTTGAGGATTGATGATGGGGATGAGGAATCCGAAACAGACCATGTTGAGAAGCCAATTCGAAGATAAAAATAAAAAGAAAAGAGAGAGAAAACTCTCCTAACAAATAAATCCTCTATCTCTCTCTTACAAAAAATGCACTACTAACTGGACCACGGCTAAGATATGTCTCAAGCACGGGTGCCATAATCGTGAAGTCCAATGAACCTTAGGATAGTTCCTTGATTGCACCTCAAAACACGCCTATAATATTGCCTTCTTGTGCTTTTTCCTAGCATTAGCTATGCATATTAGGATCCTATAGTCGCATTTGTAAAAACACTTGCATTCATGCATTTAGCTAAGAGGAGGGAAGATTGAAATAAATGGCTCCATAATTTACATTTTTTCTCAAGTGCCTCTTTGCAAAAAGTCCCCTCTCTATTTTTTATTTCCTCTTTCTTTCTTTTCTCTTCCCGCGGTTCTTCTTCCTGCAGCTGCATGCACTCCACGCCATACTGCAGCTGCACGTCCTGCCAACGCCACTCCCTGCTGTCCTTCCCGCACCATTCCCTGCAGTGGCCATCTCCCCCATTCCCCGGATGCTGCATGGCCACGCTTTCCTCCTCTATTTAAAGCCACAGCCTCTTCCTCGCGACGGGGAGGTTGCTGCACCAAGCAAGAACCCGCGAGCTCCACCACCTTCCTCTCCACCGTTCTCCCCTCCCATACACTGGCCCTCCTTCGAGGAGACACCCGACGAGTAGGAGAGCCCACTGTGGTGCACACCACCACAGTGGGAGCACCGCCGCCCAGCTCTTCAACGAGCCGGTGGGCGTGGTGTTTTCTTTTCTTTTCATTTTCATCTCCACGCCATTGCTGCCGCTTCAAGCTCCGAAGCTTGAAGCAGCAGCAGCAGCCCAGCAGTGGTCGCAGCAGCAGCAGCAGCCCCCGCCTCCTCCGCGACCTTCCCCGCAGGCGCTCAGCCCTCCGCACGCGCCTGCAGGGCCTCCTCCGCTCCGTTCTTCGTTCTATCGCCTCCGCCGTGCACCTGCAACCGGCCGCTACACTCACTACAGCAGCTGGCCAGGCCCTCTCGCCATCCCCTGACAACCCCCGCACCCCTCCCCAACCACCTGTAGACCTCCTCCGCATTCGTTTCCCCGTGCCATCACCTGCTCTCCGCCCTCGCGCCGGCCTGCAGACGCATCACCTCCATCTGCAGACGCCATTTCCAGACGTCCGCCTCCGCCTGCAGACGACGCGGCTCCAGACGTCTGCCGCCATCCACCGACGACTTAACTCGTCCCTTCTGCATCCTCCCCGCTCCGCCCTCTCCAGTTCTCTCTCTCCCGCTCTCTCTCTCTCCTTTTCACTCACTCTCAGTACACTACACCAACGCACACACACATCTTCACCGACACTTCCACACGCCCACACACACATAAACACTAGTATAAACATATATATATCTATACGTATACATATATATAGTAACATATATATATATATACACATACATATATCTATATATATATATATATACTTATATACATAGTATATCTATATAGTTATGTATACATACATATATATATATATAATATATATATATAGATATATAAGTATATATATACATATATATATATATATCTATATACTTACACATATACTTATATATATATATATATATACATATAAATCTTGATACATATATACATATATATATATACATACATATATACATATATATATCTATATATATCTATACATATATACCTATACATTTATATATATATATAGATATATTTACTTATATACATACACATATATATATATTTTCACGTTATTTGGCATACGCTGTATTGCGGGAATATCCGCACCAGTTGCTGATATTCCCCGATACACGCGTACAAAAAGCGTGGACCCATACATCATCCATCATCCATCCACACTCCACGCGGCACCCAGTCTAGTTGGTTGCGTCTCTCTAGACGACGATCGACCCGACACAGTGCTACACTCCATCGCCACCTTCACCCCCATCCCTTTATATATAATATATATATATATATATACATACTATATTTACTTTCTGTCTGTTCGCTTCTCTCTTAGTAAAAAGATAAAAAAGGTATATAAAAGAGAAAAGATAATCTTTGACTTGCAGGTATCCCGTCTTGCGAGTAGCAAGACTCGTTTTGGAACTCTGTTTTGGCTAAAAGCCAAGGACAATTTTGAGGGTGTGCCTCAAGGACAAGGATTACCAGAAAAAATCTAAATAAGAAAAACACCAAAAATAGAATAAATGAATGGAAGAGATGCGTTTTAAGGAAAACGTAGAAACTCGACTTGAGCCCCACTTCCCTGAGTTCGACCCTGGACCTAAAAGTGACAAGATAAAATCAAGTAAGCCAGGTAAGAAATTTTGTAAAGAGATGGTTAGGTCCGAATTAAGTTAACCACTATATATATTCCAACGATAAAATCATCATATTAACAACCTATCTGAGCCAACCCATCATCCTTTTCTGGCGCCGTTGCCGGGGAAGTGTGTCTTCAAGTAAGTTTTTATTCAATTCCTTCCAATTTCTCTTCTCTTCACGGGTATTTTTGTTTTTGATGTGCAGGTGAATCTGGTTGCAAGGAGAAGATAGGCAGACGAAGTCGGGAACGAGGGCAGATCCAAGGCGGGAACGAGAGCGTGAAGACGTCGACACCGCATTGGAGCTTCGCATATGTTGTCGAACAAGTAGGTTTTCCTTTTCTTAGCAAACTAGGATTAACTTGCCACCTCAATAAAAAAAGAAAAACTAAAAACTAAAAAATTAAAAAAAACTTCTTGGGATCTCTTGAGGCAAGTGGATTAAAATTCACTTGTTTGATTGGTTGTCTTCACTCCCACCGCCTCGGGATTTCCCGCCCTACTTCGCATAGCGAAAATCTGAGAATCTTGATTCTTGGATTCTTCGCCGTGGGAAGTATTCTTTGAGGCAAATAAAAAGATTATTTGCATCCCTCTTTTGCCTCACTTATCTTTAATTCAGGATCACATTTTTGGTGGGGAGACTTGGAATTGAGTTGATTCCAATCCCGCCACGACTTTTCAACTTGCCTGAGATTCGACCCTGAATACTTCAACCCCAACAATTTGATTTTCTTTATCTTCTGGTTGAAGCCTTGTGTGTGGAAATCATTTCTGGTGATTGGGAGCACTTGAATTTAAGCGCTTTGGCTCCCTTTCACATTGATATAAAACTAATTTGTGCATCTACACATAGAAATCTCCATTTAGGGTAGCCCATTGCATTTTAGCATGCATTAACTAACTGATATTGAAGAAGGGTTTCTTGGGCTTAGAAAGAAAACCTGTATTTTTGCAAAAACCCGGAGATTGGTTGAATTGGTAATTCAACAAAACCCTAAAATTCATACTACTAACGGCTGAACTTTAAAAACCATTCACCAATAAAAACTTCAATTCGGGGAGATTTCCCCGTTGCATGCTTATTTGACATACTCTGAAAATCAATCACTTGGGCATTACCTGTAAATAACGCCCTTCACATTCTAGAAGCACTTGATCCTAAGCCTCTAAATAAAATTGGTAGTAACTTGACCCTTGCTAAGGATTGGAGGTCTAACTACTTGCGTGTAGCGGCTACGTGCTGGTGAGAGTTCCCGTGTGCTATCGGTTGTCTAAGACTGGGGCAAACGGCCTTTCAATCTGGCCCGGTGGTTCCGCGGTGCTCGCATTTGGTTCCATAGTTCGTGATAGTAGGTAACTTAGATCTTTAGGTCTAAGGGTACACTGTAGAGGTTAGGAACTTGACTGTATTGATTTGTAATCAAGTGTACCTTTGCGGCGTCATTTCTCTCATCCCTTTTCCCTTCTCATCTCCCCAACTCTTCCTACGGTAGTGCATGTTTGGGAGGTCAAAAAACCCTGAATTGTTTGAATTGACTGATAAATCTAGAAAGGAAGCCGAATCGTCCTCCTCCTCCACAAACATGGCTGCACGCCCACCCCCAAATCCCAAGGGAGGAAACTGCCCTCAGAATCCACCAGGTGGTGGAGTCGTAGATCCCATAACCCACCTCCAAGCCCAAATGGAAATGTATAATGAGCAAATCGAAGCCATTCGGGAAACATTGGAGGAAATGCAGAATCCTCCCGAACGGGAGGAGCCTAGGTCTCGTAGCTCTTATCAGAATCCCGCTGCTACAGAGACCGTAGGACAAATTCGAGTCCCCATGGGCAGGGACGACTTTGAATTAAACCAAACATAATTGGCCTAATCAATTTTCACTTTCATGGTCTTGCAAGTGAAGACCCATTTCTCCACTTGGAAGACCTAACCCGACTTGCTGAAACCGTTAAACCAAGAAATGTCAGGTTATCTATAGTCCTCATGAAGATGTTCCCATTTTCATTGCAGGATAAAGCGTCGCAATGGTTACGCACCCTTGGAAGAACCATCCATTCTTGGGAAGAGATGCGAACAGCGTTTCTCAAGAAGTTCTTCCCAATCGGGCGAACCAATGCGCTTCGCCGTGCTATCACCTCTTTTACGCAACAAAACAGTGAACAATTTCATGAGGCATGGGAGAGGTATAACGACCTCCTTAGGAAGTGTCCGCACCACGGTCTGCCTAAGTGGCATATAGCCCAGATTTTCTACTACGGGCTAAATGAGACTTTGAAGCAGATTGCAGATGCTTCCTGCGGAGGGAATTTTATGAATAAAGACGAGAATGGAGCATTCGAACTATTTGAAAATATGAGTGAAAACTCAATAAACAATGCCTCCATTGTCACCTTTAATCATACCAGCTAGCCCCGAAATGTCCACGAAGTTGACACGGGACCCTCCCATTCATCCACTGATCTAAGCCTTATTGCACAAAAACTGGATGAAGTCACTGTCGTGCACAAGAAGCTGGACGAGCTTCTGGCCAACCCCGCCCAATCTATGGCAAACACCACCTCTTTACCACTTCGTCACAATCCAAATTCTTCAAACACCAGGCTTATCTCGAGAAACCCCGTTAGACCTTCCTTACCGAGTGTCGTGCCAATCGATTCAGTAAGTCATGTGGAACTGGCTTCTGCTAGCCAGTATTTCGACACAGAGGACCAAGCTTCCGTGTGCTCGGACGCATATCTACATGCGGACGCGTCTTCTGGCATAGAAGACGCTTGCGCCCTGGGGAACAATCCGTTCTCTACCACTTCTAACCCAGGGTGGCATAATCATCCGAACATCGCATGGTCCAACAACCCGCAGTGCTAAAACCCCACGGGTGGACCAATGCGACCGTCCGCACCCGTCATCCCAAGGGCTTAGTTTAATCCTATGGCAAATCCGCCATCAGGCCCTTGTGTACCACAAACTGAACATGCATCAAGCCCTCTTGACAAATTGATGCGAATGATGACGGAAATGTCAAAGCACCATGAAGAGAACATGACCTCTCTTCAGCACCAATTGGCACAGCAGAACGTCGAGATCAGTCAACTATGCATGGTGACTCGATCTCAGGGCACTCTTCCCGCCCAACCTATTCCAAACCCGTGAAATTTCGTACCCCGTGGTTCTCAACCACAGGTACGACCTTCTCAGGGACAGGTTAATCAAGTTCTGCAGGCTCCGAGCATTCCACCGGGATTTCAGGATAATCCCGCTGCAGCACCACACTCTTATGTCCCCATTGCAAACCCTCCTCCACCGTATGATCCCACTGGACCCGCATCGTCCAATGCTATCACTACGAGGAGCGGTAAGCAGACTGTCGATCCGCCTCGACCTGATCCTGGCCTGTCTTCTTCCTCGCCCTCTTATTCGGGATGCATACCGCATTCGCGAGAGGACGATGCGCCAAAATTGCTGCCAGAATCAGTCCCATTCCCTAAGGCTCTACTGAGGGAGCCAAAAGGCAAAAAGAAAGATACGCAGGCCTTTGATAACCTGCGTAATTTGTTCAGGGATGAGAAATCAAGGTACCCCTGCTCAAGGCTATCGACCACATACCTATTGTCGCCCGATTTTTCAAAGACTACACAACACCCAGGCGACAGTCAAAGAAAACTAAAAATCTGGTGGTTCTCTCTCCTCATGCAAGTTGTGCTATACTATCAAACCTACCACCGAAGCAGAAAGATCCTGGCACACTGCTGATTTCCTGTAGCATCCAAGGATGCAATTTTAACCGTGCCCTGCTTGATCTAGGATATTCCATAAATTTCATACCGACCATCATGCTCGAAAAATTTTCCTTGGGAAATCTGAAACCCACCCCTGTCACGGTACAGTTGGCAGATCGTTCTGTCAAAATCCCGAAGGGTGTTGTGGAAAACGTCGTGGTTAGGGTCAATAGTCTCTGTTTTCCTGTTGACTTTCTTGTTTTAGATATGGAAGTTCCTAGTTCACTTTCTGATTGTCCGATCATCCTCGGTCGACCTTTCTTGGCCACAACCCGTGCCCTTATCGATTGCGAGTCGGGCTGTATTGAGATTGCCGTTGGTCCTAAAAAGATCAAGCTGAATATCTTCAAGGCAGCCAAGAACTTTGACTGCGATTGCATCGAGGATGACACGTCTGACGAGGACATGACCGTCAGTGCATGTATCGGACTATTTGGGACTTATTCAGACTATGGCGAATTACCTAACAACTGCCTGACCAACACAAATTGTGACGTTCCCCAATCCCTCCCTATTCCCGTACCTTCTCCTGACCAGACTTCTGACGAGGTTTTCTCCGCTTCCCACACCTCGTGGTCTGAGTCATCTCCAGGCTACTCACCGCCGATCCACACTCTTGAAGATCGGATTGCCCTTTCTTTCCTGCCAAATCAGGCGGATTTGCAACTCCACACTGGGACCTTGAGCCCACACCTTACTCACTGGGGCTATTCCCTTTTGGATCCATCTATCCAAAAAGCCCCTCTTCTTGGCCAATCTAAGGGCCAACTTCTTCTTCCTGATCTATTTTCTGATCCGCCTGGGACACTCTCGACCCAAAAAATGCCAAATCTCTCACCATCCACCATCACTTTTCATGCCTCTATCGTGATCATGTCAGTTTTCTCTTCACCACCCACCATCCACCCACCCTACCACCCTGATCTATACCCTGAACCTCAGCTCTTGTTACCCGATCTTTCGTCCTTTCTCCACCTTTCCCTGCATGCATATGAGGACATAGCATTGTTTAGCATGGGGGGGTGGATAGGCATCCATAGGATTCGGCTATTTTATGGTATCATACAATTCCCAACTATTTATGAATATGCAAGAAAAAGAAAAAAGAAGAAAAAAATAATAATAAAAAAAAAATATATATATAATAATAATAATAAATGGTGCTTAGTAATGATTTAAAAGCTGAAAAAAAAATACAATAAGTGTTTATGGATATTCAACCTCTATTTTGAAGAATTTCCAAGCCACAAAAGCTTGATTCACTCAGGCTCGGCTTAATTTACATAAGGCATTGACAAAATAGATCAAGATCTCTCCTAACTAAGGACGTATTCTTGTACCTGAGACACCAGTACAAGATCCGTTGGTTTACTTTTACTTGAGAGCGTAAGTAAACTTGGTTCACACTACACATATCAGGAAAGACCAGGTGAACATAAGATCCAACCCTAGTGTTCATTAGGGAAGGTGGAGTCCTTACCTGTGCACGCAGGTAGACTTTTTATCCTAGGCTTTAGTCTTGTGTTTAGGAGCGACTCTTTCCACCAAAAAGGAACTCGCCCACCAAACAG
Organism: Thalassia testudinum; assembly: GCA_037157565.1. Lineage (NCBI taxonomy): Eukaryota > Viridiplantae > Streptophyta > Magnoliopsida > Alismatales > Hydrocharitaceae > Thalassia > Thalassia testudinum. The sequence goes on from JAZHRO010000014.1 coordinate 118,969,637, forward strand.
AAAAAAAGTGTGCTCTTTAAAAATGTGTTGTAAGAGATATACTGACACGTGTTTCAAAAAAAAAAACAAAAAAACAAAAAAAAAAAAGAAAAAAAAAGAGAGAGATGTTCAAAAGAGTCAGTATATCTCATAAATGTCTGTATCCTTTATTTTTTTGTGAGCCATAAAAAATCAGAAAATCGGAGTTGAGTTTTCCGTCATCATCTTAAGGGTCAATCCGAAGACATGAGCTGAAACTAGGACCAACCTGTACTTAAAAATTCGTGAAACCCTGGGATTGAGTCTTAATGTTCATCTGGTCAGTCTTGAGCCTTCACTATGCGCAAACCATAACCTCTTGAGCTCTCGAGTACAGCAAAACCTCCTGGGTCCTGGAAATCGTACTTAAGGTTTAAATATCAAGAGTCCTGGTTAGTTGAGAGATGATCTTTGTCATGCAAGACTTAAAGTACTGGTAATCTTTTCTACAATTGGTTCTCACAATATCAGATAATTAACACACCTATATCACCTCAGAAGAAAATCTTCAGCTTAAGAACATTTCTAAACACGGTTTTGCTAGGGACTAGCAAAAGATAGGCATTGGGGTATATGATTGCACCTCAAAACACGCCTGTAATAATGCCTTCTTGTGCTATTTCCTAGCATTAGCTATGCATATTAGGATCCTATAGTCGCATTTGTAAAAACACTTGCATTCATGCATTCAATTAAGAGGAGGGAAGATTGAAATAAATGGCTCCATAATTTACATTTTTTCTCAAGTGTCTCTCTGCAAAAAGTCCCCTGTCTATTTTTTATTTCCTCTTTCTTTCTCTTCTCTTCCCGTGGTTCTTCTTCCCGCGGCTGCATGCACTCCACGCCATGCTGCAGCTGCACGTCTTGCCAACACCACTCCCTGCTGTCCTTCCCGCACCATTCCCTACAGTGGCCATCTCCCCCATTCCGCTCATGCTGCATGGCCACGCTCTCCTCCTCTATTTAAAGCCACAGCCTCTTCCTCGCGACGGGGAGGCTGCTGCACCAAGCAAGAACCACCACCTTCCTCTCCACTCTTCTCCCATCCCATACGCCAGCCCTCCTTCGAGGAGACACCCGGCGAGCAGGAGAGCCCACTGTGGTGCACACCACCACAGTGGGAGCACCATCGCCCAGCTCTTCAACGAGCCGGTGGGTGTGGTGTTTTCTTTTCTTTTCGTTTTCATCTCCACGCCATTGCTACCGCTTCAAGCTCCGAAGCTTGAAGTAGCAGCAGCAGTAGCCCAGCAGCGGTCGCAGCAGCACCAGCAGCATCCCCCGCCTCCTCCGCGACCTTCCCCGCAGGCGCTCAGCCCTCCGCGTGCGCCTGCAGGGCCTCCTCCACTCCATTCTTCGTTCTGTCGCCTCCGCTGTGCACCTGCAACAGGCCGCTGCACTCACTATAGCGACTGGCTAGGCCCTCTCGCCGTCCCCTAACAACACCCGTGCCCCTCCGCGACCACCTGCAGACCTCCTCCACGTTCGCTTCCCCATGCCATCGCTCGCTCTCCGCCCTCGCGCCGGCCTGCAGACGCATCACCTCCATCTGCAGACTCCATTTCCAGACATCCGCCTCCGCCTGCAGACGACGCGGCTCCAAACGTCTGCCGCCATCCACCGACGACTTAACTCGTCCCTTCTGTATCCTCCCCGCTCCGCTCTCTCCAGCTCTCTCTCTCCCGCTCTCTCTCTCTCCATTTCACTCACTCTCAGTACACTACACCAACGCACACACACATCTTCACCGACACTTCCACACACCCACACACACATAAACACTAGTATAAACATATATATATCTATACGTATACATATATATAGTAGCATATATATATATACATACATATATCTATATATATACATATATATAAAGACTTATATACATAGTATATCTATATAGTTATGTATACATACATATATATATATAATATATATATATAGATATATATATACATATATATATATATATCTATATACTTACACATATACTTATATATATATATATATATACATATACTTATATACATATATATATATACATATCTATATACTTATATATATATACATATATATCTAGATACATATATACATATATATATATACATACATATATACATATATATATCTATATATATCTATACATATATACCTATACATTTATATATATATATAGATATATTTACTTATATACATACACATATATATATATTCACGTTATTTGCCATACGCTGTATGCGGGAATAGCTGCACCAGTTGCTGATATTCCCCGATACATGCGTAAAAAAAGCGTGGAGCCATACATCATCCATCATCCATCCACACTCCACGCGGCACCCAGTCAAGTTGGTTGCATCTCTCTAGACGACGACCGACCCGACACAGTGCTACACTCCATCGCCACCTCCTCCCCCATCCCTTTATATATAATATGTATATATACATACTATATTTACTTTCTGTCTGTTCACTTCTCTCTTAGTAAAAGGATAAAAAAGGTATATAAAAGAGAAAAGATAATCTTTGAGTTGCAGGTATCCCGTCTTGCGAGTAGCAAGACTCATTTTGGAACTCTGTTTTGGCTAAAAGCCAAGGACACAATTTTGAGGGTGTGCCTCATGGACAAGGATTACTAGAAAAAAATCTAAATAAGAAAAACACCAAAAACAAAATAAACGAACGGAAGAGACGCGTTTTAAGGAAAACGTAGAAACTCGACTTGAACCCCACTTCCATGAGTTCGACCCTAGACCTAAAAGTGACAAGATAAAATCAAGTAAGCCAGGTTAAAAATTTTGTAAAGAGATGGTTTGGTCCGAATTAGGTTAACCACTATACATATTTCAACGATAAAATCATCATATTAACAACCTATCCGAGCCGACCCATCATTCCTACGGACCCTAAAAACCTTCGCGGAAGACCGAGGCTAGAGCTGGTCAGGTCTGGATCTTTGTTGGTACTTGAGTACCTTTAGGCCTACTGTCGACATTTTAACCTAATCAAAAAGGAAAAGAGAAAAAGCACTCATCATAAATTGTGAAAGAAACTCATGGTCTAGAACAGAAGTTAAGACCTTAAAATTTTGCTAAGGGACTAACAAAAGCTAGGCATGGGAGTATGATAGGAACACCATCATGAGATTTAACTAGCTCATTTTGACCTAGTAAAGAGAACAAAAGCTCCTACATAACCAAATGAAGGGCCTAACTCATGGAATAACCAGTTTGAGAGAAAAGTAAGAAATAAAGGGTAAAATCACAATTTTACCATTGCAGTACAACAATAGGATTTCTCAGGAGCTAAACATACGTCAATTGATCTTAACAAGATAAAAAGTGGGTTGTTTCAAAAAAAAAAAAGATAAAAAGTGGGTTGGTTCAATCGGAAAAGGGTTAATGTGAAATTTGGGAATTAGATGACTTCTTGTAAACCTAAAATAGATCCACTTAATTAAACAAGGTTATGGTTAGGATAAAATTCACCTAAACCCTCTAAAATTCATGGAAAAATATCTTCTAGGGTTTATATCCATCAATTTGGCCTTTAGAACCTATTTTGACCTAAATAGAGGTCCTAGTTAATTATTTACCCTAAATTGGGTTTTTGTGTAAAATATCCAGTCAAACGTGGTCAAACCTAAAATCCAACTACACCACTGGATTCCCTATGTCCAAATTAGGTTTATACCAAAACATGGTCCTAAGGGGAGTTAACCTTGACCTACTTTGCAAAATAGTCCAACTAGCTCCTTCTCGACCCCTAGCTTTCGAAAACCTTGCAGATACCCCCCTATCTTCCTCGTCATTCTTTGCAATTAGGTGCCTCTACCATTACAATGGAGGAGTCCTACTCCGGAGTGGATTCAAGGGGGAGTTCGCCTTGATTCCTCAGAGACTCCCTCTCAGATTTGAAAGGGAGATCCTCTGAGGAATTCCCGATCATATGAACGCAATCTCAATCCCTGATTGTCACCCAATCTCTCATGTGAACGCATGAGAGATTTGGGTATCTCTCATAATCCTATTCCGGCGAGGCTGCCTATGCTTGGAAGCTTGCCTTCAAAGCACAAAGCCATCTGCCTGCGACTATAAAAGACATCCCAAGTCCTCCCGTCCATCCTGAGCTTGGTTTGGCCGAAGACAACTCCTCAAATTCGTCTCTTCTCCTCTGGCCAAACACCCAGTGAGCTCCAGTGACCTATTTCTCCTCCTCTTGTTGCTCTACCACAAAACCAGTGGCAGAGTTGTCTCTACCTCTGTCGTCCACATTGCACCATACCTACACTCACGCCTGCATCCTCTTTGTCGTCACCATCCCCCTCCACTGGGATCTTCATCTCCGGCGGTGCCAGGTACGCGCCATCCACCATCTCGCCCCCCTTCATCCTTAAACTAGGTTAGATACTTTCCCCTTCCTCTACTCTTTATTTTCCCTCTCTCTATTTCTATTTCCACCCCTCGATAACCACATACCACAACCATCGTCTCCACCTCCGGCAGACCACTGGTGAGGTGCTCCCATCATTCCACGCACCCATCCACCTCGCCAAACACCTCAGAAGCTCCGCCACCTTCCACTGATCATTTTCCCCCTCTCGATTGACTGCCACATGTTCCCCACTCCAACGAACAAACCCATCACCACGGCCACAGAATGACCTAGGCACACACGCCCAGGCCACCCTGTGCCATGCCACCCACCGGGACATCTTCACCATGCCACGGCAAAGCCTCCTGCATGTTCTAATGAGGCCACAAGGCCATATTGCTTGAACGTAGGTTCTGACCTCCGCCGCCATTGGGGCAGACATGAAGCTCGCTCGCAAGCTTGAACTAGGTGACCTCACTCCAGGCATCCAGGTCCAGGAGGAGCGGAATTGTCACATGCACGCTTTTAGCCAGGAGATTGGCTTCCCAAACCCTTGCAGCCACAACAATTGACCGCGAATCCTATGGGCGCACGCGAGAAAGCAGGTGGGACTTTTAGTCCCACCTTGGCCGTTTTGGAGCGATCAAAGTAGTATAAATTATTATTGTGTCAGGGGCTTATTGCCTCCTAACACGAGGTGAGGTCCCACTCTCCCCATCACGCCTCGTCCGTGCCCACGCTACGCGGACTTGGTAGCTTGACCCGATAACCCGTGCACTTGTCGCTCATCACCCACACCAGTGTGCCTGGACCCGGGCGCGCTAACTCAACCTGTATACCCGAGAAAAGCCCTAGGAGAGCGAGCCTAAGAGAGAAAAAGAGAGAGAGTTCACGACTGAGGGTAGGGGTAGGTTTTGCACTTGCTTGCAGGGAAAGGAAGAAGGAAGAGGAAGCTGAAGGAGGAAGCTGAAGAAGCTAAGGAGAAGACTACAGTGGAAGCTAAGGAAAGAGAAGGCACGGTTGTACAGAAGGCAGAGGTAAAACCAAAGAAAGAAAGAAGAAGAGTTGAAGGCCAAAGCCAGAGAAGAAGGAAGAACAAAGTCAAGGAAGAAGGAAGGAAGAAGAAGAAGACAAAGAAGAAAGAAGCCACCAAAGAAAAAGACCAAAGTCAAGGTAGAAAAAAGAATTCAGAAGAGAAAGCCAAAAAGGAAGGAAAGAAAGACAGAAGAGAAAGAAGAGGAGAAGAACGAGCCAAAGGAAGAAGCAACAGAGAAAGAAAAATCAAACACTTTTATCCAATCTTCCCAATTTCTCTTTTATGCTACATTTTATTATTCATAAACTCCTACTTTACATTTTGAATTAGATTTTGAGTAATTTTATGTGTTCAAATTGCATCGATTATTGAGATTACTGTATAAACTCCATTTGCTCTCTGTGTTCGACCTCAAACTTAAACTTTAAGTAATAAAACTTATTTGTTTTGAATGCTTTTTCGACTGTACTACAACGCGACCCTTTTAAAACTTGATCAAGCACTCTCAACACTAACCATCAATGACCCAAAAGAAAATGGGTACCTAAATCAGATGTATTAAACTATTTTGCAGGTCTAGAAAGACAAGTGGATCCTAGATAGTGGCTGTTCCAAGCATATAACGGGACACTCCAACCTCTTTATCAAATGGATGATAATATAAGATGGAGGACATGTCAAGTTGGGTGACAATAAAAGTTGTCGCATTATTGGTTAAGGTACCATAGGTAATTCCTCTAAGCAGGTACGAAATGTTCTTTTAGTAGAAAATCTAAAACACAACCTACTTAGTGTTAGTCAAATATGTGATAATGGATGTGATGTATTATTCACTAAAACTGATTTAAAATGCTAAAAGAAGGAACTAATGTAATTCTAATTGAACGATTTAGATATGGAAATATCTATGCTCTTCATTTTTCACAAGATAAATTTGTAAAATGTTTGCTTGCCTCTCATGTTGAAGTAGATTTATGGCACCGTTGGCTAGGTCACATAAATCACAAACACCTAAATAAGCTGTTACGACCTAGTTCCCGAATCCTTATAGGACCCGAGACAAGCTTGACTCAATTAATCCCAAGACCCAGTCGTCCAACAAGAAGTAACCAAAAAGCAGGAAATAAACCACATGTACTATGCAAGGTAACTAACAGTAAAAGAGTACAAGCAGTAATGGAAGTAAAAGCTACTAAACAGTACATACTACCACAACAATAGGAAAGTAGACCAAAAGTACAATAACAGAAATAGTAGCATGCCAGTGGTAGCAGGCGATCTCAGGGCGGCCGTGGTAGATTCAGGGAAGACGAGGGTTGGACTACATGGATGTCTAGGGCATGGAGGTGGAAGGAGAGGAGAGAATTTGATGAATCTAGTAGAAGGGAGATGGAGTAATGGAGGACTGTTAGAGGGAGCACAAGGGATAATAGAAGGATCATGTGCTTCCGGTGTTGGCGGTGGGGCCATATGGTGGCTATTTGTTGTTCTCCCATTGTGTGTATAGTGTGCAGTGGCTATGGCCACAAGCGAGATTCATGTAGGGTTTCTGGTGGGCAGATGAAAGGTCGTCCAAATTCACGGTCTGAAGTTTTGAATGCTAGGGCTCAGTCACTACCACCACCACCCCCTCATACCTATGGGGGTCATATGGTCGACATGGAGGTCCCTATGACAGAGAACATTAGACCGACAGAGCTGATACTGGGAGGGGCTTTGATCGAAGAGGTTATGACTGGTAACCTGACCTCAGAAATCCTGCATAATCTGGTAAGCTCTCTTTCCCCATCGACTAACTCATGGCAGATCACTTCCCTGTCACCTACATGCTTTGTGCTTTTTGGATTGGGGATGATGGATGTCACAAACATGCTTCCGTGATGGCCTAACGTTGATCTGGAGGTCGGTCTCTCCCTTTCATGGAGCCTTGCTGGAGAGCCCACCTCAGAGACTGGGATCCAGGTCGGGGGGACTTGAGATCAAGGGTTTACTACTACTCTTGAGGTCTAGGGAGGTTGTGGCGACCATGATATCTGGATTTTCCTTAATGGCAGAAGATGCGGAAGTAGGGCTAATGGAGGGTGATGGACGGATGCTGAATGTGATGGTTGATGTTTTCAAATTAGGTTTGGTCCCTGACTGACTGATTCTGAGATGTGGGGGCAATTCTTGGATGCTGTTGCTGAGTTTCACGGTGGGTGACACTGTTACAAAGAAGATGCGGGATAAGCCGTCTGATTTAGAAGCTGCTGAAGAGGTGAATGTGCAGGTCTTACGTAGGCTTTCTCCTGAAGAGTCCCCTTCTATCAAAAAGCTCAAGGACCATTAGTTGGGGGAAACGGGGGAGATGATGGATGAGGAGAAGAAGGAATCAATAAGAATGGAAACAAAGAGGCCTGTGATTGAAGATGCAGGGAGTGTATTGCCTGACGCTGCTGACAGTGAGGTGCAGGTGTTGCAAGAGATCTCTCCTAACTCCTTGAAGGTGCAATAGAGATTGCAAGAGGTGGAGGGTCTAAAATTTGGTACTGGATCTTGCACCAAATCTGGTAAGGGAAGGTCACCATATAGCCTCAGGCAGAGGAAATCAAAGGCCGATCTGCTTCTGGATGAAGACAAGGTTGCAGAGATTATGCAGGTATGCAAATGTCAGAATCAAAGGGGGGAGGGATCTCATGAGGGTAGATGAGAATTCTCACTTGGATTGTGCGCGGGTTGCGCGACAAAAGCTGGTGGGCTTCTTTGATGAGATACTTGAGAGAGTGGCGGATCAAGTGTGCGATCATTCAAGAGATTTACATTGAGAATGAGTTTGATAGAATATGTAGTGACTTGACAGCTGCAGGGGTGAATGAATGTGTGATGTTTAGTGCACATGGTAGGTCGGGGGGCATTGTTATTTGGTGGAGAAAGGCTTGGGCACACATTTTCGAAGTACACAAGGATAGATATTTGTTGACTTGCAAGTTCCAAACTCACCAGGGGCATGACATTATCTGGGTTACAGGTGTGTATGGCCCTTGTGCTGCATCTGCGAGGAAGGAACTATGGGAGGATTGGGCTACTGCGGCTGAATTGGTGCAAGGGGAAGCTTGGCTGATAGGAGGAGACTTCAACTGTGTGCTGACAGGGATAGACAGGCCATATGGTGCCACAGACAGTTCAGCTATTGGTTTTCAGTTGGTGGTTCAATCCCTTGAACTGAATGAATATCCATCATCAGGTGTTGAGTTTACTTGGCACAATGGTAACGGTCTGCTATCAAAAATTGATAGATTTTTTGGAAATGTGACTATCCTTGATAGATTCCATTTGTTGAGTGTTGCTGGCCTGGACCGACCCTTCTCTGACCATACTCCTTTGGTTTAGGATAGTGGGGAAGAGATCCAAGTAGGCTCATACTTCAAACTTAGAAAATCCTGGCTGAGTGAACTTGGATTCCATCAGATGATCAGCTCATGGTGGCAAGCTAAACAGGTGGAGGGCTCAGCTACTATCAGGTTGGCATCCAAGCTGGCAACCCTGCATACAATTCTAAAAGAGTATGTTGCTACTGTGAGCACATTAAGGCAACAAAGGCGGGTAGAGGCTTTGAACAACATCCAGGAGCTGGACTCTAAGGAAGCAGTAGGTCCTCTGTCTGATGAGGAGCTTGCAGATAGAAAAATGTGGTAGGGGGTGGTAATGGAGGAAGATTTCAAATAGGAGGTTGATTGGAGGGAGAGATCAACACAATTGTGGCTCAAGGAGGGAGATGCCAACACGAAATTCTTTCATCTTGCGGCCAGCTCTAGGAGGCATGTAAATTATATCTCTTCCATTATCAAAGATGGACACAGACTATCTTCTATTCAGGAAATAAGGTCTGAAGCTATTAGGTATTACAAGGGAGCCTCTCGGGCAACAAAGAGAGGGGAATGGAGGATGGCTGGGAATGATGCTCCAAGAGTTACAAGTGATCAAGCCTCTCAACTGACAGCAACCATCTCTGAACAGGAAACCTTGCATGCTATTAAAGAGCTTAATATGGAAGGCTCCCCAGGACCTAATGGAATACAAGTGTTCTTCTATAAAGAAATGTGGAGCATGATTGGCAACGAGGTGATGGAAGTCATAAGAGAATTTGAGAAGGGCAATGTAGGTTTCAATAAGATCAATAAATCATATCTCTTCTTATTACCAAAGACTATGGGAGCTGAGAAGTTTTCAGACTTCAGGCTGATCTCATTATCAAATTCCATCTACCTTGTGGTGAGTAAGATATTGGCAAACCGACTAAGAACTATTCTATAGAGCTTAATACATCCAGTGCAGTCTGCCTTTTTACCCAACAGATCTCTCCAAGAATCATTCATTTTGGCCCAAGAAATGGTGAGTGGATGGCACAGAAGGAAATGCAAGGCATTTATGTGGAAAGTTCACTTCCAAAAGGCATATGATTCGACTTCATGGTCATACATCTGGGAGGTATTCAAAAGGAGAGGTTTCCCCCCTCTATGGATCCAGTGGATGAAGTGATGTATCACAACTGTCTCCTTCTCCTCGTTGATCAATGGGAAACCATGTGGTGCTTGGATTCAACCTCAGCGTGGGGTTAGACAAGGATGTCCTCTAGCCCCCTTGATCTTTAACCTTTCAGTTGTTGGGCTCACAAGATATGCATGTAAAATGACCGAGGTGGGGGTCATCAGAGGGTACTCACTGTCCAATAGGAGGTCCTTGGCTCCTATTTTGCAGTATGCAGAGGACATGATTCTTTTTGTGGAAGGGACCAATTCTGCTACCCATGCTTTAGGACATATGGTGAAAATTTTTGGAGATATATCAGGTCTGAAATTGAATAGAGAAAAGTATGTTTTGATATGCTTTGGCATGAATGAGCAGGAACAGAAGAATCTTGAGACTACATTGGGTTCACCTCGGTCTAAGCTGCCAATGAAATATCTGGGACTGCATTTGAGAGCTGCAAAAATGAAGAAGAATGACTGGAATATTCTATTTGACAAAGTATCTGTCAAACTGAAAGGGTGGAGTAGTAAATTTCTTTCAAAGGGTGGGAGATTAATTCTCCTAAACTCAGCCATATCTTCCATCCCATTTTTCTATTTCAGCATCTTTAAGGCCCCGAAATCTATTCGGAAATGGTTGAATGTAATGCGGAAGAAATTTTTTTGACAAGGGGCTACTCATGAGGGAAGTTTCTTGTAGCCTATGAAATGGGAAAAGATCTGCAGGCCAAAGGAGATAGGTGGTATGGGGGTTAAGGCACTCAAGGAATTCAATGAAGCTCTTTTGATCAAATGGGCCATCAAGATCTTTGAGGGCAAGGATGAAATCTGGATAGACTTGATCAGAGATTGCTATGGTGGCTCCAATAGTGCAGTGAAGAGGCTACATCCAGCTAAACCATCCCCTTTTTGGAGATCAGTTATTCTTGCAATCAAAAGCAACTGGCACCTGATGCAACCTAGGCTTAGAGACGGCTGTGATTTCAGCCTGTGGAATGAGCAGTGGTCAAATTTGGGGATGCTAAGAGATGCTTACCCAAGGGCACATGCTGTAGCTGTAGACAAAGATGCTGCTGTCAGCAGCCTGTGGTCTGATGTAGCGAGCTTTTGGAGGTTTGAAGGATCTGATTTGTGTAGAACAGGTACACGGCAATGGGAGGACAGGCAGAATTTGTTGTCTGCACTACAGTAGATACATCCTAGATAGGATGCGGCTGATACTTTTGGTTGGAATGGGATCTTTTTAGTGCAGCAGGACTATGAAAGGATCATCAGGTCAAACACAAATGTGGAGAGTGATTTGATTGACAAGAAGATTTGGCTATTGAAGATTCCTTTGAAACTTCAAATCTTCTTGTGGCTTTGCAGGCGGGAAGGCTTGATCACGAGTGACCTTAGACATAGAAGAATGGGGACAACACTGAATGCCCGTCATCTTTGTGGACTACACACTGATAGTGCATCTCATATTTTTTCTTCATGCTTGGTCATAGAAAAGCTCTGGAGGAAAATTTGCCAGGAACCTCTACCTACCTGGGATTCCCTTTGGCAGAGGTTTGATACACCTAGACGGCAGTACAGGTGTATGGCTGGTGTGTGTGGATGGCGAGAAACGAAAAGCTTTTTCAGGAGAGATCAGTTCAATGTGAGAAAATTGTAAATGAGTGCTGGTCCCTCATACATAGTTGGGGATCTATTTTGTAATGTTTGTTTAATTTGAAATATATTGCTCTACGGATTGCTATCATTTCACGATAACTTTCCTCACTGTTTCAAAAAAACAACAGTCTAAAACTCACCAGTAGAAAAGAGAGTACAATAACTACAGGAAACTACTACTGGGCTCGACTTAGCCCAGCACCCTCTGCAGTCGGTAACTCGGGATGCTCAACTCCCAGACCTATAAAAGGGTTATGAGAAAATGGAGTCAGCGAACACTGAGTAGAGTCGTAACCAAACTATCTAAAGCAGTAAAAGCTAATAGGTAAACTTTATCTTTCCAATTTTTTTATTTTACAAGTAATTCCTTTACATCCATTAGTTTACTTTGAGATTTCTTTCTTAATCTCACATGTTCCTCGTGGGAACGAACTTGATTGCAGTCTTTTCCAAGAGTAGAAGGCACACATGGTGCTCTCCTGGCTGGGAGAGTCCCCTGTGGTAATCCTACACCTAGTCAACCACCTCGAGGTCACTGACAAACGTAGCGGTGACTACGGCACGCGTGATTAGCACACAGGTAGCTACCCCGCACTGGCACGCAGTCAGTCATTTCCTTGAGCGGGTATGCCCAAAGTATAGCACGAAATAGTATAGGGCCTAGCCCTCTCAGCAACAGGGTTCTAACCCTCAGAACCAAATAGGGGTCTCGCCCCTCCACAGTCCGCACACCCTCATCTGACTACCCCAGTTTGCCCAGCGGGCTTAACAAGCCGGTGTAGGGTGGCTAGCTGAACCCCGAGCCCCATGGGGTAGCTAGGTCCATCCCTACACTGGTAGCTCTCCTTAGTACAGTGTATGCGAGGGCCAACAGAAGTCAGGGTAGAATGGCCAATCCTAACCCTAGGTCCCAACCCAAGGGTAGCTAGCTCTACTCTACACTAAAGAGGGGATAGTCATCCACCTTGGTGCCACGTACTTAAGGGCCAGCACACTTCCCACTCACATTTCCAGATCCTTCCCATTCATCCACAAGAGCTCTACTCCTAATTCCCCGTAGGCTCCTCCACAAGACCATCACCAGGGGTACCTGCTTCCATCTCAAACTCCGGACGACTCTGTCTAATATCTGTACTGGTCGCTCGGGGTAGGTCAGGTCATCACCCACCTCAACACTCTCGCGGCTCAGAACATGACTAGGATCAGCGATGTACTTCCTGAGGTTAGACATGTGGAACACGTCGTGCACACCAGAAATCTGGGGTGAAAGGGCAAGTTGGTAAGCAACGGGTCCTACCCGCTCCAGGACCTCAAAGGGCCCCATAAAGCTCAACGCAAGCTTCCCCTTCACCCCCAAAATGCTGCAGGCCCTTCATGGGCGAAACACGAAGAAAGACATGATCCCCAACCCCGAGCTGTACCTCTCTACGTTTCCGGTCAGCATAGATATTCTGCCTGCTCCTGACAATGCGGAGTCGTCTGTGGATCTGCTCTGTCACCTCCTGACTCTGCCAGATCAACCTGGGGCCAACCTCCTACTTGGTCCCCACCTCAACCCAACTCAAGGGGTAGTACACCTCTGTCCGTACAAAGCCTCGTAGGGTGCCATGCCGATGCTCGAGTGATAGCTGTTATTATATGTAAACTCTACCAGTGGTCAGTGCTCCTCCTAAGGGCCCCTCCAGTCTAGTACATAGGGACGCAAAAGGTCCTCAAGTGTCTGTATAGTGCGCTCTGACTATCCGTCCGTCTGGGGGTGGTATGCAGTACTGAACCTCAACCGCGTCCCCAAAGCCTGCTAAAACTCAACCCAAAGCTGGGAAGTAAAATGGGTATCCTAGTCGGATACAATCTTACATGGAACTCCGTGCAGGTGCACCACGTCATGAATGTACCTTTCTACCAACTGTGCTCATCCCAAAGTGACTCGGATCGGCAAGAAGCATGCTGTCTTCATCAATCTGTCCACTATCACCCAGACTACGTCGTGCCCTTGCTGTGTAATGGGTAAGCCCACCACCAAGTCCATGGTGATGCTCTCCTACTTCCACTCTGGCACAGGAAGTGGCTACAATGGCCCTGCAGGCCTCTGATGCTCGGCCTTCACCTGCTGGCACACCAAACATTGTTGCACGAACTCGCCTACATCCTGCTTCATCCCTCTCCACCAAAAGTCACGTCTCAGATCATGATACATCTTTGTGATCCCAGAATGTATGGTGAACCTGGACCCATGCACCTCCATCAGGAGCTCTCTAAATAACTCCTCATCCTTGAGAACGCACAAACGTCCCCTCATGCAAAACACCTCATCTATAAAAGAGAAGTCTCCTGGATCCCCTAACAACACTTTGTCTCGCAACGACTCTAGGTACCGATCCATTATCTGTCCTGCGATGATGCGGTCTATTAGCTCTGGTCTCGTCTGTCGTGTCACCGTCACTACCCCACAATACCCTTGGGACTCTCGGGGTCACCAACTGCCCAACTCCTCCATGAGTCTCCAACTCTACGCCTGTAAACCGACCAAGTGGGCGGGTGCCTTCCGGCTCAATGCGACAGCCACCACGTTGGCTTCCTCGGATGGCAGGAGATGCTGTAGTCATAGTCCTTCAGGAGCTCTAACCAACATCTTTGCCTCATGTTAAGCTCCTTCTGATCAAACAAGTACCTGAGGCTCTTATGATCCGTGAAAATCTCAAAGGTCTCACCGTAAAGGTATTGCCTCCATGTCCTCAGCACGAAGACGACAGCTGCCAGCTCTAAGTCATGGGTAGGGTAGCTATGCTCATGGGGCTTCAATTGCTGCAAAGCGTAAGCAATAACGTGACCCTACTGCATGAGCACACCCCCTAACCCCTACAACGAAGTGTCCATGTAGACCACAAAATCGCCACTACTATCTGGGATGGTAAGAACAGGAGCTGAAGTTAGCTTCTCCTTCAACTCCTGAAAACACGCTTCATAAGTGCCTATCCAAGTAAAGGGCACGTCCTTCCGGGTCAACCGAGTCATAAGACGCGCAATCTACGGAATCCACTGATAAACCGCCAGTAGTAACCTACCAGTCCCAAGAAGCTGCATATCTCTTTCACTGTACGTGGCCTCTCCCACCTGAGTATGGCATCAACCTTGGATAGATCCACAACCAAACCATCCCCTGAGATCACATGGCCTAAGAAAGTCACCTGCCTCAACCAAAACTCTCACTTGCTATATTTGGCATATAGCCTGCGCCATCTCAAAGTGTCCAAAATCATCCGCAAGTGTTGTCCGTGCTGTGCCTGATCCCGCAAGTAAACAAGCACGTCATCAATAAATACCACCACAAACTAGTCCAAATATGGTCTGGAAACCTGGTTCATCAAATCCATGAAGGCAGCGGGGGTGTTGGTCAGCCCAAACGACAAGACCAAAAACTCATAGTGTCCATACCAGGTGCGGAAAGATATCTTGGAGACATCGATCTCCATGATCCTCAACTGGTGGTACCCTGATCTCAGATCTATCTTGGAGAATACCGTGGCACCTCATAACTAGTCAAACAGATCATCAATCCTCGACAGCGGATACTTGTTCTTGATGGTCACCCTATTTAGCTATCTATAGTCAACACAAAGGCCCAAGGTACCATCCTTCTTCACAAATAACATAGGGGCTCCCCATGGGGATGCATTGGGCCTCACAAAGCCCTTCTCTAATAGGTTCTATAGTTGTGAGTTGAGCTCTCGTAGCTCAAGTGGTGCCATTCAGTACGGTGCAGTAGAAATGGGGCTGGTCCCCGGTACCAGTGAGATCTCAAACTCGATCTCACGCTGGGGCGGTAGTCTTAGCAGCTCCTCTGGAAACACGTCAGGGTACTCACTAACCACCGGAATGCTCTGAAATTCCATCATGGGGCTGGGCTCTGCCACCACACAGGCTAGAAAGCCCTCACACCCCTGGCTCAAAAGTCTCACTACCTGAAGCGTAGATAAGCACCTGAAACCTCCATCCACCGGTTGTCCATGAAACTCAAAGGAAGGCATCTCTGGTATGGAGAAGACGATCCTCCTCCAGAAACAATCCACCAAGGCATGGTACGCGGACAACCAATCCATCCCCAGAATCTTGCCAAAATCCTCCATTGGTATCACAATCAGTTCAGCGGGGAGGCCGTGTCACCCAATACTGACCTCATAGTCTGTGTAGACCTCCTCAGCTACAAACAGTTGACCACCTGGACCTCTGATCACAAACGGATCCTCTAGCAACACACAGTCCAATCCCAAACTGACAACAAAACTCGCATGTTGGCGCTGAAATAAAAAAGCATGTAAACAAATCTGCCAAAAACTGTAACCATACCTGCCACCACTGAACCAGATGCCCTGGCGTCTCAGTGTGTCAGGGCATTGATATGCCCCTCAGCTCTCGGTGCAGAAGAAGTAGCCATACCCTGAGTCAGGCAAGTAGCCGCTGGTCGGTATCTGCCCCATGACTACTGTCCTCCCCTACGTGCCTGGGAACCACGACCACCTGCTCGGCCTCCAGCGCTCGGTGTGGGGAGCATCTGCTGCGCTCCAGCCCTAGACGGGTAATCCCCCCTGATGTGGCCCGGCTGGCCACACTGGTAGCAAAGAGGAACTCGACTCCCTCCCTCAGTAAGTCCCTGCTGACGGCTGGGCAAGGCTAACAGTTTGCCCCTGTCAGGGGCCCGCAAAGGTCACTGACGGCCCCGCAAAACGAGACGGCTCTGTTGCGGGTGCCACGTGCCTCCTCTCTTGTCGGCCCTGAGAGTACTCTAGCTGGTAGGGCATCTTTCGTCTGCTGTCGGTGTCTCACGCGGTCAGGTTGGTCTCCTCGTACGTCATGGCTACCTCCACCACTCTCGAGAAGGTAGGTAGCTTCAGGGGCTTGACATACCTCCCAATAGCAGGTTGGAGCCCCTCAGTGAACCTCCACAGGCGCTCGCCCTCCGTAGCTACGGCTGTTGCAGCAAAACATGATAGCTCCTGGAAGCACGTGCGGTACGCACTAACAGTCATCGTACCCTGGCAAAGAGTGTGGAACTCCTGCCTCCTCTGGTCCTGCCAAGTCTGTGGGAAGTACTGCTGCAGAAGAGAGTGACGAACTGGTCCCACGTTAGCTCTCCCCTCTCTTGGCCTCTAACTACCCTCCACCACTTGTGTGCTGCACTCTCCAGCTGGTACGTGGTAAAGGCCATATGACACTCTGCAGGGGGTAAAGGGTGTCAAACACCTTCTCTATCTGCTCCAGCCAGTCCTCTGCCTCATACGGGTCCTCATCCATCTTGAAGGAAGGGGGCTTCAGCCTTTGGAACTGTCCGAAAAGCTAGTAGTGCAGCTGTAGTGGGGGAATGGGGACGCCTCCAAGCAGGGAGGGCTCATGCTCAGAAGTGTCAGAGTGCGGTGGGGGCAGCGGAGGACCACCCCCTCCCCCTCCTGCTCATCCAGCACAGCAGCGGTCTCTCAGTCCCACCGAGGACTCCACCTCCACCTCCTTAGGGAGAGGTGCTCGTGGAGGCAGGTGGAGCTCCTTTTGTACTATATCCCTGATCAGCTAAACGAGGTCTTGGGCCTGAATGCCCGGGAGGAGTGGCAGGTCAACTGGCACCTCAGGCCTGGCACATCTGCCCCTCCGACCTTGTCCACAACTGCATCCACGGCCCACCTCGAGAACTCCACGATGAGGCATCTCCTGCAAGGAGACATGATAGATAGAACAAAAGAAGTCATCTCTAACGGACTTCAGCGAAGGAAACTCAGAACAGATGTCCAGTGGTACATTATGGTGGTTACTCTAGTTATATGCACGTGAATTGGTTATTCTCAAGCTAGTTGGTTCATTTCTCAGGACGACTTTGCTCTGATACAATCTTGTTATGACCCAATTCCTGAATCCCTACAGGACTCGAGACAGGCTCGACTCGACTAATCCCAAGACCTAGTCATCCAACAAGAAGTAACCGAAAAGCTGGAAAATAAACCATATGCACTATGTAAGGTAACTAACAGTAAAAGAGTACAAGTAGTAAAGGAAGTAAAATATGCTAAACAGTACATACCACCACAACAACAGGAAAGTAGAACAAAAGTACAATAACAGAAATGGTAACAACAGTCTAAAACTCACTAGTAGAAAAGAGAGTACAACAACTATAGGAAACTACTACTGGGCTCAACTGGGCCTAGCACCCTCTACAGCCGGTAACTCGGGCTGCTCAACTCCTGGACCTATAAAAGGGTTATGAGGAAACAGAGTCAGCGAACACTGAGTAGAGTGTTAACCAAACTATCTAAAGCAGGAAAAGCTAACAGGTAAACTTTATCTTTCCAATTATTTTATTTTACAAGTAATTCCTTTTCGTCCATTGGTTTACTTTCATATTTCTTTCTTGTTCTCTCATGTTCCTCGTGGGAACGATCTTGATTGCTGCCTTTTCCAAGAGTAGAAGGCACATGTGGTGCTCTCCTGGCTGGAGAGTCCCCCGTGGTAATCCTACACCCAGTCAACCACCCCGAGGTCACTGACAGACGTAGTGGTGACTATGGCACACACGATAAGTGCACGAGTAGCACCCTGCACTAGTGTGTGGTCAGTCGTTTCTACTAGCAAGTACGCCCAAAGTACAGCACGGAACAGTATAGGGCCTAGCCCTCAGAACCAAATAGGGGTCTCGCCCCTCCACAATCCACCCACCCACGTCTGACTACCCTGGTTTGCCCAGTGAGCCTAACAAGTCGGTGTAGGGTAGCTAGCTGAACCTCGGGCCCCGTGGGGTGGCTAGCTCCCTCCCTACACTAGTAGCTCTTCCTGGTACAATGTACGCCAGGGCCAACAGAAGTCGGGGTAGAGTGGCCAATCCTAACCAAGGGTCCCAACCCAAGGGCGGCTAGCTCTACTCTACACTAAACGGGGGACAGTCGCTCTCCTTGGTACCACGTAATCAAGGGCCAGCACACTTCCCACTCACATTTCCAGATCCTTTCTATTCATCCACGGGAGCTCTACTCCTAATTCCTCATAGGGTTCATGCTCATATTCACCATATTATTCCATACCAGGTTTCATCATTCACAATTCTATTCTCATATTATACACATGCAGCTCACGTTTTCACAATTTAACATAAGCACAAGTGATATTACAACCAACTGTTTTAGTTATCTCAGGCATCTCCAATTCCAACAGGCAGCTCATATTTATTAACAGGTAGTTGTTTACAATTCAGCTCATTCATTTGTGACTACAATCTCAACATGCATGCAAACAGGGCAACTATTTCTCATCCTAGGATTCATGCCACATCCTAGGTTTCTAGTTTTCTAATTTTCATAATTGCATTCATGTTTTATCACTAAAATAGGGGGAAACCACTCTACCAGACAATCCGGGAGTATTAAGGGCTCAAACGGCAGACTCACGTGCCTCTACAAGCCCCAGACATGCAACAGGTCGAAGTCCTATACTAAGGAACATATCACAATGGAACGTTCAGAACAATATATAAGGATTTCTAACATGTAGAGAAACTCACAAGGAAACCACAGATATCTCATTTGCGTAAAACAGACCCTGATCAGACCCTAAACGGGTCTAAAACAGAACTGCAAAACCAAATCAGACATTTGGAACAAGATCTAGATGTCTTAAAAGTCACCAGAGTCTCACCTCAAGTCCCTGTGCCGACCTCAAATGTCCAGGACTCCTGCTTGACCTTCTAGACTCAGCTCCAAACGTCCGACCTATCCTCTAGTCGTCTGGGAATGCCTCCGGTCATCTAGTAAGCTGTTCAGACGTCCGAAAGGCGTGGGACGGCATGCCGCATGCCTTCCCAAAGCTGCTCCTACACATGACAGAGTAGCAGATCCCCCTTTTAGCGAAGCAAAATGGCTCTACGGTGTGGCCTGCGTGGCCATAACCACAGGAAGGACATACCTATGCAAATACCCGCTTTCAGATGTCCAGTGTCATCACCAGACATCCATCCCGTCGTCTGGAAGGCACTCTGGATGTCTGATACTGGAAAAATTCCAGTATCAGAGCGAACTCCTACTCCTCTCACCACGCTCCACCCTGGCTCCTCCCTCTCATCTGTAGCTCCGGCTGCTGCAGGAAGTCAGGGACGGCTCCCCAATGCACTCCTCCTCCCACATGCGCTGTGGTGGCCGTGCGCACTCTGGTGAGCCCCTCCGAGCTCGTGAGCTCAACCTCCTCCTCTCTTCATGCCGCTCCTCCTTGCTCTTGCTCCCTCTCTCTCGCTCGTCTCTCTTACGGTAGTGGAGAGGAAGGGGAAGAGGGCTCTTATATAGGCAGTGGGTTAAGGTTCATCCAGGGGAGAAAAGAAGAAGAGGGGAGAGAGAAAAGAACTGTGCGCTGTCTGCATGCAGAAAGCACCTGTGCATACAGGTTTTTTAATTTCCAAACATCTGGGAATGGGTCTAGTCTGACTGACAGTCCAGACGTCTTAAAGGGCTCAAAATAGAATGGGTCTTTACATAAGCTAACAAAAGATGAGTTAGTAAGGGGCCTACCCAAACTAACTTACAAGAAAGATGCATTGTGCAAATCTTGTGAACTCGGAAAAATGCACAAAGCTTCTTTTAAACCAAAAGACATAGCCTCAGCTACACATCCCGTAGAATTATTACACCTTGATCTATTTAGGCCAACATGATTTGAGAGTCTAAATGGATCAAAATTTTATCTAGTTATTGTTGATGACTTCTCAAGGTTCACTTGGGTCATCTTCCTGAAACATAAGGATGACTCATTTGACTCCTTCCTAAGTCTTTCTCGAAGACATAAAAAGGAAAAATCATCTTCAATCCTTAGACTTAGGACTGATTGTGAGGGTGTATTTGAAAATGAAAAGTTTTCAAGTTTTTGTGTCAATTCTGGCATATCCCATGAGTTTCACTTCCTCGAGCTCCATCTCAAAATGTAGTTGTAGAGAGCAAGAATCACACTCTACAAGAATGTGCCCGAACCTTGTCCTTGGAGTCTGGGCTTCAAAAATATTTCTGGGATGAAGCTATTAATACGACATGTTATGATCTAAATAGAACTCTCTTTAAGGCATATTATTAAGAAAACTCCATATGAGCTTTATTATGAGAAGTCTTCTAGGATTTCAAACCTTAGGGTGTTTGGAAGTCGATGTTATTTATTAAACACCCGAGATCGACTTGATAAGTTTGACACTAAAGGTGATGAAGGTATTTTATTGGATATTCAACAAGAAGCAAATCTTATTGAGTCTTTAATAAAAGGACTTTTATTGTTGAAGAATCCCTGCAAGTTTCATTTGATGAAACAACATTAGGAGAACCATAACCAAATCATCTAGATTCCGATGGTGAAGATACCCCCTTCATTGATGTACAAAAAATGGAAGATACATAAAATGTACATGATCTTCCAAAAGAATGGGTACACCACAAGGATCACCCTCAAGGTCAAATTATAGGTGATATTGAACAAGGTGTAAAAACCTGATCTCATTTTAGAGCCAATTTTATCCTTAATGCCTCTGTTTCTCAATTTGAACCCAAGAAAGTTGATGAGGCATTAAAGGATGAATCGTGGGTTGTAGCTATGCTGGAGGAGCTACTCCAATTTACAAGGAACAATGTATGGAACTTAGTACCCGCTCTAGAGGGTAATTCCATTATTGGAACCAAGTGGGTGTTCCGAAATAAATTGGATGAATCTGGTTCAGTAATCAAGAATAAGGCTATAACCAACAGGAGGGAATTGACTTTGATGAGACATTTACTCCTATTGCTCTCTTGGAGTCCATACGAATGCTACTTGCTTTTGCAAGTTGAAAGGGCTTCAAGTTATTTCAAATGGATGTCAAGAGTGCTTTTCTTAATGGTTATATTAAGGAAGAAGTTTATGTTCATCAGCCTCTCCAATTCGAAGACCCAACTCTCCCAAAGCATGTACTCAACCTCAATAAGGCATTATATGGACTTAAACAAGCTCCTAGGGCCTGGTATGATAGACTCAGGTCCTTCCTTCTACAACATGGATATAGAATCGGAGTTGTTAATTCAACTCTTTTTGTAAAGGAAGAAGGAAATGACATCCTATTGATTCAAATATACATTGACGATATTATATTTGGATCAACCAAAAAGTCCCTATGTCAGCATTTTTATGAGACTATGAAAACTGAGTTTGAAATGAGTATGATTGGTGAACTTAGATTCTTTTTAGGTCTCCAAATCCAACAATTAGACACTGGTATTTACTTTAGTCAAACAAAATATATTCCTGAAATTCACAAAAATTTTGACTTTGAAAAACTAAAAGGAAAAGAGAATCCAATTGCTCCATCAACTTCTCTTGGTGAAGATCTATCTGGCCAGATGGTAGATGAAAAGAAATATTAGGGTATGATAGGATCACTACTATACCTTACAGCTTCTAAACCTGATATTATTTTTGCTACATGTTTATGTGCAAGATTCCAATCTGAACACAAGGAATCTCATTTAAATGCAGTAAAAGGAATATTAAGATACATAAATAGCACAAGAGATCTTGGTCTCTTTTACCCTAAAGCACAAACCTTAGATTTATTATCCTATAGTGATGTAGACTATGTAGGGAGTCGGACAGACTGAAAGAGCACTAGCAACACCTATCATTTTATTTGAGAATCTCTTGTTTCATGGTTCTCTAAAAAATAGACATGTGTTTCACTTTCCACGACCGAAGCCGAATATATTGCTGCTTCACTTGCTTGCTCTCAAGTCATTTGGATGAGATAGACTTTATCCGATTTTGGATTATCTTTTGCACAATCTAAAATTCTATGTGATAGTACAAGCACAATCAATTTATCCAAAAATCTAGTACATCATTCATGTACCAAACATATAGATGTTCAACACCATTTTCTTAGAGACACTATGCTACAAGGTGTCATTCAATTAGAATTTATAGATACATAAAACCAATTGGCAGACATCTTTATAAAACCTCTTACAGCAGAGAGATTCTGCTTTATAAGAAGAAAATTGGGACTTTCTGAAATTAAAGAAGTTGAAAATTAAAAGTTCGATTACTTTATAACTTGTTTGTAATTATACAAATCTCTGAGGGCTTAACTACAGTTTACCCATTTTTGTTAAAAAGGGCATACTATAATATTTCCATGTTTGTGGAAATATCAGGGTATTGTTTAAAATATGATTGCTTAAGTTATTGATTACATTATTTTCAATACCTAAGTAGAACATTGAAATAATCTCTCAACCACTTAGGTAGTCATATGACTAGCACATGACCCATCCCATATAAAAGAGGTCAAGTGCAAACACTTGCCCCATTTTATTCCTTCCAAAACCTAGTTCCCATTCTCTCCAAGAACATCTCTAAACCCTAGCCAAAGAGAAGAAGGATCTCTTCCAAGACTCAACTCTAGGTATTTTCTCATCCACTTTGTTGATCTTGGTTCTTTCTACAACTTGTTTTCTCTTTCCCCTAAATCAATCATGATGCTACATTCCATTTCTCATTGGGTACCAGATGGTACCGGTACCTATCACCAGTACTGGTACTTGCTGGGTGCAGCAGAGCCTACTTTTGACAGTAGGTACCAGTACTAATGATCAGTACCGGTACTCGCTCGATTTTCTTATTGAAACTAGAACCAACCAGTACTGGTACCCATCACCAGTACCGTTACATGCAGGCTTAAGTGTGTTTTTGAATGGACACATTATAGGAAATATTTTGATTTACTCATTGTTTCTCCAACTCTTGTTGCATGTTTTTCAGATGGCACCTAAATCTAAGAGTAAAGGAAAGGCACCTCAAGATGCATTTCGCAAATTTTGCATCAATGAGGATGTCAAATCAAAGTTTGATTGGTATAAGGGACAAAAGCTTCACCATTGTAGGCTAGTTGAGTGGAAAGACTTCTCTTTACAACTCTTTAACCACTCATTTATCTAAACAAAACCTCATGCATTTCTTTGATGAGTCATTTTTTGCTGATGTTCCTGGACTCTATCCTGATGTTAATTGTCTATTTTTTGCAAATCTCCAAGAACAAGACAATCGAGGTCATCTTGTCTTAACATCAAATATTTTTGGACAAAAGAACTGTTACACCCAAATTTCTATCCACTATAACCCAATGTCCTAATGAAGGTCATGCTTTTGACACTCTTAAAGAAAAATTCCCCACTTCAAAAATTCATGAAACACTCTTGCTTCCTAACTGCCAAGAAAAACCTTGGTTGCCCCAAACATGACATTATTTGCTAGAGTTCTATTCAGAATTTTAGCATGGAACCTAAGAGCCAAATACTCAGGATTCCACAAAATCTTTGTAGACATTTTACCCTTAATCTATACTAGTATAGCAAGTTTTCCTGTAAATTGGAACATGGTATTTATTCACTTCTTAAGATCTCATTATCGTGCTTTAGCTCTTCCTCTTGATATTCTTGTATCTCACATTCTTATCAAGAGTAAAACTGATCTCTCTAACTTTGCTCCACTTAGAAAAGTGGTCTACTTCAAGTGGTCCACTCTCCAGAAAATGGGAGTAAAACCAGCTAGAGAGGAATCATCTAGTGAAGATTAAGAAGTTAATCCAAATGCTCAATCTTCTCATCCACCGCCTGAATCATCCTCAACTTTTGTTCCTATAACCTATCCATATCCAGAGCTGAAACACCTTGGGTAAATCTATCTAATGTGTTTGGAACTGATCCCAATATGATTAACACTTTTAATTTTGTTGGACAAAATTTGTCAAATCTCAACATTGCCTTTCGTTATATGGAACACAAGTTCTATGATCTTGCACTTTCAGTTGAGTCCTCCCCTTTTGCTTCTTCCACTCAATATCCTAAACAAAGGAAGCATACTCAACCAAAAGCGCCCAAAGAATACAGTGAGAGACGCCAAAATCATTTTCAAGACCCATCTCTTGTCTCATCTCCAATGGGAGAAGAAGAACCTATTCTTCATGATGATGAAGAGGAAGAAGACAATGAAGATGAAGAGGTTTCTTATGTTGAAAGCGATGATGAAGATGCTGAAGATGAAGATGATGAAACAGATGATGATGGTGGTGATGATGGTGGTAGAACAAGTAGCAAACATGCTCAAAAGTCTATTAGAAAA
This sequence comes from Thalassia testudinum, assembly GCA_037157565.1. NCBI lineage: Eukaryota > Viridiplantae > Streptophyta > Magnoliopsida > Alismatales > Hydrocharitaceae > Thalassia > Thalassia testudinum. The sequence continues at coordinate 118,994,381 of JAZHRO010000014.1, forward strand.
CATCCTTGCAATTAGTTTTTTAGTCTATATTGTCATGTATTGAACATTTGAACATGTTTTGCTTGGTTATTATGTCTTTTGATGATGTATGACTTCAATTATGATTGTTATGACTTTTAATATGCTTGTTTTTCTTCTTATGATTGTTTATCTACAATCTTGTTTCATGCCTAGTCATTGTTTATGCATAGAGATATATTCTTTTTGTTTGATTGATAGAAAAAAGTGGGAGAAATGGCAAATACACTGCATTAAAATAAGGAAGCTTAGTTTGAGGGGGAAGTTTCCTTCCTAGTGGAGTTTTTATATTCCTTCTCTTATGAGATTTCTATTATTTTAAATATAGGTAGTTTTATTATTTTGTCAACACCAAAAAGGGAGAGATTGTTGGAATCTAGTTCCACTTCTCTTTTATGTTTTGGTGTTAACAAAACCGTTTCAAATTTAATGAGTTTATGAAGTGTTATTTTCAGGAAATAACAGGATCTAAGGATGGATGAAAGAAGTAATGATGGTGTTATATTCCTTCTCTTATGAGGTTTCTATTATTTTAAATATAGGTATTTTTATTGTTTTGTGAACACTAAAAAGGGGGAGATTGTTGGAACCTAGTTCCACTTCTCTTTTATGTTTTGGTGTTAACAAAAACACTTTAAATCTAATGAGTTTATGAAGTGTTATTTTCAGGAAATAACAGGATCTAAGGATGGCTGAAAGAAGTAATGATGGCATGAAGATTGAAGACTATTTCTTTTTGTTCATATTTTTGGTAATCTAGATTGTATGTCTCCTAACAAGATAAATGACATAGGAATTAAAATAAAAATAAAGATAATTAGGAATCATTCTTCCGTTCAGCTATTCATTTGAAAATACATTGTTTCGTTGAAGTATTGATCGTGTATTTATGCTCATATTTCACTTAGATTGCGATCAAAGCTCGTTCATGGTACTTGGCACGGTTTTGGGTTTTAGTCCCAAACTATGAACAAGTACCGATACTCCTCATGAGTACCAGTACAATGTGCTCACAGTTTGAAGACTTAAGAAGTACCTGGACCTTACAAGTACCAGTACTCATGAAGAGTACTGGTACATGTAGGTCACAAGCCCAAATTTGTGAATCACAAGTACCGATACTCATCATGAGTACCGGTACATAGTGACTTAGTTGGAACTCAACTGTAAGCACTGAGTACCGGTACCCATGATGTGTACTGGTACCCAAGCATTGTTGGGATAACTGTTGGTTAATCTATGAGCAGTTAGTACCGGTACCTCAACTTTAGTACTGATACCAACTAACTGTTGTGACCAATTCGAACAGCTATTTTACAATTAATCATATCTCTATTCTTCCCAAACTACCCCTAACGGCTAGTAATTGTAGGGAAGGTGTTTAGTGGCTTATATAAACACCTTGTGTGTGTCATTTGCAAATAACACAAGCAAAAATTATCTCCTTGCTCCTAATCTCCAAATTTCACATTTCAAGCTACAAGAATTGTTGTTGCATTCTTCTTCAAAGCGAAACTCTCTGCAACAAACCTTTTTCAAGCAATATCGTTATTCATTATATAATCTTTCGCTTTAGTGTGCTTTCATTAGATTAGTCTATAATCATTTTATTAAGCAAATTCTTGTTGGAGTCCTAGGAATTTAGCTGTAAGCTTCATTGTTGCTTACTTACACCTGTATCATTTTGCCCGTATTCTATCTTGTAATTGGGTTGAGGTAACCCGTTAATTACCTCTGTTTATAGTAAATTGATTCCCTCTAGGTTGAGGGAATCGGGTTAAAAATCTTAAGTTGGGAGACTTAGGTAGTGGAGTGCCCAAGTGAGGAGAACCACTATATATCTGGTGTTATTTTTATAATTTGATTTGATTGCATATTTTTATCTACCACACTATTCATCCCCCCTTCTAGTGTGCTTGTGCCTTTTAGATCCTACAAAGGGCATTGAGTTGGGTAATGCCCTATTGTTTCAATTTTTATGGTGTGTGCAAGAATTGGAAGGTGATTCCAATGCAATTCAAGTTGTCACATAATTTGATGTATTTCTATATTTAGGATTTGGTTTAGGTTAATGTGTTTTAGGGTTTCCTTCTTAAGGTTTCAAACAAGTTTTGAAATTTTACAAACAAAGGAAAAACATGTTGTGATTGTGATTATATTCCCTTTATATTGTGGGTCTATAGAAATCAAAAAGAAACCTTAAGTGAATTGCACCTAAAATAGAAATTTAATTACTAATGAGTTTGTTCTTGGCTTTCTTTTTAAGTAGTGGTCTAAACAATGCAAAAAACACCACTACCATATCTAAAAGCAAACAAGGATTCCAAAAAAGGTTTTTTTAGGATTTTAGGAATTCTTTTGATATTTTATTAGAATTTTTCTTTGTGCTGGTGTCAAAGTCTAGAAATGATATCTGAGGGTATTTTAGACTTTTTAGTACCACCACTAGCCTAAGAAAATTTTTGTGATGTTATATGATGTTTAGAATTTCACAAAGATTCTAAAATCCTAAAATTCCCAAAAATTGGATGAGCATAAAAATTCTTAAAATTTGTGGACAATAGCAAAATAGGAAGATTATAGGAGATGACCCCTCTATAGTCCATGAATTTTTAAAAATTTTATACAAATCCAATTGCTCTAAAATTTTGAACAAATGTTCCTCACTTGATTTGGAATCATTGGGTAAATAGTCAAGATTTTTAGAGACATGTGGTGTTCGAAATTGATTTTTGAATTCTAGACAAAAATCTGGACTTGAAAATCAGACTACCAACACTTGAAGTTGAGTGGTATTTAATGATGTCAACAAGCAATCAATTGAATTTTAAATGAAACCACTCCACTTATCTTAATTGTTTGAGATTCTAAAAGCCAAGTTTAATGTGTTTTGATAGTTTTTAGGGCTATGTGTGACTAGAAAGAGGAACCAACTTGAATTTTCATGGGAAGAAAAGGAATTGCAAGCTCTTCCTTCTAGAATCCAGCTTTCTTCTTGTAGTTCCTGCACACACAAGAGAGAAGAGAGACAAAGGGATGAGATCCACTTTAAGTAAGAGAAAGATGATAAAGCAAAACCGTGCCTCCCCAACAACAGTGCCAAAAAGTGATACGGATCTTACACGGTTTGTAAAATACGTCGTTGTAATGCGTAAAACCGATCAACTCCTAAATTTATAAAACCTAGGTAGGAAAGTATCTACGGTCATCCAAGGAGGCAATATTTTGCAAAATCGAATCTCCTGCTCGGAAATGGAAATCAAATTTCTTTTTGATCTTCACAAATTTATATTTTTATGTTTTGAAATAACAAAGGAAAAAGGTGAATTGTTGACAGAAAAGTAACTAACACTACAATCACTAAGCTAAAACCTAAGTGACAAATAATTCCTCTCCCTAAGCTCACCCTAGGCACTTGGAGGCCTAGAGTAATTAGGGAGAGGGATTGAAGAGTGCTAGAGACACAGAAAACGATTGCAATAAAAATTCAAAGGAAGGCAACTTGATTAATGCAAAAGTGTTTTACACAAAGCCCTAGTAGAGGAATGCTTCTACTACTAGCAACAAAAATACAGTTAAATAAAACACTAATCCTGATGATGTTGGTGAAGAAGAGGGGCTTCTTGCTCCAAGCCTAGTAGCTTCTTGACTTGAATAGAAACTCCTTCTTCTCCTTCCTTGAAAGGCTCCTCCATGATGATGTCCTCCAAGGCAAGCCGAAAAGGGGGGCATGCATTTGCTCCCCAAGGGTGGGCGTGCACCACCCTTAAAACTCCTCCTTTTCCTGGCCGTCCTCCTAGTGATGGAATTTTCCTCCTTGGCATGGCACAAGGAAGAAGAAAGAAGGGGAAGAAGGCACCAAGGGGGCGGGTAGGATGCCCCCTTAATCTTCTTCTCTTCTTCTCCTTCCTTGGTCGTAGGTTAGGTTGAATGTAGGGTGGAATTAAACCAAATGGAGGATGAGGAAAATGGTGGTTGTTAAGGGTTCTTTTATAGAGTAGGATGGGGAGTATAGGTGGCTCTTGGAATGAATGGCTAAGATGGAGTTTGATGTGGTGTTTATGGGAGCTATGGTCATGGATTTTTGGCACCATTCAAAGAGATGTGGAGGGGGGCAGTTAAGGACATGGAGGCACCCCATGGTGGACATCCATGGTGGAGGGGGTGCCTCCATTTTGGCACCAAATTGATGTTCTAGAAGGGGAAGAATTTTGGAGGGAAAATGGAAGGTGGAGATGGGCTTTAAGCTTAGGTGTAGGGTGGAGACCGATGGATTTTGGGGGGAAAAAGGTGGCACCAATATGGAGGTGGTTATGGTGGTTTTGGTGCCTTTTGGTGGTGGTCATGGGGTGAAGAGGTGTGGTTGAGGTGGCATCAACATGGATAGCTTAGGTGGACAATAGGTAGGCTTAGTTGGTGGAGCCAGTTAGGTAGGGTTTTAGCGTGGTGGATGGCCAAGGGAGCTAGAGCTTAGCTAAGCTAAGCTATCTTAGGTAGCTTAGCTAGTAGTAAAGTAGAGGAGGCAATTGGAGCTACGATTTGAGGATAGGAGCAAGATAGAAGAAGTCTAGAGCTGAACTGGAGCTGGCAGCTACTGAAAAGGGTGGCATGGAGCACTTTAGCTGGCTTAGCTTGCTAGTTCTTTGCTAACTACTAAGCCAAGCTAAAGGAAGCTGGCTTCTGCTAAAAGGAGCTGAGGTAAGTTGGGTCTGATGCTCCCAGAGAGGACCTAACTATGTAGTTGGAGTTGAGTGGACCTAACATCCAGCTAGTTAAGGTAGCTAAGGTAGCTAAGCTCAACTAAGTTGAGCTAAACTAAGTCTCCGGGAGCTGGACTTGAGCTTCCTGAGCTAAGATGAAGTCATATTCAGCTAGCTAGAGTTGAGTGGAGCTGGATGTAGCTGGTCCTAAGCTGAGGTGAACTCCAGTCAACTCAGCTGAGCTAGCTAGAGCTCCTAGTGAACTAATGGGAACTGAGATGAGCTAGATTCAGCTAAGTTGAGCTGAATCTGAGATGACTTGAGCTAAGGTGAGCTAAGATTAGCTCTCTTAAGCTGCCATTCAGCTGAGATGAGCTGAATGGAGCTAGGATGAGCTAACCCTAGTTCAAGTGAGCTGGATTCCACCTATGGTGAGCTGGATAAAGCTGAGTTCCAATTGGTTTAGGCTTCTCCACCATTTGCCTTCTTGAGTGCTAGGATTTTAGGGATCTATCAATCTCTCTATCCCTAACACTCACAAAAACACTTCAAAAAGACAAAATAAAATGCAATGCATGCCTAACCTAATTGATGCCTAAATGCAACCCAAAAACCCATTTGCCGAGCAAAATCCTAAGAGCTAGGTCTGTTTTAATGCATAAGAATGATGCTAAATTGGCGTTTATCAAAATCAACTAGAAGAAAATGAAAGGAAAGCTCACCTAAAAACAAGCTCATTACCCTAACTACCCTCATCTTCTCAGAAGAGAAAATCTGCACAATATCAATGCTACCCTTGCTAGGTAGCAATTTTCACCTGAATTCTCACAAGATCTGATTAGGACTTTTGATTTTATGAATCAAAATCTTTTTGACCCACCAATAGAAACATTTCGGCTCTCCAAGAGAAATTTAGACATTCCTCCAATTCTTATAATCAAAATTGGAGGACCAACTCGAATCCCTCCTGAAAAGCCCTAAATCATGTTTTGTTTTCCAAGCAAAATCAATTTGGGACTTATGGGCAAAACACATATCAACTTGGACCATCCCAGGAAGATATCAACGCCCAAGTCATGAAGACTGTACAAGGAATGCTGACTTAAATGACTGAAGTGACCCACATGATCACCAATTTATAGCATCAAGTAAAGGTTACTCTTGATCGCCGACCTGCTGGCAACTTGCCATCCCAACCCATGCCCAACCCTAACAATCAATGAAATCAATATCAAGGTGGATATCCCAGTCAACCTATCTACTCAGCACCCCAGTATCCACCGGGTTTTAACCAAAGTCAGGCCTCTCATCCTCCTCCTAGAAACAATAATACTACAAATGCAGTTGTACTGGGGAATGGGAAAGCTACTCATGATCCTTTGCCTGCTCAGGAAACCCACCTAAGAGAAAAGTAGACCAACTCTTACCCCTCTTCCTCTAACCCCATTCAGGAACTTGAAAGTGAAAAATAGGAAAATCACATACCTTTTCCGAAAGCCCTTCACTCTTCATACACTAAGAAAAAGAAATTCGAGCCCACTGATAAGGAATTAATGGATCTTTTTAGGCAAGTAGAAATAAATATCCCTCTCCTAGATGCCATTAAATATATCCCTTCCTATGCCAAATTCTTAAAAGATTTTGTACCCGCAGAAGGCAGCCAAGAAACCTAGGAAAGGTGATTCTTCTAGGGACAGCAAGCTCAGTTGTGCAAAGCAAACTACCTCTGAAAAGAAAAAATTCAGGCACCCCCCCTAATTCAAGTGGTCAATAATGACACTTCTTTTGATCACACCTTATTGGTTCTTGGTGCCCCAATTAATCTCATCCCCACTATCATTTTTGAGGAATTTAAGATCGGTGAATTAAAGCCTGATAGGGTAACACTTCAATTAGCAGACCGATCTACAATCAAACCAAAGGGGATTGTTGAAGATGTCAACATCCAGGTCAAAAACTATCTATTTGCTGTAGACTTTTGGTCCTGGATATAGAGGTACCAAAAGCTTTAAAAATGCCCCCATAATTCTTGGAAGACCATTCTTAGCCACTGCTAAATCCAATATTGATTGCGATTCTGGAAAGATGAAAATCATGTGCAGTGGTGAATCTATTTCCCTAGATAGTTTTCAAGAACTAGATTTCTTTGATTACTCGGATTCTGAGATCGAAAATTTAGTGGAGGAAACAATGCAAATTTCACATAGGGGTTCCTACTTTGCAGTTAACACAGTTCCTAAACAATCTGATTTAACCCACCCTCCCACCTAACCACACCTTCTCCATCTGACCTTCATCTAACTCCTTCCCCCTCACTTCACCCCTGGATCAAAAAGCAGAAATCATCTCGAAATTGGGTCCCCAACTTGAGTTAAAACCCTTACCCGACTCCCTTAATTAAATATGCTTTCCTTGGACCAAACCAGACCATGCCCCTGATTATCAATTCTAGACTTACTGGGGCATAAGAGGAAAAACTTCTATAGATTTTGAGTAAAAATAGAAAAGCTATTGGCTGGACCCTTTCTAATCTTAAGGGTATAAATCCGTCCTATTGCACCCATAGAATATATCTTGAGGACGATTCTCACCCCTCCCACCAACCACAAAGGTGATTGAACCCTAATATGCAGGAGGTGTTAAAAAAGGAGATTATAAAGTGGCTTGATGCTGATATCATCTACCCCATTTCTGGTAGCTCCTGGGTTAGTCCCACACAGGTAGTTCCTAAAAAAGTTGGACTAACAGTTGTCACAAATGAACATGGGAAAAATATAGCCACTAAGATTGCTTCTTCTTGGCGCATGTGCATTGATTACCAAAAATTGAACACCGCCACCAAGAAGGACCATTTTCCGCTCCCATTTATTGATCAAATCTTGGAGCGATTAGCCAGACGTGATTACTACTATTTTCTAGATGGTTATTCCGGCTATAATCAAGTTGCGGTCCATCCTGAGGATCAAGACAAAACTACATCCACTTGCCCCTTCGGAACCTTCACTTTCTGGAGGATGCCTTTCGGTCTTTACAACACACCTGTGACTTTTCAAAGGTGTATGCTTGCAATTTTTTCGAACCTGGTAGGTGAATGTCTTGAACTCTTTATGGATGACTTCTTTATATTTGGAGACTCCTATCTTTGTCTTTGAAATCTTGAAAGGTCTCTCCATAAATGCATAGAAGTTAACTTGGTCCTCAGTTGGGAAAAGAGTCATTTCATGGTCCAGGAAAGCATCGTCCTAGGCCATGTCATCTCAAAAAAGGGAATTGTGTTAGATCGTGCCAAAATTGATGCTATATCTAAGCTCCGACTACCCATTACTATGAAATAGATCCAATATTTCTTGGGACACATGGGCTTCTACCATTGTTTCATTAAAAATTTTTCCCAAATCTCCAAGCCCTTAGGTCAATTACTTACTAAAGACCAACCTTTTGACTTTAATCACCAATGCCAGGAGAGTTTCAATAAATCGAAGGAGGCCACAGATGTTTCAAGCTAGACCTCACAAGAGGACACGATGGAGATGAATGATGCAGCCAGCCATCTAGAGGTGGTCCACGAGAGGGCCATTGAGAGTGAGTTGGAGACGGTGGTGTGTCCATCAGCAGATGGGGAGCAACCGATTAATGAGGTGTTGGCGAAGGAGGGCTCTAGTCAAGTTGAGACGGATGCAGAGTTTGTGTTTTCCATGGGTGTGGGGATAGCAAGGTCTATTCAATATAATAAAGGGAAGACAACCAATGAGAGGAAAGGAGGGTACAATTTGAGAAGCAAGGGACCAGCGAAAGCATTGAAGATTGATATGGATAGGTTGCTAAACTTTTAAAGGTTGAAAGAACTACGACAATGAAGAAAGGGGCTCCTGGGGGTCTTTTGCCATGATAGTACTCTCATGGAATACACGTGAGTTGTTTGACAAGGGAAGATGTGTGCCGCTTTCTCGTTATCTACGTGAGTGGAGGATTGACTATGCTCTGATTTAAGAGACACATATAGAGCAGGAAGGGGAGGACATGTGGTAGCCAATGGTGGTGAATGGAGTTTCAAAGATTAGGTGTATTCCATCTGAGGGCCAGTCGGGTGGACTTTGTGCCTGGTGGAAGACACAGTCTCTCAATTTGGTAGATGTGCAGGTGGGAACTCACATTTTGATAGTGAAATTCAGTAGGATGTCAGACGGTTTGTCAGTGGCTATTTCATGCCTATATGGGTCATGTGTGGCAGCTATGAGAGAGTAGTTGTGGGATGAAATGTGTGGGGTCTTTTCCTTTGTGCATGGGTGTTGTTGGCTTGTGGGAGGAGACTTCAATGCCTCCTTGTCAATAGATGATAGGCCAAATGTGAAGGTGGACTCATCATCCTTTGGGTTTCAGGTAGTGGCGTCAAAACTTGAGTTGGTTGATATGCCAACGGTGGGGATTGCATATACCTGGCGTAATGGTAGTGCTCTGATGTCTTGTCTTGATCATTTTATGAGTATCGTGGAGTGCATGAGCTCCTTTCATTTAGCAACTGTGTCATCTCTTCCACGGCCTATCTTAGATCATAGCCTGATAGTATGGGATAGTGGTGAAGGAAGCACATGTAGATCATACTTTAAATTCCAAAACTCATGGTTGAATGAACCAGGCTTTCATGATATAGTTGGCTCATGATGGGCAATGAGTGTGGAGCTTGGGACGACCACCAAATGCATTGGAAAAAAACTTAAAAAGCTACGAGATCTACTTATTGAGTATAAGAAAAATCTAATTGCTCAAGATCCCAAAGGAGGGATGAGGCCATGAAGGGGATGACCGATCTTGATGTAAAAGAAGAATTGGGGCCGTTGAGCAAAGAGGAGAGACATCACAAAAAGGAGCTGCAGACAATGATTGCTAGGGAAGATGCTCAGATTAAGATCGATTGGGGAGAAAAATCGAGGTAGTTGTGGTTAAAAGAAGGAGACGCCAACACCAAATTCTTCCATGCAGCCACAAGTGCCAAGAAAAGATTTAACCTGATCTCCTCTTTGCATGTTGGGGAGAGGGAGTTGGTAACACCCCAAGAAATCAAAGAGGAGGTCAATAGTCACTTCACTTCTATGACAAGAGGAAGCCAAAGTGGTGGCTGCTGACTTTCTTCTTCTGAGATGTTTAAGATCAGTGAAGAGGAGGCAATGCCCCTGATCGAGTCGATTGAGGAGATTGAGGTGTCATGAGCCTCGAAGGAATTAAAGGCAAGGGGGTCACCAGGTCTAGATGGGTTTTAGGTGTTGTTTTACAAAGAATTATGGCCAATAGTTAAATTTGATGTGATGGCAATCATCGATGAATTTCAGCATGGCAATTTTGGGTTTGAAAAGTTGAATAGATCACTTCTTTTCTTACTACCAAAGAAACAGGGGGCAGATACACTTGGAGACTTCCAGCCCAGTTCACTTTGCAATTCTATTTATCTACTGATTGGGAAGATTCTGGCTAATTGGATGAGGGAGGTGATGGGTAATTGATTAGTTTGGTACAGTCTGCCTTCTTGAAAGGACATTTTTTGCAGGAGTCCATCTTAGCACAGGAGATGGTTTCTAGCTAGAAGTGACAGAAGAAGAGAGCCGTTTGTGGAAAGTTGATTTCTCTAAGGCCTGTGACTTAGTTGCATGGAAATATCTATGGGAAATCTTCCATAGGAGAGGATTCCCAGAGACCTAAGTCCAATGGATGAAAAGTGTATTACAACGCATCATTCTCTCCACTGGTTAATGATAGGCCAACAGGCATGTGGATTCAACAACAGAAGGGGGTGAGGCAGGGGTGCCCAAAAGCTCCACTGATTTTTATTTTGGTGGTTGACACATTGGCCCACTTATCCTTTATGGAGTGTAATGGTGGACTAGTCCATGGGTATATGTTGTCTTCATGTAGAGCCGTGACTTCTTTACTACAGAATGTAGACGACATGATTTTTTTTATTGTAGGTGGGGGCAGAGAAGCGAAGTGTGTGATGTACACAGTTGATATTTTTGGTGAAATACCGGGCCTTCAGCTGAATGGTGCTAAGTCTACCCTAATATGCTTTAGGTCAGCCATCCAAGAGAGAGAATCCATTTCTAGTGTGCTTCAAGAGCCGATTGGTTCCCTTCCCATGTGTTGTTTCGATCTCCCTCTGTTGGGGAAAAAGGTGAAGAGCTGAGATTGGGCTTGTCCTTTTGAGAAAATATCCTCTCGCCTGGCTAGTTGGTGTGGGAGATTTCTATCTAAAGGGGGTTGTTTGATATTTCTCAACTAATTGTGCAGCAATCATAGGACTTAAATGACCTGAATTAAGTTAGAACTTAGCATGATAGTAGTATAATTCATGCATTAGTGGCATACATTGCATCTTTTCTACTTTACTTCAATAATCATGAAATAATGCTATAATGTACTGATTAGTGTATTATTTGGGATTGTACGTAGTAAGAAGCTCAGGGATGGCCTGAAGATGGATATAAAGAAGGGAGGAAGCTAGAGCTGCAGCAGAGCTGGAGCAGAAGCCCTAGAATAAAGATGAAGACATAATGTAGGGATGAGGTATACTACCTTACTGGTAGAATTTTAATGTAGGAATTAAATTATGAAGAACATAGGACCTTTCCTAGCTTAGGATAGCCCTAGAGACCTTCCTAAACCCTAGCCACCCTTAGATTAGGTCACCTTAACCTAGAATACCTCAAAATCGTTGCTCTAGCCCATATCTGGATGTCCAAGTAGGCTGCTGGATGTCAAGAACCCTTAGACACCACTCGCAGACCTAGAACCCATTCTACTAGAATATTGGATGTCCAGATAAGGTGTCAGACGTCCAATTTTTGTAGAAACCCAGGACAAAGCCTAGACTTCAGCTAGATTCAACATTGGGCATCCAGACTAGAGACTTAGACTTCTGATTTTGAAGTATAAGTCATGTGATCACTAAATCAGACATCTGTAACCCCTCTTCAGTTGTTGTTTTTGAAATCAAGCCTAGATCTTGATTTCCTAAGACCATAAACCCAATTCTACACCCTAGGGAACCTAAATTAAGGTGCCCTAAGCCTAGTACACTACCCCAAGACCCTCCTAAGAACCTAATTAGGTTCTTACTAAACCTAATTGACTTCAATGTAAGTCAATTACACTTCACCTAGCCAATTGGACTCATTGAGTCCAATTGAGCTCAAATCTCAACCAACACAAGTCTAATTGGACTCAGTGAGAGTCCAATTGACTCAAGCCTGAACTATTTGGGTACTTTATCTCCCAATTATATGCACAATTAAACATCTAATAATTTTAATTGCACTCATCACATTAGTATTAGGGTTTATAACCCTATTTCCAGAAACCTAGCCAAGCCCAATCAGCTAGACCTATAGGACTCAACCTAAACCACCTAGCCACACCCACATAGTCATGCACACACACTCGCATGCACACACCTTGGTTGTCCACTCTAGAGTTCTCTAGAAAGGCCTCCTAGTGGTGCCACCTTGAATGACTAAAAATAGTCTTTCAAGGAGTCCACAGCCTACCCCCTTAGGAAGTGGATCTAAGATGACCCACTCCCTACCTCTCTAGCTGCCACCTAAGCCTAGTTCTAGAGAATTCCATAATTCTCTAAAGGGCTACTCCCTTAGTCTATTTAAGGACCTAAGGGGACGATGATAAACACCAGTTTATCATCATTCTTATACATTAAAACAAACCTAGCTATTAGGATTTTGCTCCACAAATGGGTTTTTGGGATGTATTTAGGAATAAACTAGGTTAGGCATGCATTTTACTTTTTATTGTCTTTTTGATATATTTTTGTGAGTGTTAGGGATAAACAAATTGTCAGATCCTTATAACCCTAGCACTCGAGAAGGCAATTGGTGAAGGAGAAGCTCAAACCAGGTAGAACTCAGCTGATCTAGCACACCATAGCTGGAATCCAGCTCACTTAAACTAGGGTTGGCTCATTCTAGCTCCATTCAGCTCATCTCAGTTGAATGGGAGCTAAAGAGAACTCATCTTAGCTCACCTTAGCTTAAGTCAGCTCAGATCCAGCTCAACTTAGTTGAGTTTAGCTCATCTCAGCTCCCATCAGTTCACTGGGAGCTCTAGGTAGCTCAGCTGAGTTGACTAGAGTTCACCTCAGCTCAGGATCAGCTACATCCAGCTCTACTCAACTCCAACCAGCTGATGATGACTTCATCTTAGGTCAGGAAGCTCAAATCCAGCTCTTGGGGACTCGACTTAGCTCAACTTAGTTATGCTAAGCTACCTAAATGATGATCCAGCTCAACTTGAGCTAAGCTACCTTAGCTACATAAAATAATTAGATCATCCTTGGGGGCACCAGACCCATCTTACCTCAGCTCCTTTAGTAGAAGCCAGCTTACTTTAGCTTGGCTTCGCAGCTAGCAAAGAACTAGCAAGCTAAGCCAGCTAAAGTAGCTCCATGCTACCCTCTTCAACAACTGCCAACTCCAGTTCAGTTCCAAACATCTTCTGTTTAGCTCCTCTCCTCAAATGCTAACCCCCATTGCCTCCTCCTCTACTCCATTACTAGCTAAGCTAGCTTAGCTTAGCTTAGCTTAACTAGGCTCCAGCTCCCTTGGCATTTACCACCTTAAAACCCCACCTAACCAACTACACTAATTAACTCCACCTAAGCTCCACATAAGCTAACCCTACTTCCACCTCACCTTGGTGCCAACCTAGCCTACCCACTACCTCCAAAAGCCACCAAAATGTGGTGCAAAACTACTTATAACTACCGTTGTTTCGACGACAAAAATCCCTACATCTCATCCCTTCACCTACCCTTTGAACCACATCTAGCCATCCACCTAAGACCCCCTTCTAGCAGCCTTCATGGTGGTGCCAAAACCAAGGCACCTCTCCATGGTTGGTGCCCCTTTAGGTGCCTCTCCACCACCATAACCACCACCTTCACATCCCCCCAGTTGGCACCAATCATCCTCCACCATAAGATCACCTAACCACCTCCTAAAAGCCATCCTAGCCCTACACTTAGTCTCCACGCCAACCACCACCTTACACCTCTATAAAAACCCATCATGTACCACAAAAAAAATCATCCTCCATTAGTGTTAACTCTATGTTATACCCAGTTATAACCCACGGCCAAGAAGTAGAAGGAAGGAAGAAGATTAAGGAAGCTAACCCTTACCTCCTTGGTGCCTTCTTCCTCTCCATTCTTCTCCTTGTGCCATGCCAAGGAGGAGGAGCATTCCACGAGGACAGCCAGGCAATTGGAGGAAGGGTGGTCCACGCCAACCCTTGGAGAAGACTTAAAGGTGGTAGCTTCCACCTTGGAAGAGCCAAGGCACGCCCCCCTTCTAGGGCTTGCCAGGAGGAGACCACATCTTGGTTCAAGAAGAAAGAGAAGGAGGAGCCCTTTTTAACTGCAGGAGCAGCCATAGTTGGAGTAAGAGCTTCACCATCTTCACCATCGTCATCCAGGATTTTTGTTTCATTTGCTTTTTTAGTTTCATTTTTTGTCATAGAAGCTTTCCTCTATAAGTGTAAAACAAAAATCCATTTCCTATAAAATTGCCTTTTCAATTTGGTGCATCTTCTTCTTGCTTTGATTTTGTTTTAGCACTTTCACACCCCCTTCCAAATTATCTTAGGCCCTCACTTGCCTAGGGTGAGCTTGGGAAGAGGTCATTCTTGTCACCTAGTTGCTAAGTTAGGAGTAGTCCTTTTCCCATCTTCAACTTCGCGTATTATCGTTATTCAAAACCTATAAAAATTATATATTCTAAAATAACAATAAGAAAGTTGATTTCCATTTCCAAGTAAGAGACATATTTTGCAAACATTTGGCCTCCTTGGACGACCCTAGATACTTCCCTATCTAGGATTATAAATTTAAAAGCAACTCGGATTGTGTGCTTTGCAACAATCTTAAAAACCCTAATTACATACCACTCAAAAACCCGATCAGACGACCATGCACCCCATCTTGGATGTCACCTCCATCTCCAACACCATCGGCGAGCTCCTCCACCTTCAAGCACCACCAACTTCAAGTCCAAGATCCAAGCAACTACACCACCTTCTCAATAGGCTGGCCAACCACCTTGGCCATCCCTCTCTTCCCTCCCACCACCTTAGGCTACACAGCCATTGGAGACCACCTCCAATGCCCTATTTTCTGTTAACTAGATTAGTGTGTTCATAGATTAATTCTTGCATTATTTTCTATTAGTATAAGTAGTAATCATCTGCGTTGATGAATGCATGCATAATCTTCCTAAGATCCATGCATGCATAACTTTTTTGTTAGCTAGAATTGTTGTTTTCAAGCCTTCATGTATAAGCTTTCCTCAAGAATCATTGTAATGACATTATTTGTGAGGAAATAAAAATCAATAGTTGCCTACTCCATATCTCCCTTTCTTTTGTGCAATTGAAATGTCAGTTCCGGAAGATATAGAGGATTTAACGATTAACGAATATTTTGTGGGTCGCCATCGCGTAGTTAAGAAAGTGCACACCAATATGCATAACTTCATGTTTATATTATTTTTGACTCATGCACATGGCTTTCGAGTTAACAATGCAATTGGTGAATCCTATATTTGTATTTTAAATATCAGATTGCAATTTTAATCAAGTAGAAAAATCAAATCAATGTCGCTTTTAAACGCCTCCTTGAGATCGACTGAGACTCACCGTCTCATTATATAATTTCTGTTTGAATTGGGTTTTGCGACTACACTATGTTGTTTTCCAATCAATTTTGTGATTTCTTAAGAAAACATCAACTAAGTTATCTCTTCTATTCCAATCTTTTTCCCCTCAATGTTTTGGCTACCAATGAAGGTGTTGAAGAAGTTAGATGTGGTGAGGGAGAGATTCTTTTGGAAGGGAGCAAAATATGAAGGGAGATTCATGCAACCTATTAAATGAAGATATATGTGCAAACCAAAGAGGAAAGGTGGATTGGGGATTCGGTCCCTTAAAGAGTTTGGTGACTCCTTGCTCCTCAAATAGGCAATCATCATTCTCTGGGGAGACAAGGGCCTTTGGCAGGACGTCGTCAAAGACTCACACTCATCAAGTGGTTCTCATAGTGAGGTGGTACAGGCGATGCATGCATCACCCTTTTAGGCATCTGTTTCAAAGGCTGTGGGGGAAAGAGGAGCCATGTTCGCACCCTATCTTGGCGATGGGAAGGGGTTTAGCTTCTGGAATGATGATTGGATGGGTAATGGTGCCTTCAAAAATTTATTTCAGCGATCTTACAATGCTACTCCCCTCAAGTGTGTTAAAGTAGTGGATATGTGGAGCACTAGTGCCAATGATTAGTAGGTACCTAAACCAACGGGTACATATCTCAACCAAACATAGGAGGATTTCAGCAAGATGGAGAATATGATTCAGGCATTCAAACAAATGGAGGGCATGGACGGCTGTTGAATGGTATTTTTCGCGAATCGCTACGCTTACGAGATTGGTTTTGGAAAACCTGTCGTTGTAGTTCAAAAAGCGAAGAATTCGTGTTCAACAAATAAAATTTATACCGAAAATAATTCCAGGTCGAACACAGGGAGGCTACATTGATCTATATTCGCAATTATATTTTTTTTAGGTTTTTTTTATAAGCAAGGCGATATAATTACAATGGAGCTATCAGACTAAAAGAAAGAGAGAGAGAGAGAGAGAGAAAGAGAGAGAGAGAGAGAAAGAGAACATTCATTCAATATTTCAACTGTTTATAAAAGTTACACTAGAATGCGGAAAATCAATTACACTATAAAGTAGGAAAATTCTACACTAGAAAAGCTGTAAATAAGAATTGGAGAGAGAAATTATCCTCCTCAACGATTGCTTGGAGGATGAGCCAGACGGGACGACGCCTGGACGAAGGAGAACGAAGCAGGACGAAGGAGGACGAAGCAGAAGAACGGGAATGGAGCAGCACGCCATTGTCATCGCGGGATCCACTTCCGAAGGGGAACGAAAATTGGACTTTATCTCGCAAGAAGCATCCCGGGTGTGGGACAAGCTTCTTTTGAGCTTTGGAGGGGTAGAGAGGAGAAAGAAGGGATGAGAATTTTGTATGGAGGGGGTCTCCTTTTATAGTTGCAAGGAGTGGGGGCAAAATGGACATTACAACTTCAAAATAATAAAATAGGGTTCTTTAGTGACGGATAAATCCGTCACTAAAGCCCCGACGTGGCCGTCTCCTCCGCACCCACGCGCGCCTCCTCAGCTGCCCGCTCCTCAACGCCCATGCACGTCCAGCACTTTTCAGCCGTCCGATCGCGAGATCGGATGGCATAAGATGCGTCAGCGCCCTTGCGCTGCGCGCCCCCCGCGTGTCTGATTGCGCGTCCGATTGCACATCCAATCGCGCGTCGGCGCTATCGGGTGCACGCGGCCGTCCGATCTCCATCCGACGCTCCAATTGCTCGCGCCCGCCGCTCCCCGCCACGGCTCGAACCCATGCCCCGCGCTCGCGATAGCGCGCTCGACCGCTGCACTATGGGGCGCGGATGGTCGAGCGGGCGTTTTTAAATGCGAGCGCCCACAGCCGTTGGATTAAGATCCAACGGCGGAGAGCGATTGGGCGCGGGGCTTTCACAAGACGCAAGCGGCCGTTTGGGCAGCTGAGATGGTGCCACGTGGTGCTATCTTGGCCGTCCATCTTCTGGAAGTTGTAGATGGTGCCACGGATGTCGGATTGACTCGATTTTTGTGTCGTTGGGCTGCGATCGTCGATCCGAATTCATCCATGCGGTAGGATTTATCATCTGAAGTGCGGATTTACACCATCCTCGCCCTTGATCTTCTAGGGTTCCCGGGTCACTATCTGATGGTACGGATGCCTGATTAGGGCAATCTTGGAGCCGTTGAACTCCAATCGTCGCCCTGATCACATCCATACGGTTGGATCTTTGATCCGAGGCCCTGATAAAATATTTGCCCTGTCCAAGCACATAAAAGGAGACAATTAACCTCCATTTTATTCAAACTATTCTAAATGCAAGATGATGCATGTAATGCAATATTTATATCATGAAATGCAATCCTATGCTTAAGAACGTGCATAAATAGACATCTTAAGTAGTGTAAATGTGTTTACATCAACGGCTTCAAGTGGCGTGAGGGTTGTATTCTCCCAAAAAGGCATACGAAAAACTTCTTGAAGTTGATGGGGAAGATTCTCACACAGCTAGGTGTTCGGGTATATGGAAGTTGAAGGTGCCACTCAAAGCTCAGATCTTCTTGCAGTTAGCTAGGCAAGATAGATTAATCTTGGGTACTGTGAGAGCATATGTGATGAATGTGCCCCTAATTTTTTGCCCCCTTTGTAAGTTTGCAGGGGACAATATTAGACATCTTTTCAATTCTTGTCTGGTAATGGTTGAAGTCTGGAGAAAGTGTTATGGGTCCTCCTTACTATCATGGGATGGACTGTGGACTGCCTTAGCTAAGGGAGATGACTATATGCTGTCTATGGTTGTCTTATGGAGTGTGTGGCTGGCAAGGAATGATGTTTGTTTTAATGATGGGTATGGGTGGGTGGAAAATATCTATAATGGGGTGAGCTATATGGTCAGGTAATGGCATTTAGCTTTGTAATGTTAATTCTTTATGTTCAATAATATGTTGGATTACAACTGTCAACATTAGTAATACTTTTTGCCCTAAAAAAAAAAGACTCAAGCATGGCAAAAGATGTAGATTAGGCACACGTGAACAATATCAGAGGCAAAATAGATAGATCATTATATTCACCATGAGAAACATATAGTTGCAATCACAAGTAGAGGAAAGAATAGCAAGGTAGATAACAAATTTTATTCTACTAGAAGAACTAGAACTAATTGCTACTAGAACTAGAAATAGTTATTCTACTTGAAAGCCTGAAACTACTTGCTACTTGAAAAGTAATGCAAAGAAAAAATGTAGAGAAGAACTACTCTTTGGAAACTAGAAGAACAAGCACCAAAGGTGCTTCCTAATGGAAGCTTTTGGTGGCCTTTGGAGGGCCAAGGGAAGAAGGTGGTGGCTGGCCACCTATGGTGGTGGTGGATAGCCTTGAAGGTGGAGAGAGAGGATATGGAGGGTGGTGACTAAGGTGGAAGGAGGGAGGAGGGACTTAAGGGAGGGCTTGGCCAACCACCATTGCTGGCCTTTTATAGAGGAGGGAAGGCTAGGGTGGTGCACCAAGGAGCGGCAAAGGTTTGTTGGGGCACCACTTTTGGTGGCGGTAGGTTTAGGGTTTGTTTAGGTGTGTTTTAGGAAAAGGTTGTAGGAATAGGTTCTTATAGGTTCCTTTAGCCTAAAGGTAAATGGGTTGAGTCCAATTAAGTAGGCTCTAGTCTAATTAGGTGTATGGATGTCTAATTGTGATGGGGTTATCCTAAATGGGTTAAGGCTAACTCTAATTAGGTCATAGGTGAGTTTAATTGGATGGCAACTGAACCTTGTTAAACTTGTGTGGGTTGATAACAATGAATCAAGTTCTGAGTGAACTTGATTGATATTAGATGCATCCAATCAAATAGGTGTGCACCTAGTTAGGTTCAAGTTATATCTAATTAGATTCACTGAGTGTAATTAGATATGGCTTGGTTGGCTAGATCCAATTAGGTTCCAACTGAACCTAATTGGAGTTGGATGCAATCAATGAGGTGTAGTTGGATGCACCCAATCAGGTTGTGATGCACCTGATTGGATGTGGCTAGGTCTATTAGGTTCGGGATGGGTTTGATTAGACTCACATGAGTCTAACCAACTTAGGGTTAGTCCAATCAAGTCCAATGGACCCAATTGACTAGTGGCTAACCCACTTGACTTAGGCTAAGTCAATTAGGTGTGGTATGGACCTAAATAGGTTTCTAGGTTGGGGATTGGGTATTGGATAGGTGGATTAGGGTTATGGATAATAGGATTGGACTATGGATAGGGTGGATAAGTACATGGATAATGGTATCCATGTTTTTGGCTTTTGAGCTCAAATATCCTAGTGTTGAGCTGGTTCAAGGATAGGTACTAGGATAAGGTCATCCTAGGGTTTTAGGGATAGGATAGGGATATCCTAGTTCTTCTCTTTCTTTCTTTGCACTTATTCTACACAAGTAGTCCTCTGCTATTTCTTTCTCACTTATTGTGTCTTCAATTTTTCTGTATTCATCTTTATTCTAGAATCCAGTTCCAACTCTACTACGGCTTTTGCTCCTATCCAACTTTATTTTTCTCAAAACAATTTTTGAGCTCCTTATTTCCTATAAACAAGAATAAACCCTTATTAGCATAGAAAAATAACATTATTAACTATGCAGTTCAATAAAAGGATGCAATGCATGATATGCAATTTATGAATACACTAATCACAAGTTATCCTAGGTTCTATAATAATTTAGGTTAATTAAGTCCAATGATTGTTGCGCAATCATACTTGACAACAGTCTAATCTATTACCCTAATTGGCTTAATCTAGGGCTAATTTCTTAGTAGAATCATGCATTAGGTTTTTAAATATTGCATATAGAGCATGCATTCATATTTGAGCTTTGAAATTATTTTACAAATAATTATCTCCTAATTCTATCCTTTTGTGAATAATGTAGGTGATAGGTCTTAGAGCAATATGAACATCCGAAGAATAAAGCTAGATAGGAGCAGAAGCTACAATAGAGCTAGAGCTGATTGAGGAATTAAGCTAAAATAAAGAAAGATTGAAGACACAAGAACCTAGAAAGAAAGAGGAATTAGGATAATCCTATCCTATCCCTAAAACCTTAAGATGACCATATCCCAATACCTATCCCTAGACTAGCTGAACATTAAATATTTGAGATCAAAAGATAAAAACATAGATAACATTAACCATGTACCTATTCATCCTATCCTTAGTCGTACCCTACTATCCATAACCCTAATCCACTTATCCAATACCCAATCCCTAACCTAGAATCCTATTTAGGTCCACACCACACCTAATTGACTTAGTCCGAGTCAATTGGGCTAGCCACTAGTCAATGAGGTCCATGGGACCTAATTAGATTCACCCTGAGTTGATTAGACTCACTTGAGTCTAATCTTACCCAACCTAGATCCAATAGACCTAGCCACATCCAATCAGGTGTAGTACAACCTGATTGGGTGCACCCAACTTCAATTATGTTCAATTAAAACCTAATTGGATTAGACCAACCAAACCATGTCTAATTAGACTTACTGAGTCTAATCAGATCTAACACCAACCTAATTAGCCACCCATTTACCTAAAGAGACTAGAGCTTACATAATTAGACTTAACCTATTTACCCTAGGGCTAACCCAACCGACCTAGATCATATCCATTCCAATAAACCACCTAGCCACCTATTTTTAGAAACCCAACAAAAGAAATCCCCTCCTATCCTAGCCTTACACTTTAGATCTAAGGTTCTCTTTCTAACCAATCCTATCCTACCCATAGAATCTAATCTAGTCCGTCCAAAATAGTGATCCTAGGTTGTCTAAATCAACTAATAGGAAGCCACCTAGATTTCTATAAAAAGACCTAGCCTCAAACCTTTAGAAACCAATTAGTCTTAGTTAATTAATAGCCTAGTCAAGTAGTAGCCTCCCTACCTAGTTGTACCATGGTGCACATCCTCCGCCATTATTCCTCCACCTTCTTCTAGCCTCTCCGGTCTTCATCTTCTTCCTCCCGAGACCCTAGATCTGAAGCTCCATCAGAAGCTTCCAACAAGCATCCCTCAAGCATCTCCACTCTCTTCTTCTATTCTCTACTCTCTTATGTTTTTATTCATATTGTGATATAATATTTCTATGAGACATTTTGGTATTTGCAATAAAATTCAGTATTCATTTGATATTTGTATTTCTATTATTATTATTTGCTACTCTACTATATAATAACTACGAAAGGTATTAAATAGCGACTGTCTCCCTATGTTCAACCCAAACCCCTTGTAGTTTGGATATATAAATTAAATTCATTGCTTAATTTATGCACTACAATGATTGCATATTTTTAATCGGGTAGATTTAGCGAACATTAATACCCCCATGCTTAAACTTTGCCAGTCCCTAACAAAACCAACATGCAAAAAACCCATGGAAAAGATGCGAAAATCAGACACGTGGGTTTTCATTTATTCTAGGAAAACACCTTTATTTGTATATATATATTGCTATCTTTTATTTCAACATGCGTCATTGTTAAGGAATCAAGCCAAATCAAATCAAAAATCCTAATAAGACTTCACAAACGAAAGGAAATCACGGACAAATCCTTAACAAGAAAGAGTCAATAGTTCTAAACTATTGACTCAAATCCAAACCTCCCAAATCAAATCAGAAATCTTATTAGCCATTAGACTTGGGTCACGAGAGCAACTTTCTCTAACTAAGTCAACCCACCCAAGGCTCGAATCAAATGTAAGAAACTAGCATCTTGTGTGTGATTTTCTGTGACTCATCAGACAAGCAACTAAGTTGATTCCTTGAATTCAATAAAACTTAGAATATTTCTATGCTCTCTTTGAGACAACCTATCTTCGGTTAGGCCATACTAGGATTTGGCAACTCTCTCTACAACAACCTCTCTTTCAGTTAATTCTAGTGAAACTTCATTTATAAATCTTTCATGCACCCTCGGCATCAAAGAATTCATGATCCTCAGAAATATACATCACATAGTCATATATTACTCTGAGAATCATCCCAAGATTGGACTAGAGCAACCACAAATTTCATCTTAATTCTTGATAACCTCCCAAGTAATACCTCACTCGAGTCCATGTCCTCTACGTCTTAGATCCAATCTAAGATTGAACTGTTAAGATCATCACTCATTTTAATCAAAGGCTTTAATGCTTCAGTATCGAGTGTTGACTAAGCTTCAAAGGATTGTATGGTTGTCCTCAAGTTAACCAGTACCCTATCTTGGACCTGAGTCACCTGAGCCGAATAGTTTAGCTTAGGGTTGGATGGGTTTTGGTTTAATCTATGAGGGTCAAGAAATTGAGGTTCCCGAGGTCTTCCCTGATGATAGGTCACTTCAAGTTGCTGATTAAGGCATGGTGACCTATATTTAATGTAGTCTTGGGGAGGGTAGGGGTTGTAATCAACATATCCTTCTTGGTTGTAGATCCTTTTAGGTTGTTCATAGGAGGGTGAAAATCTATAATTAGTGTAGCTCTGAGAAGGATAGTAATCAAAGTATTGATGTCCAGGGTTAAACCCTGGACATTGAGGTCCAGAATCATATCCCCAATCAGGATTATACCAACTAGTGGATGGTTGGGTGGTGGTCAGGTCGGGATAATAATCATATTGGGCATAGGGTGTGTTTAGAGAATAGGAGTGGAAGTGTGCGTGTGAAGTGGAAGAATACATGGAGTTGTGGGTGGGAAACAGGTGAAAGAAAGGTGCCCTACAATACAAACAATCCAAGCCTACCCTTAAGTGTGTACATTAAAGACCTACAGACTCCCAGAACCTGACTTATGATTATAAAAGATTTGGTCTACTTCTGTCCGGTCAATCCAACCAATTAGAGGGATGAATTGAGGAGAAGGTTCTTCCTTTGGCTTATGCCTCCAGTTCCTTTGAAACCCCCCAACTACTATTGTTTGACAGTACCCATCTAGCTAGATATTAGATGGACAAGTAGAAATAGATTAATCGAAAATAATCTCAGTCTGAGCCTAGAAGATCAAGTCAATCCTTAAGGCCAACGCCTACTAAATTTTAATTAGGCTTGGGTTGATTGTGCTTTGGAATGTGATGTGATCAGCACGTGTTTTGCAAGGAAAAATCAGGGTTTTGGAGAACTTGTCATCGTAGTCGCAAAAATCGCTACCAAATAAATTTATAACCAAAACTCGAGGTGTCCCGAGTCAAACACAGGGAGGTGAATGTTTGGTTTTGAAATCTGTGTTTTCGATTTTATTTGTTTTTGTTGTTTTTATCTTTTAAGATTTTTTTGGTATTTTATTAAGCAGAATATCAAGTTGGATAGCTTTGTAAGTACCTCTATTTTGATAAAACTAAATTATGTTTTATTGTGAACTAATCTTTCAGGATCACGCTTATACAAATCAAATCAATTATCCTCTGTGTGGATCAAAGTGAAGATTATCTTTAGTCAATGTAATTCTTTTATATTTCTTGAGTCTAGAATTACTGTAAGGAACCTCAGGATTAAAGACAAACCTTTCTAAATCATAAAATAAACATTTAGCCAGTGTTGATCGACCAAAATATTAGAATTAATCGATCAAATCAATTGATCTATGAAAATAAGAATATTGATAAAGCAAATTAGCCTAACGATCAAATTCGATTTTCATGCAATTGATCGACTAATTAAATATTTGAATGATCAATAATTGATTGACCAATTAAGTAAATTGATCGATCAAAATGAAAATTAATCGACCAGTTTTGTTTGAATGATTTTTCTCAACATTCCAAGAATACTCCATTTTCACCTATAAATAGTTCAATGTAAATTACAACTAATTGAAACTACACTAGAAAGCAAGTAAAAGATAGAAAGAGGTAAGAAGAATCCCCCTAAACGATTGCTTGGAGGATGACTCGCTTTAACAGTGCCTAGAAGAAGGTGGTCGAAAGCTGGATGAACAAGGACAGAGCCAGAGGACGGAAGGTAGGGCAAGACAGTGCTGCGATGAGAATTTACTTCCTGAATGTGGTGAGAGGACGGCCACGGGATGCTTTCACGCAGGGGCATGAGAAGGGGGAAAATAATTGATTTTCTACTCTAGAGGAGCATCCTAGGCTTGGGATAAGCTCTCCCTAGAGCCTTGCAGGAGGTGAGGGAGAGAAAGGGAGAGATGAAGAAAAATTGGAGGGGTAGAGGTCCTTTTATAGTGGAGGATAGAGAACATTTCATGTATAGGACATTCAGTGACATCAAAGATGCCACTGTAGCCTCGACATAAACATCGCTAAAGATCCGTGCCTACTGGCTCTCTGCTTGCATCCACTGGAGAGAGATTAGAGGATTGAGGGCCGTCGAATTTCAATCTGATGGATGATGATCGTGTGGAGCTAGCTCGCTCAAATCGTGCTCTTAAAATTTTAATGGGCACTAGCGAGAGGATTGTAGCCATTGGATGGGCAATGAGAGGCTGAGATCACTCGAAGACCAACGTCGTGGGTCATGCACGTGTGATTGAGTGTGAGCTAGTGTGTGATCGAGCGCATGCGCACATCGCGTGAATCCAGTGTGCAACATTAGTCCACATGGAATCATGGTGCTCACTCGATGAAGATCCAGCGGTTGAATTTTGATTTCAGCGCATGCTTGTGGATTAAGAGGGTTGGTTGGTTTTGAGCCCACACCCTCTTGATGTGATCGCCTTCCTCCACCGCTGCACTGAGGCCAAGCTTGTGTCTTAGTTTGGAAATGAAGCTCACGCACCCATGACCATTGGATCTCAATCCAATGATCAATATCTCATCAAGGCCTTCTCCTTTAAGGCAAGGCAAAAGCTATAGCCGATATTAGGTGGCAAGGAGGGTGCACGTGGCACCATTCTGGCCGTCCATCTTCTTTGCTTTGTAGGTGGCACCACGGATATCGGATTGGGTCGATTTTCACATCGTTGGGTTGGATCGTCGATCCAGATCCGTCCGTGTGGTTGGATTTCTCATTTGAAGCTCTGAATTGCATCATCTAGCCCCTTCGCCATTGATCTTCCTCGGATTGCACATTGTGCTACAAGATTCCGATTAAGACGATTTCGAAGGTGTTGGACTCCGATCGTCATCTTGATCATATTCGTACAATCAGATCGTCAATCTAAGGCCCTGAAATGAATCTCCTCTCCTAGCCATAAAAGGATGCAAATTAACCTATAATTTATGCAAACTATTCTCATTACAGAATGATGCATGCTACGTAATATTTATAATATGGAATGCATCTCTAAGCTTAGGAACATGCATAGATAGGCATTTTAACCTAAATGGATGTGTATACAACATACCCTCATGCCTATCTTTTGCTAGTCCCTAGTAAAACTAAACTAGATGATTCCTCAAAAAAAAAAACTAAACTAGATGCTATGTATAAAAATAGAATTAGGACTCGATAGCTTAAGGCATTAGTTGTTTATTAACATAAGGAAATTTCGACTAAGATCCCAAACTACAAAGACTCAATAGTTCCCGGGTGCCTGCTAAAATGCAGACCGCCCAAGTCCTTGCCCTATTTTGAAAAGGAAAAGTATAAGATACATTTTTTCCTTCTTTTCTTCTTTTCTAATTTTTTTGGATTTTTGAGTTTAGAATTTCGGGGCAGCTTTCTTCGGCTAGCCAACCCACCTAAGACTCGACAAGGACTTCAAGTTCTAAGCATCTTAACGTGAAAAAGTGATAGACTCACTAGGCGATCGTTAAAATGGACTTTAGATTTCTACGACCCTAGGTGACCTAAAGAGTTTCTACCTAAAGGTTTATCTGTTCAACCGGTAGCTTTCACCCTACATTTTTTTTACTTTTTTCAATGGGGTCAACACAAGGGCGAATCCAATGCATATCTCCTTGGGTTACTCTACTTCCCCACTTCTTCCCTAAGTGTTTTAGGAATTATTTATGCATTTTTGTGAGCTGGGCTTTGGACAACCAGCCAATGGGTTGTTGCCCACGACTACTTGCCAACCATACTCGTGCAATGAAGTGTGACTTATTTTATTTATTTTATATTTTATTTTTTTATCCTTTTACTATTTTTTTCTTTTTCTTTTTGAGTAAATTTTTTTTTGTTTTTCTGAGTAGGTGGCTTCCCTGATCTAAGATTTACCTAAAGGCAATAGAAAGAGTATAGTCATGTAGCTGAGCTTTTGACAACAGGACAATAGGCTATTACCCATGACAACTTGCCAGCCATCCTATCCTAGAAAATTCATTAGCTACCTAATTTCCATAAAAATTACCAAAAAGTAAGTTAGTGGAAATAATGTGTAAATGCTTTAGACTTAGGGTCCTCTCAAATCAGAGGTCGGGTTGATAAGTCATTTTCTTATCACCCCAATTTATTAACCAAATTAAAATCAAATTAACTTGGCAAGGACTTGAGACCAAGTCCACATTTTAGTGGACACCCGAGTTGATTAATCCTGAAGGCTTGAAATGTCTAAGTGTTCAGGTCCTAAAGTATCATTTCCTAAAGTTAACAACTCTTAATGCCCAAGTTCTCTTCTCCTAATTCTAATTTTTGTTCTCTTTTTGAATTATTTTTTTTTAAAGAAAATAAAAGAAATTCTATGGAACTAACAAAATAATCTCAAGATTTAGTATCCACCTCCTCATGCCTAAATGATGCATTGCCATTATTGTAAAAATAATGACATGAAAAGGGCAGAATAAATAGAATATTACCTAAATTTCATGATAGATCCGGTCCACTCTGCCGAGAGAAAGGAGTATGCACACATGCTAAGTTTATTGCCTTTAGCTAGGCATAATATCAAAGGAAGAAGAAATTAAGAATTCACATGTGCAGGTCAGAATCAAAATAAGAAGATTGATCCTCAATCTCGCTATCAATAGATGTCAACAGGTGTGGACCAGGTTGTGATGCAGGCCTAAACCCTAGGGTTGAGTGATTTTAAGGTTATGGATGAAAATCACCCAGAACCTAAGATTGTTGAGCTTGCGGGCTGAGCCTGCAGTTTTGTGGTGTGCAACCCAAGTCTAAAGTGGCAGACAATGGGTAGTTCTAGTTTGATAGATTCAGGTGTCCACTTAGAGTTCAGAAGATAGTCAATTATTTTGTACTTAGGTTGCACATCAAAGATATCATAAGGGTCATGATAGAAGATAATTGGTTTCAGGTTAACAGGAACCCTTAAATTCAAACCTGTATGTCCCTCAGAAGTAGCCTCCCAGATTTTCATTTCCAAATTTCTACTTTCTAAAATTAGGATTTCCAGGACCACTAGATTGTTGTACACCCCATCTAAAATATCCAAGTCAAACAATTGCAGCTACATCAAAATTGACTTGGGTCTGGTGATCTTAAGAATATCATCATTCAGTTCTTTGGGGTGTGGTTGAGGAATGGGGCTACTTTGAATCATCCAATAACTCAGGATTGGAATCCTCCATATCGGCCCCAATTGGATCATAATCCTCAATTATCAGGCTATCAAATGATCCATCAGATTTCTCAGGTCCAATTGTCTCACTAAAATCATTTTCCTTAAGCTCAAGTGAGATTTCACCTAAAAATTCTTGACCCTCAGAATCAAGAATTCTTGATCCTCATTTATATATGTCTCAAAATCATATGTTATTCCTTGGTCTATAGAGACATATTTTTCCTCGCTCACTAACTCTTGGATCTCGGGTAAGAAAATCAATTCATCCTCAATGGGTTGCTCTAGAACAACCTGGTCTTCCCTGGTCTCATAAAATGTGTCCCCCTCGACAAATGCCTGAGCGGGTTTTGACATTGGCTCTCCTAAAGGGGGTTCATCTTGGGAATCATCCCAAGTTTGGACTAGGGCAACCACGAATTTCATCCTCAATCTTGATAATTTCCCAAGTAAAAACTCACCTAGGCCCTTATCCTCAATATATTGGAGCCAATCCAATAATGAACTATTCAAATCGTCAATCATTTGAATCAGGGGCTCCAATTCTTCATTGCAGAGTGTTGGCTGGGTTTCTAAAGATTATTTGGTGTTCCTCAAATTAGCAAACACCCTATCTCGGACTTGGTTCACCTGAACCGAGTGGTTCAGTTCAGGGTTGGGTGAGTTTGGGTTAAACACAGGGGAATCAAGGAATTGAGGTTCCTAGGGTCCTCCCTGATAGTAGGTCATTTCTGGTTGTTCAAAAAGGGGTGGTGACCTATATTCAGTATAATCCTGGGGAGGGTAGGTGTTATAATCATCATATCCTTCCTAGTTAGAGATCGGGCTGGTTTATTCATAAGAGGGTGATGATCTGTAATCAGTGTAGCCCTGGGAAGGATAATAATCATAATCACGATGTCTAGGGTTAGGTCCTAGACATTGAGAATCAAAGTTATCCCGGCTAGTGGATGGGTAATCATAAGTCAAGTCGGGATAGTAATCATCTTGAGGATAAGTGGTGGTAGGAGGGTAGGATTGGAAATGCGAGTATGGTGTGGAAGAATACATGATGAAGTAGGAGGGAAAGCAAAGGAGAGAAAGGTGCCCTGTAATACAATCAATCAAATATGTCCTTAAATTGGGTAGCTTAAGGACCTATGCTTCATAAATGAACTTTGCCCACACAATGAATTTGATGTTGTCCTTACTCCCAAAGGTGGTAAAGTTGGGCAGGCGAAGAAGGGGGAGTGTGTCCCAAGGGTCGCTAATTATGCCAAACCCCTGCTTACTTAAGTCGTTTGTCAATCAGAACCTCCAACTTAGCACCTTTTGAAGCAAGTAGATGTTACTAATTCGAAATGTGTTCAAGAAAATACCCTGAAATAGACTATGCATCTTAGGGCCAACATTTACTCAATTTTAATTAATGCGTGGGATGATTGTGCTTTTTATAATGTGATGGGCCCTTTAAATGGGTTGTGCCCATAATGATTAATTAAAAATATGTGTGTGTGTATAGCCAAGGTTTTGAAGTAAGATTATTAGAGATGAGGTTGATTTTAAAGTTTAAATCTTGTTTAATAGCTTTTAGGATTTAATCTTTAGGTATATTCAATCAAAGTTTAGTGGAACGCTCCAAGTTTTAAAAACACAGGTGTACATATATTCCTTTAAAAATAAAAAATAATGTGAAGTGCCTAGTTCAGCCCTAAAACTCAACCCTATGGGGCAAGCTACTGATGAATCACTTTTATCTTAAGTGGTGCAACCCAAACAGCTCAATCAATTGACCTGTTGCACAACTTAATTAAGCCACACAAAAAATATTTAGCCTATTCAAATTTCTAATCACTTATCTGTGTGTTAACTTTGAGTGTACTGGGTTCACAGGTCAGAATCTCGGTTAAGTGATTAAATCAGAAAATGTGCGCCTTAAGTCAACAAATTTGTGGGTGTATGAAGTGTGTAAATTTTAGTTATGTCCCACAATAGGAAATTATATATATATGGGGGGTGAGGTGAGGTGAAGCGACAATCAAACAATCAAATCTATCCAAGGGTTTATAAAAGCACCTAGGTTGATGATTTTGAGCTATTAGGTGATCGAATGGAAATTTAGTGGGTGGGTGGGGGGACACACTTATAGAACCTTCTAATTGTACTTTTCTCTGATCTATTTCACTTTGGCTTGACATGGAAGGGTACTTGTAATCATAGAAAGAAAGGAGCAAAGTGAGATAAAAGGTTGAGGTGGAAAATGTAGAAAAACCAATGAACGTTGCCTCCTCGACAACGGCGCCAAAATGATGAGCGTGTATTTCATGAGGAAAAATCATGGTTTTGGGGAACCCATCGTTTTAGTCAGAAAAATCTCTACCAAATAAATTTATAATCGAAACTCAAGGTGAGTCCCAGGTCGAACACAGGGAAGTGAACATTTGGTTTTGAAATCTGCACTTTTGATTTTATTTGTTTTTGTTGTTTTTATCTTTGAGATTTTTTTGGTATTTTATCAGACAGAATATCAAGTTGGATAGCATCTAATATTCTCTAACAAAATAAGAGAGAGAGAGAGAAACATTTCATAAAATTGATCAATGTATATTACAACTAAATGAAACTACACTAGAAAGCAAATAAAAGACAGAGAGAGGTGAGAAGAATCCCCCTCAACAGTCGCTTGGAGGACAACTCGCTTTGACGGTGCTTGGAAGAAGGTGGTGGGAAGCTGGAAGAACAAGTACGAAGCCGATGGACGGAGGGTAGGGTAGGATGGTGCCGCAGCAAGGATCTACTTCCCGAATGTGATGAGAGGATGTCCACGGGATACTCCATGAAGGGGGATAAGAAGGGGGAAAATAATTTATTTTCTACTCTAGAGGAACATCCCAGGCTTGGGACAAGCTCTCTATAGAGCCTTGAAGGTGGTGAAGGAGAGAAAGGAAGAGATGAAGAGAAATGGGAGCGATAGGGGTCCTTTTATATTGGAGGATAGAGAACATTTCATGTATAGGACATTTAGTGACATCAAATACACCACTGTAGCCTCGCATTAACGTCGTTGAAGATCCGCGCTCGCTGGCTCTCCGCTTGCATCTACTGGAGCGAGATTTGAGGATTGAGGACTATCGGATTTCGATCTAACAACTATTGATCATGTAGAGCTTGCACATTAGATCACGCTCTTAAAATTTGAACGGGAGCAAGCTGAATAGCTTCCTACACGATTTCTAATAAGGGTTTTCAAGATCATTGCAATGCACAAAATCTGAGTCACTTTTAAATTTATAATCCTAGATAGTGAAGTATCCAGGGTTGTCCAAGGAGGCCAAATATTTGCAAAATATGTCTCTTACTTGGAAATGGAAATCAACTTTCTTTTTGGTATTTTAGAATATATAATTTTTATAGGTTTTGAAATAATGACAATACATGGAGTTGAAGACGAGAAAGAGACTACTCCTAACTTAGCAACTAGGTGACGAGAATGACCTCTTCCCAAGCTCACCCTAGGCAAGTGAGGGCCTAGAATAAATGGGAAGGGGGTGTGAAAGTGCTAAAACAAAATCAAAGCAAGAAGATGCACCAAATTGAAAAGGCCATTTTATAGGAAATGGATTTTTGTTTTACACTTGTAGAGGAAAGCTTCTATGACAAAAAGTGAAACTAAAAAAAACAAATGGAACAAAAACCCTGGATGATGACGATGAAGATGGTGAAGCTCTTTCTCCAACTGTAGCTACTCCTGTAGTTAAAAAGGGCTCCTCCTTCTCCTTCTTCTTGAACAAAGATGTGGTCTCCTCCTGGCAAGCCCTAGAAGGGGGGGGGTGCCTTAGCTCTTCCAAGGTGGAAGCTACCACCTTCAAGTCTTCTCTAAGGGTGGGCATGAAGCACCCTTCCTCCTCTAATTGCCTGGCTGTCCTCCTAGTGGAATGCTCCTCCTCCTTGGCATGGCACAAGGAGAAGAATGGAGAGGAAGAAGGCACCAAGTAGGTAAGGGTTAGCCTCCTTAATCTTCTTCCTTCCTTCTTCTTCTTGGTCGTGGGTTATAAGTGGGTATAAGGAGGAGTTAACACTAATGCAAGATGATTTTTTTGGTGGTAAGTGATGGGTTTTTATAGAGGTGGAAGGTGGTGGTTGGCGTGGAGATGAAGTGTAGGGCTAAGATGGCTTTTAGGAGGTGGTTAGGTGATCCTATGGTGGAGGATGATTGTCACCAAGTGGGGGGATGTGAAGGTTGTTGTTATGGTGGTGGAGAGACACCTAAAGGTGGAGCCAACCATGGAGAGGTGCCTTGGTTTTGGCACCACCATGAAGGCTTCTAGAAGGGGGGGTTAGGTGGATGGCTAGACGTGGTTCAAAGGGTAGGTGTAGGGATAAGATGTAGGGATTTTTGGAGAGAGTTTTTAGTGCCAAAACAAGGGTAGTTATAGGTAGTTTTGGCACCACTTTTTGGTGGCTTTTGGAGGTAGTAGGTAGGCTAAGTTGGTGCCAAGGTAAGGTGGAACTAGGGTTAGCTTATGTGGAGCTTAGGTGGAGTTAATTTGTGGAGTTGGTTAGGTGGCATTTCAAGGTCGTAAATGCCAAGGGAGCTGGAGCCTAGCTATAATAAGTTAAGTTAAGCTAGCTTAGCTAGTAATGGAGTAGAGGAGCTGGCAATGGGAGCTAGGGTTTGAGGAGAGGAGCTGGACAGAAGAAGTTTAGAGATGAACTGGAACTGGTAGCTGCTGAAGAGGGTGGCATGAAGCTACTTTAGCTGGG
Organism: Thalassia testudinum; assembly: GCA_037157565.1. Taxonomy (NCBI): domain Eukaryota; kingdom Viridiplantae; phylum Streptophyta; class Magnoliopsida; order Alismatales; family Hydrocharitaceae; genus Thalassia; species Thalassia testudinum. The sequence goes on from JAZHRO010000014.1 coordinate 119,026,959, forward strand.
TTAGGTTGCTAGTTCTTTCCTAGCTGCTAAGCCAAGCTAAAGTAAGCTAGCTTCAGCTAAAAGGAGCCAAGGTGAGCTAGGTCTGGTGCTCTCTAGGATGATCTAGCTAGTTGAGGTAGCTAAGGTAGCTTAGCTCAACTAAGTTGAGCTAAGCTGAGTCCTCGGGAGCTGGACTTGAGCTTCCTGAGCTAAGATGAAGTCATCTTCAACTGGCTGGAGTTGAGTGGAGCTAGATGTAGCTGATCCTGAGCTGAGGTGAACTCCAATCAACTCAATTGAGCTAGCTAGAGCTCCTAGTGAATTGATAGGAGCCGAGATGAGCTAAACTCAGCTAAGTTAAGCTAGATCTGTGCTGACTTAAGCTAAGGTGAGCTAAGATGTGTTCTCTAGAGCTACCATTCTACTGAGATGAGCTAAATGGAGCTAGGATGAGATAACCCTAATTCAAGTGAGCTAGATTCCAGCTATGGTAAGCTGGATTAAGCTGAGCTCCAGCTAGTTTGTGCTTCTCCTTCACCAATTGCCTTCCTGAGTGCTAGGGTTCTAGGGATCTGACAATCTGTTTATCCCTAACGCTCACAAAAATATATCAAAAAGGCAATAAAAAGTAAAATGCATGCCTAGCCAAATTTATGACTAAATGCAACCCAAAAATCCATTTGTGGAGCAAAATCCTAAGAGCTAGGTTTGTTTTAATGCATAAGAATGATGATAAATTGGCATTTATTACGCACCCATGCTTATCTTTTGCTAGTCTCTTAGTAAAAGTTTAAATTTTACAAAATGGAATTTTAGGGAAATCTAATTTTTTCTACTTTTGAGGAGAAAGAGATTATGGGACCTTGGTTGGTCCAAACACAAGAGGTATGGGATTTTTTAAAGATAAACATCGAGATTTATTTGTGGATATAAAAATTAGACAAAAATGGGATCAATATATCCTCCAAAAAATTCACAGATTAACCCGTTGTTAATTCAAATCACTTGAAATTTTTATTTTAGGATTTTTCTGGCTCTTAAATCTAATTTGCCACTTACAATAACCTTACAACCATCCATCTATGCTTATGAAAAGCCAACATTTACAAAGGCATGCTTTTGGTTTAAAAGTTTTTTTTTCTCCCCCATGCTTATTTTTAGCTTAGTCTTACGACAGATGTGTCGTGATCATCATTCCCGTTACTAATCCTCGTGGGGGCTCTAGCTCCAGTACTTCGAGATAGCACTATCCATGACACCACCAAGAAGCCCACAACCCAAAAACACAAGCAGTGTAAAGGGGTGCTCCAAGCAAACTCAAGCTCTTACTCTGACACAATAGGTAGAGCACCGTCCAAGACACTTGAGCTGCAAAAATGCACTTTAATGCTCCATCTAAAGATATGTAATATAGATATAGAGCAGCACCAAGGCGGTAACATGTTGACATCGCATCCTCAAAGGAGGAATTTTCCTCCTTCTCGACAGTGGGAACTCAAACCAATGATCTGCTTCAGACTTTTACTGAGGCCAAAAAAGGGGTTTTTCTAATTTTTAACTATTTTTAGGTGTTGGCTTGTTTGTGAAATTTGACACAAGAAGTTTTGCATTAGATGCAAGTTTTTAAATCAGAAACTAAGCCAGATACTTTCCATATTACAAAAGAGGATCAAGTCACCTAAACTATCATGAGTTCAGGTGAAATTTTTGAGAAGGATATTTGATCTAGTCTAAAGATAAACCCTAAAATTCTAATGATCAGATCCGCATTCTTATCTCTAGTTTGTTAAAGATTAAATCCCATTGTATTAAAAGTGAGTTTTCAACCTTAGTCTCGATTTCAAAATTTTCCTCAAAAAGTTTTCAATACTTTTATTTTTTTGGGTATGCAAGCAGAAAACAAGAAAATGACAAAAGAAAAAAATGCATATTTTTAGGTTTTGAAAATCCTAAATCAATCGTCAAAATTTTAAAAACACCCCCCATGCTTATGATATGCATTGTCCTCATGCATTAGGAGGGAAAAGGGATCACCTTAGTGAAAGGTGGTCTAAGTTAGGATGGTCAAAACCTGGAAAAAGAAAGGAAAAAGAAAATAGGAAAAAATGATGGGTTACCTCCCATCCAGTGCTATCTTTTACTCCATTCAGCTGGGTGTGAAGGTATGCACAGAAGATGGACAATCGTGTAAGTAGTTAGACACTTGGATGCCCACAAAAAGTGTGTCCTCTTCCGGATCCCTAGAAAGTTGAGTGGAATAAAAATAGGGATCAAAATTAGATAGAAAATCGTAGGTGTAACCCGAGTCTAGCCATGGTTTTAATTCAGGATGAATGGCAAACTCGGGCGAGTCTGGTGGTAGGTCCATTAGAAAGGGTTTAGGGGAAGAATGGTGAAGGGTAGGTGAAGTTAGTGTGGAAGGGTGGAGTGAGAGAGGAGTGGGTGGGTTAGGGGAATGATCAGGGAGGTCATCAGGAATGGAATATGGAAGACAAGTCTCGAAATCAAAGATTTTGCTGACCACTGATTCTGAGTCAGATTCCTCAAAAAATTTATGGTCGAGAAGGGTATCTACCAACATAGTCTCCTCCACTAAATTTGAAATATCTGTATCTGTGTCCTTGAAAAAATTATCATCATGGAATCTCTTGGAAGATTTAAAAATATCAAGAGTGATAGTTTGGCATGTGCAAGTGATATCCATTTTGCCTGTATAGCAATTGATATTTGCCTTTGAAGTGGCCAAAAAGGGTCATTCAAGGATTATTGGGGCATTCAGTACCTCAATGTCAAAGACCAGAAAGTTTGCAGGGAAGACACAATTCTAGACATTGACTAAAACATCCTCGACAATCCCATGACGCTTGATTGTAGATCGGTTGGCTAATTGAAGGTTAACCTCAACAAGTTTTAGTTTACCGATCTCAAACTCTTCAAATAAAATCATGGGAATGATATTAACTGAGGCACCATAATCAAGGAGGGCACGATCAAAAGTAGTATCATCAGTAATCACTGAAATTAATGGCACCCCTGGATTTTTCATCTTAGGAGGCAACTTGCTCTGTATGACAGAGCTTATTGTCTCCGAAAGATGTACCTATCCTATACTTTTGGCCTACCTTTTCAGAGTACAGATCTCATTCAAAAATTTGGCATAGGAGGGTATATACTTGATTGCATCTAGGAGAGGGATATTGATTTGAACTTGCCTGAATAAATCCATGAGTTCTTCTGTGGTGGGCTCATATTTCTTTTTTCTATTGGTGGTAGGGTGGAGAGCTTGTGGAAAAGGGATAGGAGTTGTGTCTTGACATTTTTGTGTTTCTTTTCTTCATGATGGTGGTTTTCCTACTCCTTAACGTAACTACATGTGCATTTGGATTATTATTTAGAGGAGGTGGGGGGCCTATTGTCGTGGAAACCTAGGAGGCTATTGAGGTGGTGGATTAGTAGGATGCTGATTCATGTAGTTTTGATTTCTACCCAGATACTGGTTCCTCTGTTGATTAGGGTTGGGCATGGGTTGGGAGGGTAAATGCCCTGCAAGTCTTTGAGTTGGAGTAACCCCAATTTGACTCTTCAGATTTATGATAGTGCAGGTTACTTCTGTCATCTTTATCTGCATTTCCTGCAAGGTTCTCATCATTTGGGCATTGATGTCTTGTTGGGATGGCCCAGGATGAAAGGTCAGATTCGACCCATACCCGTTAAATTGATTTGAAGGTTGGGGAGGAACCTGATTATTCTAGGAGTGGTTCAGGTAATTCTTCCGATTGGAAGGATTTCTAAATGCCTCCTGGATGACAGAAATATTTTGAGTGGGGTTAGGGTTTGTATAGTTTTAATTCCCAAGTGAATCATAGACAACCTCAGAATATGGGTAATAATCAATAGGGGTAATGTTGAGATTGTGCAAATTTTCTATTCGTGGAATGTTAGGTTGGGTCAGATGTAGATTGTGTGTAGCTTGGATTGGTGTGGCAAGTCTTTCCTCAATTTTCTTTTGATTAATGTGCATCTAATCGATTTTTTGTGCAATCATTTGAAGATCATCTTGGATTACATGAATGCTTGGGTGCCTACTTTGTGAACAAGGAACTGCGGGTTTGAAGTTCTGCAAAATGTGTTCATGGAAGCTTGATTAAATGAGTTTTCACACATTTTTTCAAATAGGTCATAGGCACTCTCAGCATCCTTATTCAAGAAATTTCCACCACATGAGGTGTCAATAAAACATCGAATGCGATCTTCTAATCCATGATAGAAGATCTACATGAGCTACCATAAAGGAATCTCATGCTGCGGGCAACTTCTTAGGAGATCTTGAAATCTTTCCCAAGAATCATGGAAAGTCTCGCCAGATTTTTGTTGAAAGGTCATAATAGATCTTCGCAGAGAATTAGTACGACCTATGGGAAAGAATTTCTTGAGGAAGGCGCTCTTAAGCTGAGGCCAAGTTTTGATGGGTCGGCCAATGGTCCTAAACCAGTAAGCGGCCTTATGTTTAAGAGATAATGGAAATAGCCGCATTAGCCATAGGTCTTTTTGCACATTTTAGGAATGGGTTGTTTGTGCAAGAAGAGTTTGCTCTTCAAGGTGGCTAAATGAGTCTTCCCTAGGAAGGCCATGGAAATGTTTAATCAGGTTCAGAATCGCTGGCTTGATCTCGAAGTCCCCTTCAGGTATGACCACCCCTGGTCGTTCCTCATAATAGGAAGGATCATAAAAATCTTTTAGAGGAACGACAGGCTGCTGACAGGGTGGTGGGTTTGGACTTTGGTTGGATAGGTTTTGGATATTCCTAGTCAACATTTGTTGATTTGCATTAAGTTGAGAAATCTGCTCAACCATCAAGGTGTAGAGTTCAGGCTGAGGGGCTTGATGTTGTGATTGAGGCAAATCAGCGTTAGGAAGCTCCAAATGTGGGAAGTCAAAGGTGGGGGGGTTTTGGATGGAAGGGTCAGAATTGGGATTAGAAGCAGGATTAGAGAAGGAAGTGGAAGGGTTAGTGGACCTATTTTGTTGATTTTCATTTTTTTATAAGAAGATGAAAAAAGAGGTCTTTTAGTACGGGGGGCAAAATCAGATGGTCCCTCCAAGTGCAGATTTTTAGACCATCGCCCGTGCATAAAATGGAAGAATGGGAGGGGAGGGGAAAGAGATGGAGATGAGAGAAAGTGCGCAATTTGAACAAAAAAATTCTAGGCTTAACTTAAATGTGACTCCCTAAAAATTTGCCTAAGACTTGATCTACCTAAAAAATAAGAAATGAATAGTGAATATTGATGCGTTCCTCCTCAACACAGTTATTTAAGTTAATTGTGCTTAATTATGTGTAGAAGAAAGTAACTTAGGGTAACTTGAATTTGTGTCAGTTGAGTAGTATAGGGTCAAGTTAACCTATCATTTTAGATCTTATTTCTTTTAACTGGTTGAGTCCAGGTCGTTCGCTGGGAGGTATAGCTTATTTAGAATTCACTAATTAGTTTAAGTTACTCAAAGAATGTATAATTAAGTTAATTTTAACAACATGAATTTTTCCTAATGATTTAAATTTAAGAAATATACAAAATTCCATAAGAAAACATATTTACACAAATTATCTTTAATAACAAGTAAACATGTTAATTTCTATTTATTTCAAAGAAATTAAGGCAATAGAAAGTTTTACTAATTGAAACATGCCTTACTACTGCATTAAACTCAAAATAGAATTAAAAATAATGCAAGAAATTCAACCATTTATTCTCTTTGTTTCTTCAGCCTCTCTCTATTTCTTCTTTACCTTTCTCTTTCTCTTTTCTCTTTTCTTTTACTTATCTTTTAATCTTTTCTCTTATTTTTCTCTTATCTTTCTCTTATTTTCTCGAGCTCTTCTCTTCTTCCTCTTTCCTTTCTTTCTGCCTTGTCTCTTAAGTGTCTATTCAGCCTTCTCTTCTTTTATGAATTCTTCCTATCTTCTCTTTTCCTTTCTCTTCCTATGCTTCGCTCCTTCTGCTTAGCATTTTCCTTAGCCTTTCGAGCCTTCAACACTTAGCCTTTCTTCCTTAACATTTCTTCCTTTAGCACTTCCTTCTGAGCCGAACCGGGTTTTTTTCTCTTCAACCAAAAATTAGGTTTATTAGTTAGAGACATGGACCATTCGGGGATACACAGCACCCTTTTCAGGGTGGAACCAGACCCTACTAGGTCCAAGCCTGATTCAATTAGTTCAGTTTATTTTACGGTTCAGAGTTTCGAGCCAAATTGGTTCACAGCCTCCCAGGCCTCACACACACCCTCCCAGGGCCCACACACTCGTAGGCACATACGCGCCCACACACACAATGCTCAGAATCAATGCTAAATCGGTAACCATGCACTGTGCGCTTGACGACTGAAGTGCCTATACAACAAATCAGTTTTATACCCAAGCAGCCGTTCAGATCTAACCGATGTGGGACTATCTTATCCCCTCCCAAAGCAAACTACAAAAGTTGATTCCTAACAGCTCAGAGCTTCATTCCAAGAAAATAAAAGCTTGTTGGAAAGCTCTTGAGTTGCTCTACAGGATTGAAGTGTCAATTTAATGTGAAGGGGAAGTTATGCTCTTCTATTTGAAGGGAAAAGATACAATTCTATATATGGTTAAAATGGCCTAGGCAGTGGTTTTCTTTACTCTAAGTCTACAGACTTGATTTTAACTCCCAGTTGATGTTCTAAATGACTTAGGAAGTGAATTTTGCAGCTACTGGTGTGGATATCAAGCTCTCTGGAGCTTCAAGAAGTGTACAGGAGCTCAAAGCTTCCCTGGAAGCTCCAGGAAGTGTTAAATTGACTTTGAAAAGGCCTAATAGACAACTTTAAGACATGTTTAATCATTTAAAACAACTTTTGAAGGTTGTTATAACTTCATCTGGGCAGAATTTACATCCAAATTTCATCAAAAATCTACTTCCAGTAGTTTGGGTTCAAAAACAATCCAAACTGGTAGAAATTGAAATCCAATCGAATTATACATCAGAGCTCACTCAAATAACTTTAAAATCATTCACAGATATCTCAGAATCAATTTAGACTCATCAATTCATCATATTAAATCCATAATCAAGGAATCAAACTCAGGTTTGACTGCAGAACCTCAAATTTTGACTTTTTCATTTAAACCTTTTCTCAAGGAATTAACACCTTGAACAACATTCTTTTAATCTTAGGAACATGCTCAGACCCTTAAATAGGTGTTTTAACTGAAATTCCTAGGGTTTTAAGATCGTCACCTGAGCTTCTAAAGTGGTTTGTTCGTCAGAACAACCTAAGGGTTGTTACACTGATTTAAGGATAAAAATGACTTCAGTGCACAGCACTAAAGCTTCTTGACCTATTAATTGCATCTTAAGACTAACTGTCAGACTTCTCTAACTCTGCCGGAGTTGGAGAAGATGAATGACCTAACTCAAGCTCCAGACATTCAAATCTCAAATAAAATACCTCAGATTAATTAGTAATCCATATTTCATTGATCTGGAGTTTTTCATTTTGTTCTACAGGCTGAAGACTTGTTTTGACTCGCCAAAGCTCCAGTGAGTCCAGAAAAGGTGAATTTGTGCACAGAATGTGGAATTGTACCATTAACAATTTGAAAAGGTTCCTGAGGTCACAAGGAACCTCAGGATCAAGTTAATTCCTTCAATTGATCATTAAAATAAAGATTTATCAGTTAATTCAATTCTTAAAGAATCTGAGTTGGTTAAGGCTCAGGACTTATTTTCCCACTCAATTGAGTGGATAAAACAAGTCAACAGATATTTGCGATCATAAATATATATATAATTAAGGATTCAACTACTCCTGAGCCCCCATTGACAACGAGCTCAGGAGCTTAATTAGATTTGGGCATTTAAGTTATATGTGGTATTTACTCAAATTATAGTGATGATTAGGATCCTTAGAAGATGAATAGGTGATGGAGGATCCAATGAAGGTGGAATATAGCTCAACTACTGCTGCCATGGACAACAAAAGTAGTCAGTGGAGGTGGAAGTGGCTTAGGTGAATTAGTGATCAAATTAGTAATTAATGGATATAGAAATGATCGTGGAAGATTCAGGTATGTGGACAGTGATTTGAAAAGATGAAATTAATGCTCCTGACAAGCTCAAGGAGCTCGTCGAAGTTGAGGAAGACAAGTTCTAAATCTAACATTACAGCTATCTAGGCTACCTAACTAACTAACTAAACTAACCTACTCCTACTCCTAGTCTACTATTACCTGGACGATGGGGATAGAGGATCTCCATCGATGGCTCATAATGGAGGAAATCAGAGGGTTGTCGAAAGATCTCTAGCGGCAGTTGTGAGGTGAAGTAGAGGAGAGCTCCTTAGTCAGCACTTGTCAGAAGACGCGGCTGACTTCGACGGAGTTCCAGAGCTACTGAGGATGGATGGAGGAAGTTGGATTGGGTGGTGGAAGTTTGCTGGAGTTGCGGAGAGAATAGCCTATTGGGTTGGCTCAATGAAGAAGAGGGAAGGGAGCCGGCTCAGTGAAGAAGAGGGAAGGGAGCCAACTTACTGGAAATCAGGGGTGTCAAGGGGTATTTATAGTTGACGGCGACTGAGAAGGAGGTGGAATCTAGACGCATTTGTGGCTAGGAGGAGAATAACCACCGGCGCCTTCTCTGACACCGGTGAGGTTATCTCCAACCCTAAATTAGGATTTAGGCGTCATCCAGACCAGTGGATGAAATTGGAATGGTGAGCGCAAGCTCCATGAGCTTAGAAAAGAAGAGATGACGTCGGATTGGCAGTGATAAAGCGGTGGCTACACCTTCAGTCGTCAGCCATCTAGTGGGGTGAAGAAGAGAAGAAGAAGAAGAATTCCAGAGACCTATTCGCAGTGAAACTTAAGGACCTAAGTGGAAAATAAGGACCTGATTGAATTAAAACATAAGGACCAAAATGTAAACTCAGGTTTTCAAGGTTTATTTTAATTTAAATCTTTTTCAACTTTTTATATATGATTATAAATAAGACAGTTATTATACTTAGACCTTGAATTTACATTTTTGGCCTTTTTAGATTAATTTATTTATTGTTAAGTTATTACATACTTAGGTATATCTTATGCTTAAGTTAGTTAACACATTAATTAAATGAATAATTGATAATATTTCAAGTCTAATTATTAATTAGATTTTTAATAATATTATTTCGATGATAATATAGCATTTTTAACTTATTTTAAGGTCCTTTACTATTTCCCCTTATTTAATAATTAACCCATATATTCACATATTTCTAACTAATTAACTAGGAAGACTAGTTAATCAGGGGTAATTAGAGACCATGATGAGCTTCTCATCAAATACCCATTCTATCAACAAATTTGGCCAAGTTGCATAAGGGGAGGTTTGGGCCCAAGCATTTCCCAGGAAAATCCCCAAGGGCTTGTGCAAACCCGTGCCAAGTCGTTTGACACGGCCCCTCAGCCTGACACCAGATATAGATGATAGAATTGGTACTAACTAGAGAAAACTTAAGACCTATATAGCAAGCCTAAGTTGATGAAACCTTAGGGGTCAAATTGATACAATTTTTAGTAGGTCTAGGAGACTAGAGTGCACACGAAATGTGGAGGGCGTTGATTCGGTTAATGGCCTGTTATTTCAATCTTTTTTTGTGTGTGGATTGGAAAGTGATTCCAATAGCAAACAAGTTGTCACACAATTTTTATCTTTTTTTTTGCTTTTAGAATTTGATTTAGCTTATTATATTTTAAGTTTTCTTTTTAAGGTTTCAAACAAGTTCGAGATTCAACAAATAAAGGAAAAACAAGTTGTGTTGGTGAAGATCAATTTCCTTGAAGTTGTTGGTCTCTAGAAATGAAAAGAAAACCCTAATCACTTGAATCCTAATACAGAAATTTTACTACCAATGAGTTTGTTTTTAAGCTTTCAGTTTGAGTAGTGGTCCAAACAATTCAAACAACATCACTACTGTAAGGAAAATCAAACAAGGATTCCAAAAAATATTTTTTTGTGATTTTAGGAATTTGTATGATATTTTTTAGAATTTTTCCTTGTACTGGTGCCAAAGTCCAAAAATGATACCCAAGAGTATTTTGAACTTTTCAGTACCACCACTAGCCTTAGAAATTTTTTGTGATTTTATATGATGTGTAGAATTTCACAAGGATTCTAGAAAGCTAAATTTCACAAAAATTGGCTGCGTATAAGAATTCTTAAAATTTACGGACAGTAGCAAAATAGGAAGATTAGAGGGGATGACCGCTCTATAGTCCATGAATGTTTTAAAATTCTATACAAATCCAATTATTCTGAAACTTGGAACAAATGCTCCTTTCTTAAATTTAAATCACTGGGTGAAATTTTGAGATTTTAGGAGGGCAGTGGTATTTGGAATTGATTTTTGAAGTTTAGACAGAAGTCTGGACCCAAAAATCAAAACACCAACACTTGAAGTGAAGTGGTGTTAAATGACGCAAACAACCAAACAATGTGTTTTAATTTGTACCACTCCACTTAATCAAGTTGTTTAGGATCCTGAAAGCCAAGTTTAATATTTTTTTCGTAGTTTTAATGATTTATGTGACCAAAAAAGAGGAACCAACATGAAATCTTTGGGAAGAAAAGGGACTTTTAGCTCTCGCTTCCAAAATCCTGACTTCTTCTTGTACTTCCTGGACATAATAGAGAAAGAGAGAAATGGGGATGAGATCAACTTAACAAGTAAGAGAAACATGATAAAGCAAAGCTATGTCTCCCCGGCAACGGCGCTAAAAAGTGATCGATTTTTTACACAATTTGTAATTAGGGTTTTTAAGATCATTGCAATGCATAAAATTTGAGTCGCTTTTAAATTTATAATCCTAGATAGGGAAGTATCTAGGGTCATCCAAGGATGCCAAATGTTTGCAAAATATGTCTCTTACTTGGAAATGGAATTCAACTTTCTTTTTGGTATTTTAGAATATATAATTTTTATAGGTTTTGAAATAACGACAATACACGGAGTTGAAGACAGGAAAGAGACTACTCCTGACTTAGCAACTAGGTGACAAGAATAACCTCTTCCTAAGCTCACCTTAGGCAAATGAGGGCCTAGGATAATTGGGAAGGGGGTGTGAAAGTGCTAAAACAAAATCAAAGTAAGAAGAAGATGCACTAAATTGAAAAGGCAATTTTGTAGGAAATGGATTTTTGTTTTATACTTGTAGAGGAAAGCTTCTATGACAAAAAATGAAACTAAAAAAAACAAATGAAACAAAAATCTTGGATGATGATGGTGAAGCTCTTGCTCCAACTGAGGCTGCCCCTACAGTTAAAAAGGGCTCCTCCTTCTCCTTCTTCTTGAACCAAGATGTGGTCTCCTCCTGGCAAGCCCTAGAAGGGGGGTGTGCCTTGGCTCCTCCAAGGTGGAAGCTACCACCTTCAAGTCTTCTCCAAGGGTGGGCGTGGACCACCCTTCCTCCTCCAATTGCTTGGGTGTCCTCTTAATGGAATGCTCCTCCTCCTTAGCGTGGCACAAGGAGAAGAATGGAGAGGAAGAAGGCATCAAGGAGGTAAGGGTTAGCCTCATTAATCTTCTTCCTTCCTTCCTCTTCTTGGTCGTGGGTTATAAGTGGGTATAAGTTAGAGTTAACACTAATGTAGGGTGTTTTTTTTGGTGAAAGGTGACGAGTTTTTATCGAGGTGGAAGGTGGTGGTTGGTGTGGAGATGAAGTGTAGGGCTAAGATAGCTTTTAGGAGGTGGTTAGGTGATCTTACAATGGAGGATTATTGGTGCCAAGTGGGGGGATGTGAAGGTGGTGGACAGGCATCTAAAGATGGTGCCAACCATGGAGAGGTGCTTTTGTTTTGGCGTCACCATGAAGGCTTCTAGAAGGGGAGGTTAGGTGGATGGCTAGATGTGGTTCAAAGGGTAGGTATAGGGATGGGATGTAGGGATTTTTGGAGGGAGTTTTTGGCACCAAAACAAGGGTAGTTATAGGTGATTTTGGTGCCACTTTTTGGTGTCTTTTGGAGGTAGTGGGTAGGCTAGGTTGGCTCCAAGGTGAGATGGAAGTAGGGTTAGCTTATGTGGAGCTTAGGTGGAGTTAATTGCTGGAGTTGGTTAGGTGGGGTTTTAAGGTGATAAATGGCAAGGGAGCTGGAGCCTAGCTAAGCTAAGCTAGCTTAGCTAGTACTGGAGTAGAGGAGGCAATGGGAGCTAGCGTTTGAGGAGAGGAGCTGAATAGAAGAAGTTTGGAGCTGAACTAGAGCTGGCAGCTGCTGAAGAGGGTGGCATGAAGCTACTTTAGCTGGCTTAGCTTGCTAGTTCTTTGCTAGCAGCTAAGCCAAGCTAAAGTAAGCTAGCTTCTACTAAAAGGAGCTGAGGTGAGCTGGGTTTGGTGCTCCTGGGGATGATCTAGGTAGTTGAGGTAGCTAAGGTAGCTTACTTCAACTAAGTTGAGTTAAGCTGAGTCCCTTGGAGTTGGACTTGAGCTTCCTGAGCTAAGATGAAGTCCTGACCTGAGGTGAACACTAGTCAAATCCGTTGAGCTAGTTAGAGATCCCAGTGAATAGATGGGAGCAGAGATGAGCTAGGCTCTGCTAAGTTGAGCTGGATTTGAGCTGACTTAAGCTAAGGTGAGCTAAGATGAGTTCTCTTGAGCTACCATTCAGCTGAGATGAGAAGAATGGAGCTAGGATGAGCTAACCCTAGTTCAAGTGAGCTAGATTCCAGCTATGGTGAGTTGGATGATGCTGAGTTCTAGCTGGTTTGTGCTTTTCCTTCACTAATTGCCTTCTCGAATGCTAGGGTTCTAGGGACTAACAATCAGTTTATCCCTACCACTCACAAAAATATATCAAAAAGAAAATAAAAAGTAAAATGCATGCCTAACCTAATTTATGCCTAAATGCAACCCAAAAACCCATTTGCAGAGCAAAATCCTAAGAGCTAGGTTTGTTTTAATGCATAAGAATGATGATAAACTGGCGTTTATCATGGATGAGAGGATCGTGGCCATTGGATGGGAGATGAGAGGCTAAGATAGCTCGAAGACCAGCATCACAGATCACACTCATGCGATTGAACTGAGTTAGTGTGTGATCGATTGTGTGCACGAATCCAGTGCGTGAGATTCGTCCATGTGGATGCATGGTACCCGCTCGATGAAGATCCAGTAGCTGAATTTTTATTTCAGCATGTGCATTAAGAGGGTTGGCGGGTTTTGAGCTAATGTAATGCGCTTCGCGTGGTAGAAATCTAGGTTAGGAGGACCCGTCATCGTAGCTTGCAAAATGTGTCTATCAGATAAAATTTATAACCAAAACTCGAAAAGTGAGTCTCAGGTCAAACATGGGGAGGCAAACGTTTGGTTTTGAAAAATTCATGTTTCATTTTTATTTATTTTTGTCATTTTTATCTTTTATAATTATTTTGGAATTTTTTAGAAAGCAAGAGATCAGATTGACAATTGCTTATGTAGCTAATCTACTTGCGAAAATATAAGAGAGAGAGCAACAATCATGGATTTCTAATCAAATATTTTTTGACAACTAAGAAAGTGGGAAAGATTACACTACGAAAGAAATAAAGATAGAAAGAGGTGAGAGAATCCCCCTTGACGATTACTCAGAGGATGACTCGCTCTGACATCACCTGGAGGAAGGTGGTGAGAAGCGGGACGAACGGGAACGTAGTCGGAGGATAGAGGATGGGGTAGGATGGCATCGCAGCGAGGATCTTTTTCCCGAAGGGCGATGAGAGGACAGCCACGGGATTCTCTACGAATGGGGATGAGAGGTGGGAAAAATATTTTCTTTTCTACTCTAAAGGAGCATCCCAGGCTTGGGACAAGCTCTCTCTATAGCCTTGGAGGTGGTGAGAGGAAGAAAGGAAGAGATGGTTTGGAATGGAGGGGGGTAGGTCCTTTTATAGTGGAGGAAGAACAAATTTGTATATAGGCCATTACTGACATCCGTAAACGTCGCTACAGATCCGACCTTTCTGTCATTGATGATCCGAGCCTTCAATTCCTTTGTTGGCATGCACAGGCTATTAGTGACTGCTGCAAGCATCACTGAAGGCCCACTAATGTGTCGCTGAAGATCCGCCCCCCTCGCTGCTCACGCCCCACTATCACGGGCTTCGCTCTCCATGTCAAGCATGCGTGCGTTGCCTACTGCTGTGTGCTGCCGCTTTGTTGCGCTCCCGTACACATGCGCGTGCCTTGTTGTTGTGCTGCACCTCAAGTGTTCAAATGAGGGGAAGTGGGTTTCGAACCCACGCCCTCTTGTTAAGAGGAGCCTTCACAACCGACGTGCTGTAGCAAAGAGGTGTTGTGAAGATGACCTAAGGGCACGCGCGGAGATGGATCCTCAGTTGTTGGATCAAGATCCAAAGACTGAGAATGGGTGATGCCTTGATGAAGAGTGGGTGCTGACCAGTGTTGGGTGGCTTGGATGGCACCACGTAGCACCATCTGGGCCATCCATCTTCTTTCAATTGTAGAGGGTGCCACGGTGCTCTGATCGAGATGATTCTTACATTGTCAATCTGCAATCATTGCTTCGAATCCATTCGTACAGTCGAATTTTCCATCAGAAACCTGTATGGATGTTGCATTGCTCCCTGACCGTTGATCTTCCTTGAACATCATATGATGCTACAGGACTTCGATCTAGACGATTTCAGATGCATTAGACTCTGATCATCATCCTGATCAGATCTGTACGGTCTGATCATCCATCCGAGGCCCTGAAATAAGTCTTCTTCTCTCCTGACCATAAAAGGACCTAATTAACCTAAAATATATACAACTACTCTAAATGCAGAATGATGCATGTTATGCGATATTTATAACATGAAATGCAAATCTAAGCCTAGGAACATGCATGAATAAGCATTTTAACCTAAATAGATGTGTCTACATCATACCCTCATGCCTCTCTTTTTCTAGTCCCTAGCAAAATTAAACTACATGCTATGTATAAAATCATAGCTAGGATTAGATCACTTATGCCTAAGTCATTTATTAATAATAGAAAATTCCAGCTATGGTCCTAAACAACGAAAACTTAATAATACCCAAGTGTCTGCCAGAATGCAGACCACGCAAGTCCTCGCTTTATTTGCAAAGGGAAGGTACATTTTATTTTCTATTTTTCCTCTTTTCTTTTTTTTTGGACTTTTTAGAGTTTGAGAATGTCGGGATAACTTTTTATGGCTACCCAACCTGCCCAAGACCTGAAAAGGACTCTAAGTGCTAAGCACCTTTGTGGAAGGGTGATAGACTCATTAAATGGCCATTAAGATGGACTTCAAGTTTCTACGACCCTAGGTGACCTTGCCTAAAGGTTTATCATTTTAATTGGTAGCTTTCTCCCTACTTCTACTTATGGGGTCAACACAAGGGTGAACTTAGTGTATATCTCCCTGGTTTACTCTACATCCCTGCTTCTTCCCCAAGTGTTTTGGGAATTATTATGTATTTTTTGTGAGCTGGTCTCTGGACAACCGGCCAATGGGCTGCTACCCACGACCATTTGCCAGCCATACTCGTGCGATGAAGTGTGGCTTTATTATTTTCTTTTTTTCTCCTTTTCTATTTTTTTTCTAAATTTTTTCTTTTTCTTATTTATTTTTTTTTAAAGTAGGTGTCTTCCCTGATCTAAGCTTTACCTAAAGGTTCTGGCTGGGCTCTAGACAACCAACCAATGAACTATTACCACTAACAACTTGCCAACCATGCTACCCTAGATAGTTCATTAGCTACCTAATTTTCGAAAAAATCACCGAAAAGTTGGTTAGTGCAAAAAGTGTGTAGATTCTTAGGCTTAAAGTCCCCTTAAATCAGAGGGCGAGTTGATAAGTTGTGTACTCATCATCCCAATTTATTTACTAAATTAAAGATGAATTTGAATTGGCGAGGACTCAAGATTAATTCCACATTCGAGTGGATACCCAGGTTAATTAAGCTTGAAGACCTGAAGAGTCTACGTGTTCAAGTCCTATCGTATCATTTCCTAAAGTTAATAACTTACAAAAGCCTAAGCTCTCTTCTCCTAATTCTATTTTTTTTTTTATTTTTAATTTTTTTTAAAGAAAAGAAAAGAAATTCTACAGAGCTAATGAAATAATTTCAAGATTAAGTATCCACCCCCCCATGCCTAAATGATGCAATGTCCTCATTGTACAAACAAAGACATGAAAAGGTTAGCTCCTGAATATCACCTGAATAAAGTGAAAATCTGGTTAGCTCCGTAGAGAACGTGGAATATAAAGACGTGCTAAATTTAATGCCTTTAGCTTGGCATAAAATACAAACAAAGAAGAGGTTAAGAATTCATAGGTACGGGTCAGAATCAGAATTTAAAGATTGATCCTTACATTCATCAACAGAAGATGTCCATAGACATGGACCAGATTATGATGGAGACCCATGGCCCAGGGTCGAGTGGTTCTCAGGTTATAGATGAAAATCACCCAGAATCGAAGATTGTTAAGCTTGCGGGGTCGGGCCTGTGATTTTGTGGTGTGCAACCCAACACCAAAGTGTCGAACAATGGGTAAAGATTGTTCAATAGGTGCGAATGTCAACTTAAAGTTCAGCTCAGAAAGATAATTAGTTATTTCAAGCATGGGTTGCACGTGAAAGATATCATAAGGGTCCTGGTAGAAAGTAGGTGGTTTCAGGTCAACAGGAACCCTTAAATCCAAACTCATAGTTCGCTCAGAAGAGCTTCCCAGATTTTTATTTCCCACTTCCTATCCTCCAACATCAATTGTTTGGACTCTAGGACCTCTAGCATATCATTCAGCCC
This sequence comes from Thalassia testudinum, assembly GCA_037157565.1. Lineage (NCBI taxonomy): Eukaryota > Viridiplantae > Streptophyta > Magnoliopsida > Alismatales > Hydrocharitaceae > Thalassia > Thalassia testudinum. The sequence goes on from JAZHRO010000014.1 coordinate 119,043,746, forward strand.
ATATGATTTACCCAAGTCCAGAAATTGTGCCTGACTCAGAATTGACTTGGGTACAATGATTTCCAAATCAAAATCATTCCCTTTGGGGTGTGGTTGAGGAATGGGGCTATTGATTGAATCTTCTAGTAAATGAGGATTTGAATCCTCCAGGTTAGCCCCAACTGAATCCAAATTTTCAATAATTGGGCTATCAAATGGTTCATCAGATTCCTCAAGCCCATTTGTCTCACTAAAATCATCTTCCTTACGCTCAAGTGAGACTTCACTAAGAGGTTCTTCACCCTCAGAGTCAAAGAATTCATAATCTTCATTTATATATGTCTCAAAATTGATTATCATTTCCTGGTTCAAAGAGGCATATTTTTCCTCGCTCCCTGGCTTGGGGATCTCGAGTGAATCAATCAGTTCATTCTCAATGGGTTGCTATGGCCCAACCTGGTCATCTCTGGTCTAAGAAAATGTATACCCCCCGACAAGCTCCTAAGCGGGTTCAGACATTGGCTCTCCTGAAGGGGGTTCATCTTGAGAATCATCCCAAGATTTGACAAGGACAACCATGTATTTCATCCTCAACCTCAATAATTTTCCAAGTAGAAACTCACCCAGGTTCCTATCCCTAACATTTTGGAGTAAATCCAATAGAGAACTATTAAGCTCATCAATCATTTTGATCATAGGCTCCAATGCCTCAGTGCATGGTGTTGGCTGAGCTTCTAAAGATTTTATAGTGTTTCTCAAGTTAGCCAACACCCTATCTTGGATCTAGTTCACCTGAACGAATGGTTCAGTTCAGGTTTGGGTGGGTTTGAGTTAAATCTAGGGGAGTCATGATATCGAGGTTCTCGAGTCCCTCCCTAATAGTAGGTCGTTTCAAGTTGTTTAAAGGATGGTGGCGACCTATATTCAGTGGAATATTGGGGAGGGTAGGTGTTATAATCATTATATCCTTCCTGATTGTAGATCAGGTTGGTTTGGTGATCAAAGGATGAAGATCTATAATCATTGTAGCTCTGGGAATGATAGTAATCATAGTCTTATTGTCTAGGGTTAGACCCTAGACACTAACGTCCGAATTCATATCCCTAATCAAAGTTATTCTGACTAGTGGATGGGTATTCATAAGTCGAGTCGGGATAGTAATCATCTTGATGATACGTGTTGGTAGGAGGGTAGGATTGGAAATGTGTGAAATATGTGGAAGGATACATTGTGGAGTAAGAGGGAAATTGGAAGAAACAAAGGAGCCCTGCAATACAAGCAATCAACCCTGTCCTTAAATGGGTTAGCCTAAAGACCTATAGATTCCCAAGACCCGTCTCGAGATTATAAATGATTTGGTCTACTTTTATTCGGTCAATCCAACCAGTTAGAAGGAGAGGTTGGGGAGAAGGTTCCTCCTTTGGCTTGCACCTCCGATTCCTAGTGTACCCCCCAATCGTGGTCGTTTGATGCTACTCCCCTAGTTAGACATCAGATGGAGCAGTAGAAGCAGATTAATCAAAAAAAAAATCTTAGTCTGAGCCTCGAAATGTGATGGGCCAGTGAAAAAAAATCTCAACGAATCAATCCTTGAGGCCAACGTCTACTCAATTTTAATTAAGCTTGGGATGATTGTGCTCTTTGAATGTGATGGGCCCTTTAGATGGGTTGTGCCCTTAATGATTGATTCAAATGTGTGTGCGTGCACAACTAGGGTTTACAAACAAGGTTATTTGATGATGTGTCTTTTAGGGTTTATCCTTGTTTAGTAGCTTTTAGGGTTTAATCTTTAGGTTCATTCAATCAGGTTTAGTAGAACACTCCAAGTTTTGAAGTCACTAGTGTAGATATATTCCTTTAAAAATCAAAAATAAAATGTTGAATGCCTGGTTCAACCCTAAAAATCAACCCTAAATGGCAAGCTACTGATGAATCACTTTTATCTTAAGTGGTGCAGCCCAAATAGCTCAATCAATTGGCCTGTTGCACCACTTAGTTAAGGCATACAAGAATGTTTAACCTATTCAGATTTCTACTCACTTATGTCTATTGAGTTGAAGTGTACCGGGTCCACAGGTTAGATCTTGGTTGGTTATGTTGTAGAATCAAAGTGATTGTGCGCCTTAGGATAAGAAGTTGTGGGTGTTAAGTGTGTAGCGTTCAGCTAAATCCCACAAGAGAAGAATCTTTTTTATTTTTTTATATATGCGGGTGGGTGAGGTGAGTGGTGTGACAATCAAACAACCAAAATCTACCTTAGGGTTTATGCAAGCACCTAAATTGATTTGGGTTTGAGTTATTAGGTTATGGAATGAAAACTAGGGTGGGGGTGATGTGGATAAACTTACAAAACCTTCATCTGCACTTTTCTCCGATCCAACTACTTTGGCTCGCCTCGGATGAGTACCCACAATCACAGTAAGATCAGAGAAAAAGTGAGATAAAAGTTAGGTAAGGCAGAAAAACACAAAAAAAAAATCAAAGAGTCTTGCCTCCCCAGCAACAGCACCAAAATGTTGTAACTCGCTTCACATGGTAGAAATCAGGGTTCGGAGGACCCATCGTCATAGCTCGCAAAACATGTCTATCAGATAAAATTTATAACCAAAACTTGAAAAGTGAGTCTTGGCTCGAACATGGGGAGGCAAACATTTGGTTTTGAAAAATTCGCATTTCGCTTTTATTTGTTTTTGTCATTTTTATCATTTATAATTTTTTTGGAATTTTTTAGAAAGCAAGAGATCAGATCAACAATTGCTTATCTATCTAATCTACTTGCAAAAATATAAGAGAGAGAGAAACAATCATGGATTTCTAATCAAATGTTTTTTTACAACTAAGAAAGTGAGAAAGATTACACTATGAAAGCAATAAACATAGAAAGAGGTGAGAGAATCCCCCTCGACGGTTGCTCGGAGGATGACTTGCTCCGACGTCCCCTGAAGGAAGGTGGTGAGGAGCGAGACAAATAGGGACATAACAGGAGGATAGAGGATGGGGCAGGACGGCGTCGCGGAGAGGATCTTCTTCCCGAAGGGCAATGAGAGGATGACCATGGGATGCTTCACAAATGAGGATGAGAGGTGGGAAAGCATTTTCATTTCTACTCTAGAGGAGCATCCCAGGCTTGGGACAAGCTCTCTCTATAGCCATGGAGGTGGTAAGAGGAAGAAAAGAAGAGATGGTTTGGAATGGAGGGGGGTAGGTCCTTTTATAGTGGAGGAAGGACAAATTCATATATGGGTCATTACTGACGTCCGTAAACATCGCTACAGATCTGCCCTTTCTATCACTGAAGATCTGCACCTTCAATTCCTGTGCTAGCTCGTATAGGCCATTAGTGATAACTGCAAGAATCACTAAAGTCCTGCGTATGTGTCGCTGAAGATCTACCCTACCCACTTCTCTCCCCCACTAGCATGCGCATCGCGCTTCTTGTTGAGCACGTGAGCGATGGAGTGCATTGGCTGTTGCTGCACACAATTGCACTGCCGCTTTGTTGTGCTCCCGCATTCGTGTGCGTGCCTTGATACTATGCCACGCCTCAAGTGTTCAATTGAGGGGGCAGCGGGTTTCGAACCCACTCCCTCTCGTTGAGAGGAGCCTTCACAACCGACGTACTGCAACCAATAGGTGTTGTGAAGATGACTTAAGGGCACGCACAGAGATGGATCCTCAATGGGTGATGCCTTGATGAAGAGTGGGTGCTGGCCAGTGTTGGGTGGCCTGGATGGTGCCACGTGACACCATCTGGGTCGTCCATCTTCTTTCTACTGTAGATGGTGCCACGGTGATCAGATCGAGATGATTCCCATGCTGTCAGACTGTGATAGTCACTTCAGATCCATCCATATGATCAGATTTTCCATTCAAAACCCATATGGATGTCACATTGCTCCCTGGCCATTGATCTTCCTCAGACTTCATATGATGCTACGGGACTCCAATCTAGACGATTTTGGAGGTGTTGGACTTCGATTGTCATCCTGATCAGATCCGTACGGTCCGATTGTCTATCCGAGGCCCTAAAATAAGTCTTCTTCTCTCCTGACCATAAAAAGGACCTAATTAACCTAGAATATATGCAACTACTCTAAATGCATAATGATGCATGCTATGCGATATTTATAACATGAAATGCAAATCTTTGACTAGGAACATGCATGAATAGGCATTTTAACCTAAATAGATGTGTATACATCACGAACCCATGCCCTCTTAATGTGAGTGCCTTCCTCCACCACTGCGCTAAAGTCAAGCTTGTGCCTCAGTTTGGAAATGAAGCTCATGCACCCACAACTGTTGGATCTCAATCCAACAGTCGATATCTCATGAAGGCCTTCTCCTCTGATGTGAGGTAGATGCTACGGCCGATATTGGGTGGCTAGGATGGTGCCAAGTGGCACCATTCTGGCTGTCCATCTTATTTTCTTTGTAGGTGGCACCACGGATGTTGGATTAGGTCAATTGTCATGCTATTGGGCTGCGATCGTCGATCTGAATCCATCCACGTGATTGGATTTGTCGTTTGAAGCTCTTAATTACATCACCTACCTCCTTGGCCATTGATCTTCCTGGAACTGCATAATCTGCTGCAGGACTCTAATCAAGACAATTGCGAAGGTGTTGGACTCCGATTGTCGTCCTGATCATATCCGTACGATCAGATCATCAATCCAAGACCCTGAAATAAATCTCCTTCTCTCTTGGCCATAAATGGATGCAAATTAACCTTCAATTTATACAAACTATTCTAAATGCAGAATGATGCATGCTATGCAACATTTATAATATGGAATGCATCTGTAAGCTTAGGAACATGCATAAATAAGCATTTTAACCTAAATAGATGTGTATACATCATGATGGGCTCTTTTAATGGGTTGTGCCCTTAAAATTTGGTTAATTTGTGTGTGTGTGCACAACTACATTTTTCAAATAGGGTTATTTTATGATTTGTCTTTTAGAATTTAACCTTGTTTAGTAGCTTTAAGGATTCAATCGTTAGGTTGATTGAATCAGGGTCCAATGAGGCACTAGATTTGACAATCACTAACTAAAATATATTCCTTTAAAATGCAAAAAGAATATGGAGTGTTATGGTTTAGCCTAAAAATTGAGCCCTATTGGGCAAGCTACTTGATGAATCAATTTTAAGTTAAGTGGTGCAGCCCAAATAGATCAGACAATTGGCCTACTTGCACTACTAATTAACACACACAACTGATTGGCCTATTCAAATTTTCTGCTGCCTTATTTGTGCATTAAGTTAGAGTGTACTGAGTCTGCAAGTTAAATCCCCACTAAGTGTAGAATCAAGGTGATAGTGCGTCTTAGGTTGAGAATTGTGGGTGTAAATGTGTGTGAATTTTAATCATCTCCCACAATCAAAGAAGCAAAATTCTTTTTTTCTAATTGTGGGTGGATGAGGTGGATGGAGTGACAAACAAACAACCAGATCTATCCTATGGTTTGTAAAAGCACCCAAGTCGATTTGTGTTTGAGTTATTTTAATGGTAAAATGAATCTAGTGGGTGGGAAATGGGGGGGAATACACTTATAGAACCTTCAAATCGCACTTTACTCTGATCTTTTCTACTTTGGCTCGCCTTGAGAGGGTACCTGTAATCACAGAAAGAAAGGAGGAAAGTGAGCCAAAAGTTAGATAAGTGTGGGTGAACGCGAAAAGAAAAATCAAATTTCGTTGCCTCCTCGGCAAAGGCACCAAAATGACGAGTTGAAAATTTGTACGAGGAAAAATCATTTAGGGTTTCGTAAACCCAAGTAGTCCACTACAACAAAAAAGACCCTATGGTGACATTTATTTAACGTCTCCAAAAGTGAAATAAATGTCACCATAAGTTTTTGTAGCTGTTAAAAAAATATCACCATAAACATCTCTTTAAGTGAATCTCTTTAAGTTCATTGTCACCAACACTTGAACGTTATCATATATAACTTTTAACGACGTTTAAACATCCCTTATGTATTATATATCGACATTTAAATGTTACCTTAAATAGCTTTTGAAGACATTTAAACATCATATTATATCTCTTTTAGTTACACTTAAACGTAACCTTATTTATCCTACTATTACGTTTAAGTGTCATTTTAGGTAACTTTCATCAATGCTTAAACGTCATCTAATATAACTTTTAACAATGTTTAAGCGTCCTCTTACGCATTCTATATTGACGTTTAAATGTTACCTTAGGTAGCTTTTGAAGACATTTAACATCATCTTATATCTCTTTTAGTGACACTTAAACGGCACTGTATTTAACCTGTTATTATGTTTAAACATCAATTTAGGTAACTTTCACCAACGCTTAAATGTCATCTTATACAGCTTTTAGCGATGTTTAAACATCCCTTTATGTATCCTACTTTGTTGTTTAAATGTTACCTTAGGTAGCTTCAAAAGACATTTACATGTCATCTTATGCTTCTTCTAAAAGTGTTTAAATGTCTCTTCATATATCATACAATGGCATTTAAATGTTAGTTTATGTTACTTTTAAAGGCACTTAAATGCCATCCAAAATTCTATTTCGACAACATTAAAATATCTCCTTATGCATTGTACTATGATGTTTAAAGATTGCTTTATATTATAAATGACTTTTAAACATCCCCTCATTTATCTTACTATAACATATAAACATTACTTTAGCTTGATTTAAAAGGTACTTAAATGTCACCTTAGATCATATTAAATGTTCTTACTTTCTTTTAGATGCTAGTCATATTTAATAGATTCACCTACATTTATAAACAAAACACTTAAAAGAAAAAGATACATTTCCCACTAAAATCACATGTAACATTTATGTAATTCCAAATTTAGAAAGATATTGCAATCATCCTTTTACATCAAAAACTTACTAAAATAAAATGTTAAAAATCTCAAAAAGAACACTATATAAAACCATCATAAATCTATTTGTTTAACATGAAAATTTTTCTTAATGTAATACTATACTAACCTAAGTTAAAATTATTACAATCATGACTCTTGTGTTTCCGATATCCTTCTGATGCTATTGATTGGGATGCAAATAAGGCTATTAAAAAAAATATTATCGAATTAATGATGTAATTTCTAAATAAAATTTAGACAATGATTATAATTAGGGATTACCTGAACTCATTTCAAGTGAATTAGAGAAATTAAGGAACGACTCAAACTTTTTTTTCCTCTCCTTCATAAATCTTTTGTACTCCTCTTCTTCCCTATTATACTCATCGGTGCCTTGCCTTTTACATTCCTCTACTTGTCATTTATTGTCCTCCACTTCCCTTCTACATTCCTTCTCAATCCTCTCAAACCATGACAGCATCTCATGAAGTTCCTCCTCGAATCAATGCCTCATTTTACTTCCTTTACGAGTATGAAGCAATGGGTTTAGCATATGTAGAGTAATCTTCAAATACATCAGCAATCATTTCACCTCCCCTTGTTTATGTGAGATCAAACAATGATTATCTAGCTGAATGGCATAATGTTTTGAGCCAAGAATGATAGAGAAGCTACAAGCATTTTCTGTAATGTAATAAAATTAACTACCTTATTTTAATAAAAAAAGGCAAGTACAAATCCTACCTAAGAATGGAGGAATCTTGGACAAAAGAGAGCTTTTTACATACACGAATCCAACACCTGTAAGTCCACACATCTAAGACATGTATGCCCTTTAGCATTGAGATCTGAAGTATCAAAGAGAGCTAATGCATGGTGATAGAAACTTTTGAATCTTATGTGAAGAAGCAACAAGAAAATCAGCATCCATATCTTGCACATTTACCACCATGTCAAGCACGCTTTGACAGGCATCAAGGAGCACTTTTGCTCCCACTCCATGGGACCAAGGAATAACGTCCTCAACTGGCATTGTAGAACTTGGGACTTAAGTAGAGGAGTGAATAACTTTGAGTGATATGACTCCATAGATCCCACAACCACAGGAAAACCACAACTCTGATGTCGAATGAGAAAAACAAAATTCTACCACAATTGGTTCCACCACCTTGATCAATGTAGATAAATTTTAAGAGTACAAAAAATCTAAAAAAAATTCTAATTTGTTGCATATACTAACCAATTATAAAAAGAAAACTAAGCACCTATATTTTTGGTTGGAGAATGCCTTACCTAATAAGTGACTGTAACATTGCAATTATCATTTCATTACAACTATTCTTTTTCAAGCAAACAAAAGACATGAATAATAGATTGATGAGAAAGCAAATGATACAAATCACTTGTCTACTTAATCATGGTTGAATTATTCATACTAATAGGTTGATATAGATTTATTCATCCCATAAGTTATGATGTGCCCCATAATAATCAGCAAGATACATGAAGACCTTGAAGTTCTAGATCTTCTCAATCAGTTTACAAAGATGAGCATAATTTGACTTTTGCCATTGATTTAAATTCTAACTATCCTACATCTTCTTTGCAATTGAGAAGCATAATAGTAAGCTGAGCACATTGTGTTTCCAATAAGGTTAATCGTGCAAGTGGCAATCGGAGCACTAATTAGACTCCTGATTACATTGGGACTTTCTCATTATGTTATGAAAGTGTAAGGATGTGTTTCCTTTTCTGGGATATAACAAAGCAGAAAATGATGTAAATCACAAAAGGAAATTGTTCAATTTAGTTAAGGGGTAGTTTTTTGTATGTGAGATCAGAAAAAGGTAGACGACATGGTAGGAATCATCACAAATTTATTCCCCAATTTTTTGGAGGCAAAGCTAAGGGGACTCTTTTATAAAGCAACATAAAGAAGCAAAAGAGTAATCTAAAATAAAACAAAATAGTTAGCATCCTATGAATAGAGAGGCACACTAAAACAATATATGAACATGGATATAGAAGGAAGAAATCAAGGAAGTAGAAGCAAAAACAAGGAATCTCGATAAGAATTACCAAGAATAAATATGAGTCAGAATCTCTAAGATCAATCTTAAACCTCTTATAAAAATGCCAAAGTTGACGATTATGTGGTAGGATTTGATGAGCTTGGTGGCATTGATGATTTCAGCACAGAACAACTGGAGAAAAGGCATGAAAAGGCCAAAGTAATTGTCTACAAGGGTTAATCTGCATGTCATTAGCCTAAGATGAATGTAAAGACCAAGCAAAGTGTTAGGAAAAGTGAGAATGCTAACTTAGATTTAGATTAGAAGTTAGATTAAAAGAAAAATTACACTAGTTCCCAACAAAAGTTTGTGGACGTCTTGGAAAGTTCATTGAAGGACCATGCAAAGGCATGATTTTTGCACAATCTGCATAGTTAATCCAATGAAGTTGGAGTTTCCATTTAGAGCATTATCTCCATCAATGAAATCTAGATTTTCCATCATCTCCTATGTCTTTTCCTTTGCTAACATATGTGTGATTTACGTTTCAAGTTGTCTCATCCAGAAGTATGTGTTTGAAGTTGTTGTGATTTGCATCACTACCACTTTGTGTACTTAAATTTATATGGAACTTGAAGAAAGTCCTTCTCAGGCTATCTTGGAGAATCTATAACCAAATTGTTTCTAGCCTAATCGTCTATGCCTATTTGTTAAATAGATATTCTTAAATATTTCTGATTCAGATCTTTCCAGTTGTAATACTACTCCAAAGGATTTGAAATTCAAAAAGAAAAAGAATTACATCTCCATTCATAATCCACGACAGATCTACTCTTTGCTAGTGCCATGCTTAAATATACCACATTCTTGTGCCAAAATGTATTTAATCTAGATAGTAACCAGACAAACAAGGTCCTTTACATCAATGCCAGGAAAGGCAAACACTGATGCTAGTCATTCTCCTAAATTGAGCACTCCATTAAATACTTAATAATGAAGAAACCATGATTCCATACTTATTTTCAAAGAAATAATTTTGTTGTCATGATTCCATAACAAAATTATTATTGAAAAAGATAATGCATAACATTACTGCTCAAAACTTTTTCCTTTTGAAGGAAATTAGTGCTCAAATTTTTAACAAGAAATACTTTTTTCATGTTGAAGCTCTTTAAAGGAAGAAGTTGTTATCGAAGAAAAATCACCTCCCATAGCTAGCCAGATAGGACATCTAATTAGGTGCTAAAGAATTCTAAAGGAACAAGCAAAGGAATGCAATAAATCATTATGAAAATAGATCATGTCAGAAGATAGATATAGACACTAAAGCAAAAATGAACAATCTAAAATACCTAAAGAAACTCACAAAAGCATGAAGAAAATGAGTCCAAAATGGATCAGTTAGGCTCAATAAATGTCCTACTCAATCCACTTGGTTCCGAAAGTTAGAACTCTACAATTACATCAAAACAACATAAATCCTACCATGTATGAAAAAATTCAACTATGTTAAAGAACAAAACTTCATATAACCTGATAAATGTCCTTCCTTGAAGATATAGGAAAGTAAGTGGATGGGAGAGCCACTTGTTTTAGGGACTGATAGTGGGTACAAGTATCTTACACTTAGTAGATAAGAAAAACACAGCTCAGTAGAGAAGGTCAGGTGTTACTAGATAATTTCTAGTTGTGACTTAATTCAACTTTGCTAAACATGTGTGATTTTTTGATAGAGTTTGTATTCATAAGTGCCAGTAGTCCTTCTCAATCTGAATAACACCATTGCTTTTGGGAGAAAGCTAGCTGCCTTCTAAGAAAATAAAGTGATATGAAATAAATTCATAACTAGGTTATGGTTCCGGGCCTTCCACAAACTAATAGTCTGTTGGTCAAGGCAATGGGGGCAATAAAAAGAAAGAGATTTATTTGTGAAAAAGGATGAACAAAACAAATCTGCTGGTGTTGATTAAGTTACATAAAATGAGAATCCAAAGGAACAAAAAGGAGAGCAGGCAATTAGTTCAACCCGAAGTGCATTTTATGGAGAATTCAACCACTACGGAGCTATGAATACTCACAATGTTGAATTACTTCTTCACTTCTGTTACATTATGTTATGAGGGTGTTCATCTCATTTTTATTTCTATTTGGAGTCTTGTAATATTTCCCTTCACCTCTCTCTAAAAAAGAGGTGTAGGGTTTTGTTCAGGCGAAATCATCATTATTTAAGGAATACACTGTAGTATAGGATAAAATCACTCAAATCATTCAAATTTATAAACTCAAATTCAGAAAATAGATCCAAGATAGTTCATAGGGGGCAAATATGAAATTTAATTCACCAATCACAAGAAATATAAGAAATTGAAATCAATGATATTTCAATAAGAATCACAATGATAGTGCAAAAAAATTGGGTTAAAATGGTGATTTGAATCACCAAATCAACCCATCAAAGTTAAGCTCACAAATATTCAAAGAAATGAACAGTAACCACAATCAATTTTCCACGTCACTCAAGTATCCACAGTAACCAGTAGAAGGCCTCAGACGTTAACCTTATGTATCAAATGGCTTAAGTGTTAAGCCTTAGCAAGCATAGCACCATAAGAGGCAGCAAGAGCACAAGGCTCTCTCCCTCTAAAGAACATAGCAGCAGCAACAACAGAGGCTCAAGGGCCTCTTCAGAATTTCTTTAAGTGTTGAGTGTAGAGGGAGTGCACAAGAGCAAAACCCACCCCCTCTCTCTCAAATCCTCTTTCTTTCTCAAACCCAGATGTTAATTGAGTATACAGTCGGGTATTTGGATCTGGACAAGGGACTAGACCCGCATGGCAGTGACCACAGGTGAGGAGTGTATGTATGTGTGCGTGGAGGGACCCGACCCCTCGTGTACTGGGTGAGGGGTCGTCTTCACTTTTTCCACTTATGTAGTTTTGGTTGGTTGTAAACAACTGATGTGGGACTAAATGTCCCCTTATTCTTTTCGTAATAGTAGGTGAGATGATGATCAAATTTGAAGGTGAAGGCTTAGCTGAAGGCCCCAATTGACTTCCTAAGAAGAGACATAGAGCTCAGCCGTGCAGCCTAGGTGTGGATTCGCAGATGGTTGAGGTTGGAGAACTACAGCTGAGGTCGGAGAAGACAAGGACAGTGGCGGAGCAATGGTGAGCATCTGAAATAGAAAATACGATCTTGCGGCCATGTCAGAGCAGCTCAGGATGATTGCCGGACATCGACGAGTGCGATGGTGGGTGTAGCGTGGCGTGAGGATGTGTGTTGAGGTCTGGTAGCCTCTAGAAGGTCGTGCGATGAGGGTAGTGTCAGGTGGAGAGTTTAAGTGGCCAATCCCCTCAATTACTTGAGTGGTTTTGATCATGAGGGCACGGCAGAGGTTTTAGGACCAGTGGCGAGCAATTTGGTGTGGTGTGACGATTGTGTGGGGTCATCGGAGGTATGCTGGAGACGTGGAAGATGGCAGTGGCAAGGTTGTGATAGAGTGCAAATGTGGAGTTTGAGTGTGTGAGTCAGGTTAGGGGAAGGTAAGGAGTTGAACCAGAGTGGTCGCGGATGAAGGAGATGTGGAAATGGCGTCGACTATGATTGGCTGGTGCCGGAGATGAAGGAGTGCTGTAGGAGGAAGAGTGGCGACGCCTGAAGGGGAAGGGGCTTCTTGCAGGTATGGCAAGATGCAAACGAAGTTAAGGAAGACAAACCTGCTGCCAACAGTATGTGGCAGCAGACGAGGAGACTGGAGGGAGAAGGTCGCCGGAGCAGGCTTGGAGCAGGCCGAAGGTAGAGAAGAGAGAAGATTTCTGGGCCTAAAACTCGCTAAGGAGCTAGGCAATGTGATGGAGGTCTTTTTAAAGGCCTCAGGCTGGCTTCCAAGCTTGGAAACAAGCTCGAAGAGCTTGAATTTCTAGGGAAAGAGATCCCTGATCTTGAGGAGTTTGTATGAGCTCCTTGATGAGAATTGGACTCCAAGGCAAGGTTCAGATGATTAGGGATTCTCTCAAGACCGTTCCTTCCAATTTTGGAAAGATTTGATCGAGAAATCAGGGAGAAAAACTTGATTGAAGATCGGTGTTGTTGGGTTCACACTATTAATGGCAATAGAGACCTTTTTGAAGAAAACGATGAGAAGTTAGGGGGCTAAATGCAAAGATTTCAAAAATTGTGAAAAATAAAGTTTAAATGGATTGAAATGCAAACTAGGTGAAGATGGACTATAATTGGGCCCAAATTTTGGTACCAACCTAATTTTGATCCAAGAAATCTGATGGTGAAGTCAAATTTTAGTTTTCAACAAATTTGACTAGGAAATTTGCACAAAAACCCAAATTAGGGTAGAACTCTATTTGTAACTTTGTTTAAGGTCAAAATATGTTCAAAAGGTTAAATCAAGGTTGTCAAACCTTAAGGAATATTTTTCTATGAATTTTAGGAGATTTAGATGAATTTTATCTTGATCATAACCTCTATAATTTAAGTAGTTCTAAAATTAGGGTTTTGGATGCTGTAATGGTTCTCGAAATGAGCAAAACCTCGTATCTGTCTGCATTAACCCACTTATTAGTCTTTAATGCTAATTTGACCTTCATTTCACCCCTAAAAAACCCCTTGGCTATTCTGTGTTTATGATATGCTATTAAAATTACATAATTAACCCTAGTTTCTTGTTCTCTTCTCAAAATAGCCTGAAGTGGAGTTATAACCTTCAGATGGTTATGTAGGAGCATTTATCTTTCAATTCTGACTAAAAGTGGCCAGTTAGCGCCTATGATGGTGTTCCCATCATACCCCCATGCCTAACTTTTGCTAGTACATTAGCAAAAAATCCTATGGATCAAACCAGGTCTCTAAGTGGGATGTAACCGTCAGGATGCCTTGCTAAGCTGCAGCTCTAGAAATCAGATTAGAATACCATCAATAGGCGTAGAGGTACTCAAGTATTATCCAAGATCCAAACCTGGCTAGCTTCATCCTGAGTCTATCACGAAGGTTTCTAAGGCTCGCAAAATTACCTAGAGGTTCATTGACCCAAGCTGTTAAAGCACCCGTGCATAGACGTAACATGTCCAGGTTTAGTTTGTTAGTGCATTTTTCTAAGAAAGAGATAGGGAAGGATTTTTCATTTGGAGAGTTTTCTCTCTTTTCTTTTTATTTTTCCCTAGATCTTTCCTCAAATTGGCCCTAAACACGATCTGTATCGGATTCCTTGTCACCACCATCAATCCTCAAAGGATCCTTGGCTTTCGACGCTTTGGGATAGCACCGCTCATGGAAACCGCCTAAACCCTAGCTTTCGACACTTCACAATAGTGCCGCCCATGGTGTTCTGTACCTAAATTCAGGCCTTAGCAATCAACATTTCGGGATTATCCCTCCCATGGCACCTGGACCAGCACAAGGTGCTTACATGCCCCCGGTAGGATATTTAGATATCCTAGGAGACAAGCATCGAGGAGACAATATGTTATTACGCATCTTCGAGGGGAATTTCCTACCTCTTCGCATCGGGAACTCATCCAATCAACTTATGTTGTCGAGCCACTCCTAAGCTAGATCTTCGAGATGTCCTTTCAGAACAGAACACTTTTAGCATGATTTTCTTTATTAAGTGTACTGTTAATCACACTTTATTGGGTTTTTGAAGCAAGTTGCGTTGTAGTACAGTCGATCAAGTGTTATTAACAAATAAGAATTTTTTATTACTTGAAAACCTAAGTATCCAAGGTCAAACATAGGGAGCAAATGGAATTTATTCACAAATCTCAATAAATGTAATTTGAACACTTAAATCTACTCAAAATCTAATTCAGAAGATAATGCAGGAGTTTATGGATATTAAAATATAGCAAAATAAAGAGATTGAGAAGAATAGGGCAAAAGGTTTGATTCTCTTTCTTCTTTAGCTTCTCCTTTCTTCTTTTTCTTTCTCTTCTTTCCTTTAGCTTTGGCTCTTTCTTCTTTTCTCTGACTTTCCCCTGCGGGTCTTTGGCCTTAGATTCTCTTTCTTTTCCTTCTTTGACTATGGCTTCTTTTTCCTTGTCTTCTTCTTTACCTTGATTTCTCCTACCTTCTTCCTTCTTTGCATTCTTATTTCCTTCTTTCTCTTTCCTTCTTCAGCCACGCCTTTCTCTGCTATAGTGCCTTCTTCCTTCCTTCTCTGGCTTGGCTCTTCTTTCCTTCTTCTTCAGCTTCTGAGATCTTCTATTCTTCAGCTTTCCTCTTTGGCCTCAACTTCCTCTACCTTCTCCTTCTCTGCCTTTGCACCTTCAAGGCTTTAGCTTCCTTCCTTAGCGTCTCCTGCCTTAGCCTTACCTCAGCTCTTCCTTACCTTCTCTGCAGCTATAGCTTCCTTCCTTATCTTCTTTTCCCTACACACACACATGAGTGCAAAACCTATCCCCTACCCTCCCCGTGTACACTCTCTCTATTTCTCTCTTCTCTCTCTCAGAGCCAGCCAGGTATTTGGGTTGGGTTACGCACACCCGGGTCCAGGCGCACCAGTGTGGGTGGTGCACATGGAGTGCACAGTTAAATGGGTCGCTTAGCTAGGTCCGCGGGAACGTGGGTCACGATTAGGAGGGAAATCGTGGGCGAGGGGACCTCACCCTGTGTCTTGAGGCGACCAGATGAAAGCACAAATTCAATAAAAGGTACTCACCTCACTCCTGAGTTTCCAAGGTGGGACTAAAAGTGTCCCACCCACTTCTTCGCACCTGCAGGTGATTGCTTCACCTAATTGCCACTACTTTGATCCCTCTCAAGGCTACTTGCCTGCTGATTGTGTGCACGAGACTAGCCTGCATCACCTGGACCTGCTCACTGCCCACGCAGTAGCCTACAGTGAGCTTGAGAGCTCCTTGCTCGTGCTTCAGTGGTAGCAGGGGGCAGACCTAAAATCACTCAATATGGCCTTGCGGCCTTATTAAACTAGATGGGGAGCTTCCTCATGGCATGACGAAGGTGCTGCTATTGGTGGCCGACCGCAGGGTGGCCTAGGCGTTCGTGCCTAGGTCGCTCTTTGGCCGTGAAGGTGGGTTTGGTCGGTGGGTGCTTGCGAAGGGTATGGCAGTTAGTGAAAGGGCAAATGATGATCAATGGGTGATGGCGGAGGTTTTGAGGGGCCTGGCGAGGTGGATGGAGGTGTGGAGGTGACAAAGACACCTCGCCGGTGGTTGGTTGGAGTTGGGAATGATGGTGGTGGTCTGCAGCATCGAGGGGTTTAAAGTGAAAATAAAGAGGGGGGAAATGAAGAGTAGAGGGAGTGGAAGAGTTCTAACCTAATTTAGTGGAAGAAGGGGGATAGGAAGGTAGCTGGTCGTACCTGCCACCACCGGAGAAGATGAGTCCAGTGGAGGGAGAACGGTGACGACGAAGGGGCTGGAGGCACGTGCATGGGTATTGCGCAACGCGGAGGAAGGAGTTGATGTCTCTGCCACTGGTATTGTGGTAGAGCGACGAGAAGGAGAGGAGGAGTCGCCGGAGCCTACTGGACACTTGGCCGGAGGAGAAGGGAAGAAATTGGGGGTGATTCTCTGGCCAAGCCAAGCTAAATGGGAGCGGTCGGATCAGGAGGTCTCTTTATAGGTGCTGGCAGAGGCTCTTGTGCTTGGAAGGCAAGCTTCCAAGTGTAAGAATCCTCATCATAGAATGAAATAGTTGGAGACCCAAATCTCTCGAGCATTCGCACGAGAGATTGGGTGTGAATCAAACCTTGGAATTACGATCAGACGAAAGGGAATTCCTCAGAGAATCTCCCTTCCAAATCTAGGAGGAGATCTCTGAGGATTCGAGGAGAAATCCTCCTAAAATCCCCGTCGGAGTAGGACTCCTCTGTTGTAATGGCAGAGGGACCTAATTGCAAAGGGTGGCGAGGAAGTTGGGACGGTCTACGCAATAGTTTTCAAAAGCTAGGGGTCAAAATGTAATTGGGTGAACTATTTTACAAAGTAAGTCAAGGTGACCTCCCCTTAGGTCCAAATTTTTATACAAACCTAATTTGGACCTAAGGAATCCAATGGTGAAGTTGGATTTTAAGTTTCATTACGTTTGATTGGACATTTTACACAAAATTGAAATTAGGTCAATAATTAGCTAGGACCCCTACTTAGGCCAAAATAGGTTCCAAAGGTCAAATTGAAGGTTCTAAACCCTAGGGGATATTTTTCCATGAATGTTAGAGGGTTTAGTTGACTTTTATCTTGACCAGAACCTTGTTGAATTAAGTGGGTCTGTTTTAGGGTTACAAGAAGTCATTTAATTTTTAGATTGCACACTTACCTTTTTCTAATTGAATTAACCTACTTTTTATCTTTTAAGATCATTTGACCGATGTTTAGCCCCTGAGAAATCCCGTTGATGTACTGCAATGGTAAAATTGCAATTTTAACCTTTGTTTCATGTTTTCTTCTCAGAACATTTATTCCTTGAATTAGGCCCTTCTCCAAGTTATGTAGGAGCTTTTATTCTCTTTCTTAGGTGAAAATGAGCTAGTTAGAGCTCATGATGATGTTATCATCATACCCCCATGCCTAGTTTTTGCTACTCCCTTAGAAAAATTTCAAGGTTTTAACTTCTATTCTAGACCCTGAGTTTCTTTCACAATTTATGATAAGTGCCTTTTCTTTTTCTTTTGATTTGGTTAGAATGCCAATAGTAGGCCTAGAGGTACTGAAGTACCAACCAAGATCCGGACCTGACAAACTTTAGCCTCGATCCTCCGTGAAGGTTTTTAAGGCCCACAGGAACTATCCTAGGGTTCATTGGACTCCGCGGTTAAAGCACCCGTGCTTGAGACAAATTTTAGCCTTGGTTCAGTTTGTAGTGAGTTTTTGTAAGAGAGAGATAGAGGATTTATTTGGTTGGAGAGTTTTCTCTCTCTTTCCTTTTTATTTCTAGCTTCGGATTGGCTTCCCAACACGGTCTGTATCAGATTTCTTGTCCCCATCATCAATCCTCAAAGGTCCCTAACAATTGATGCTTTGTGATAGCACCGCCCAGGGCAACCCCCAGAACCCTGGCTTCCAAGATTTTGAGATAATCTCACCCATGGTGTTCCGTGGCCGAATCAAGACCTTGGCAATCGACATTTCGTGATAATGCCGTCCATGGTATCTGAACCAGCAAAGTGCTTACGTGCCCCTGGTTGGATATGTAAATATCCTAGGAGACAAGCACCGAGGAGACGATATGTTGTTACACATCTTCGAGGGGAATTTCCCACCTACCCCATCGGGAACTCATCCAAATCAACTTGTGTTGATCGGCCACTCCTAGTCTAGGCAACTTTTTTTTTCAGCACATTTAAATGTTTTTGCATTGATTTTGATAGTTATGCACACTGAACCAGACTGTGTGTGGAATGGGGTGCTTAGGTTACCGAGTCCCACAAACCGAAGGTCAGTTAACGAGGCCGAATACTCTCTAAGCCTTAGACCTAGTACATAAGCTTCACATTTTCCCCAACCTCTTGAGGATTATCCAGATCTTAGTGGATATGTGAATTTTTAAGCCTAAGAGTCTAGCCCAAAAGGCTTAAGATCAGCATTCCTACGAACCTCTTTCTTGTGTCTTATTAGCACTTTTTTCCTATTTTTCTCTTTTTCCTGATGTGGTCTAGAACGTCAGTTAATTCCTTAATCTTTTTACTAATGACTATTCTTTTTTCTTTTTCTTTTTGTGCTCCTTTTGACTTTTTGCTCTTTTCCTACTCATGATTATGTGATTTCAAAATTTTCTTCCCTCCTCCAATTTTTTTGTTCTTTTTCACAATTTTCTAATTTTTTTGGTATTTTTGGCATAAGTGATTTTTTTGTGAGAATCCTTTTGACTTTTCTTGGTTTTGTTTGTTTGCACTTTACCACACCTCATGCCTAAGTTTTGCAATGTCCTCATTGTAAACAGAGGGTGTGAAATAGTGTAGGGTTCAAGGTCTTAGAATAGGATATATCGGGTGGCCGAATGGGTCGAGAATGACTTTTGTGGATGATTTCAAGCTCTAGCATGTGTGCCAGAGGTGAGATCGACTGTTGTTAGACTGAACTCAAGGTTCAATAGACGTGAAGTATAGATGGATAATCAGACGGATCTCAAGTTTTTGAAATGATGGGTTGCCTCTCGTTAAGCACTAAATTCAACACCTTCAGCAGAGCAGGAAATAGGGTGGAGAGGGAGTGGTCAAATCAGTGGAGTTTTATAGAACAAGCACCTTGATTAAGAGCCTGGCTTGTCCAACCAGGTGCTTGTTAAGATCAATAGGATAAAGATGCAGCCCAAACCCTATTAATCTGGTGGGTTGATAAATATGGATCGGCAGATGTGGAACCCACCATGTGCTATGTGGCTCGGATGGATGTGGAAGTGTAAATTTGGGGTTTGGCTGAGTCGGATAAGCCCGGTCAGAGTAGGGATCCGTGAAGTAATCAGTGCATAATGCGAAAACCCTACAAGGGTGATCAGAGAATGATGGAGCATGGTTTTCAGTCTGATCAATGTTTGATACCCGATGTATGTGTGGAGTTGAATCATCTGCAATCGGCTCAATGAGAGGTGAATTAGAATAGAAATTGGGTCCGGTTGCAGGTTAGGGTTGAAAACGAGTTTTGATGGGTTCTATATGTGTGGAAGAGGTGGCTTTAATGAGAATTGTGTATGACGGCTCTTCTAGAAAGGAGTGATAGGTGGTTTCATGTAGAGAGTCCTCAGAGTAACTTTCAGAATAAAAAATGAATGCATGGAGAGTGTCTACAGGATGATGGACATCTGAATTGAGAAAAGATTCGAATCTTGGGTTGTAATTACTCTCGGCATTTTCTGGTTTTGATTCCTGAGGATCGAAAAGAAATGATTTCATGTCACTAGAACTTAATCTTAAATCAGTGATCTTGGGAACCGAGACCTCAGAATCAGAGTTGGAGAATGGATCATGTCAGCTGAGGTCGTAGATTGGCTCGTCGAAGTCAAGAGACAGAGGCTCTCCAAAATTATGGTAAGATTCGAAATCATTGGAGAGTTTGCGAAAATAAACTTCTAAATGAGATTCAAGATCATGAGTTCCACCACTGTGTAAATCACATGATGTAGATTCAGCAGCCTGACTTGGGTCTAGCCTATATGTGAATTCTGAGCTCAAAAAGATGTCCTTATTTGGCTCAAGTTCTAGGCTGGTAGGATAGACCCAGTTGAAACCTCACTCATCCAACTCAGTTTATGTATCGTAAATTGGTGTGACTTCTGAAAAATCGATCTAATTCTTTGAGGATGTTTGGAGATGGATATTCATCAAATAGAGGCCCAGAATCATACTCTTCATTGAAAATTTGATCTTCTTCATACAGGGCCTCGTAATCTTCCCAATAAGTTTCAGATCCAGATTCTAGGTTTAGGATGTGGGTTGAATTACTAGAATCTAAATCTGAATAACCTTCGAGGGTCACCTTATCAGAATAAGGGGTGGGATTTACACCCTTGAGAGGTTCAGTTCTAATTTCATCATTGCAGGAGTCTTGGAATTCTATGCCTGGTGCTCTATGGTCTAGGGTTAGTGAAACGTCGGTTTTGTTTTGTTATAACGTTGTAGTAAAGCCGGTTATGACCAACACTTCAAATAAAAATTTTTTTACTCGGAAAATAAAAGAGTTCCCGAGGTCGAACCCAGGGAGCAAGTTGTATTCTAGAGATATACATGTTTCTTTTACAAAATAAAGATAGAGAGAGGGAAAGAATTTGTTGTTTTCTCTTTGTTCTGCAGAGGGGATGCTCTTCTTTCTCTCTTTCTTTAGATCTCTTTCTTTCTTTTTGCTCTGCAGAGGTGCTTCTTCCTGCTGTTCCTGCTTTGGTGGTTATCTTCTTTCTTCAGAGCTCCTTGTTCTTCTTCTTCGTTCTGCAGAGGTGATGCTCCTCTTCAGATCTCTTTCTTCTTCTTCCTTGGTTTCTGTCTTGACCTCTCTTCTTCTTTTTCTGCAATTGTGGTGACCCTTTCTCTGTTCCCTTTTTCTCTTTATGGCTGCAGAGCTTCTGCCTTCAGCTACTAAGTCTTCCTTTCTTCTTCTTCTGCTTTGGTCGTTGCTCTTCCTTCTTCTTCAGCCTGCCTTCTTTCCTGCTCTGGCTGCTGACCTTCCGTCGTCTGACCCGGTACTTAGACGACTTAACTACGCATTTGCTACAGTGCAGCTCCTTCTTCTTCCGCGGGTCTTCTTCGCCTGTGCCTGCACACTTCAGAGTTTTTTTTTTCGTCAGAGGCAAAACCTACTCTACCCCCCTCCCCTGCGTCTCTCTTTCTCTCTGAAACCACTCTTAGGAAAGCTCTCCCAGAGCTACCGGGTAATCGGGTTCGGGTCACGCCCGGGTCCAGGCCCACCGGCGTGCGTGGTGGGCGAGGAGTGCAGGTCAGTCTAAGTCGGGTCGGGTCAGGTCCGCGGGGCGTGAGCGCGGACGAGACCGGGTAACCGGGCCGGTGTAAGGGGACCTCACCCCGTGTACTGAGGCAATAAGGCCAGTGCACGAAATCAATTTAAACAGTGGAACGGGTGTGAGGCTTACCGATGTGGGACTAAACGCAGGCCGTTCCTCGCGTGCGCCTGCTGGGAGACCGCGGCCTGGCTTCTGCAGCTGCGGCTTCTATTTGCATAGGTTGCTGGCTGGCTGCCTTCGCAATACTCCCTGTACTCCGCAGCAGCTGGAGACCTGGAGTCCTCAAGCCTGGAGCGCGGGAGAAGCTGCTTCAATGTGCGTTAATGGTGGTCGAACCTCAAAACCTGTCGGACACGAATATGGCCTCGCGGCCTGATCAAACCACTGGGGAACCTTCGCCGTGGCACGGCGAAGGTGAGGAGCTGCGCGGCAGGCCGCAAGGAGGTGTCTGGCGGCAGCCCTGGGTCGGACTGCAACCGGAGGAATGGGTTTGTTCGGGGGAATGTTACGGAGGTGTGGAGTGGCAGTGGAGGGGTGGGGGGTGCTCAGTGTGATGAGGCGGAGGTTCGGTGAGGGTCGGCGAGTCGTGTGGGTTGCTGAGGTGATGGGAGCAGCTCGCCAGAGGGTGGTCGGAGGCGAAGGGGGTGAAGGTGGTCAGGGTCGGTAGAGGGCTTAATTGAATAAATTGAAAGCGGGGAAAGAAAGAGGAGGAGAAGGGGAGTAGCTCTAGCTTACTTGCAGGGACGAAGGGGGAGGAACAGGGCGACAGTCGTATCGACTGTCGCCGGAGAAGATGATGCTCAGGGAAAGGGGCGGCGGCGAGCAGAGAGCCGGAGAGGCGCCAGCTGGGTGCGGCGTGGCGCGGGAAGAGCAGGGGAGGAAATCTCTGCTGCTGGTATTGCGGCAGAGCGAAGAGGTGGAGGGGGAGGAAACCGCCGGAGCTGGTGAGCGTCTGCCGGAGAAAGAAGAGAAGGAAGTTGGGGATTTTCTCCGTCAGATCCAGGCTGCTCTGGTCGGTGGAGCAGCGGGGGGTATTTATAGGGATGAAACAGGGAGGAAGGCGGAGGGAGACGACGTGTCTCCCTCACCGGAGAATGGTCGGAAACACGAACCCATACCGTCCGTGCGTTCGCACGGCCGGTATGGTGGGCTACAATGACCAGGGGGGTGCCCCTGCGACGGCTGACGACGCAGGGCACCCCCGGTTTACTTGCTAGGTCTCCCACCTCACCCTGCGCGGCGCCATGCTCCGCGCAAGGTCGCCGGAGCATGGTGCTGGCAGGTTTTTGCAGGAGGGACCTGATTGCAAAGAACGAAGGAGAGTTAGGGGCCAAAATGCGAGGGTTCAAAAGTTGAGGGCCAAAGAGTAAATATATGAGGACCAAAGTGTAAAGTCGGTCAAGGAGGTTTCTTCTTAGGCTCAAGTTTTTATACATGACTAATTAGGACCTAAGGAATCTGATGGTGAATTTCATTTTCATATTAAACCTTGGTTGACCGGTCAATTTGCGCAAAAACCCAAATTAAGTTATTAATTGGGCATGGTTCTCAATGTAGGTCAAAATGGGTTCTAAAGGCCAAATTGAAGGTTCTAAACCCTAGAGATTATTTTTCTATGAATTTTAGAGGGTTTATTCTATTTTTACTTTGCCTCGAACCTTGTGAATTGAAGTGGGTTGTTCTAGGGTTACAGATTTATCATTTAGTTTCTTGGAATTGCTGTAGCCCTTGCTAGATCATTTCATCCCACTTTTATTCTTATTAAGCTGCTTTGACCTATGTTTGGGCCCTGAATTACC
Organism: Thalassia testudinum; assembly: GCA_037157565.1. Lineage (NCBI taxonomy): Eukaryota > Viridiplantae > Streptophyta > Magnoliopsida > Alismatales > Hydrocharitaceae > Thalassia > Thalassia testudinum. The sequence goes on from JAZHRO010000014.1 coordinate 119,066,818, forward strand.
CTGTATGCAGATTATACTGGTGAAATTGCATTTTTACCCCTTATGACCTGTTTTCTCCTTAAACTCAGAATTCTCTGAGTTAAGCCTTTCCTTGAGTTATGTAGGAGCTTTTATCCTTTGTATTGGGTCAAAATGAGCTAGTTATGGCTCATGATGAGGTTCTCATCATACCCCCATGCCTAGCTTTTGCTAGTCCCTTAGCAAAAACTTAAGGTTTCAACCCTTGTTCTAGACCATGAAGTTTTTAATAGTTTTAGATAAGTGCCTTTTTTATTTGAGCATAGATTAGGTTAGAATGCTGACCATAGGCCTAAAAGGTACTCTAGTACCAATCAAGATCCAAATCTGTCTAGCCTTAGCCTCAGTCTTTTAGCAAAGGTTTTTAAGGCCCACAAGAACTAACCTAAGGTTTATTGGACTTCGTGGTTAAAGCACCCGTGCTTGAAATGATTTTAGCCCTGGCTCAGTTCGCAGTGCGTTTTGTAAGAGAGAGATAGAAAATTTTTCTGTTTGGAGAGTTTTCTCTCTCTTTTTCTTTTTAGTTCTAGCCTAGGATTGGCTTTTCAACACGGTCTGTATCAGATTCCTTGCTCCCATCATCAATCCTCAAGGGTTCCTGGCGATCGATGCTTCGAGATAGCACCGCCCATGGCAACCCCCGGAATCCTGGCTATTAAGATTTCGGGATAATCCCATCCATGGTATTCCGTGGCCGAATCCAGACCCTGGCAATTGACACTTCGAGATAATGCCATCCATGGAATCTGAACTAGCAGACTGCTTACATGCCCCCAGTAGGATATGTAAATATCCTAAGAGACAAGCACCGAGGAGATGATATTTTGTTACGCATCTTCGAGGGGATTTCCCGCCTCTTTGCGCTGGGAACTTGTCCAAATCAACTTGTGTTGATCGGCCGCTCCTATTCTAGGTGTTCTTTTCAGATTTTTGCAACGCTTCTGCGTGATTCTGATTTTTACGCTTACTGAACCAGGCTGTGTGTGAGATTAGGGTGCTTAGGTTACTGAGTCCCGTAAACCAAAAATTAGTTAACGAGGCCGAATACTCCCTAAGCTTTAGACCTAATACTTCAGCTTTTCATTTTCCTCAACCTCTTGAGGAGTGTCCAGATCTTAATGGGTACTAAGAGTCTATTCAAGAATGCCTAAGGTTTGCATTCTTTACTAATCTTATTGTGCACTTTTCTTGAATGAGGTCTAGAGCTTAGGTTAATTCCTTAGTTCCTTACTAATGACTATCACTTTTTCTCATAATTTTGTGCTCCTTTTTCCTTTTGTTTCTTTTCTCCTTCGCAAAATTTCCTTCTCCTCTTTTCCTCTTGTTCTTTTTCGAAAATTTTTTAATTTTTATGGTGTTTTTGGCATATGTGAATTTTTTTTTTGTTTGAAACCTTTTCTTACGAGTTTTTGTACTTTCATACCCCCCCATGCCTAAGATTTGCAATGTCCTCATTGTAATCTAGGGGGTCTTAGTTCATTCCTTAAGACAGAAATTTGGGTGAGTGGATGGGTCGGGTTGAAAATTTTTTTTTTTTTTTTTTTTTTTTTTTTTTTGCGGACGATTTCAAATCTCAGATGCGAACATCTGAGTTGGGGTCGGCTGTCTGTAAGGGTGAACTTCGAGTGCTGAAAGGTGTCAGAACAAGTTTCAGGTTTTCAAAGAGAATGACGGGCTGCCTCCCGTTAAGCGCTGAGTTTTACGCCATCGGCTGGGCGCAATAAGCTCAAGGGGAAAGGAGGATATAAGATGCCTCAGCCAAATCAGTAGAAGTTACATCAATGAACGGCTTGAGTCTCTGACCGTTCACGATGAAAGGTTCAGAATCGTGGCTGAGTGGACTGATTTCGATTGCTCCATTTCCAAAAACCTGTCGGACCAAATATGGTCCGACCCACTTAGATCTCAGTTTTCCTGGGAAGAGTTTGAGTCGGGCATCGAAGAGTAGGACCTTTTGACCAGGATGAAAGATCTTTCTCGAGATGTGTTTGTCGTGGAAGGCTTTAACCCGCTCCTTATAGATTTGCGAGTTCTCGTACGCGTCTATGCGTAATTCATCGATCTCGCTTATTTGGAGTTTTCTGTGGGTCCCAGCCTTGGAAAGATCTAGATTACAGTTCCGTACTGCCCAATAGGCTTTATGCTCCAGTTCGACGGGAAGGTGGCATGCCTTTCCGTACACCAATCTAAAGGGAGACATGCCCAATTGGGTCTTGTGGGCGGTCCTATAGGCCCACAATGCTTCCGAAAGTCGGGACGACCAGTCCTTCCTGTCAGGTCGAACAGTGACTTGCAGGATTTTCTTGATCTCCCGATTAGACAGCTCAGCTAGACCATTAGTTTGGGGGTGGTAAGGAGTAGAGATTCGGTGAGACACCCCGTATTTGGTCATCAGTGACCTAAACTGAGCATTTGTGAAATGGGTCCCCCCATCAGAAATTATTGCACGAGGAATCCCGAACCTTGAGAAAATGTGTTGATGAATGAATTTGAGAACGATTTTGTGATCACTGGTTCGGGTCGGTATGGCTTCGATCCATTTGGACACGTAGTCCACAGCCAACAGAATGTATTCGAAACCATCCGAAACAGGAAAGGGGCCATAAAATCAATCCCCCAAACATCAAAGATTTCGCATACTAGAATCGGTTGCATAGGCATCATGTCGCGACGGCTCATGTTGCCCAAAGTCTGGCAACGACTGCATGCCTTGCAATGACTGTGTGCGTCTTTGAACAGTGTGGGCCAGTAAAAGCCGCACTGGAGGACTTTTGATGCGGTTTTATGCCCGGCAAAATGGCCACCGCATGCCTGGTCATGGCAGAAAGAGAGGATATTGTTGACTTCCCCTTCCGGGACACATCTCCGGATGATCTGATCGGCACCTATGCGGAAGAGGTACGGGTCTTCCCAAATGTAATACTTGGCATCGGCGCGTAATTTGTCTTTCTTGGCCTTCGGCCAATCGAACGGGGTCTGATGAGATGCCAAGTAATTTACAATATTAGCGAACCATGGAAGGCTAGTACCAATAGTCAGCAGGTGCTCATCGGGAAAATGCTCAGTGATGGGTCTGGAAGGGTCAATTATTTCAGAAGGAAGACGGGACAAGTGATCAGCTACCACGTTTTGTTTTCCCGCTTTGTCGCGAATCTCAAGGTCAAATTCTTGCAACAGCAAGATCCATCGGATCAATCGAGGTTTCGCGTCCTTCTTTGCAAGGAGATGCCTCACAGCCGTGTGATCCGAGTATATGATGACATGGGAACCCAGAAGGTACGATCTGAACTTCTCTAGGGCAAATACTACAGCTAGCAGCTCTTTCTCAGTAACTGTATCGTTACGCTGAGCCTCATCGAGTGTTTTGCTGGCGTAGTAAATGACCACAGGTTTCTTGTCATTTTTCTGCCCCAAAACCGCTCCTACAGCGAAGTCGGATGCATCACACATGATCTCAAAGGGTTGAGACCAATCAGGGGACTGTAGGATCGGGGCTTGGGTGACTCGGTCACGCAGGATTTCAAATGCTTGAGTGCATTCCTTGGAGATTTCGAAGGGAACATCCTTGGAGAGAAGAGTGGTCAGGGGGCGTGCGATTTTTGAAAAATCAGGGATAAATCGTCGATAAAAACCGACATGCCCTAAAAAGGATCGGATGTCCCTGATCAAGCTAGGCATAGGAAGGTGAGAAATCAGATTAACCTTAGCTCGATCCACTTGGATACCTTTCTCCGAAATTGAGTGTCCCAGGACAATTCCCTCAGGCACCATGAAATGGCTCTTTTCCCAGGAAAGAACCAAATTCACATCGATGCACCGCCTGAGTATCTGGACCAAGTGTTGGAGGCAATCGTCGAATGATGCTCCGAAAACTGAAAAGTCATCCATGAAGACTTCCAGATAATCACCTACCATATCTGAGAATATGGCAAGCATGCATCGCTGAAAAGTAGCGGGTGCATTGCAAAGACCGAAAGGCATCCTTCGGAAAGCATATGTTCCGAAGGGGCAGGTGAAAGTGGTCTTTTCTTGGTCCTCAGGATGGATTGCCACCTGGTTATAACCGGAGTACCCGTCAAGAAAGCAGAAGAACCTATTTCCCGCTAATTTTTCGAGAATTTGATCAATGAAGGGTAGTGGGAAATGATCCTTCTTCGTGGAGGAATTGAGTCGACGGTAATCTATACAGACTCTCCACGAGTTGGCTAATCGGGTAGGGATGATTTCTCCGGTCTCAGTCGTTATAGTGGTGAGTCCTGCCTTCTTAGGCACGACCTGAATTGGGCTCACCCAACGACTATCGGAGATCGGGTAGATGATCCCGGCATCTAACCACTTGATGATCTCCTTTTTCACGACCTCCTGCAGATTGGGGTTTAAGCGTCTCTGCATTTCACGAGAAGGTCGTGTGCCCTCTTCTGAATAGATATGATGAGTACAATAAGAGGGACTTATTCCAGTCAAATCATCGAGAGTCCATCCGATGGCTCTGCGATGTTGCTGGAGGACAACAATCAGACGGGATTCCTGTTCAGGACTGAGGTTGGAATTGATGATCACAGGAAGGGTCTGATTAGAACCCAAAAAGACGTATTTTAAGTGAGCAGGAAGGGGTTTCAGTTCGAGGATGGGGTTTTCAGCAGCAGCGGGTGGTTCAGTATAGATGTGAGGTTCAAGGGTGGGAGTTACTGGGTTGTTCACATCTGGATTTGACTCCTCTGTTTGCGGGTCAAGATCCTTCTGTGGTTGATGAGGCATACTCAAGTCATTCTGGAGGTGTGATTCATCAACCAAAGTCTTGATGTCACAAATTTGCTCGATGACGCCGCAATTAATTCCTTGTTGGGCCTTAAATATATCAATTTTCAGTGTTTGATCTCCAAACTTAAGCTCTATTTGGCCCTCCTCACAGCTGATGTTGGCTCTAGCAGTAGCCAAGAAAGGTCTCCCTAGAATGATTGGTGTATCCCTAGGGTTCTCAGGTGCATCCATGTCTAAGACTATAAAGTCCACTGGAAAATAGAAATCCCGCACTCTCACGATAACATCCTCGAGAACCCCTTTTGGTGACTTTATAGATCGATCTGCTAATTGTAATGTCACCTCGGTTGGTTTCAGCTCAGATTCTTCTAGATGGTCAAGTAAGGATGTGGGTATCAGATTTATAGATGCACCTAAGTCTAACAATGCTCTATCAAATTGGGTACCACCTATCTTACAGGAGATCAGGGGAGTTCCAGGATCTTTTGCCTTGGGTGGGAGTCTACTAAGGATTACAGAGCTGGCTTGCTCTGACAGAACAATTGGGCTCCCTCCCTTGGTTCGCGGCTTACGCTGGGGTGTACATATATTCTTTAGAAATCGTGCGTAAGCTGGTACGTGGCGGATTGCATCCATCAAGGGGATGTTTATGTGGACCTGCTCAAAGAGCTTGACCAGGTCTTCCTCAGGGGCCACGGGTTTGGTGGTCTTCTTTCCCTTGATCAGGGCCTCGGGAAACGGGATCTTGGTTGGTTCTTCTAGGATAGGTCCAGGTTGTGGGTCTGGAACAGCGGTACCTTGGATAACTATCCTAGGGTCATGGTTATCAGGCTGGGAGTGGTTTGGATAATGCGGGTCTTGAGTTGTCTTACCACTACGTGTTGTTACAGAATTTAATCCAGCCTGGTTTTGGTTTGGGTTTGGTAGGAGGGGTGGCTGCTGCTGAAATCCCGCACGAGAAGTTGAGGCTTCCATCTCGTCTGGAGATGGAGCAGTGGGGGCCTGATAAATCCATTGAGCGTGGCCTAAATTTGGATTCATAACGCACTTCTGGGTTGGCACGTTATTTGGGTTAGGAAGGGGTTGGGAAGGGAGTGTGCCTGGCTGGCGAGAATTTGCCAACTGGGCCAGTTGAGTTTTAACTTCAGTAAGCTCGTCCTTGTGCTGTTTTTGAATAGCCGCATTCGTTTTTTGAATGTCAGCCAGAGTCTGAAGGATTAAGGACATTTGATCTTGATTTGGCCCTGATGGATAAGTAGGGTTGGGCCGAGGCTGAGGCGGCTGGTAGTGATGAGAGGGCTGTGGGCGGGACTGAAAAGGTGGTCTTTGGGTTTGGGAATTTCCCGCCCACTGAAAATTGGGATGGTTTCGCCATCCAGGGTTGTAAGTGTTGGAGAATGGGTCGTTCTGGATGGCGTTGAGGTCCTCGCAGGTCTGAGGAACCTCCTGAGAATCAGGGAAAGGAGGAATGGAGTTCCCCCGGCTGGTGTAGAAAGGATCGGATGATCTTCCAGTCCAAGAATCAGATGGGGATGGATATGGATCCATCCCAGGGGAGGATCGGTGGAGGATATTTTGCACAGTCTCCTGTGTGGAAGGAGGTTGTGCAAAGGAGTTACGCGCAGAGGTGGCTCGCTGCAAGTGCTGAGTCAGCTCATCCACCTTCTTTTCAATGATTGAGACCTTGTCCAATCGACTGGCCATTAATTCCAGGTCGACTGATGCGGACAGGCCCTGCGTCTCATGTGCTCCCTTAAGATTCGTCGCTGCACGGGTATTCGTCCTGTCGAATAATCCCATGGAGTCATTGTTGATGGAGTTCTCGCACATGTTTTCGAGAATCTCCCATACGGTGTCTTCATGTTGACCCATGATGTTTCCTCCGCAAGTTGCATTGACGAAAAGGCGGATGTCCTCACGGAGTCCCTGGTAAAAAGATTGGACTTGTTCCCATTTAGGAACTCCGTGATGGGGGCACTTTCTCATGAGATCCTGAAAACGATCCCATGCCTCATGGAGAGGTTCTCCTGATTGTTGAGTGAAGTGTGTAATCTGATGGCGCAAGGCGTTGGTCCGACCAACGGGAAAGAACTTTTTCAAAAACTCGGATTGAAGTTCTTCCCAAGTGTTGATCGGCCGGGTCTGAGTTTGATACCAATTGGCGGCCTTGTCCATAAGAGAAAAGGAGAACATCTTCATGAGAAGAATATCCCGATTTTGCGCATCTGATCCAAAAGTGTGGGCCAGATGCTTTAGTTGTTTGATGTGCTGGAAGGGATCTTCAGAATTAAGCCCATGGAATTTAGGTATAGCATGAATCATGTTGGGCTTTAGTTCGGAATCAGGTCCTCCAATCGGGATTCTGACTCGAGGCTCAATGGCCACCGCAGCAGGATTGTAGTGGTCCCGCATCATAGGACGCTGTGGTGGGTGCACGAAGTTTTGGAAGAGGTCATTGAGTCGCTGGAGCTGGTGTTCCAGATTATTTTCTTCCTCAACTGGCTGAGCCATGATGGGGGAAGAAGAAGAACTTGGTTCTGAATCAGAAGAGAGAATAATGTGAGGGTGTTGCTGCACAAATACGGGCGTCGAGGCTTGGCCTTGACGAGAGCGAATTTCTAATGGAGGTCTTAAGGGTGGTCTTAGAGACCTCCTTCCGTACATGCACAGTTGGGAGAGGTAAGTTTAGAAGGTGCTGGACCCAATCAAGACACCCAAAAATGTGTTGGGTGACTATAGAGGTGCGGGGCAGATGGACCCCTTGATCAGAAAGATCGTCCACCTGAGAATTACCTGGGCAGCCAGAGAGGGAGAGTCCCGCGAAGACCCCTACACGGTAGAGCGTCCCCACGGGTTACAGGGTTTCCCCCACCCGACCTCTCTTGTCACTGCGGTTCCAGGTAGACCAGAATGGGGATCTTGACCTCTTAAGTCTACCAATTTTAAGATCAGGGTGCTTAAGGTTTCACTTGAACTTTAGTCTTTTTAAGTGCAAAGAGTGACCTAATTTAAGGTTGGTTGACCCAAGGGGTCAACTTTACCTATTGTTTTCTTTAAGAGCTTTTAGGTCCTGTCTTTTAGGGTTCAAGTGTTTAGAGAGAGCCAATTGTTTTAGGATTTTTCTTGTTAATTATTTTCAATCAATGGCTTGGGCACACCTCTTTTGGATTTCCTCAATTCTTGATTAAGGGGTGTGTCTCTACTGAAATCCTAATGTTTGACCTTATGTTGGCTCTACTTGGTCCATTTAACTCTTTGTTGGGCAATTAGGGCTCAAGCAAGAATGTGTTAGCCCTTAAATACCCTTAATAGTGTGCAGGAGTGATGAGTTGAAAACATGCAACTCTTTATGGTTACTAAGTATGGAAGGCAGGTTAGCCCTATATTGCTTGTTCTGTTCTTTTCTTCCTCTTTAGAGTTTAGGGGTTAATAGTGAGAGGAAAATTTTACCTGTCTTCGGAGTGGTTGTCGTGTAGTTGCTTGTCTTCTTGAGTTCCTGTAGCTGCACAAAAGAGAGGAGATTATCAGAAATTAAAAGAAACAGGAATGTTTACCTCTAGAATAGCCGTTGCTCCCCGGCAGCGGCGCCAAAATGAAACGTCGGTCTTGTTTTGTTATAACGTGTAGTAAAGCCGGTTATGACCAACACTTCAAATAAAAATTTTTTTACTCGGAAAATAAAAGAGTTCCCGAGGTCGAACTCAGGGAGCAAGTTGTATTCTAGAGATATACATGTTTCTTTTACAAAATAAAGACAGAGAGAGGGAAAGAATTTGTTGTTTTCTCTTTGTTCTGCAGAGGGGATGCTCTTCTTTCTCTCTTTCTTTAGATCTCTTTCTTTCTTTTTGTTCTGCAGAGGTGCTTCTTCCTGCTGTTCCTGCTTTGGTGGTTATCTTCTTTCTTCAGAGCTCCTTGTTCTTCTTCCTTGGTTTCTGTCTTGACCTCTCTTCTTCTTTTTCTGCAATTGTGGTGACCCTTTCTCTGTTCCCTTTTTCTCTTTATGGCTGCAGAGCTTCTGCCTTCAGCTACTAAGTCTTCCTTTCTTCTTCTTCTGCTTTGGCCGTTGCTCTTCCTTCTTCTTCAGCCTGCCTTCTTTCCTGCTCTGGCTGCTGACCTTCCGTCGTCTGACCCGGTACTTAGACGACTTAACTACGCATTTGCTACAGTGCAGCTCCTTCTTCTTCCGCGGGTCTTCTTCTTCGCCTGTGCCTGCACACTTCAGAGTTTTTTTTTTCGTCAGAGGCAAAACCTACTCTACCCCCCTCCCCCGCGTCTCTCTTTCTCTCTGAAACCACTCTTAGGAAAGCTCTCCCAGAGCTACCGGGTAATCGGGTTCGGGTCACGCCCGGGTCCAGGCCCACCGGCGTGCGTGGTGGGCGAGGAGTGCAGGTCAGTCTAAGTCGGGTCGGGTCAGGTCCGCGGGGCGTGAGCGCGGACGAGACCGGGTAACCGGGCGGGTGTAAGGGGACCTCACCCCGTGTACTGAGGCAATAAGGCCAGTGCATGAAATCAATTTAAACAGTGGAACGGGTGTGAGGCTTACCGATGTGGGACTAAACGCAGACCGTTCCTCGCGTGCGCCTGCTGGGAGACCGCGGCCTGGCTTCTGCAGCTGCGGCTTCTATTTGCATAGGTTGCTGGCTGGCTGCCTTCGCAATACTCCCTGTACTCCGCAGCAGCTGGAGACCTGGAGTCCTCAAGCCTGGAGCGCGGGAGAAGCTGCTTCAATGTGCGTTAATGGCGGTCGAACCTCTAAACCTGTCGGACACGAATATGGCCTCGCGGCCTGATCAAACCACTGGGGAACCTTCGCCGTGGCACGGCGAAGGTGAGGAGCTGCGCGGCAGGCCGCAAGGAGGTGTCTGGCGGCAGCCCTGGGTCGGACTGCAACCGGAGGAATGGGTTTGTTCGGGGGAATGTTACGGAGGTGTGGAGTGGCAGTGGAGGGGTGGGGGGTGCTCAGTGTGATGAGGCGGAGGTTCGGTGAGGGTCGGCGAGCCGTGTGGGTTGCTGAGGTGATGGGAGCGGCTCGCCGGAGGGTGGTCGGAGGCGAAGGGGGTGAAGGTGGTCAGGGTCGGTAGAGGGCTTAATTGAATAAATTGAAAGCGGGGAAAGAAAGAGGAGGAGAAGGGGAGTAGCTCTAGCTTACTTGCAGGGACGAAGGGGGAGGAACAGGGCGACAGTCGTATCGACTGTCGCCGGAGAAGACGATGCTCAGGGAAAGGGGCGGCGGCGAGCAGAGAGCCGGAGAGGCGCCAGCTTGGTGCGGCGTGGCGCGGGAAGAGCAGGGGAGGAAATCTCTGCTGCTGGTATTGCGGCAGAGTGAAGAGGTGGAGGGGGAGGAAACCGCCAGAGCTGGTGAGCGTCTGCCGGAGAAAGAAGAGAAGGAAGTTGGGGATTTTCTCCGTCAGATCCAGGCTTCTCTGGTCGGTGGAGCAGCGGGGGGTATTTATAGGGATGAAACAGGGAGGAAGGCGGAGGGAGACGACGTGTCTCCCTCGCCGGAGAATGGTCGGAAACACGAACCCATACCGTCCGTGCGTTCGCACGGCCGGTATGGTGGGCTACAATGACCAGGGGGGTGCCCCTGCGACGGCTGACGACGCAGGGCACCCCCGGTTTACTTGCTAGGTCTCCCACCTCACCCTGCGCGGCGCCATGCTCCGCGCAAGGTCGCCGGAGCATGGTGCTGGCAGGTTTTTGCAGGAGGGACCTGATTGCAAAGAACGAAGGAGAGTTAGGGGCCAAAATGCGAGGGTTCAAAAGTTGAGGGCCAAAGAGTAAATATATGAGGACCAAAGTGTAAAGTCGGTCAAGGAGGTTTCTTCTTAGGCTCAAGTTTTTATACATGACTAATTAGGACCTAAGGAATCTGATGGTGAATTTCATTTTCATATTAAACCTTGTTTGACCGGTCAATTTGTGCAAAAACCCAAATTAAGTTATTAATTGGGCGTGGTTCTCAATGTAGGTCAAAATGGGTTCTAAAGGCCAAATTGAAGGTTCTAAACCCTAGAGATTATTTTTCTATGAATTTTAGAGGGTTTATTCTATTTTTACTTTGCCTCGAACCTTGTGAATTGAAGTGGGTTGTTCTAGGGTTACAGATTTATCATTTAGTTTCTTGGAATTGCTGTAGCCCTTGCTAGATCATTTCATCCCACTTTTATTCTTATTAAGCTGCTTTGACCTATGTTTGGGCCCTGAATTACCCTGTATGCAGATTATACTGGTGAAATTGCATTTTTACCTCTTATGACTTGTTTTCTCCTTAAACTCAGAATTCTCTGAGTTAAGCCTTTCCTTGAGTTATGTAGGAGCTTTTATCCTTTGTATTGGGTCAAAATGAGCTAGTTATGGCTCATGATGAGGTTCTCATCAGGCGGTTTGCATTTTGGCTGATACTCGGGCACTGTTGTGTCTTTGAAAGTTTGGTTCCTAAGTAGATAATTTCTTAATGACTGAAAATAATTCAAGTCCAAATAATCCAACCTAATTCTTTTATAAATAGCATATAGTTTTTGCTAGGGACTAGCAAAAGATAGGCATGGGGGTATGATGTAAACACATTTACACTTCTTAAAATGTCCATTTATGCATGTTCTTAAGCATATGATTGCATTTCATGATATAAATATTGCATAACATGCATCATCTTGCATTTAGAGTAGCTTGAATAAAATGGAGGTTAATTGTCTCGTTTTATGTGCTTGGACAGGGCAAACATTTTGTCGGGACCTCGGATCAAAGATCCAACTGTATGGATGTGATCAGGGCGACGATTGGAGTTCAACGACTCCAAGATCGCCCTAATCAGGCATCTGTAGCATCAGATAGTGACCGGGGAACCCTAGAAGATCAAGGGCCAGGATGGTGAAAATTCGCACTTCAGATGACAAATCCAACCGCACGGATGAATTTGGATCGACGATCGCAGCCCAACGACACAAAAATTGAGTCAATCCGACATCCGTGGCACCATCTACAACTCCCATAAGATGGATGGCCAAGATAGCGCCACGTGGCACCATCTTAGCTGCCTAAATGGACTCTTCATCTTGTGAAGGCTCCGCATCTGATCGCTCTCCGCCGTTGGATCTTAATCCAACGGCTGTGGGCGCTCGCATTTAAAAGCATCCTCTCGACCATCCGCGCCCCATAGCGCAGTGGTCGAGCGTGCTATTGCGAGCGCCGGGTGCGAGTTCGAGCCGTGGAGAGGGGGCTGGAAGGCGCGGCGATTGGGCGCGGGTGGAGCGTCAGATGGAGATCGGACGGCCGCACGCACCCGATAGCGTCGACGCGCGATTGGACGCGCAATGGGACGCGCAATCAGACCCGCGGGGGGCACGCAACGCAGCGGGCGCGGATGCATCTTATGTCGTCCAATCTCGCGATCGGACGGCTGAAAAGCGACGAACGTGCGCAAGCCGTTGAGCACGTGAGTAGGCGGGGAGGCGCGCGCGAGTCGGCCACGACGCCCATGTCGGGGCTTTAGTGACGGATTTATCCGTCACTAAAGACCCCTCTTTTATTATTTTGAAGTTGTAATGTCCATTTTGCCCTACTCCTTGCAACTATAAAAGGTGACCCCCTCCATACGAAATTCTCATCCCTTCTTTCTCCTCTCTACCCCTCCAAAGCTCAAGAGAAGCTTGTCCCACACTCGGGATGCTTCTCGCGAGATAAAGTCCAATTTTCGTTCCCTTTCGGAAGTGGATCCCGCGAAGACGACGGCGTGCTGCTTCGTTCCCGTTCTTCTGCTTCGTCCTCCTTCGTCCTGCTTCGTTCTCCTTCGTCCAGGCGTCATCCCGTCCAGCTCGTCCTCCAAGCAACCGTCGAGGAGGATTTCTCTCTCCTTATTCTTTTTACTGCTTTCTAGTATAGATTTACTGCTTTCTAGATTAATCTACTCGTCCTCCAAGCGACCGTCGAGGAGGACATTTCTCCCTCCATTCTTTTAATGCTTTCTAGAGTAAATTTATCGCTTTCTTGTGCAATTGTTTTATGCCTTCTAATTGTAATGAACAGTCTCTTCTATGAGAAATTCTTTGTTTATTCTACATCTCATTTTGATTTCCATGTATAATACTCTCTCGCTCTTACTCTCTCTCTTTCTCTTTTATTAATTGTAAATAATTAGATTGTTTAAATTGAATTACTTCGTGACAAATAAAAAGAAACGTGAAGTTTTTAAATCAAACGTCTGCCTCCCTGTGTTCGACCCGGAATTTTCATTTCGGTATAAATTTTATTTGTTGAACACAAATTCTTTGCTTTCAAACTACAACGACAGGTTTTCCAAAACCAAACACATAAGCATAGTGTTCGCAAAACCGTTCAACATAGGACCTTCACTCATGCATGCCCTTTTAATGGAAGAAATGGATGGGAGGAGAAGAGAAAGAGATGAGAGAAAGTGTGCAATTCAAACAAACAAGCCTAGTCTTGCCTTAAGGTTGACTCCTTAAAACCTAAGACTTAGGAACCAATAAGAAAGAAATCAGCAAGTGAACCCAGTTCTAGAAAGAGAGCCCGGCTAGACTAAAGAGTTGGCTTGGGCCCAAGCATTTCCTAGAAAAATTACCAGGGGCTTGTGTAATCCAGCACCCATCATTTGACTTCCCTCTGAGTCTGTCGCCACATTGTCTAAAGGAAGTAGGAGCAGTTAGTGATCCTCAAATGTTGGATATCAAGCCTAATTGAATGAAGTCCTTAAGTGATCAAATGACTACTTGTTTTAAGTTAGGCTTGGGTGTCTAAATGTGCACAGGAATGTGGAGGGTGTTAATTGGAGTAATGCCTTATTATTTCAATTTTTTTAGCATGTGAAAGATTGGAAAAGTGATTCCAAAAGCAATCAAGTTGTCACACAAATTTGATGTATTTATGTTTTCTTGGATTTGATTTATTTTAGTGTGTTTTAGGGTTTTCTTTTTAAGTTTTCAAAGAGGTTTGAAATTCCACAAAGGAAAATCAAGTTGTATTGGTGAAGATAATTTTCCGTTACATTGTAGGACTAAGAATTTGAAAAAGAAACCCCAATTCAATTGCTCCTAATACAGAAATTTACTACCAATGAGGTTGTTTAAGGCTTTCCTTTTAAGTAGTGGTCCAAACAAAGCAACCAACATAACTACTCTATGTAAAATCAAACAAGGATTCCAAAAATATTTTTTTGTGATTTTAGGAATTTGTTTGATATCTTTTTAGGATTTTTCTTTGTGCTACTATCAAAGTCAAAAAATGATACTTGAGTGTATTTTGGACTTTTCATTTTCACCATCGGCCACCAAAATTTTTTGTAATTTTATGTGATATTGAGAATTTCACAGGGATTCCAGAGAGCTAAATTTCACATAAATTTGATGAGTATAAAAATTTTTAAAATTTGCAGATAGCAGCAAAGTAGAGAAATCAGAGAGCGTGACCCCCCTGTGGTTCGTGAATTTTTAAAAATTATATACAAGTCAAATTGCCCTAAAATTCGAAACAGATATTCCTAAATTTGGAATCACTAGGTGAAATTTTAAGATTTTTAGAGGCCTATGGTGTCAGGATTTGATTTTTGAAGTCTAGACCTGAGTCTGGACTCGAAAATCAAAACACCAACACTTAAGGTAGAGTGGTGTTTTAATGAAGCAATCAAGCAAACAATGAATTTTAAAGGGTACCACTCTACCTAAATTTAATGTTTAAGATCCTAAAAGCCAAGTTTAATATTTCTTTTGGTAGTTTTTTTAGAGAATTGTGTGACCAGCTCAAAATTGCTAACCTAGAATTTTGCGGGAAGACAAGGCACTTCAAGCTCTCACAAACTTGCTTTCTTCCTACAGCACCTACACACACGAGAGAAAAAGAGACATGGGGATGAGATCCACTTAACAAGCAAGAGAAATAATCAAAGAAAAGTTGTGCCTCCCTAACAACGGTGCCAAAATGTGATGCAAAAAATTGGCGTGATTTGAAATTAGGATTTTAAGTCACTGTAATACGTCAATTTGCAATCACTTTTAAAATTTATAACCAAGATAGTGGGAGTATCTAAGGTCATCCAAGGGCGTAAGTTTGTAAATTAGAATCTGTTGCTTGAAAAACAAAAAACCAACATTCTTTCTGATTTTTAAATATTAATTTTGTTTTGGTTTTTAAAATAACGAGTAATGGAAAATTTGTAAACGAGAAAGCGACTACACCTTAGTTACTAGAACTAAAACCTAAGTGACAAGCAATTTATATCTCTAAGCTCACTCTAGGTACGTGAAGACCTAGAGTAATTAGAGAGAGTGTGTGTACGCACTAAGGAAAAAGCAACACAGTGCAATAAGAATTGCAACAAGAATTTAAAGAAGGAAACTTTTACTAAAGGAAGATATTGTTTCCAAGTAGAGGAAAGCTTCTACTAAAAATAACCAAAAAAATACTCAATATCCTCCTAATGATGATGATGGAGAGGGAAGGGTCCTTGCTCCAACTACGGTTGCTCCCGTAGTTGAAAAGGATTCCTCCTTCTCCTTCCCCTAAAATTGCTCCTCCAAGTTGTGTCCTCCTCTTAGCAAACCATAGATGGGGCATGCCTTAGCTCCTCCAAAGGTGGATGGTTTCCACCACAAAAGCTCCTCCAAGGGTGGGCGTGCACCACCCTTAAGACCTCCTCCCAAGGTCTTCCTTGCCTGGCTTCTCCTTTAGCTGGCGTGGGCACAAGAGAGAAAAGAAGAGGGGAAGGCACCAGGGGGACAGAATGTACCCTTAATCTTCTTCTTCTCCTTCTTCTCTTGGCCATCTGTGCAGGGTGGAAGAAGGTGGAAGTGTGGTAGAAAATTATGTAGCCAAAGGTGAATTAATGGGGGTAGGTGTTGGTCTTTTCATAGGAGTGGAAGGGGGTTAAGGGTAGTTAATGGATGGAGGGCCGTGATGGGTTGTAGAGGGTGGTTAGGAGATCCTAGGGTTGATAATGGGTGGCACCAAAATGGGGGGATGCGTGACATTTGGTGCCAACCCTAGGTAGGGACTAGGGTTAAGGATTGATGGTGGTAGGGTTAGGTGGCGTGTAGGGTATGTGTAGGGTTAGGATGGTGTTGTAGGGTGGTGGTTGGTGAATGGAGGGTAGATATAAGGTGGCACCAAAAGGAGGGATGTATGGAGTGGTGGTTATGGTGGGGTTAAGTAGTTTTGGCGTCACTCTAGGATGGTTAAGGGAGAGGGTTAGGTGGTGCTAACATAAGAAGGGTTAGGAGAGGTTGTCGTGTTGATTGGGTGGTGGTGATTGAAGGGTTGGCACCAACATGAAGGGGTGTAGGTAGGAGCTTTTGGCGCCAACTAGGGGTGGTTTAGGGTTGGTTAGATGTGGAGTTAGGTAGTTAAGGTTGGTGCCACATAAGGCTTCAAGAATGGGGTTTATGTGTAGGGTAGAGATGGCCTTATGTGGTTATGTGTAGGGTGGAGATTTGAGGGTGGTTGGCGCCATTTTGAAGGGATGTGTATGGATGGTTTTGGCACCAACATGAACAGGTGTGATGGGGTGGTGGTTGTTGAGGGTTGGCACCAAAAGTAGGTGGGTTAGGTTAGGGTTTAGTTAAGGTTAAGGGGAAAGGGTGGACGGCCATGGAGTTGGAGTAGGTTAGGAGTTTAGCTAAGCTAGCTAAGCTTGCTAAGCTAGTAGAGTAGAGGATGGTTGAGCTAGGGATTGAGGAAGAAGGAGCTGGGAAAAATTTTTGGAGCTAGACTGATGCTGCACTGGAGCTGAGGAAGCTTAGGGAATCTTCATGAAGGCTCAACTACTAGCTTAGCTAGCTAGTTTTCATATTAGTAGCTATGCTAGGGTAGTTGAGCTGGTGTGAGCAGATTTCAACTTATCTGGGTCTAGGTTGAGTTGGAGCTACCTCAGATCTAGACTCTTGAGCTAGCTTAGCTACTAGTTGACAAGTAGTGGCTATGCTAGAAAGAGTTGAGTTGCAATGAGCTAAGTGGAGCTAAAGAGAGCTCGTCTTGAGCTGATGCCAACTTAGTTGAGCTAGTTGGAGCTCCCAATGAACTAACTTGAGCTAGGATGAGCTAGACTCAACCAAGTTGAGCTAGATCTGAGCTAACTGAAGCTAATGTCAACTTACTTGAGCTAGTTAGAGCTCCCAGTAAATTCAATGGAGCTGGGATGAACTAGACTCAACCAAGTTGAGCTGGATCCGAGCTGACTTGAGCTAGGTTTAGCTTGAATGAGTTGCCTTGAGCTGCCACCCAGCCAAGATGAGCTGAATGGAGCTAAATGGAGCCAATCCTAACCCAGGTAAGCTGGTATCCAGCTATGTGGAGCTAGATCAGGCTGAGTTCAAGCTGAATTGAGCTTCTTCACCATTTTCCTTCATGAGTGTCTGAGTTTTATGGTTCTGCTTATCTATTTTAACCCTAACACTCAAATACACATGTTAAAAATAACAAAACAATGTAATGCATGCCTAACCTATATGATGCCTAAATGCACCCAAAAACCCCTTTGCACAGTTAAAATCCTAATAGCTAGGTTTGTTTTAGGGCATAAGAATGATGATAAACTGGCAATTATCACTAAACGATCAGGTCCCTAACATATCATTTCCTAAAGTTGACAAGCTCCTAATACCTAAGTTTTCCTTTCCTTTTTTTTTTTTGAATAAAAATGAATAGAAATTAGTTCAAGCTAACAATTTTGTACTCAGAACATAAGAGTTACCACCCCCTTATGCCTATGTTGGACAATGTCCTCATTGGAAAATAAATTTATGTAAGAGAGTAACGAAAGAAATCACTTGAGTTGTAACTGTGTATCCGGTCAGCTTGAAACCTTTGGGTTGCCTCCCAGGAAGTGCTAAGTTTATTGCCTCCAGCTAAGCGAAGTTCCAGTTTAATAGCTCAATGAGGGTTACAACTTCATTCGGGGGAATCTAGGCAAGAAAGTGTTTCAATCTTTGGCCATTAACTGTAAAGGTTTGCCCAGTCTTAGAATCAGCAATTTCTACTACCCTGTGGGAAAAAGGTCTAACCAATTGGTACATTCTCATCCACTTAGATCTCAATTACCCAAGAAAGAGCTTTAAGTCTCGCATTAAAAAGCTAGACATGCTGATTCGGCTCGAAGGTTTTTCTATTAATGTTCTTGTCATGGACAGCTTTCATCTTCTCCTTAAAATATCGATTGTTCTCATAAGCTTCCTGATGAATCTCCTCCAGCTCAGATAGTTTTGGCCATCTGGGAATTCATATAACACTACTTAACGACCCAGTATGCCTAGTGCTCCAACTCGACCAGAAGGTGGCATGCTTTACCGAAGACCAATCGATATGGTGACATGCTTATCGGGGTCTTATAAGCGGTCCTGTATGCCCAAAGCATATCATCCAATCGTGTGGACCAATCCTTCCGGTCAGGTCTCACAGTCTTTTGCAAAATATTCTTAATTTGCCTATTTGAGGCCTCAGTTTGGCCATTCGTTTGTGGGTGATATGGAGTGGCAATGAGGTGTGATCCTGTATTTCTTAAGTAAGGCACAAAACTGGGCATTAATGAAGTGACTCCCACCATCACTGATCATGGCATCAGGTATCCCAAACTAGGAAAAGATATTATTCTTAACAAATTCCATGACGACCTTATGATCACATTTTCGGGTAGGCATGGCTTTAATCCATTTCGTGACGTAGTCCACTAAGACTAGTATATACTCGAAGCTGTTTGATGGTGGGAAGGGACCCATGAAATTGATGCCCCAGACATCAAATATTTCAATGATAAGAAGGGGTTGCAGAGGCATCATATCTTTTTTGGTCATGGTCCCCAAGGTTTGGCATCTAGTGCAGGTTTTAGCAAAGTTGTGTGCATCCTTAAATAGTGATGGCTAGTAAAAACCTGACTGCAAAACTTTTGCAGCCATCAACTTCCCTAAGAAGTGGCCACCACAGGCTTGGTCATAACAGAAGGATAGTGCACTTTGAAACTCCTCTTCAGGGATACACCTCCTAATGATTTGATTTTCACAAAGTCTAAACAACATAGGATCATCCTAGAAATAATCTTTGGCCTCAGCCAAGAACTTATCCTGCTGCTATCTAGATCAACCGTGAGGGATCTGCCCTACCACTAAATAATTAACTAAGTCTACATACCAGGGGAGACTCTTTCCATGCACAGCTAGAATTTGTTCATCAAGAAATGTATCAATTAAGGGTAGTGAAGGTCCAATATGTTCCGAGTGAAGCCTAAATAGGTGGTCGACTACAACATTCTTGGAGCCAACCTTGTCACGTATTTCTAGGTCAAATTCCTGTAGGAGAAGGATCCATCTGATTAGCCTGGGTTTAGCGTCCTTTTTAGTTAACAAGTGCCGAATAGCCAAGTGGTCAATGTAAATGATCATGTGGGATCCTAGAAGGTATGATTGAAACTTTTCTAATCCAAAAGCTTTGGCCAGCAGCTTCTTTTCTATGACAGTGTAATTCTGTTAAATCACATCCAAAGTTTTGCTCACGTAGTAGATCACCAAAGGTTTCTTCTCTCGTCTTTGTCCTAGGACTACTCTAATAGAAAAGTCTGATGCATCATAAATTATCTCAAAGTCCTGGGACCAGTCTAGGGGTGGTAAAATAGGTGCAGTCGAGACTGTATCCCTTAGGTTAGTGTAGGCTTTGATGTAATTAGGTGTCATGTCAAAATGCACATCGCTAGCTAGAAGGTTAGTCAAGGACTTGGATAACTTGGAAAAATCTTTTATGAACCTTCTATAGAAGCCAATGTGTCCTAGGAAAGATATGATTTGTTTAATTGAGCTAGGAGGTGGAAGTTTGGAAATTAAATCAACTTTAGCTCGGTCAACTTCTATGCCCCTATGCGAGATGATGCGACCAAGAACAATCCCTTCTTGAACCATAAAATGGATTTTTTCTCAACTCAAAACCAGGTTGACCTCGATACATCATTTTAGGATTTTCTCCAGGTTATTAAGACAATGGTTGAATGAGTCTCCAAAATGGAGAAATCATCCATAAAGACTTCTAAGTATTCACCCACAATCTCCGAAAATATCGCTAACTTGCAACGCTGAAAGGTAACGGGGGCATTGCATAACCCGAATGGTATACGACAAAATGCAAACATGCCATACGGGTAGGTGAACATGGTCTTCTCTTGATCTTCTGGTACAATAGCAACTTGGTTATATCCTGAATATTCATTCAGGAAGCAAAAATAGTTTGGCCCTACCAATTGTTCGAGAATCTGGTCAATAAAGGGCAGGGGGAAATGGTCCTTCTTAGTGGCTTCATTAAGCTTCCTATAGTCAATATACACCTGCCATGTGGTGGTGGTGCGGGTAAGGATGGATTCACCTTGGTCATTTGTGACCACAGTGAGCCCGGCCTTCTTTGGTACCACTTGAGTAGGGCTCACCCAGGGGCTATCGAAAATTGGATAGATGATTTCCACATCGAGCCACTTAATCATTTCTTTCTTAATGACCTCTTGCATGTTCAGCTTCAGTCGCCTTTACATCTGGCGAGAAGGTCGAGTCTCATCTTGTAAATAGATATTGTGAGTGCAATAGGTAGGGCTAATTCCCTTAAGTCAGAAATTGTCCACCCAATTGCTACCTAATGTTCAAAAAGGGTTGTAGTCAACCTATGTTCTTGGTCCCTAGTCAGGTGTGCATTGACAATCGAAGGGAAAGTACGATTAGGTCCTAGGAAGACATACTTGAGGTTATTGGGCAGAGGTTTCAGTTTAGGTGCAGGTGGTACAATGTTTAATGGGTAAGGGAAGAAAGGGAGTTGAGTAACATCAATCTCCTCAAATGGAGGTTGCCAGTGATAATCAGTTCTGCAAAGTTTTGCAACCTCTAGAGATTGGGATGGGCCAGGGTAGTCGAAAGTTGGTTGAGTCAGATGGCCCTCTAAAGAGCTTATAATCAGGCATTCTTCAACCAGAGTTTCCACGGGATTGCATTCCTTGACCCAACTGCAGTCAAAAGACTTAGTTGCCTTGAAGATATCCAATTGCATCTTCTTATCTCCAAAGGCAATTTCCATACATCCTATGTCGTAGTCAATGTTAGCCTTGGCCATAGCCAAAAAGGGTCTACCTAGGATGATGCATGTGTTTTGTAGTTATTCAAGGACTTCTTTGTCAAGGACTGAGAAGTCAACTAGAAGTAGAATTCCTTAACCTGAACAATTACATCCTCAACTACCCCTTTTGGGGTTTTCACAAATCGAATGGCCAGTTGGATAGTCACAGCTGTGGGCTTTAATTCTTCAAATTCAAACTAATGATAAAGGGTAGTCGAGATTAAGATAATTGAAGCACCTAAGTCCAGGATTGCTCTGTCAAAAGTCATGTCACCAATATTACATGAGACCAAAGATGCTCCAGGGTCAGTCCTTTTAGGAGGTAGGCTACTCAATATCGCCAAACTAGCCTGCTCAAATAGACTACCTGTAGTTTCCTACTTGGAGGGGGTGAGAAATAATTGCGGAAATAAATATAAACAATCTCACAAAATACAATCGCACAAAAGGCACAAAGATTTTTAGGTGGAAACCCAAACCGGGTGAAAACCACCACCTAACCCTCTCGAGTTAGGATTTTCCGATCAACCAAGTTGATCAAAATCTACTAAACCGAATCATTTTAAAACGAGGGTGATTCAACCTCAATTACAACCACGCTACTTAGACGAGGGTAGCATACCTCAACCCCTTCTCTTCACGAGAAGGATTTTGTCTCGCGAAGGAGACGGGAATTTGCAAAGCGAATACCCAACCAAATAACAAAGATAAAATAAGTAATCCTATAGAGCCAACAAAGTAATATTTAACCTAAACTTCTATAGGAAATAGGATGCTTCCCTTTGAAAGGAGTGAGTCGACGACGCGGATGCGTGTGCCACGCGACGGTGCAACGTCGCTCTCGTGAACAACGGTGGGAGAGCGGGTGCACAATAGCTTGATGCTCTCAAGAGAATGGAGCTTGAGCTTGGAGAGCAAGAGCTAGCTAGGACACAAGAGAGTGGAAAGTGTATTACAAAGTGTTTCTTGTGTATCTTGGTGTTTCTAGGTGTATCTTTGTGTTGCAAAGGTTCCCCTCTATTTCTAGAGGCCTTAGGAAGGCTTTGGAAGGCTTAGAAAAGCTTCCATAGCCGTTGGGTGCAAAGCCCAAGTGAATCAGCCCGAAATCAGGAACAATCATTGTTCTGACAGGCTTATTAGATGTCTAATTTTGGCATCAGACGTCTAGAAGTTCACTTTAAGACGTCTGATTTTGGGCGGGTTCCTTCCTGACTTGAATCAGATCTAAACAGGGTTCTTGTGCAAGTCCATCAGACGACATATAGGACGTCTGGCACTATGTCTGGACGTCTGGAAACCTACTTTTTCTGTGGGAATGGATTTCCAAACGTTGCAACGGCTAGAAAATCTCTGAGAAGAGATTTTGGGTCAGCCGAGGCAAAACGGTCAATTATCAGACGTCTGGAGAGTCCTATGGACGTCTGATAAGGCTCTAACGGTCACATTCTTGAGTGTTTGCTAAGCCAGCCAACGGTCCACTAATTGGACGTCTGGCAAAGTCATCAGACATCTCCTAAGACGTCTGGTCTAAGGTATGGACGTCTGATTTCATCAGATAGAACTAACTACGTCCAGCCTAATAGTTATCAGATGTCTGAATCAATAGTCAGACGTCTTAAAACACTTTATCAGACGTCTGATTTTGTACTTAGACGTCTGGAAACTCTGTTTGAACCCTATATTGGTTTTCTAAGTACTCTACAAAAAACCTAAGTATCCTAGGGTTGTGCCGGTGTTCCTAGGATTGCTGTTAGGGTACTTTGAGGCTCTTTAACATAATGTTCTAAGGAAATAAAAAGAGCAAGCAAAATAAAGATAAAAGTACATGAAAGGATTAAACAAAATTTTATCATATTCTTCTTGTCCTTCCATCTTCAATCTAGCGCTCCTCGCGAATCTCCTCTGTTCTCCATCAAGCTCCTCCAATCCGTCCTGGATGCGAGCTCGAATTCCGTCTAAACACATCTACATTTGCAATTGACCTGAAATCTAAGACTCCAAGTGCAAATGTTAAATGACATGTGTTTTGTTATCATCAAAACAAATGATCGTGGTGCTCTAGCACCAACACTACCTTCCTAGGTGCTTGGGTTCTTGCCTTACGCTTGGGTGTGCAAACGCCCTTCAAAAACTTTGTGTAAGCTAGATATGTTTGATTGCTTCAAGGAGGGGCATATTGATTTGTACTTGTTTGAAGATTTCTAACAACTCCTCATTCTCCGCCACATTTCCTTCTTCTTTACCTTATCCAAGGCTTCAAGGTATGGGATTTGGGTTTGAATCGGGTCAGGTTCCTGATCCTTGGGTTCCTCCCACTCATCCTCAGAATCATTTATCTCAAGTAATGAGGTCACGGGAAGGGTTAGCCATTTGGGGTCTTGTGTTTGAGTGTCGCTTCTCAAGGTAACTGCGTTGGCTGAGGCATTGGAACCAAGGTTAGGTTCTTCTCAAAGTGGCAAACCCATGGGGTGTCTGTGGGGTTTGTAAAATAATATGGGCTTACCCCTAATTTTGTTGGAACCCTTGAGGATTGTAGCCTCTGTTCATTACATTCCTCAAGTTCGGTTGTAGCTGAGATGGAAGGGACCCCTGTTGTTTGTTATCCAACAGCTGGCTCAATTGTCCATTCACTAAAGCCATTTCCTCCTGATGTTTCTAATTCATATCAGGCATCATCTTGATCAAGGTGTCCATTTGGTTTTTTTGTGTAGGAGCCACCCTATTCTTGTTATAGGGTGGTCTAGCAGGTGGACCTTGCTGATAGGAGGGAGGATTTGGCCTAGTTTAGTTCTAGAATTGGTTTGGTTTTTGGTTCGATCATGCAAAATTAGGGTGATTGGCCCATCCAGGGTTGTAAGTGTTGGCGAAAGGATCGGGTTTAGAGTATCCCTGGATAGCATAGGCATCTTCAAAGGTAGAAGATGCCGAAGGGGAGGGGAAAGAATAATCAAGATTTAAGGGAGCAAAGGTCATGGGTTATTCCAGGTGCACTTGGTTCATAGACTTAACCAGGTTAACATTATGCATTCCCTTCTCTAGGGAGAAGGTCTACAAAGGGGTTAGGGATTGGTTCAAGAGCTCATCAATTTTATTGTCCACCAACTCAACTTGATCTAGTTTCTTTACTATAATGTCCATGTCAACCATCCTTGAATTAGTTTGCATCTCATAAATCGCACCACGGGGTTGACTGGACCTATTAAATTAAGTCTCAGAGGCATTATTAAGCGAGTTCTCACTCATTCACTCAGAGCTCGAACGCGCTTTCCTCGTCTCTGTTCAGAAAATTGTCTCCACATGAGACATCAACGAAATTCCTAAGGTTGTTGTCCAGATCATGGTAGAAAATCTGAGCCAATTGCCACCTCAGAACCTCGTGGTTTGGGCATTTCCTCAATAATTCATTAAAACGTCCCATGTCTCAAGGAATTGCTCTCCACTTTGTAAGGTGAATGTAGTGATGTCTCTTCTAAGGGCATTAGTCTTTCCTATGGGGAAAAAATTCTTAAGAAATGCATGCCTCAATTCTTCTCGAGTAGAGATGGATCTCCCTAAGGTTTTAAGCCAATGAGAAGCTTTATCTCTCAGGGAGAATAGGAACATCTTGATTAAAACAAGGTCCAAATGAATGTTCCTCGATTTTACAGTCTGCACAATCTGATCTAAGTCCTCCAGGTGTTGGAAAGGGTCTTCATTTGAGCCCCCATGGAAATGGCTTTGAATCAAGATAAGGACATTAGGTTTTAGCTCAAAATCATCTCCTCCTTTGGAGACTCAAAGATATGCCTTGATGTGGATAGCAAACAGATCATAGAAACCACAGAGAGGCCTTGGTTGGCCCTTAGGGGGTTGTGGTGGGTTAGGTGGGTTCTGCCCTTGAGGATTCTGCAGTCAGTGTATGGCCTACATGATGGTATGGATCTGTTGTTGTTGAAGTTGGTGGTTGGCTGTAATCTGAGCCTGAATCATGGCCATGGCATTAGGTTGAGGTTGGTCTACAACCTCCTCAACTCTTGGGTCAGCCATTTCCTCAATCTTAACCCTTGAAAAATCAAATCTCCTCTTACTCTCTAACTAAAGCAACTAATTCAGGATGAAATGATCGCCTTCCATGCATACACTAGAGAAGGACAGGGAGGGATGAGAAGGAAAACAGATGCGAGAATAGTGTGTGCACAACCAAGGAAACAAATCTACGCCCTATAGTGTAGACCTAGGTGATCTATGCCTCAAGAATAAATTCCGACCACACGATGAATTTGGTGTTGTCCTTACTCCTGAAGGTGGTAAAGTTGGGAAGGCAAAGCAAGGGGAGCATGTCCTGAGGGCCGCTAATTATGCCAAATACCTACCTAAGTCATTTGACAATCGGGCCTCCCAGCTTAGCACCTTTTGAAGCAAGCAGACGTCACTAATTTGCAATACGTTCAAGAAAATACCCTAAAATAGACTCAATGAATCCTAGGGCCAACGTCTACTCAATTTTAATTTGAGCTAGGTCAGTGCTTATGCTAAGGGATTACGTGAAGGGCGTTAGGGGGTTGGTGCCCTTAAAAATTCCAATTAAACTTTGTGCACAATCAAGTGCAAGGAGCCAATGCCAAAACAAGTGTTTGTTTATCAAGCAAGATTGAGATGAATGGCTTTCAGAGTTTGAACCTTGCTTTATTGGAATTTAGGATTCCACTTGTTTACAAATTCAATCAAGGCACAAAGATGTAGTCATATGGTTGGTGAAGATTGATTTTCTTTAGGGCCTTTTGTGCGACTATGGAGTTAGAAGCACCCTAGTGTGGAAGATCCTAGAGCATGCAACTACTACTGAATGAATCTTTTAATTCAGACTTTATCAAGAAGGGTCCAAACAAAGCAACCAATGACCCTAGCCTGACCAAAATCAAATGAGCTTTCCAACAAAATCAATTTCAGAATTTTTCGAGCATGATAGATCACCCAAATTCACATTTTTCCAAGAGAGGGTCAATCCATCTAGAACTTCTAGATCAGTGCATGAGTTTAGGAATTGAGTCAAAACAAGCAATAATATTTTTCAAACGTAGAAATAGTATTCAGAAGAAGTGTAGAGCACTTCAACAGCTTTCCATGAACATAAATCTCACACACATCCAAGCTACATGGAGTTTGAAACAACAGAAACTTTCAGGTCTCCAGAACTCAAGGCAACCTTGCGTAATTCCAATAGAGAATTTCTCGAAACCACAAAGAGTTTGACTATGAAATTTTAGGTGGAGTTTGCCCACTGGAAGAAGCCCCTCTGAGATTCTTTTTCAGAATTTTTAGAGGTGTTAAGGGTCCAGTAATCATGTGAAGATATCAAATCTTCAGGTCGATGAAGGTCTTCTCTTGTGCTTCCATTGTTCCAATCCATTATCTCGGTCCACACTCCTATCACCGATGCACAAGACTCCTACAATAAGTAGGAAGAGAGAAAGGCAAGTTAGAAAATGTGAGTATCACCAATGCCCAAGGAAATGAGAGCGAATAAAAGATCCGTTGCCTTCCCAGCAATGGCACCAAAAACTGATGTTGTGAAATGCATTAGGTTAAGCAGTTAGTTGTAGTGATTCTCTTGCAACCTTAGTTTTAAGGAGAATAATTATATGTAAGTACGAGTGTCGAACATAGGGAGGCAAGAAATTGGATCAGTTAATCACTTTAATGTCATAAAATACATCGTTTGGTTTGCTTTCGAAAAGAGAAGGGAGAGAGAGAGATAGGGTTAGAGATTCATGATAATATGAAGATTGCTAACTATGCATGTAACTAGAAGATGATAATGTATTACAAAAGACAGAGTCATTTTACAACTATAATGCTAGAGGAATGCTTAAAATAACATGAACATCAACTAAAGAATACTAGCAAAATGGTGAGGGGAGGCAACCACGGTGGTAGAGGGGCTTTCGTCAGTGGCTCGACAGCTTTGGGACCTTGCTTTGAATCTTTATGAAGGTGGGGGACGTGCTTGGTAGAAGATGGTGATAGCCCCCAAGAATGGAGAGTAGGTCCTTTTATAATGGAGGAGAGGAGGCAAAATTTGTTCTTGGGTCAATAGTGACATTCAATTCGTCACTGAAGCACTGCCACAGGTGATGCTAAAGGTCCCAACTCACATGCCCACTGGTGCCCGTTCGCAATCGGCACGCTCGTGCTCACATTCGTTTGATCAAGGATCAACGGTCGAGATCGCACATGACCATGCACTCAGGATCAACCTTGGATGTGCATCAAATGGCACTGGAGTGCAGTGTCGGATCATTCATCACTCATCCCACGCATCCTCGCGCGCCACGTAACCGCTTCAGAACCACTCGATGGAGATCCAGCGGCCCAATTTTTCACCTCCTCACGTGTCATGCAATTATGCCCTTATGAGGCTTCAAATGCATGCCCACTGCATGTGGGTTGAGATGCGAACTGCTACGCCACGCCCACAGATAGCCACATGGATGTGCTGCTGGTGCTGCGTCTGCAGTCGTTGGATGCAATCGTGCAGTGGAAGGCAATGCACGACCTGGTGCATCTGATGAGGATTGAGCAGTGGCAATCGTGCGATGGAGCTTTGAACGATGAAAGATGGCATGCAATGGAGAGAGGAGAGGGTGCCACATGGCTGGTTTTGGGCCATTGATCATTAGATCAATAGCCAGAACTTCTTTGGCTCATTGTGGGAGCTACGAAGTTTGGATTAAGGCAATTTTGAGTCCGTTGGACTCTATTCGTCAATCCGGATCCATCTGTATGGTCTGATTGCCCATTGGAGACCTATTTCAATTTGAACTTGTATAGTAGGCAATTAAACATTAATTCTAAGCAATCTTAACCTAATGTAATGCAGAATGCATCCAATGCTCCCAATCCCACTGTAATATGACATTTATGAACATGTGCCCTCGAAATTGACTCTAATTGATAGAATTATCATCATTATATGTAGAGTCATCAAGGCTATCGCCTAGGCCACCCGCCACTGCCACCTAGGCCCTAGCTACTGATTTTTTGCGCTCTCTCTCACTGTTGGTGTTTGGCAACAGAGAGAGGACACACCTTTGCCCTTTTTCTTATTAGAAGACCATTGGATCATAGTTACCGGAGTGTCAAAGCTAAGGGTCTTCCGGGAAGGTGATCTGATGGTATTTTTAGATCTTATCTATTAGATTTGGAGTATGTATTCCCCTGTTTGTTGATGATCTTGTAGGGTGTGTAATCCCCTCTGAAGTATTAATTGAGTTTTTTATCGTGTGTGTGCAGATTTTGGGGTGTATATTCTCCTTATACTTCAATTTTGGGGTGTGTATTCCCCTCTGTGATATCTACTTTGTGCCATATGTGTTATTGAAGGAGTTCTGGGGTGTGTATTCCCTTATGTTACATTAAAATCAGATCTATAGGTCCTTAAGGGGGAGAAATCATATTTGGGCAGTGTGATTTTTTGGACATGGCAGCTTCCTCTTAGTTAGAGATTTTGCTGGGAGCCACCATGGGTGACTCTTATTCAACCACTAGTGTGATGTGGTTGATTGACTCGGGTGCCTCTAATCATCTATTTGGTAATCCACAGTGTTTTTGGCAAATCCAAGCTATTTCTCAAGGTTGCACTATACAAGTGGCTGATAGGAGACATACTCTTATTGTTGGTCAGGGGGCAATTAATGTTACCCCATCTATCTAGCTTAACTGTGTCTTGTTGGTTCCTAATTTGTCAATGAATTTACTCTATTAGTAATTTTATCAAGAAAATGAATTGTCGTGTTATCTTTAGTGAGCTTGGATGGATTTTCCAAGATTGAATGACAGGGAAGACTATTGGTAGTGGATATGAAGAGGGAGGTGTTTATTGACTTGCTCAAGGTCCCATGGTTGTTGCTTGTCAGATGATTCTAGTTCAGGTAGTGCTCTCAAGTGGCATAAACGGTTGGGTCATCTATCTTTGGACAAATTCTGCAAACTTATTCCACGTATGTCTCCAACCACACAACTTTCTTGTGATGCATGCCAACCTAGGAAGCACCATGGATCTTCCTTTCCAACTACTACTGGACCACGTATGTTGTTAACATGCTTTCGTCAAGTTTTAGAAAATACATTGTAGTATACCGAAGACATCAACACTTAAAATTTATAATCTCTAATGTGAGTTCGAGGTCATCTCAGGGAGAAAATAAATTGCAATTCGACCACAAATCAAATGAGTATAAAAAGAGGTACAAGAGCTTGATGCAAAAATAAATATGTTACTCAATGACTACTGATATTAGACAAAAAAAATGTAAGTGTTTAAGCAAGAAATGTGATTTTTCAACTAAGGAAAATCAGCCTCAACACCTAGTTATTTCTCAAACCAAAGAGAGCCTTCACAGCCCAAGCACAAAATTCGAACCAAAAGCCACCCTAGACCAATTCGAAATCAGCTCATGCTCACGTGTGTGCAGGCATGTGTGTGCGTAAGTGATGGGTGTTGGAAGCTAGTTCCATCTCTCTTTTGTGTTTTGGTATTAACAAAACTATTTTAAAATCTATTGTGTTTATGAAGTATTACAGGTCAAAAGAATATGTGGATGCAAGCAACAAGATAGCATATGAAGGAAAAAGACTAGAAGACTATAGTTTTTGTTGTATTCATTGTATATTAGAATCTTTGTATGTCTCCTAACAAGTAAAACATAATGTAGGAGTTAAAATCAAAGTAGAAATAGTTAGGGTTCAGAATATCATTCATTCATTAGTTTCAAAACTTCAAAATCAATTCCTTCAAAATAAAGTCGTTTAGAGTAGAAGGGATAACTCTAAGAATTAACTTACAATTATAATGTTTGGAGCTTGTAGCAAGTACCGATACTTGTCATAAGTATCAGTCCATGCTAGGCACAGGTTTGGGCCGAAGTCCCAAACTGTGAACAACAAGTACCGGTACTCATCGTGAGTACTAGTACCAAGTGGTCATAGTTTGTGCACTTGGTTTTTCCTAGACCTTACAAGTATCGGTACTAATCACTGGTACGGGTACATGTAGGTCACTGGACCCAAATCTGTGATTCACAAGTACCGGTACTTATCATTAGTACCGGTATCTAGTGACTTAGTTGAGCTGATTGTAAGTAGTCACTACTGGTACCAAAAGTTTAGTACCGGTACCAACAAACCGTGGTGACCAATCGGAATGGCTATTTTACAATTAAACCTATTTCTAATCTTCCCAAATTTCTCCTAATAGCTAGTAATCGTAGGGAAGGTGTTTAGTGGATTATATAAGCACTCTTTGAGTGTCATTTGCACACAACCAAGAAGCCAAAATTCTATCCATGCCTACACTTTTAATTCTCAATTTACTAGCTGCAAAAGAGCTTGATTTGTTGCAGTCCTCTCAAGGCTTCTCCCTATTTGCAACAAGTCATCAAAGGCGATCGTGTTCTTCATTGTTCAATCATTTGTTTTACACCTTAGTATTCTCGTTAGATTAATTTACATACTCTTATTAAGCAATACACTTGTTGGAGACTTAGGAATTAGTTGTAAGCTTTTATTTGCATTTTGCTTACACCTATATCTTTATTTCTTTTTAATATCTTGTAATTGGGTTGAGGTAACCCATTAATTACCTCAGGTATTAGTAAATTGATTCCCTCCGGGTTGAGGGAATCGGGTTAAAAATCCTAAGTCGGGAGACTTAGGTAGTGGAGTACCCAAGTGAGGGGAACCACTATATATCTTGTGTGTTTATGTGGTTTGCTTTGTCTTACAATTTTTTATCTACCACACTATTCATACTCCCTTCTAGTGTGCTTGTGATTTACAGATCCTATAGGTGGTATCAGAGTAGGTCACGAATAGAAGAAGTAATCATTCTCTCTTGCAATGGCATCATCAACCAAGCGCAGCAAAGGATAGTCATCCACACGTCCTCCCTACTGTGATGGAACGGGCTATGGATACTGGAAGAGGAGGATGCAAATCTTCCTCAAGGCCATGGATGAGGACTCGTGGACTCTTATTCAAGAGAAGTACATACATCCGAAGCCACAGGAAGGTGTTGTTTGGACCTAGGACCAAAAGGAAAAGATCACGGGAAATGCAAAAGCGATGAACACACTCTATTGTGCGTTATCAAGCGAAGAATTTAACCGTATCTCCACATGCAAGTTCGCATACGAGATATGGAACACGCTGCAAGTCACCTATGAAGGTACAATAAGGTAAAAGAAACACATATTTCTATTCTAACAGAAAGCTATGAGTGTTTCAGGATGCAGAAAGGTAAAACAATTAAAGGGATGTACACAAGATTTGGAGAGATCGTAAATCCAATGAAGAACCTTGGATTCAAGCTGAAGGAGGAGCAGCTTGTAAAGAAGATCTTGAGATCCCTTACAAGCGATTAGTATCCAAAGACCACAGCCATCCAAGATGCAAAAGACCTTTCTACTGTCTCTTTAGATGACTTGATTGGAAGCCTCGTGACATATGAAGTCCAATTGGAAGATATGAAGAAGAATGAAGAAAAATCCGTAAGCAAGAAAAAGGAGCTTGCTTTCAAGGTTATAAAGGAAGAGTCGGACTTCAATGATTCCAACTCCGACAAAGAAGAAGAGCTTGCTCTTCCAATGAGAAGGTTCAGAAGATTCATCTGAAAATAAGGTAAGAAAGTAAATAAATTTACAAATGACATTATTTGTTTTGAGTGAAAGAAGGAGCACGTATGAAAAGATTATCCAATGATCAAGAAAAAGAAGGAAGAAAAGAAGGACAAAGAACTCGATCAGAAGAAGAAGAAAATTTCAAGAAAGGCATACAAGGTGACTTGGGATGATAGTGACTCCGGCATGGAACCATCTTCCAAAGAATCTAAAGAAACGGAAGTTGCACATCTTTGCTTAATGGCGAACAATGACAGTTCAGAAAATGAGGTAGATTCTGAAGTCACTTTTAATGAGTTATTACAAGCATAAGAAGATTTGTATCACAAAGCTAAGTTGATTAAAAAGGAAAATAAGGTCTTGCATGATAGTTATAAAACTCTAGAAATAGAAAAATCTTGGTTAGAAATAGAATTAAAAATGTTAAAAGAAACTAATAATCAATTGCATGCAAAAATAGTAGAATTAGAAGATATTTATAAACACTTTGAGGGCACTTTGAATAACTTAAAAACAACTAGGCTGAATACAAAATTTTGTAATAATGTAAAAGCCAAGCTCAATAATAAAATGAACACAAAATAAATCACATGCACCTAGACATGCATGGATTTATCAAAAGGTCAAGAATCTAAAGAATTATAAATCTAACACTAAAGTGATCTATAAACCTAAGGATTTGAAGGGTACTAACCATCAAGGACTAAAATGAAAATGGGTACCTAAAATAGATTAATAAATTATTTTGCAGGTCAAGAAGGACAAATGGATCCTAGACAGTGGGTGTTCCAAGCACATGATGGGACACTCTGACCTCTTTATCAAGTGGACCAGAATCGAAGATGGAGGACACGTTAAGTTAGGCGACAACAAACGTTGTCGCATTATTGGTGAAGGTACAATAGGTAATTCTTCTTAGCAGGTATGTAATGTTCTTTTAGTAGGAAACTTAAAACATAACCTACTTAGTGTTAGTCAAATATGTGATAATGGATGTGATGTTTTGTTTACTAAAGTTGGATTTAAAATATTAAAAGAATGAACAAATACTATTTTGATTGAAGGCTTTAGATATGAAAATATCTATGCTCTTCATTTTTCACAAGAGAAATTTGTAAAATGTCTGCTTGCCTCCCATGTTGAAGTAGATCTTCGGCACTGTAGACTAGGTCACATTAATCACAAACATCTTAATAAGTTAGCCAAAAATGAGTTAGTAAGGAGCCTATCCAAACTAACTTATAAAATGGATGCTTTGTGCAAGTTTTGTGAACTCGAAAAAATGCACAAGGCTTCTTTTAAACCTAAAGACTTAGTTTCAACAACACGACCTTTAGAGTTGTTACACCTTGATCTATTTGGACTAACATGATTCGAGAGTCTAAATGGATCAAAATTTTTCCTAGTTATTGTTGATGACTTCTCTAGGTTCACTTGAGTCATCTCCTTGAAACATAAGGATGACTCATTTGATTCTTTCCTAAGTCTTGCTCGAAGACTTCAAATGGAAAAATCATCCTCTATTCTTAGACTTAGGACTGATCATGGGAGTGAATTTGAAAATGAAAAATTTTTAAGTTTTTTTGTCAATTCTGGCATAACCCATGAATTTGCATTTCCACGAGCACCATCTCAAAATGGTGTTGTAGAGTGCAAGAATCGCACTTTACAAGAATGTGCCCGAACTTTGCTCTTAGAGTCTGGGCTACAAAAATATTTCTGGACAAAAGCCATTAATATGAGATGTTATGTTCTTAATAGAACTCTCTTAAGGCCTAGTATTAAGAAAACTCCATATGAGCTTTATTATGAGAAGTCTCCTAGGATTTCATATTTTAGGGTGTTTGGAAGTTGATGTTATTTATTAAACACCCGTAATCAGCTTGATAAGTTTGATGCTAAAGGTGATAAAGGCATTTTTATTGGTTGTTCAACAAGAAGCAAAGCTTATCGAGTCTTTAATAAAAGGACTTTTGTTATAGAAGAATCCCTGCATGTTTCATTTGATGAAACAAACTTAGGTGAACCTAAACCAAATCATTTAGATTCTGATGATGAAGATACCCCCTTTATCGATGTATCAAAAATGGAATATACACAAAATGTACATGATCTTCCAAAAGAATGGGTTACACCATAAGGATCACCCTCAAGAATAGATCATAGGTAATATTGAACAAGGTGTAAAAACCTGATCTCACTTTAGAGCTGATTTTGTCCTTAATGCCTTTGTTTCTCAACTTGAACCCAAGAAAGTTGATGAGGTATTAAAGGATGAGTCATGGGTTTTAGCTATGCAAGAGGAGCTACTCCAATTTACTAGGAACAATGTATGAACTTGGTATCCGCTCCTAAGGGTAATTCCATCATTGGAACCAACTGGGTGTTTCGAAATAAATTAGATGAATCTGGTTCAGTGATTAGGAATAAAGCCAGACTTGTAGCTCAAGGCTATAACCAACAGGAGGGTATTGACTTTAATGAGACATATGCTCCTGTTGCTCGCTTGGAGTCCATACGGATGCTACTTGCCTTTGCAAGTGTAAAGGACTTCAAGCTATATCAAATGGATGTCAAGAGGGCCTTTCTTAATCGTTATATTAAGGAAAAAGTTTATGTTCATCAGCCTCCTAGGTTCGAGGACCCATCACACCCAGAGCATGTATACAAGCTCAATAAGACATTATATGGACTTCAACAAGCTCCCAGGGCCTGGTATGATAGTCTTAGGACCTTTCTTATTCAACACAGATTTAGAATTGGAGTTGTTGATTCAACTCTTTTTCTAAAAGAAGGAAATGACATCCTACTGGTTAAAATATATGTTGACGATATTATATTTGGATCAACTAAGGAGTTCCTGTGTCAACATTTCTATCAGACTATGAAGACTGAGTTTGAAATGAGTATGATGGGTGAACTCAGACTCTTCTTAGGACTCCAATTTCAACAATTATACATAGGAATTTACATTAGTAAAACAAAATATGTTCTTGAAATTCTCAAAAATTTGACTTTGAAAATGTAAATGGCAAAGAGACTCCGATTACTCTATCTGCTTCTCTTGGTGAAGATTTATCCAGCAAGAGGGTAGATGAAAAGAAATACCAGGGCATGATAGGTTCGCTACTATATCTTACAGCTTCAAGACCTGATATTCTTTTTGATACATGTTTATGTGCGAGATTCCAATCCGAACCCAAGGAATCTCATTTTAATGCAGTAAAAAGAATATTTAAATACCTAAATAGCACAAAAGATCTTGGTCTTTTCTATCCTAAAGCACAATCCTTATATCTATTATCCTATAGTGATGCAGACTATGTAGGGAGTTGAATAGACCGAAAGAGAACTAGTGACACATGTCATTTAATTGGAGAATCTCTAGTCTCATGGTTCTCTATGAAATAGACTTGTGTTTCACTTTGTACGACTGAAGTAGAGTATATTGCAGCTTGTCTTGCTTGCTCTCAGGTCTTTTGGATGAGATAGACTTTATCTAACTTTGGATTGATTTTTACGCAATCCAAAACTTTATGTGATAATACTAGCGCAATAAATTTATCCAAAATTTTAGAACATCATTCACGTACCAAGCACATAGATGTTAGACATCATTTCCTTAGAGATAATGTGCTTCAAGGATCAATTCAATTAGAATTCATTGACAAACAAAACAAATTGGCAGACATCTTTACAAAACCTCTTGCAGTAGAGAGATTTTGCTTTATAAGAAGAAAATTAGGACTTTGTACAATAAAAGAGATTCAAAACTAATAATTTGATTGATATGGAATTTGTTTGTATTTATAAAAATCTCTAAGGGCCTCATTGCAATTTACCCATGCTTGCTTAAAAAAAAGGGGTAAGCTGTAATATTTCCATATGTCTAGAAATATTTTGGTGTTGTTTGCAATATGGTTGCTTAACTTAGGTTGACTACATTATTTGTTCAACACCAAAGTTGTAAATTTCATTTCTCTCAACCACTTAAGTGGTTATGTGACAAGCACATGACCCAACCCATATAAAAGTGGCCAAGTGCAAACACTTGCCTCATTCCACTCTTTGCAAACCCTAGTTCTCCTCCACAAGTGTCTCTCTAAGCCCTAGCCAAGAAGAAGAAGTCTCACCTCTAAGCTTCTACTCTAGGTATATTCTTATCTCCTAAGTAGATCTTGCTATCATGAGTCATTCTACATCTTGACTTTTTCTTTCTCTCAAGTCCTTTCTTGCTGCTGCACTTGTTTCTTGTTGAGTACCAGATGGTACCGGTAATAGCTAGGAGCAGCAGTACTTGCTTTAATGAGCAGGTACCGGTACTGAATATGAATACCGGTACTAGCTCGAATTTTTGGTTGGAATAGAAACCAACCAATACCGGTACCAATCACCAGTACCAGTACATGCAGGCTTAAATGTTTTTTTTTGTACAAACACATGAAAGGAAGCTTTCTATATTTCTAATCATTTTCCTATTCCTTGTTATTGCATGTTTACAGATGGCACCTAAATCTAAAAGTAAGGGAAAAGCACCTCAAGATGCTTTTCAGTAGTTTTGCATTAATGAGGATGCTAGGTCAAATTTTGATTGGTATAAAGGCCTAAAACTCCATCATCGTAGGTCAGTTGACTGGAAAAACTCATGCATTTCCTAATGTTTCTGGAGTATACCCTGATGTCAATTGTCTATTCTTTAGTTTTACCACTCGTCTTTCCAAACAAAAACTCATGCATTTCTTTGATGAATCATTCTTTGCCAATGTTCCTGGAGTATACCTTGATATCAATTGTCTATTCTTTGCTAATCTCCAAGAATAAGAAAATCAAGGTCACCTTGTCTTAACAACAAATGTTTTTGGTCAGAAAATTACTATCACACCTAAATTCTTGTCAACAATTACTGAATGTCCTAATGAAGGTCATGCATTTAACACACTTAAGAAGCAATTTCCTACTCATAAAATCCATGAAACTCTATTGTTCGCTAACTGCCAGGGCAAAGCATTGGTTTCCCCAAATATGACCCTATTTGCTTGCGTCCCTTTTCGTATCTTAGCATGGAACTTAAGGGCTAAAATTTCAGGATTTCACAAAATACCTATTGATATTTTACCCTTAATTTATGCTATCATAACGAACTTTCCAGACAATTTGAACACAGTTTCATTCACTTTCTTTGACCCCATTACCGTGCATCAGCTTTACCATTGGATATTTTGGTGTCTCACATTCTTCATAAAAATAAAATTAACCTCTCTAATTTTACTCCTCTTAGAAAAGTGGTCTATTTCAAATGGTCCACTCTACGAAAAATGGGAGTGAAACCTGCTAGAGAGGAATCCTCCAGTGATGATGGAGAAGAAATTGATCCAAATACTCTATCTTCTCATCCACCTCCTGAATCATCCTCCACTTTCGTTCCTATAACCTACCCATATCCAGAAGCTAAAACACCTTAGGTAAATCTATCTAATGTGTCTAGAACTGATCCCAATTTGATAAATACCTTCAATTACATTGGTCAAAATTTAACCAATCTAAATTTTGCCTTCCATCACAAGGAACGCAAATTCCATGACCTTTCTCTTTCTATTGAGTCCTCCCATGTCACTTCTTCCACTCAAAAACCTAAACAAAGGAAGCAAACTCAATCGAAAGCACCTCAAGAATACAGTGAAAGAAGGCAAAAGCATTTTCAAGATCCATCTCCGATTTCATATTCAATGGCTGAAGAAGAACTTGTTCTTCATGATGATGATGAAGAACACACTGAAGATGATGAAGTTTCATATAAAGATAATGATGATGAAAATGAAGATGATGACGACAACGATGATGATGATGATGATGGTGGTGGTGGACATGTGCAAAAGCTTATTAGAAAATGCCCTAGAAATTATTTTAGTTTTCATTTTATTGCTTATTAAATTTGTATGACTTTTCAGACAATTATGTGCTAAAATTGTCTCAAGCTTTATCTTTATGAAGTTTATCATGTTATGAAGGTTGAATAGAGTTGGTTATTCATGTATCATGCTTTGTTTTCTTATGTGAAATATATCATGTTTTTTTGAAACCAAAAGGAAAGCTATTGTCATACGATAGCAATCCGGGAGAGAAATTTATTGATAAATGAATAAAAATTTACAAATCAGATCCCCATCTACGTATGAGGGACCAGCACTCATTTACAATTTGCTCACAGCAAACCGGTCTTTCCTAAAAAAGCCTCCCATTCCTTGCCCTCTACACACACTAGAGAGTTGCAACCATGCGTAGGTGTGGTCTCTCCACCACTACAAAGTTATGCCACAAAGAGTCCCACAAGGGGAGTGGTTCCTGGCAAGTCCACCTCCAAATTACATCAGTAATCAAGCAAGAGGAGAAAATGTGCCTGAGATTATCAGTGTCCATTCCACATAGGTGACATTCACGAAGAGCAGCTCCCATTCTTTTGTGCCTTAGATCACCTGTTATCAAGCCCTCCCTCCTACATAACCAAAGAAAAATTTGTACCTTGAGGGGGATCTTCAAGAGCCATATTTTTTTGTCAATGTGATTGTAGCTCCCACCTCTGCCACCTTCCATAATTTTTCTATACCCACACTACACTGTATATATCCCATCCCAAACATAGCTATCATTCACTCCAGGCCTGGGTTTGAACCTTTCCAGGTCTGAAATCAGGTTTCTTCTTTCTTCCCACAGCCGAGTGCCCATCCTGATGGATTCATCTTCATTCAGCTGCCAACAGGCCCTAGTTTCAGACCAGTAGCAGGTAACAGTCCCTGCATTGTCTCTTGTACAACAAAGACCCTTGGGTAAGACTCCTTCAAAGAGCCTAGTAGAGACCAGTGTTCACACCAAAAGTTAAATGTTCTGCCATCTCCTAATATTGGCTGCTGCAGATGCCAATTTTCTTTCAATGCTCGAATCACAGACTGCTAGAAAGGTGATGGTCTGATAGGAAATAATCTCTTTAGTGCACTGTTGGACTGACCATAACTATCCTTAATCAGCTCAGTCCAAGGTTTCTCTTCCCCTTGCAGAATTTTAATAGCCCATTTGAGCAACAAAGCCTCATTGAATTCTTTCAAGGATTTGATTCCCAAACCCCCACTTTCCTTGGGTTGACAGATTTGCTCCCATTTTTAAGGTTGCATAAATCTACCTTCATGCTTGGAACCTTTCCAGAAGAACCTCTTTCTCATTAAATCCAAGCACTTCCACCCAGATTTTGGAACCTTGAATAGAGAGAAATAGAAGACAGGGATGGAGGTAATAACAGAGTTTAGCAAAATGAGTCTGCCACACTTAGATAAAAATTTGCTATTCCATCCAGCCAGCTTCACAGAAATCTTATCAAACAGAATGTTCCAGTCACTTTTTTTCATTCTTGAGCATCTCAGGGGCAACCCCAGATATCTGATGGGGAGATTAATGAGAGGGGTCCCCAAAGTAGCAGAAATAGCTTCTTGCTCTGTCTCATTTAATCCAAAACACACCAGATTGGACTTCTCTCTATTTAGTCTCAAACTTGAGATATCCCCAAATATGTTAACCATATGGCCAAGTGCACGGGCTTCACCTTCTGCTCCTTCGACAAGAAAGACCGTATCATCCACATATTAAAGAATAGGAGCTATAGCACTCTTGTTAGAAAGGGAGTATCCTTTGATAATACCTACCTCAGCAAGTTTGCAAGCATACCTCGCCAAATTATCAACAACAAGATTAAAAACTAAAGGGGCCAAAGGGCATCCTTGCCTCACCCCACATTGTGGTTGGATCCAGGCCCCACAAGGCTTCCCATTAATCAAAGGAGTGAAAGAAGTAGTTGTAATGCACCTTTTCATCCATTTAATTCAGAGAGAGGGAAATCTTGTTCTCTTGAAAACTTCCCACAAATAGGGCCACGAAATAGAATCATACGCTTTATGGAAATCAACTTTCCACATAAAGGCTCTACACTTCCTTTTTTGCCAACCACACACCATCTCCTAGGCCATGATAAAAGACTCTTATAAGGATCTGTTAAGAAGGAATGTAGATTGGACTGGATGAATCACACTCTGTAGAATTGGCCATAGCCTATTTGCCAATACTCTGCTAATCAGCAGATAAGTAGAGTTCGAGAGAGCTATAGGTCTGAAATCCTAAAATGTCTCTGCACCTTGTGTCTTTGGAAACATGAAGAGGAAGGATATGTTGATTTTATCAAAGCCAGAATTTTGCTCCTCAAACTCCTTAATAACATCCATCACCTCTTTGCCAACTACACCCCACATCTCTTTGTAGAAGAAAACTTGTATACCATCAGGACCAGGAGAACCTTCATTGTTTAGGTCTTTGATGGTAGCCACTGTTTCTTTCTCAGTGATAGTTGCTATCAAGCTAGATACTTATTCCCCAGATATTTTAGGTGAATCACTCACTGCCATTCTCCATTGGCCTCTCCCTGTAGCCCTTGATGAATCCCTAAAGTACTTGATGGCCTTATCTCTAATGTCTGACATTGATGAGATTCTCTACCCATCCTTGAGTATTGATGAGATTAAGTTGAACCTTCTGTGAGAGCTGGCAACCAAGTGAAAAACTTTGGTGTTGGCATCCCCCTCCTTAAGCCATAATTGCT
This sequence comes from Thalassia testudinum, assembly GCA_037157565.1. Taxonomy (NCBI): domain Eukaryota; kingdom Viridiplantae; phylum Streptophyta; class Magnoliopsida; order Alismatales; family Hydrocharitaceae; genus Thalassia; species Thalassia testudinum. Next base: position 119,106,976 of record JAZHRO010000014.1, read on the forward strand.
TGGAACGTTCCCTCTAATCCATCTCCAATTTCAGATCTTCTTCAGCCACCACATCCTGCCACCATCTTCTAGTTTTGAGCTCCTGATCTGTTAGAGGGCCAGTAGCTTCTTTTGAATCAAGGCCATGGATTTCCAGCAATGCCTCATTGCGCCTCTGATGTCTCACAGCAGATACAGTAGCCCCATATTCCTTTAACATTGTTCGCATAGCAGTTGATGAGAACCTCATCATGAGCCATAACTAGCTCATTTTGACCTAATACAAAGGATAAAAGCTCCTACATAACTCAAGGAAAGGCTTAACTCAGAGAATTCTGAGTTTAAGGAGAAAACAAGTCATAAGGGGCAAAAATGTAATTTTACCAGTATAATCTGCATACAGGGTAATTCAGGGTCCAAACATAGGTCAAACAAATCAAATAAGAAGGAAAGTGGGATGATCTGATAAGGGCTACAGCAATTCCAAGGAACTAAATGATAATCTATAACCCTAAAACAAACCCAATTCAATTCACGAGGTTCGAGGCAAAGTAAAAATAGAATAAACCCTCTAAAATTCATAGAAAAATAATCTCTAGGGTTTAGAACCTTCAATTTGGCCTTTAGAACCCATTTTGACCTACATTGAGAACCATACCCAATTAATAACTTAATTTGGGTTTTTGCGTAAATTGACTAGTCAAACAAGGTTTAATATAGAAATAAAATTCACCATCAGATTCCTTAGGTCCTAATTAGTCATGTATAAAAACCTGAGCCTAAGAAGAAACCTTCTTGACCAACTTTACACTTTGGCCCTCATATATTTACTTTTTGGCCCTCAACTTTTGAACCCTCGCATTTCAGCCCCTAACTCTCCTTCGTTCTTTGCATTCAGGTCCCTCCTGCCAAAACCTGACCAGCACCATGCTCCGGCGACCTTGCGCGGAGCATGGCGCCGCGCAGGGTAAGGGGGAGGGTCTGGCAAGACAATCGGGGGTGCCCTACGCCGTCAGCCGTCGCAGGAACACCCCCTGGTCGCTGCAACCCACCATACCGGCTGTGCGAACGCACGGACGGTATTGGTTTCCATCTCCGGCGTCCTCCGGCGAGGGAGACACGTCGTCTCCCTCCGCCCTCCTTTCTGATTCCGCCTCTATAAATACCCCCGTCGCTCCGCCGTTCTGAGCAGCTCGGATCTGACGGAGAAAACCCCCAACTTTCCTCTCTTCTCACTCCGGCAGACGCCCACCAGCTCCGGCGGTTCTTCCTCCTCCTCCTCTTCGCTCTGCCGCAATACCAGCAGCAGAGACTTCTTCCCCTGCTCTTCCCGCGTCGCGCAATACCGGCGCGCGCTGCCTCTGCCCCGTCGTCACCGCCGTCCTCCCCCACTGGGCACCTTCTTCTCCGGCGACAGCAGGTACAGCCGTCCGCCTCCTCGCCCCCTTCGTCACTGTAGTTAGGTTAGAACTACTTCCCTCTATTCTCTCTCTCTTTTCCCCCTGCTATTTTTATCTAATTACCCCTCGACCGCGCCTAATCACCCTCACCTTCTCCGCCTCCGGCCATCCTCCGGCGAGCCGCTCCCATCACTCCAGCAACCCACACGGCTCGCCGACCACCGCAGAACCTCCGCCTCCTCACCCTGATCAACCTCCGCCCTTCCACTTCCCCCAAATCACCCTCTGCAACTCCACCGAACAAACCCATCTCCCGACCCACAGTCCGACCTAGGGCAGCTCTTAGGCTCCGCCCCGCCGCCTGCACACCCCCCGACCACCTTCGCCGTGCCACGGCGAAGGTCCTCCGCATTTCTGATTGGGCCGAGAGGCCGTTTCTCTGTGGGCAGGTACCTGCACTCGTCGCCGCCATTGTTGAAGCGAAGCAGCTTCGACCTGCTGTCCCAGGTGCACTGCGCCCAGGTCACGCTCCCAGGCTGTGCGGGGGCATTTCGGCAAAGCGTTAGGCTGCAGTTGAGGCGAATCCCTCGCGCGAAGGCCTCGCGGAAAGCTGCGATTACCAGCTGCTTCCTCCGCGCAGGCGCGAAATTGGGGTGGGACATTTAGTCCCACCTCGGAAGGCTCTGAAGGAGCGCAGCGGTATAAAGCGAAAAAGTGCTGGAGGCTTATTGCCTCAACACACGGGGTGAGGTCCCCTTCACCCGCCCGGTTACCCGGTCTCGTTCGCGCTCATGCCCCGCGGACCTGGCCCGACCTGACTTAGACTGACCTGCACTCCTCGCCCACCACGCACGCCGGTGGGCCTGGACCCGGGCGCGACCCGTACCCGGCAACCCGGTAGCTCTGGGAGAGCTTTCCTAAGAGTGGCTTCTGTGAGAGAGAGACGCGGGGGAGGGTAGAGTTAGGTTTTGCCCCTCTGATCAAGCTGTGTAAGTGTGCAGGCACAGGTGAAGAAGAACCGTGGAAGATGACGAAGGCTGAAGGAAGGAGGAGCACCGAGCGGCACTGTAGCAGCGGCGGTTTAAGTCGTCTGATTGGAAAATCAGACGACGTCCTGAAGGCAAAGAAGGAGAAGGAAGGCGAGGCAGAGGAGGAACACAGAGAGGCCAAGTGAAGACTCTGCAGAAGAAGAAGAGCACGAGAAGAAGATCTGAAGAAAGGGAAAGAAGAAAGAAAGAAGAAGAAGAAGAACAAAGGAAGAGAGCAGAAGATCTGAGAAGGAAGAAGAGGAGAAGCAAAGAGAAAAGAAGAAAAGCCAACAAATTCTCTCTCTCTCTTTCTTTATTTTTGTAAAAGAAACTTGTACCCCTAGAATACAACTTGCTCCCTGAGTTCGACCTCGGGAACTCTTTTATTTTCCGAGTAACAAATTGTATTAAACTGGTAATCACCTCTCTCTATACTATACTACGACGAAATAATAAAACTATAGAGGAAGGTCGCCACCAGTAATTGGCGCCGTTGCCGGGGAGCAACGGCTATTCTAGAGGTAAACATTCCTGTTTCTTTTTAGTTTTTGATAATCTCCTCTCTTTTGTGCAGCTACAGGAAATCAAGAAGACAAGCAACCACACGACAACCACTCCGAGGACAGGTAAAATTTTTTTCCTCTCGCTATTAACCCCTAAACTCTAAAGAGGAAGAAAAGAAAAGAACAAGCAATATAGGGCTAACCTGTCTTCCATACTTAGTAACCATAAAGAGTTGCATGTTTTCAACTCATTAGTCCTGCACACTATTAAGGGTATTTAAGGGCTAACACATTCTTGCTTGAGCCCTAATTACCCAACAAAGAACTAACTGGACCAAGTAGAGCCAACCTAAGATTCAACATTAGGGTTTTAGAGACACACTACTTAAATCAAGAATGGAGAAAATCCAAAAGAAGTGTGCCTAAACCATTGATTGAACATACTTATTCAGAGAAACCCTAAACAATTGGCTCTCTAAACACTTGAACCCAAACAGAAAGGACCCAAAAGCTCTCAAAGGAACAAGAGGTAAAGTTGACTCCTTGGGTCAACCAACCTTAAAATTAGGTCACTTTCTCACTCAAAATACCTAAGAGATCAAGTGTAACTTTAAGCACCCTGATCTTAAGCTAAAATTGGTAGACTTAAGAGGTCAAGATCCCCATCCTGGTCTACCTGGAATCTCAGTGACAAGAGAGGTCGGGTGGGGGGAAACCCTGCAACCCGTGGGGACGCTCTACCATGTAGGGGTCTTCGCGGGACTCTCCCTCTCTGGCTGCCCAGGTAATTCTCAGGTGGACGATCTTTCTGATCAAGGGGTCCATCTGCCCCGAACCTCTATAGTCACCCAACATTTTTTGGGTGTCTTGGTTGGGTCCAGCACCTGCTTATCTCATCCAGTCCTTCAGTATTTTGCAGGAGGTCCTTGAAACCTCCTATAGAAATTCACTCTCTCCGAGGCTAAGCCTCGGCTCCCTTGTTTTTGCAGAAATCATTCACATAGCCCCTCTTTCCTCTGATTCTGAACAAAGTCCCCTTCTTCCATTAATTCAAACTTTTGATTCTATATTGATTCCACCACCTGATTCGAAGATGCAGCCTAATTACCTAGCAAGACTACCATATAAAAAACCTGAATATCTGAGATCCATGAAAGATAAGATGATTGAGGATGCCCTTGAATTCTATGAAATCAAATATAAACCCTCAACACCAATAGAAAACATTCAGGTTGATGTCCCAACAACCACAGCTTTCATCATAAACTGTGCCCAGATTCTATTGACAGAAGTTATAAAAGGATCAACCCGAGATATGCTCATGACAGGATACATTGAGATGGAAAAATTACACCAATCTGAATACCTTCAATGCTTGACAAATCCTGTACTTTGGGAACAACACCAAGATGCCCTTATGAAACGGGTAGAAAGGATGAAATCAGTAGAACAAATTATCAACCAGAAATACCCGTATATACCAGAAATAGAGGATGAACCATCTTGGAACAATATTAAGGAACAATCCAGTTTCCCAGATCTCGGGACTGGGGCACAAAGTGGTTGTGAAATCCCAACCCAAATAGAAGACAATGTTGAATTAGGTTGGGATATTGCAGGAGAACACAATGATGAGCCAAACTTAGACCATGAATTGCCAAGCCTAGAATTTCAAAACTCCTGCAATAATGAGATCAGAACTGAACCTTCTGAGGGTATAAATTCCGCCCCTTATTTTGATAAGGTGGCCCTCGAAGGTTATTCGGACTTAGGTTCTAATAATTCTACCCACATCCTAAGCCTAGAACCTAGATCTGAAACTTATTGGGAAGATTATGAGGCCCCTATGAGAAAGATCAAATTTTTACAGAATATGATGCCGGGCCTCTATTTGATGAATATCCCTCTCCAACATCTTCAGAAAATCTGATCGATTTTCCAGAGAACATGCCAATTTATGATACAGAGACTGAGGAGTTGGACAAGTTGGATTTTAATTGGGTCTATCCTACCACCTTGGAGCTTGAGCCTAGATAGAATACCTTTTCGAGCCCAGAATTGACATATAGGCTAGACCCCAATCAGGCTGCTGATTCCACATCTGATGATTTTTGCTGTGGTGGAATTCATGATCATGAATCTCATTTTCGCCAACTCTCCGACAATTTCAAATCTGACTATAATTGCGGAGAGATTCCCCTTCCTGAACACGCCAGGCCTATCTACGACCTCAGTTCTCATGACTCTAACTCCGACTCTGAGGTCCTGATTCCCGAGATCACTGATAACACAGTATCATTCCTTTTCGATCCTCAGGAACCAAAAACAGAAAATGCCAAGAGTGATTGCAACCAAGAATCCAAATTTTTTCTCGAATCCGATTCCTTTCATCCTACAAACACTCTTCCGGCATTTGATAGTTACCCAGAGGACTCTCTACAGAAAATCACCTATCATCTGTTTCTAGAAGAGCCCTCGTACACAATGGCCACCTCATCCGCACACACAGAACGGATCAAAACCTCTTCCAAACCCCAACCCGCAACTAGACTCAATTTCTATTCAGATTCACCTCTCACCGAGCCGATTGCATTTCCAACTCAGGTTCTGAACACTGATCAGACTACATACCATGCCCCATCATTCTCTGATCACCCCTATAGGGTTTCTGCGTCATTCATTGATTATTCTACGGATCCCTACTCTGACCAGGCTGATTCGACTCAGCCAAACCCTGCGTTTACACTTCCACATCCATTTGAGCTTCATAGTTTATGGTGGGCTCCACACCTTTTTATCCACATCTATCAACCCACCAGATTGATTGGGTTTGGGCTGCATCATCAGCCTGTTGATCTGAACAAGCACCTGGTTGGACCAACCAGGATCTTAATCAAGGTGCTTGTCTTACAAAACTCTGTTGATTTGACCATCCCCTCTCCATCGCATTTCCCGCTTGGCTGAAGGCATCTAATTTAGCGCTCAATGGGAGGCAGCCCGTCATTCTCTTTGAAAACCTGAAACTTGTTCTGACACCTTTTTGCACTTGAAGTTCACACTTTAGGACAGCCGACCCCACCTCAGATGCTTGCATCTGGGATTAGAAATCGTCCGCAAAAATTCAACCCGACCCATTCACTCATCCAAATTTCTGTCTTAAGGAATGAACTAAGTTAAATAAAAACCCCCTAGGTTACAATGAGGACATTGCAAATCATAGGCATGGGGGGGGGTATGAAAGTGCAAAACTTGTAAGAAAAGGTTTCAAACAAAAAATTCACATATGCCAAAAATACCATAAAAATTAAAAATTTTTCGAAAAAAAAAATATAATAATAATAATAAAAGGAAAAGAGGAGAAGGAAATTTTGTGAAGGAGAAGGAGAAAAGAAACAAAATGAAAAAGGAGCACAAAATTATGAGAAAAGGTGATAGTCATTAGTAAGGAACTAAGGAATTAACCTAAGTTCTAGACCTCATTCAAGAAAATAACTGAAAAGTGCATAATGAGATTAGTAAGAACGCAAACCTTAGGCATTCTTGAATAGACTCTTAGTACCCATTAAGATCTAGACATTCCTCAAGAGGTTGAGGAAAATGAAAAGCTGAAGTATTAGGTCTAAGGCTTAGGAAGTATTTGGCCTCATTAACTAATTTTTGGTTTACGGGACTCAGTAACCTAAGCACCCTAACCTCACACACAGCCTGGTTCAGTAAGCGTAAAAATCAAAATCACGCAGAAGCGTCACAAAATTCTGAAAAGAACACCTAGAGTAGAGCGGCCGATCAACACAAGTTGATTTAGACGAGTTCCCAGCGCGGAGAGGCGGGAAATCCCCTCGAAGATGCGTAACAAAATATCATCTCCTCGGTGCTTGTCTCTTAGGATATTCACATATCCTACTGGGGGCATGTAAGCACTCCGCTGGTTCAGACACCATGGATGGGATTATCTCGAAATCTCAATTGCCAGGGTCTGGATTCGGCCACGGAACACCATGGATGGGATTATCTCAAAATCTCAATAGCCAGGGTTCCGGGGGTTGCCATGGGCGGTGCTATCTCGAAGCATCGATCGCCAGGAACCCTTGAGGATTGATGATGGGAGCAAGGAATCTGATACAGACCGTGTTGAAAAGCCAATCCTAGGCTAGAACTAAAAAGAAAAAGAGAGAGAAAACTCTCCAACAGAAAAACTTTCTATCTCTCTCTTATAAAACGCACTGCGAACTGAGCCAGGGCTAAAATCATTTCAAGCACGGGTGCTTTAACCACAAAGTCCAATAAACCTTAGGTTAGTTCTTGTGGGCCTTAAAAACCTTTGCTAAAGACTGAGGCTAAAGCTAGACAGATTTGGATCTTGATTGGTACTAGAGTACCTTTTAGGCCTATGGTCAGCATTCTAACCTAATCTAAGCTCAAATGAAAAGCACTTATCTGAAGCTATTAAGAACTTCATGGTCTAGAACAAGGGTTGAAACCTTAAGTTTTTGCTAAGGGACTAGCAAAAGCTAGGCATGGGGGTATGATGAGAACCTCATCATGAGCCATAACTAGCTCATTTTGACCTAATACAAAGGATAAAAGCTTTTACATAACTCAAGGAAAGGCTTAACTCAGAGAATTCTGAGTTTAAGGAGAAAACAAGTCATAAGGGGTAAAAATGCAATTTTACCAGTATAATCTGCATACAGGGTAATTCAGGGTCCAAACATAGGTCAAACAAACCAAATAAGAAGGAAAGTGGAATGATCTGATAAGGGCTGCAGCAATTCCAAGGAACTAAATGATAATCTGTAACCCTAAAATAAACCCACTTCAATTCATGAGGTTCGAGGTAAAGTAAAAATAGAATAAACCCTCTAAAATTCATAGAAAAATAATCTCTAGGGTTTAGAACCTTCAATTTGGCCTTCAGAATCCATTTTGACCTACATTGAGAACCATACCCAATTAATAACTTAATTTGGGCTTTTGCATAAATTGACCAGTCAAACAAGGTTTAATCTAGAAATAAAATTCACCATCAGATTCCTTAGGTCCTAATTAGTCATGTATAAAAACTTGAGCCTAAGAAGAAACCTTCTTGACCAACTTTACACTTTGGCCCTCATATATTTACTTTTTTGGCCCTCAACTTTTGAACCCTCGCATTTCGGCCCCTAACTCTCCTTCGTTCTTTGCATTCAGGTCCCTCCTGCCAAAACCTGACCAGCACCATGCTCCGGCGACCTTGCGCGGAGCATGGCGCCGCGCAGGGTAAGGGGGAGGGTCTGGCAAGACAACCGGGGGTGCCCTGCGCCGTCAGCCGTCGCAGGAACACCCCCCTGGTCGCTGCAACCCACCATACCGGCCGTGCGAATGCACGGATGGTATGGGTTTCCATCTCCGGCGTCATCCGGTGAGGGAGACACGTCGTCTCCCTCCGCCCTCCTCTCTGATTCCGCCTCTATAAATACCCCCGTCGCTCCGCTGTTCTGAGCAGCTCGGATCTGACGGAGAAAACCCCCAACTTTCCTCTCTTCTCACTCCGGCAGACGCCCACCAGCTCCGGCGGTTCTTCCTCCTCCTCCTCTTCGCTCTGCCGCAATACCAACAGCAGAGACTTCTTCCCCTGCTCTTCTCGCGTCGCGCAATACCGGCGCGCGCTGCCTCTGCCCCGTCGTCACCGCCGTCCTCCCCCACTGGGCACCTTCTTCTCCGGCGACAGCAGGTACAGCCATCCGCCTCCTCGCCCCCTTCGTCACTGTAGTTAGGTTAGAACTACTTCCCTCTATTCTCTCTCTCTTTTCCCCCTGCTATTTTTATCTAATTACCCCTCGACCGCGCCTAATCACCCTCACCTTCTCCGCCTCCGGCCATCCTCCGGTGAGCCGCTCCCATCACTCCAGCAACGCGCACGGCTCGCCGACCACCGCAGAACCTCCTCCTCCTCACCCTGATCAACCTCCGCCCTTCCACTTTCCCCAAATCACCCTCTGCAACTCCACCGAACAAACCCATCTCCCGACCCACAGTCCGACCTAGGGCAGCTCTTAGGCTCCGCCCCGCCGCCTGCACACCCCCCGACCACCTTCGCCGTGCCACGGCGAAGGTCCTCCGCGTTTCTGATTGGGCCGAGAGGCCGTTTCTCTGTGGGCATGTACCTGCACTCGTCGCCGCCATTGTTGAAGCGAAGCAGCTTCGACCTGCTGTCCCAGGTGCACCGCGCCCAGGTCACGCTCCCAGGCTGTGCGGGGGCATTTCGGCAAAGCGTTAGGCTGCAGTTGAGGCGAATCCCTCGCGCGAAGGCCTCGCGTAAAGTTGCGATTACCAGCTGCTTCCTCCGCGCAGGCGCGAAATTGGGGTGGGACATTTAGTCCCACCTCGGATGGCTCTGAACGAGCGCAGCGGTATAAAGCGAAAAAGTGCTGGAGGCTTATTGCCTCAGCACACGGGGTGAGGTCCCCTTCACCCGCCCGGTTACCCGGTCTCGTCCGCGCTCACGCCCCGCGGACCTGGCCCGACCCGACTTAGACTGACCTGCACTCCTCGCCCACCACGCACGCCGGTGGACCTGGACCCGGGCGCGACCCGTACCCGGCAACCCGGTAGCTCTGGGAGAGCTTTCCTAAGAGTGGCTTCTGTGAGAGAGAGACGCGGGGGAGGGTAGAGTTAGGTTTTGCCCCTCTGATCAAGCTGTGTAAGTGTGCAGGCACAGGTGAAGAAGAACCATGGAAGAAGACGAAGGCTGAAGGAAGGAGGAGCACCGAGCGGCACTGTAGCAGCGGCGGTTTAAGTCGTCTGATTGGAAAATCAGACGACGTCCTGAAGGCAAAGAAGGAGAAGGAAGGCGAGGCAGAGGAGGAACACAGAGAGGCCAAGTGAAGACTCTGCAGAAGAAGAAGAGCATGAGAAGAAGATCTGAATAAAGGGAAGAAGAAAGAAAGAAGAAGAAGAAGAACAAAGGAAGAGAGCAGAAGATCTGAGAAGGAAGAAGAGGAGAAGCAAAGAGAAAAGAAGAAAAGCCAACAAATTCTCTCCCTCTCTTTCTTTATTTTTGTAAAAGAAACTTGTACCCCTAGAATACAACTTGCTCCCTGAGTTCGACCTCGGGAACTCTTTTATTTTCCGAGTAGCAAATTGTATTAAACTGGTAATCACCTCTCTCTATACTATACTACGACGAAATAATAAAACTATAGAGGAAGGTCGCCACCAGCAGTCAACTTGGATGCAAGCTTGATAGTGGTCGTGCCATCTACATGTTTGGTCCTCCACCAACCTTCAAGCATCTCTCTGAAACTCGATTCTCTCAACCAAGATTTTGTAAACTTGAAATAAGAACTAACAAGCACTTGTTCCCTAATATCCCATGCCAAGGGTGTGTGATCAGAAAAGGGGCATTCCAATCCACACACGAAGGATAACTGGAACATATCCAATAGCCCAGCATTGCAAAGAATCTATCAATTTTGGGACATGAGGCCACTACCATTTCTCCATGTGAATTCAATGACAGAAGAAGGGTACTCACTCAAGCCTAATGTCTGAACCATCAGTTGGAATCTAGTGGTTGCACTATCCACCATGCCATTTGGTCAGTCTCTCCCCGTCAGTACATAATTAAAATCTCCTCCTACAACCTAAGAAGCCCCATTCACAAAGTCAGTAGCCATACTCCAATCATCCCACAACTCTTGCCTTCTATAGGGGTCACATGGGCCATAGACTCCTGTAATGTAGAGGTCACACCCCCCTGAGTTCGTTCAAACTTACAAGTCAGCATGTGTCTAGCAATAGAGACCTCAACCATTTGTAACACATTTTTCTTCCACCACATAGCAACACCCCTAGACCTGGCATGTGAATTAAGCATCACACAGTAATTCACATCCCCAACCTTCATATCAACCCAAGCCCTATCATCTTCACTTTCTATGTGTGTCTCTTGAATAATGGCACAGTCAATCTCCCATTCTCTTATATACCTCAATAGAGAAGCCCTCCAACTTCTATCGTGCAGCCCACGCACGTTCCAAGATAGAATCCTCATATAGTTTCTTGGGTGCCCCCCTTTTTTGCAGTTGAGACTCTGCTAACCTTTATCACAGCTACAATGGCATTTTCATTAAATTTCTGTGAAGTGTTTTGTTTCCTTTGTCTAAGTTTATAAGGGGGTCTACCCACACTGGTCTTGGAGACTATTCCTAAACCAAATTTCAGGCCCTCAACTGCAGGTAAGTTAGTTTGTAGATTCAAGGAGTTTACAAAAATCTCTTGTAACACACATTGATCAGGTGTACCGACCCTTGGTACAGCTACCTTCATATTCTCTACCATACCACCTTCTACCAATGCCACATCCATCCCTTCCTTCTTTTTCTCTGCCATACCACCTTCTACCAATGCTACATCCATCCCTTCCTCCATTTTCTCTGCCATAAAATCTTCTACCAATGCCACTTCCATCTCTTCCTCCATTTCCTCTGTGCAGTGATGGTCCTTGCACTTTTTAGGCTCAGGCGCCTCATCAAGTGTCACACGTCCTGGCTGCAATGAGGTTGCCTTAGGTTGCAACACCTCTGCATAAGACGGATTGTTTGGACGATCACCTGTCCACTGAAAAATTCAAAATCAACAACCAAGAGCTCCCCCCACATCGGAGGATCACCTTCTCTGGCACAGAACCTGCTCTGGAAACATCAACCCAGACATTCAGCACACGACCATCTCCTTACAGCAGTCCAACCTCAGCATCATCATCCAATGTAGCAAACCCTGCTATCATAGCTGCCACCACCGCTTTTGATCTTAGATGCAACGGTAGACCCCTGATTCCTAGTTTACTCGATCTTGAGGCTACTCTCTAGGGCGGTCGTTCAGGCAGTGAGCCTTCAAACGGAGATACCAGCCTCCAAATCACCATCAATCCATCCAAATCACTCGAGCAAAAATGCAAACGCTCTACATCCATCATCCCCAAACCAAAAAGCACAAACCGCGTAGGGGAGAGGGACGCAATCTTCCAACCACTAGTCGACAAAGATAAAGAGCTTACCAGCTGATGAACCTTTTCCGAGGAAGGGTTGCTTGTCATCACCTCTCCAATTAAGGCCCCTTGTAACACCATCTCCGCCATCCTGATGTCATCGTTCATAGGGATTTCCACGTCCACCGTGTGTCCCCCATAGGTAGATGGAGGTAAAGGCAGAGGTGGCTACGTTTCATCCCTCTTTGCCCTATTACCCATGCTCGTCCTTTCCCTTGGTTGTCCATTATTGGCCATGTAGGTGTCTCATTTGTGGCCATGTCCCGACAAGCAAGACAAACCAAAAGGGAAGCGGCACACCGACGCCATATGCCCTCGACGTCGACATCGAAAGCACACGATTTCCTTGTTGCCCCATGGCCTACCACTGTTAGCCCATCCTCTACTTGCAGCCCTAGCTCCATCAACCACCGAGAAGCTTCTCTCGCTCCTCTAAGCCCTAGATCTCTAGGTTATCCACCCACCATTGCCATGGATTCTCTCTCCTGTCGCCCTGGGGTTCGCCATGGAATCTCCTCTAAAAATGTTATTCGAGAGCCAAAATATATCATGTTTTACTTTTAAAATTCTATTATTTGCTCAACTTTTTGATTGCTTGACAAAAAGGGGGAGAAATGATTGGATACTTCACATTTAAAATAGGGAGTGCTTAGTTTGAGGGGGAGGCTTTTCACTCCTTGTGGAGTTTTTTATTCTTCTCTTATTAGGTCTCTGTTTATTTTTAATATGAGTATCTTGTTTGTTTAGTCAACACCAAAAAGGGGGAGATTGTTCGAACCTAGTTCCATCTCTCTTCTGTGTTTTGGTGTTAATACAACTGTTTTAAAATCTAATGTGTTTATGAAGTATTACAGGTCAAAAGAATCTGTGGATGCAAGTAACAAGATAGCATATGAAGGAAGAAGACTAGAAGACTATAGTTTTTGTTGTATTCATTGTATTTTAGAATCTTTGTATGTCTCCTAACAAGTAAAACATAATCTAGGAGTTAAAATCAAAGTAGAGATAATTAGGGTTCAGAATATCGTTCATTCATTTGCTTCAAAACTCAAAATCGATTCTTTCAAAATAAAGTCGTTTAGAGTAGATGGGATAACTCTAAAAAAAGACTTACACTTATAATGTTTGGTACTTGTAGCAAGTACCGGTACATGTTAGGCACAGGTTTCGGCCTAAGTCCCAAACTGTGAACAACACGTACCGGTACTCATCGTGAATACCGGTACCAAGTGGTCACAGTTTGTGCACTTGGTTTTGCCTGGACCTTACAAGTACCGGTACTAATCACTAGTACCGGTACATGTAGGTCACTAGACCCAAATCTGTGAGTCACAAGTACCGGTACTCATCATTAGTACCGGTACCTAGTGACTTAGTTGGGTTGACTGTAGGCAGTTAGTACCGGTACCAACTAACTGTTGTGACTAATCTGAATGGATATTTTGCAATTAAACCTATTTCTAAGCTTCCCAAATTGCCCCTAATGGCTAGTAATTGAAGGGAAGGTTTTTAGTGGATTATATAGGCACTCGTTGTGTGTCTTTTGCACACAACCAAGAAGCCAAAATTGTATCCTTGCCTACACTTTCAATTCTCAATTTACTAGCTACAAAAGAGCTTGATTATTGCATTCCTTTCAAGGCCTCTCTCTATTTGCAACAAGTCATCAACGGCATTCGTGTTCTTCATTGTTTAATCATCCATTTTATGCCTTAGTATTCTTCTTAGATTAATTTATATACTTTTATTAAGCAGTATACTTGTTGGAGACTTAGGAATTTGTTGTAAGCTTTTATTTGCATCTTACTTACACCTATATCTTTATTTCTTTTTAATATCTTGTTATTGGGTTGAGGTAACCCGTTAATTACCTTAGATTTTAGTAAATTGATTCCCTTCGGGTTGAGGGAATCGAGTTAAAAATCCTAAGTCGGGAGACTTAGGTAGTGAAGTACTCAAGTGAGGGGAACCACTATATATCTTGTGTGTTTTTGTGGTTTTCTTTGTCTTGCAATTTTTTATCTACCACACTATTTATCCCTCCTTCTAGTGTGCTTGTGATTTACAGATCCTACAATGGGGACCCGACCCCCTGATCTCTTGGGCAATCCTTAAGGGCACAAGATCCCTTTTAAGCTCACATCTGACTGCTATTTCAACTGAGGTGGGACTAAAAGTCCCTCCTCCCTTCCACGTCTTCTTCTTTCTTCACCATGGAGTGCTTCTGCCAATTGTAGGAGGATAGTAGTTGGATCTTGAAACCAACGGGCCAGAGAGATTACTCACACAAATCTGCACCAAGAGAGGATGTCCTTCTCGAGTGTTGGCTCGCCAAAGGTGGTACTCGGAGTCGGGGAAGATAATGGCACCAGCAAGTCACCTAAAACACAAATATGGGCTCTTGGCCCCAATTAGATACCAAGAAGGCTTCGCCGTAACACAACAAAGGTGGTGGTGATTTAGTAAATGGTGGCTTTATGAACCTGGTCGAACGTGGTGGAGGTGACGTGCGACGATGGTTCTGAAAAAGGTCTTGGTGAATCAAAAACCCCAATTTCTTGAGGGCTTTTGATCTCCAAGGCCATGTGATGTTAGTGGTGTGGGTGGCTTGGTGGGAGGTGGCATGGTTCGAGCTCGCCATAGCTCTTGTCAACCGCGGGGAAGAACAAGGAGAACGACGAGAATAAGGGGCTAAATTCTAACTTTAAATAACCTAACCTAATCTATGGGAGGAGAAGATAAGCTACCTAATTGGGACGACAGGGGAGGAAGTGCATCTGGCATTGGCCGATCGAACGCGAGGAAGAAGAGAAGTCCAGTGGGAGGAACAACAATGAAGAAGGGATCTAGGTTGGCCTAGCTTTGACCAGCTAGTATTGAAAGAAGATAAGGAAGGAAGAAGTGGTGCTACTTTTTGGTTGGATGCATGTACAAAAGAAGGGGTTCAAGGAGGTTGCCAGAGTTGGAGAAGATGAGGTCGTAATGATGAAGAAGGGGGAATCAAGGCTAATTCTCCACCAATTCATGCTTGGGTGTTCCTAAGCACTTATATAGAGGATGATTTTCCAACCAATTGTCTCAAATCCCCAAGAGTGAGTTGCTATTTTGGCAATTCATTATCCCACTGATTTTGGTTGCCAGAGCAAATTAGCTCCAAATTGGAGCATGAGATTGATTTCAATCAATATAGCAAGTTCTAATGAGCAATCCCACCAAATTTGGTGGGCCTTTCATGTGTTGGGTTCGTTCACTACTGTTCATTCTTTGTTTGAAATGGTGAAGGAAATCAGGGACCTAATTATGAGAAACATCAAAACCTAGGGGGTTCTATGTAATAAGTTGAGACAAATGAGCTAAAATGAAAATTGAGTAATGAGGAATTCCGATTGGGCTCAAAATTTAGAGTTAACCTAATTTTGACCCAAGGAATATAGTGGTGACATCAAATTTGGGCTTTGATGACATTTGACTAGGTAATTTGGACTATAGCCCAAGAATGAGGTAATTTCCCACCTAAGTCTATTTTTGGTCAAAATGGGTTCGTTTGGTCAAAGTGAAGGTTCTAAACCTCATAGAATATTTTCCAATGATTTTTAAGAGGTTTAGATTACATTTATTTCCACCAAAATCCATTCAATTGAAATGAGGCTGAATTAGAGTTTTTATTATTAAAATAATCTTTAAATCACATAAAACCCTAATCCAGTCAGTTCAAGCCCAATTCTTGAGAATTTAAGTTATTTTGACCTTGGATTAGGCACTGATGAAGCCTTTAGTTAATCTGCATTCGTGTTTTTCGTTAAAATAGCAGAATTAACGGAATTTCCCTTTTTCTTCTCGCACTAAGCTCAGAACAGGATTACAACCTTCTGATGGTTATTAAGGATCATTTATCACTGAAAATAGACTAAATTAGGCTAGTTATGCCAGATGATGGTGTTACCATCATACCCCCATGCCTAGTTTTTGCTATTTCCTAGCAAAATTCTATGCAAGAAACCAGATCAGTAGACTAGATTTTACCGTCAAGATGCCTTAGCGTGCCACACCTCTAGAGATTAGATCAAAATACCAACTTTAGGAATAGAGGTACTCAAGTACTAGTCAAGATACGGACCTGGCCAACCTCAGTCTTGGGTTTGCAATAAAGGTCTCTAAGGCCCCAGAATCTGCCCAGAGGTTCATTGACCCCAATGATTAAAGCACCCGTGCGTTCATACAGCAAGGTCCAAGTTCAAATTCCCTATGTATTTTGAGAAGAGAGATATTTTTGAGATTTTTCTCTTTCTGTAATTTCTTTTTGATTCCCCTAAATCCAACATCAGATTAGCCCTCAACACAGTATGTATCAGATTCCTTATCCCCATCATTAATCCTCGAAGGATCCCTAGCAATCGATGCTTCAAGATAGCACTGCCCATGGAAACCCCCAGAACCCTCGCAATTGACATTTCCAGATAATGCCGCCCATGGCACCTGAACCAGTACATGGCACTTACATGCCCCTGGTAGGATATTTAGATATCCTAAGAGACAAGCTCCTAACACATCTTCAAGGGGAGTATTTACTCCTCTCAGCGGCGAGAACTCCTCTAATCAACTTGTGTTTTCGAGCCGCTCCTAAGCTAGATCTTCAAGAAACCATTTTCTTTTTTGGAACAGAACACTTTTTGGCATTATTGTTCGTTAAGCTCATTGAATCAGACCAGTGTGTGCATTGTGGATGCCTAGGTTACCAAGTCCTATAAACCAAAGGGCAAACAACAAGGTTGAATAGTCCCTAAGCCTTAGATGTAATACATCAGCTTCGTAACCCCCTCAACCTCTTGAGGAATTGTCCAGATCTTAACAAACACGTGAATGTTTAAGACCAAACCAGCCCAAGAGGCCTAAAGTCGATATCCTTCACTTATCTCCTTTTCTTTAGCATTGCAAGGCTTACTTTATCATTCGATTTAGCCCAGAACTTAGGTATGTTCCATACTCAACTACTAGGAAAAATAAATTTCTTTTGATCTTTTTCTTTGTATATTTCTCCACTTTTTCCTCATTCTGGATTTGCAATTTAGCTCAGAAGTTTCCTCCCCATTTTATCCTCTCTTTTTCTTATGTGAGAACCCCTCAAAAGAATCGAATTTTGAGTCATTTTGCAATTTAATACCCCCCCATGCCTAAGTTTTGCATTGCCCTCATTGCAAACCAAGTAGGTTCGAATTCAGCTTAGTTCATATTTTAGAATAAGGGTGGGTGATCGGGTCGAGATGGCTGTTGTGAATGATTTTAAGCTCCAACACAAGTGTCGAAGGTGGAGTCGGCTGTTCTAAAGTATGAACCCAAAGGTGCAATAGGAATTCAACTCAAGAAGAGTAAGAAGGGTCTTAGGTTTTCAAATGATGGGTTGCCTCCCATTAAGAGCTAGGTTTAATGCCATCAGCTGGGCGTAATGTAGCTCACGGGGAATGGAGATCAAAAGATTTAGCATCCAGATTCGAATCGGTAATCTTGAGGAATGGTTTCAGTCTTTGACCATTCACTACAAAAGGGTTTGAGTCATGGCTGAGTTCACTGATTTCAATGGGTCCATTTCCAAAGATCCTCCAGACAAGAAAAGGTCTAGTCCATTTCGATCTCAATTTTCCTGGGAAGAGCTTGAGTTGGGCATTGAAGAGCACTTTCTGACCATGATAGAAAGATTTTCGTGAGATGTGCTTGTCGTGAAAGCCCTTGATCTGCTTCTTATAGATACGTGAGTTCTCATATGCATCATTGCATAGTTCATCGATCTCGCACATTTGCAAACGATAATCAATTTCGGCCTCCCTAAGATCCAAAATGCATTTTCGTACTGGTTAGTGGACCTTGTGCTCCATTTCTATAGGAAGGTGACATGCCTTCCCGTAAACAAGTCTGAATGGAGACATCCCTAGCTAGGTTTTATGGTAGTTCTATAAGCACATAATGCTTCTAGAAGTCAGGATGACCAATCTTTTCTATCAAGTCTGACAGTGATTTAAAGAATTTTCTTGATCTCTCGATTGGAGAGCTCAGCCAGTCTATTAGTTTGTAGGTGATATGGAGTCAAAATTCGATGCAACAACCCATATTTCCTCAATAGGGACTAGAAGTGCACATTCACGAAGTGGGATCCGCCATAGCTAATGATGGCCTTGGGAACCCCAAATCTGAAAAAGATGTTCTCCTAGATGAAGCAGAGAGCAACTTTATGATCATTCGTTCCCGTGGGGATGGCTTCGATCTATTTTGAGAAGTAGTCAACAACAAGTTGGATGTACCCAAAGCCATTGAATCCAGGAAATGGTCCCATAAAATCAATTCCCCAAATGTCAAATATTTCACACACAATGATCGGATTTAAGGGCATCATATTGCATGGGCCCATGTTGCTGAGGGTTTGGTAATGGTTACATGCCCTACAATAGGCTTGTGCATCTTTGAACAGTGTAAGGAAAAAGAACCCACATTAGAGGATCTTTGCTGCGATCTTATGCCCATAGAAATAGCCACTGTAGGCCTGGTCGTTACAGAAAAATATAGCATCATTGACCTCATCATCAGAAATGCATCTTCTAACAACTTGGTCATTGCCAATGTGGAACAGATAGGGATCTTCCCATAAATAATATTTAGTGTCATAAATCAACTTGTCCCATCTGTTCTTGGCCCAATCAAATGGGACTTTCTCAATGACCAAGTAGTTCACGATATCAACAAACCAGGGAAGTCCATTGATGACCAAAAGATGTTCATCCGGAAAATGCTCGGTAATAGGTCCAGATGGGTCAATGATTAAAGAAGATGGGATAAATGGTCAACAACCACATTCTGTTTTTCCTCCTTATTGCGTATCTCGAGGTTAAATTCTTGCAAGAGCAAGATCCATCAAATCAGCCTCAGTGTAGCATCCTTCACAAGTAAGTACCTCACAGCGGTGTGATCCAAATAAATAATGACATGGGAGCCCAAGAGGTATGATTTGAATCTCTCTAGAGCAAATACTACAGCTAGCAACTCTTTCTCCATAATCATATAATTAAGCTGAGCCTCGTCCAGTGTCTTGCAGGCATAATATATTACCATCAGTTTCCCATCAATCTTTTGCCCAAGTACTGATCCTACTGTGTAATCAGACACATCGCACATGATCTCAAATGGCTAAGACCAATCAGGAGATTGTAGGATTGGAGTCTGAGTTACTTGATCGCCTAGGATCTCTAACGCACAAACATACTCGCTTTTCATCTCAAAGGGTGTGTCCTTTGAGAGAAGATTCATCAGGGGGCAAGCAATTTTGGAGAAATATAATATGAATTGTCGATAGAAACCGACATGCCCCACGAATGATCTAATGTCTTTGACTGAGGAAGGCACAGGAATTTTAGAAATCAAATTCACCTTAGCTTGGTCAATTTGGATACCTTTCTCAGATACAAAGTGTCCAAGTACGATGCTCTCATGAACCATGAAATGGTTCTTTTCCCAGGAGAGAACAAGATCCACTTCAGTGCATCATTAAAAGATCTAAACCAAGTGTAGAAGGAAATCATTGAAAGTCTAACTGAAAATCGAGAAGTCATCCATGAAGACTTCAAGGTATTTACCTACCATATCAGAAAATATGGTTAGAATGCACCATTGAAAGGTGGCAGGCACATTGCATAGCCCAAATGGCATCCTATGAAATGCATATGTCTTGTAGGGGTAGGTAAAGGTGGTCTTCTCCTGATCTTTAGGATGAATTACCACTTGGTTATATCCAGAGTACCCATCCAAAAAGTAAAAAATTCAATTCCCTTCTAGTTTCTTAAGGATCTAGTCAATAAACAGGAGAGGGAAATGGTCTTTTGTTGTGAACGTATTCAATTTCCGGTAGTCTATACAACCTCTCCACGAGTTGGCAATCCAAGTCGGGATGGTTTCTCTAAATTAAGTAGTAATCACGCTAAGTCTCACCTTTTTAGGCACAACATGAATGGGACTCACCCAACGGCTATCAAAGATGGGGTAGATGATTCCTGCATCAAGCCACTTAATGCTTTCCTTTCTCATGACCTACTAGAGCTTCAGGTTAAGTCTTCTCTGTACCTCATGAGAAGGTCGTGAGCCCTCTTCAGTATAGATATGATGAGTGTAATAAGAGGGACTTACTCTAGTCAAGTCATCTAGAGTACAACCAATGGCTTTATGATGTTGCTAGAGGACTGAGATCAGCTTCATTTCTTGATTAGGAGTGAGTCAAGAATTGATAATCACTGGAAATGTCTGATTTGAACCCAAAAAAATATACTTCAGTTGGTCCAAGAGAGGTTTCAGCTCTAGAACCGGGTTATCAGTAGTGGGTGGGGGTTCGGGGTTGGCCTCAGAAGATAGGATGGATGTTAGGGATAGGTGTAGATCATATTGAGGTTCCCTAATTTGTGGGTCAAGATCTTCTTGTGGTTGAGGTCCATGGAGAATTAGGCTCACCTCGGGAATCGGATCCTCAACTAAAGAGCCTATGTCACAAACTTCCCTAAATGCCCCACAATTTATTCCTTTCTGGGCCTTAACAATATTGATCCTTAATGTCTTATCCCTAAATTTTAACACAATCTGACCCTCTTCACAATTTATTTTCACCCTAACAGTCACTAGGAACGGTCTCCCCAAGATGATTGGTGTGTCTCTCAGATTCTCAGGAGTATCCATATCCAAAACGATGAAATCCACTGAGAAATAGAAATTTCTTACCCTAACTACTACATCCTCGAGAATTCCTCTTGGTGACTTGATCAGTCTATCAATCAATTGTAGAGTCACCTTAGTCAATTTGAGCTCAGTTTCCTCAAAGTGGTCTAGTAGAGAGGTGGGAATCAAGTTTATGGATGCTCCTAAATCTAATAAAGCTCGATCAAACTCTAGGTTCCCTATCTTGTAGGAGATCAAGGGGATGCCAAGATCATTTGCTTTCTGTGGGAGTTCACTCAAGATTATAGAGCTAACTTGCTCAAATAGTACAATCAAACTCCCATCTTTGTTTCACAACTTATGCTTTGGTGTACATAAGTCCTTCAGAAATCATATAAGTTAGTATGTGGTCAATCACATCCATCGAGGGAATTTTTACTTGGAGTTGCTCAAAGAGCTTGACCAAGTCCTCCTCAGGTGCCATGGGTTTGGATTTCCTATTTCCTTTGGTCAAGGACTCAAGAAATGGAACATCTTTAGGTTTTCCCAAGATTGGTTTAGGCTCTGGATCTGGGGTGGGTTTGTCCTTGATATCCATCCTAGGTTTAGGTCTTGAACTACTCAGACCAGATTGACTCAGATAAGGTGGGTCCTGAGTAGTTTTGACAATACGTGTATTAACAGAGTTTAGGCCTGCTCGGTTTGGATTTGGAGTTGGCAGGATGGGAGGTTGTTGTTGATATCCTGTATACAAAGCAGAAGTCTCCAACCCATCAAGTGGAAGTGTAGAAGGGGCCTGATAAACGTAATGTACTTGGCCCTGATTTGGGTTCATAACATGCCTTTGGTGTGACACATTGTTCGAATTCAGCAACGGTTGGGAAGGAAGTGCACCAGGTTGCGAGTCCCAACCATCTGTGCCAGTTCATTATGAACCTCTGTAATTTCCACATTATGTTGTCTCTGCATGGCACCATTGGTCTTTTGCATATCAGCCAATGTTTGTAGAATCATGCTAATCTGGTCTCCCTTGCTAGGCCTGATTTCAAAGTTTGGGTTAGGCCTAGGATGACCGAGCTGAATGGTCACAGATTTTTTTGTCAGGGATGGAACTGAGGTCTAGAGTTCTGACTATTTCCTAACCAGGAGAAATTCAGATGATTACGGAGTTACTTCCACAGGCTATGATGTGTACACATCTAATTGGCCTAAAATGTCTATTTATGCATGTTCCCAGGCTCATAACTGCATTCAGCATTATAAATATTGCATAACATGCATTATCATGCATTTAGAATAATTTGTACAAATTGTATAGTAATTCACCTCTTATTATGGCCAACGGATAGGGCAACATCATTTCAGAACCTCAGATTGAAGATCCAACCGTACGGATCTAGTCAGGGTGATGATCGGAGTCTAATGCCTCTAAGATCACCCCAATCAGACCTCTGTAGCATCAGATGTAGTCCGACGAAGATCAGAGGTCAAGGGGTAAGGTGATGAAAATTTGGACTTTAGATGGTAAATCCAACCGCACGGATGGGTTCGAATCGACGATCGTAGCCCAGCAGTGTGAAAATCTGTTCAATCAAACATCAGTGGCACCACCTAAGAGCAATAAAAGATGGATAGTCCAGATGATGCGACGTGGCACCATCCTAGCTACCCAAGACCACCTACAAGACTTCCTCTTTGATTGCGCAGCAATCATAGGTCTTAATTGACCTAAATTAGGCTAGGACCTAGGATAAGTTAGGGTTATTCATGCATGCATACGCATTATCTGCATCTTTACTGCTTTCCTTTAGCTATGCATAAAATAATGTTATAATGTGCTGATTAAGTGCATTATGTCGATTGCAGGGAATAAGCTGATCAGGAGCTGGATCTGAAGCAGGATCAGGAATAACAGGAGTTGTAGCAGAGCTAGAGTAGAAGGCCTAGTTTAGATGTAGGAATAATAATGTAAAGGGGTTAAAAGTTTGCTATTCTATTAAGTAGGAATAAAGCAGTAAAACGTAAAGAACTTAGGTCCATCCTAGCCCTAGGATAGCCTAGAGACTTCCCCAAGCCTTAGCCACCCTTAGATTAGGTCACAGCACTCTAGGAAGCCCTAAAACCCTAGTTCCAACCCTTCTCTGGATGTCCAGATAAGTTTTAAGACGTCCAGGACCCTTAGCCAACTCCCGCACACTTCAAACCCACTTCTGCACTATTATTGGACATCCAGACACTTTGTTAGATGTCCAATTTCTGCAGAATACCCAAAACAGAACCCAAAATCCTTGCTGACTCTGATTGGACATCCAGACAACAAGTCTGGACCTCTGATTTTTTAGTATAAGACGTTTGATTATATTATTAGATGTCTGATACTGCTCTCCAATTCTAGTTTTGAGATTTAAGCCTTGATCTTGGATCTCTAGGTCCCTAAACCCAATTCCAACCCCATAGGAACCCAAATTAAGGTGCCCTAACCCTAGTACATCACCTCTAGACCTCCCTAAGGACCTAATTAGGTCTTCACTAAACCTAATTGACTTGGATCTTAGTCAATTCCATCAGCCTATTCAATTGGACTCATTGAGTACAATTGAGCCCTGATCTCAGCACACACTGTCCAATTGGACTCAGTGAGAGTCCAATTGACCTAGACCTCACTTAATTGAGTTGTTTTACTCTCAATTAAGTTTCCACACACCCAATTAAACTTGTATTAAGTTTAATTGCACTTTACCATAGTGAATTAGGGTTTATAACCCTAATTTGAGACCTACCTTGGCCTAAACCCACTAGAACCCAACCAAATCAACCTAGCCACCTAAGTTTCGACCCACACACACCATCCACACGAAAATATCTATCCTTGAGTTCTCTAGAACTCTCTACCATGTGTGGTTGCCTTGGATGCCAAAAATAGCAACCAAGAGCCATTCAATTTTTAGATCCACATTTGGTGGATCTAAAAACCACCATCCACCCTCTCTGTCTCACTCTCCCACGAGCTCCCACCATAGGCCTCTCTAGAGAATTTCATAATTCTCTAGAGAGCTTCCCTTAGGTCTATAAAAAGACCCCTTGGGTGGCCATTTACACCCATTCACTTCCTTGGCATCCATTCCACTTAGGCTAGCCACTTCCATCTCCACTCCACCTCCACGAGTTGAGCACCACCATGGAGGCCACCATCTCCACTCCAGGAAGCTGGATCAGCTCCCCAACCTCTCTCCAAGGGCTGACCTAAGTTCCATTGGCCACCCCTCGTTCTTCTCTCAACCACTCAAAGGCCATCGGGGACCACCCCTGAATGCCCTTCCATTCTGCTAGATTTAGATTATGCTCTTTGTATATTTACTGCTTTTATTTATTGCTTAGTAACGTAGTCTTTCTTCTCCCCCAATGATGCATGCGAAATCCCCCCATCGATTCTTGTATGCGATCATTTTCTGATAGCTAGATTTAATTTTCAAGCATTTATGTACAAGCTTCCCTCTACGTTTTATATTGCAAAGGACTCTCCCGCTGAATGAATGAAAAATGCTTATATATATATATATTTGGCTCTATATGTTTGAAATCACCCTGAGCTTAATACTTGTCATTCTTTTTGTGTGATTCAAGTTGCCTGTTTCCGATTCCTACTATTCTTGCAACTAAGCATGTCATACCTAAATACGTAATAATCACGAACTGGCATGCGATTCTAAACAAAGTAGAGTAAGATCGATTTCAAAAGTAAAAGCAACGCCTCCCAGAGATGAACAACCGGGTCTCAAGTCTCGTTATCTTTAAAAATCAATTTTTGATTAATGTTTTTGCGCGACTATACTACGATTTCCGACGACTTTCAAATGCACGAAAATGGCTTTTGGCCAAATGGCGTCGTTGCTGGGGAGGCAACGTCATTTTTCTTGATTTCGACTTTTTAATCTATCACTGACAAATCTACCTCTACTTTGTTTCTGATGTGTAGGACAATACGGAACGAAAAAGGTACCTGCGCACACATCGAGCGCGGTAAAGAAAAATCAGGTGCACATCATCTATCGTAGATTAGGTTTATTTTCTGAACCCTAGGATTAGATCTACTTTCTGCAATCTCTTTTGAAAAAAAAAAGGATTTTTCTCATTTTCGTGAAAAAGAAAAAAAAATCTTGATTAGATTTCTTTTCGAGCTTAGGTTAGTTTGAAAAAAAAAATTATTTTTTGTGAATCTTTTGAAAAATTCCTTTTGAAAAAAAAAAAAACTTTCAAAAGTTTTGAAAAAAAGAACATCCTTTTTGGTGGAAAGCCTAGATTTTAATTCAAGCCTCTTTAAAAAAGCTTTTCCACCATCTCCTAATTTTCAGCCATATTTCAAGCTTGACTTAAAATTCGATTGCCGAAAAAATAGTAAGCAAAAAATTGTGAAATTTGGGCTAAACCTTCATTTTCAAACCATCTTTTAAACGCCACCATTATTTTGAAAAAATTATGAGCATAAAATTTTTAAAAATTTGCGAAGTGCATGGGGTCAGATTGACCCAAATTCAAAATTTTTTGAATTTCAAAAAGTAATTTCGAGCAATTCACAAATCTATTTTGACTAAAAATGGTGGGGTTTGAAAGCTGATCTCATTGGATTTATTTTCCATATTTTTCCAGAATTTTTGAAGATCATTTGATACTATTTCAAAGCGAAAAATGATCTGGGGTCAAAATTCCAGATCTAACCCCCTGATATTCAAAATTCCCTAAGAATTCGGTTGAAATAGTAAAAATTCTAAAAAATATTCTATGAAAAACTAATTGAAAAAGGAATCTACTTGCAAAATTTCAAATTAATTGATTGCAATTATTAGTAGAAAATCAACATTAATTTTGTGGTCTGCTGAAACAAAGAAAAACCCTAGAAGTGCATGCAACCTAGGTTAAACACTTAGGGTTACAACTAGAGACCACACATTAGGCTAACTTAGACTTAATCAAGTCTAGTTAGCTGGTGAGCTTGGTCACCTTGTGCGCCACTCACCACAAACCCCACTGAAGAAAATAGGTTAAAATTAACTTTAAAATATGAAACCAACTCGAGCTTGTTGTCGTACTACTGGGTGAGTTTAATCTCTTTTGCCAAACCTGGTGACTAAGTCTACGGGGTAGTGTCAAACGACCACGGCTAGAGGGTCAATGGAACCGGAGGCATAAGCTAAAGGAATAACCTTTCCCTTAGTCCCCTCGTAACCAGACTGGCTGGGTTAGCTTGAGAGGTGGGATTCACTTTCAGTCGGTTGTATGACGAACTTATCTTTAGGAATTTAGATCCATAATGAAAAATCTGGTCACCTGATCTATAAGGACCATTTGATTGATAGGGCCTTAGCCTTGTCTTGCGTAGCTACACCAACCCAGGGGTTGGGCGGTGTATGAACGGAAGGAGGTCACTTCGACCTCACTTGGTTGGACCTTGGGAGCCACTCCCAAGGAGGTGAGTCACCTCGCTTGTACCATCTTCTCCCCACATTTCTTCTACTCCAAGAGCCACCATGGCAAATCCTGGACCTGGACCTAGACCGGGTTAGGACATTGAGAATCTAGACCCGATGGCTCGTCTAGAAGCCTGGGTCGCTGAATCTGAGGAGCGGCATCAGCAGAGCATGGATCGTATTCTGATGGTGCTTGACAGGATGTAGCACCCGCCACGAGGAGAACAACTGCAGGATTTTTACGACCCAGCTGCTCCTATCGTCGCACCGCTAGTCAGAATTCCCGCAGGCGGAGACGTGTTTGAGCTCAAGCCCAATGTAATTGGGTTGATCAGCACTCATTTCTACGGGAACTCAAGCGAAGATCCGTTCCAGCACCTTGAGGACCTGAGTCGACTTGCTAAAACGATCCGATGCAGGAATATTGATCTCGGGATCGTTCTGATGAAGCTTTTCCCATTCTCTCTAAGGGACAAAGCTTCATACTGGTTCAAGACTATTGGGAAGCCAATTGGAACCTGGCCAGAATTACGACGTGAATTCCTGCAAAAGTTCTTCCCAATCGGTCGAACAAATGCAATGCGATGTGCAATCACGACTTTCTCCTAGGGAGCTAGGGAGAAATTACATGAAGCATGGGATAGATTTCATGACCTTCTCCGAAAATGCCCGCATCATGGTATACGCAGATGGCACTTAGCTAAGATTTTTTACCATGGGCTAGATGACACACATCGGTATCTGGCCGATGCATCTAGTGGCGGGAATTTTCTCACAAAAGATGAGAACAGCGCATTTGAGTTGTTCGAATCATTAGCGGAGAACTCGATGAATGCCGCATCTATGAACAAGTTCCAGCAGCCTGGTCAGTAGCGGGTTGGTGTCCACGAGGCTCACATCGATTCTATTCGAGCCAACATGGATATCATCGTCAAGCAGCTGGATAGAATGAACCTAATTGAGAAGAAGATTGACCAGATCAGTCGAGGTCAATCCGACTCGAGCTCTGTCGCCGCAAGATCCTCTTATGCACCTCGAGCTCCACTTGCTCGAGTTAATCTACACACTCAGGATGCACCTTCTCCGTATTTACGAGATCCCGCATATCAGGATCCTGTGGATAATCCAGATCTGGCACCCTACGACCAGGGTTAGGCACCACCCGCAGATTATAATGCGTATCCCTTTGATGGATAAACGTCTCAGACATCTTCGACCTATGAGGACGTCAGTGCTATCAGATAAATGCCAGTTTATCATCATTCTTATGCATTAAAACAAACCTAGCTCTTAGGATTTTACTCCGCAAACGGGTTTTTGGGCTGCATTTAAGCATAAAATAGGTTAGGCATGCATTGCATTTTTTATTATCTTTTTAATATGTTTTTGAGAGTGTTAGGGATGTACAGATATATAGATCCCTAAAACCCTAGCACTCAAGAAGGCAAATGGTGAAGGAGAAGCCCAGACTAGCTGAAACTTAGCTTGATCCAGCTCACCTCAGCTTGATCCAGCTCACCGCAGCTGGAACCTAGCTCACTTGAACTAGGGTTAGCTCATCCCAGCTCCATTCAGCTAATCTCAGCTGAATGGCAGCTTAAGAGAGTTCATTTTAGCTCACCCTAGCTCAAGTCTGCTCAGATCCAGCTCAACTTAGTTGAGTCTAGCTCATCTCAGCTCCCACTAGTCCACAGGGAGCTCTAGCTAGTTCAGCTGAGTTGACAGGAGTTCACCCCATCTTAGATCCAGCTACATCCAGCTCCACTCAACTCCAGCCAGCTGAAGAAGAACTCATCCCATCTCAGGAAGCTCAAGTCCAGCTCTCGAGGACTCAGCTTAGCTCAACTCAGTTGAGCTAAGCTACCTTAGCTGCCTCAACCAGCTTGATTCTCCCCGGAAGCACCAGACCTAGCTCACCTCAGATCATTTTGGTAGAAGCTAGCTCACTTTAGCTTGGCTTAGAAACTAGCAAAGAACTAGCAAGCTAAGCCAGCTAGAGTAGCCCCATGCCAGCCTCTTCAGCAGCAACCAGCTCCAGCTCCAGCTCCAGACTTCTCCTCCTCAGCTCCTTCCGCCAAACCCTAGCTCCATTACCTTCTCCTCTACTCCACCTTTAGCTAAGCTAGCTTAGATTATCTTATCTTAGCTTATTTTATCTAACAACCAGCTCCTTGGCCATCCATTACCTTCAAAATCAACCCTAGCTAGCTCCACCAACTCAAGCCTACCTAAGCTAGCTACCCTACTCAAGTTGGCGCCACCTCCTAGCCATCCCTTCACCCCACTATCTCCACCAAAAGACACCTAAAGTTGGCGCCAAAAACCACCCCTAACCACCTCTATATTGGCTCCACTTTCAGCCCCTTCATCCACCCTACACCTACCCACATAACCCATCCTAGCCATCCACATACCCCCCTTCCAGAATCCTAAGGTGGCGCCACCTAATAGCCTTCTAGAAGGCCCATTTTGGCGCCAACATCAAGGGGTTCAACCCCCATAACTACCCCCTTGGTGTCTCTTAAGGTGGCGCCAAACACCCTTGGCAATTGGATCCTTAACCACCTCCATCATTCCATCTTGGCCCTCCATTTCAAGGGACACTTTAGCCCCCTTCCTATTCTATAAAAACCCACCACCTACAACCATTTTAGAGGATCCTCCATTAGTGTATTTTTCTACCTACGTCCACCTATACCTACAACCAAGGAGAAGGAGTAGAGAAGGAGATTAAAGGGGCACATCACCAGCCCTTTTGGTGCCTTCTTCTCCCCACTCTCTTCAACTTGGGCCACGCCAAGGAGGAGGACTCTTCCACTTCAAGGAGGACGGCCAGGCAAGGGAGAAGGACCTAGGGTGGATGTCCCCCCTTGGAGAGAAGCTTAGGGCAAGCCCCCTTAGGGCTTGCCTTGGAGGACATCACCTTGGCGGAGCACTGCAAGGAAGGAGTTGAAGGACTCTTTTCAAGATTGGGAGCCACCAACCTTGGAGCAAGAAGCCCTCTTCTTCACCATCTATCTAGAGGATTTGTGTTTTCTTTTCTTTATTTTAATTTTCTAGTAGTAGAAGCTTTCCTCTACTAGGCCTTTTTGTAAAACACTTTTTCAATTATCTAGTTGCCTTCTTTGAAATTTCTTGTTTACATTTCTATTTGCTTGTTTTTAGCATTCCTCACTCCCTCTCCCTAATTATTCTAGGCCTCCACTTGCCTAGAGTGAGCTTAGGGAGAGGCTCTACTTGCCACATAGAAGTAGTATTTAAATTGAAGTGTAAATCACCTTTTCTACCACCAGTTCGCATGTTGCCTTAGTTTAAAACAAAAAATGATATATTAAAAAAATTACCAAAAAGAAAGTTGAGATTTGTATTTTGAGCAAGACTAGATACTCTCCTATCTAGGAATATAAATTTAAGAGTTGATCGATTTACGTGTTACAACGACGTATTTTAACAAACCGCGTGAAATCGCCAACACTATCCAAGGATACGGGCGTAATAACCCATATTCAGAGACATATAACCCTGGTTGGCGCCAGCATCCGAACTTCTCCTGGTTTGGTAATTCACAGAGACCACATGAAGATCCACACTACCAGACCAGGCAATACGAGAATGCGCAAAACACGTATCCTAGGCAGCAGCCATTCCTGCCTCAGTAGCAGCAACCCCGCTCGTTATACCAGCCGCTGCACCAAGCTGCCAACCACACTCCAAAGCGGGCCAACCCTTTTGAGGCACTGAAAGAGGAGCTGCAAGAATCGATGAGAAAGTCTACACAAGATAGCTTGCAGATAATGAAGGCGATGGCTGATCAGATTCAGACCATACAAAATACGCAGAACCAGCTGTTGCAGGAGCATAGGACTCAGGGAGCCTTGCCCTCCCAACCTGTACCAAATCCTCGATATGTGCAAAACCAGAGCGCCCCGCCTAGGTTTCAAGCACCGCAGGGACAGGCACAAGCCATACTACAGGCACCTCCTGCACCACCCGGTTACGTACAAGGCCAGCCGCCTTTGCAGAATCCTGTGTATTCTGCCCCATCCGCTCGCCCAACACCTCATGGACAGCAAGCTGATGCACACACTGTCTCATTGCGAAGTGGAAGGAAGACATTCAACCTACCACCTAGGGAGGCAGGTTCTGATTTTTCCCACCCTTCGCCGCAGGCAGATTCAACTCCTTCAGCATCTCAAGAGCCACCTGTGGTAGATAAGGGTAAGAGGCCACTTAACCCTGAGATTCCCATCCCTTTTCCTGAGGCTCTGACACAAAATATAGTACTGAAAAAGGGCATGTGAAATTTCGAGGACCTGAAATTGATGTTTAAAGAAGTACATATTCAGGTCCCCCTCCTCGAGGCTATCGATCACATTCCCGCTATCTCTAGGTTCTTCAAGGACTACTGTACCCCGAAGCGACAGCCGAGAATTGGACGATAGGCGGTACTGTCGAAAGAAGCTAGCACTGTGATTCTAGCTGACCTACCGCCGAAGGAGAAAGATCCTGGCACCCCACTCATATCTTGCTTTTTGCAGGATTTTCCCTTTGATCAAGCCCTTCTAGATTTGGGTTCATCGATCAACTTAACTCCAACCACCGTATTTGATCGATTTCGATTTGGGGAGTTGAAACCCACCTCGGTTACGATTCAGCTGGCTGACAGATCAGTCAAAACACCAAGGGGGTGGTTGAGAACGTGATCGTAAAAGTCCGTGGGTTCTGCTTTCCTGGTGATGCTAAAGGTCCCAACTCACATGCCCACTGGTGCCCGTTCGCAATCGGCACGCTCGTGCCCACATTCGTTTGATCAAGGATCAACGGTTGAGATCGCACATGACCATGCACTCAGGATCAACCTTGGATGTGCATCAAATGGCACTGGAGTGCAGTGTCGGATCATGCATCACTCATCCCACGCATCCTCGCGCGCCACGTAACCGCTTCAGAACCACTCGATGGAGATCCAGCGGCCCAATTTTTCACCTCCTCACGTGTCATGCAATTATGCCCTTATGAGGCTTCAAATGCATGCCCGCTGCATGTGGGTTGAGATGCGAACTGCTACGCCACGCCCACAGATAGCCACATGGATGTGCTGCTGGTGCTGCGTCTGCAGTCGTTGGATGCAATCGTGCAGTGGAAGGCAATGCACGACCTGGTGCATCTGATGAGGATTGAGCAGTGGCAATCGTGCGATGGAGCTTTGAACGATGAAAGATGGCATGCAATGGAGAGAGGAGAGGGTGCCACATGGCTGGTTTTGGGCCATTGATCATTAGATCAATAGCCAGAACTTCTTTGGCTCATTGTGGGAGCTACGAAGTTTGGATTAAGGCAATTTTGAGTCCGTTGGACTCTATTCGTCAATCCGGATCCATCTGTATGGTCTGATTGCCCATTGGAGACCTATTTCAATTTGAACTTGTATAGTAGGCAATTAAACATTAATTCTAAGCAAT
Source organism: Thalassia testudinum (assembly GCA_037157565.1). Classification (NCBI taxonomy): domain Eukaryota; kingdom Viridiplantae; phylum Streptophyta; class Magnoliopsida; order Alismatales; family Hydrocharitaceae; genus Thalassia; species Thalassia testudinum. The sequence continues at coordinate 119,138,529 of JAZHRO010000014.1, forward strand.
CTTAACCTAATGTAATGCAGAATGCATCCAATGCTCCCAATCCCACTGTAATATGACATTTATGAACATGTGCCCTCGAAATTGACTCTAATTGATAGAATTATCATCATTATATGTAGAGTCATCAAGGCTATCGCCTAGGCCACCCGCCACTGCCACCTAGGCCCTAGCTACTGATTTTTTGCGCTCTCTCTCACTGTTGGTGTTTGGCAACAGAGAGAGGACACACCTTTGCCCTTTTTCTTATTAGAAGACCATTGGATCATAGTTACCGGAGTGTCAAAGCTAAGGGTCTTCCGGGAAGGTGATCTGATGGTATTTTTAGATCTTATCTATTAGATTTGGAGTATGTATTCCCCTGTTTGTTGATGATCTTGTAGGGTGTGTAATCCCCTCTGAAGTATTAATTGAGTTTTTTATCGTGTGTGTGCAGATTTTGGGGTGTATATTCTCCTTATACTTCAATTTTGGGGTGTGTATTCCCCTCTGTGATATCTACTTTGTGCCATATGTGTTATTGAAGGAGTTCTGGGGTGTGTATTCCCTTATGTTACATTAAAATCAGATCTATAGGTCCTTAAGGGGGAGAAATCATATTTGGGCAGTGTGATTTTTTGGACATGGCAGCTTCCTCTTAGTTAGAGATTTTGCTGGGAGCCACCATGGGTGACTCTTATTCAACCACTAGTGTGATGTGGTTGATTGACTCGGGTGCCTCTAATCATCTATTTGGTAATCCACAGTGTTTTTGGCAAATCCAAGCTATTTCTCAAGGTTGCACTATACAAGTGGCTGATAGGAGACATACTCTTATTGTTGGTCAGGGGGCAATTAATGTTACCCCATCTATCTAGCTTAACTGTGTCTTGTTGGTTCCTAATTTGTCAATGAATTTACTCTATTAGTAATTTTATCAAGAAAATGAATTGTCGTGTTATCTTTAGTGAGCTTGGATGGATTTTCCAAGATTGAATGACAGGGAAGACTATTGGTAGTGGATATGAAGAGGGAGGTGTTTATTGACTTGCTCAAGGTCCCATGGTTGTTGCTTGTCAGATGATTCTAGTTCAGGTAGTGCTCTCAAGTGGCATAAACGGTTGGGTCATCTATCTTTGGACAAATTCTGCAAACTTATTCCACGTATGTCTCCAACCACACAACTTTCTTGTGATGCATGCCAACCTAGGAAGCACCATGGATCTTCCTTTCCAACTACTACTGGACCACGTATGTTGTTAACATGCTTTCGTCAAGTTTTAGAAAATACATTGTAGTATACCGAAGACATCAACACTTAAAATTTATAATCTCTAATGTGAGTTCGAGGTCATCTCAGGGAGAAAATAAATTGCAATTCGACCACAAATCAAATGAGTATAAAAAGAGGTACAAGAGCTTGATGCAAAAATAAATATGTTACTCAATGACTACTGATATTAGACAAAAAAAATGTAAGTGTTTAAGCAAGAAATGTGATTTTTCAACTAAGGAAAATCAGCCTCAACACCTAGTTATTTCTCAAACCAAAGAGAGCCTTCACAGCCCAAGCACAAAATTCGAACCAAAAGCCACCCTAGACCAATTCGAAATCAGCTCATGCTCACGTGTGTGCAGGCATGTGTGTGCGTAAGTGATGGGTGTTGGAAGCTAGTTCCATCTCTCTTTTGTGTTTTGGTATTAACAAAACTATTTTAAAATCTATTGTGTTTATGAAGTATTACAGGTCAAAAGAATATGTGGATGCAAGCAACAAGATAGCATATGAAGGAAAAAGACTAGAAGACTATAGTTTTTGTTGTATTCATTGTATATTAGAATCTTTGTATGTCTCCTAACAAGTAAAACATAATGTAGGAGTTAAAATCAAAGTAGAAATAGTTAGGGTTCAGAATATCATTCATTCATTAGTTTCAAAACTTCAAAATCAATTCCTTCAAAATAAAGTCGTTTAGAGTAGAAGGGATAACTCTAAGAATTAACTTACAATTATAATGTTTGGAGCTTGTAGCAAGTACCGATACTTGTCATAAGTATCAGTCCATGCTAGGCACAGGTTTGGGCCGAAGTCCCAAACTGTGAACAACAAGTACCGGTACTCATCGTGAGTACTAGTACCACGTGGTCATAGTTTGTGCACTTGGTTTTTCCTAGACCTTACAAGTATCGGTACTAATCACTGGTACGGGTACATGTAGGTCACTGGACCCAAATCTGTGATTCACAAGTACCGGTACTTATCATTAGTACCGGTATCTAGTGACTTAGTTGAGCTGACTGTAAGTAGTCACTACTGGTACCAAAAGTTTAGTACCGGTACCAACAAACCGTGGTGACCGATCGGAATGGCTATTTTACAATTAAACCTATTTCTAATCTTCCCAAATTTCTCCTAATAGCTAGTAATCGTAGGGAAGGTGTTTAGTGGATTATATAAGCACTCTTTGAGTGTCATTTGCACACAACCAAGAAGCCAAAATTCTATCCATGCCTACACTTTTAATTCTCAATTTACTAGCTGCAAAAGAGCTTGATTTGTTGCAGTCCTCTCAAGGCTTCTCCCTATTTGCAACAAGTCATCAAAGGCGATCGTGTTCTTCATTGTTCAATCATTTGTTTTACACCTTAGTATTCTCATTAGATTAATTTACATACTCTTATTAAGCAATACACTTGTTGGAGACTTAGGAATTAGTTGTAAGCTTTTATTTGCATTTTGCTTACACCTATATCTTTATTTCTTTTTAATATCTTGTAATTGGGTTGAGGTAACCCATTAATTACCTCAGGTATTAGTAAATTGATTCCCTCCGGGTTGAGGGAATCGGGTTAAAAATCCTAAGTCGGGAGACTTAGGTAGTGGAGTACCCAAGTGAGGGGAACCACTATATATCTTGTGTGTTTATGTGGTTTGCTTTGTCTTACAATTTTTTATCTACCACACTATTCATACTCCCTTCTAGTGTGCTTGTGATTTACAGATCCTATAGGTGGTATCAGAGTAGGTCACGAATAGAAGAAGTAATCATTCTCTCTTGCAATGGCATCATCAACCAAGCGCAGCAAAGGATAGTCATCCACACGTCCTCCCTACTGTGATGGAACGGGCTATGGATACTGGAAGAGGAGGATGCAAATCTTCCTCAAGGCCATGGATGAGGACTCGTGGACTCTTATTCAAGAGAAGTACATACATCCGAAGCCACAGGAAGGTGTTGTTTGGACCTAGGACCAAAAGGAAAAGATCACGGGAAATGCAAAAGCGATGAACACACTCTATTGTGCGTTATCAAGCGAAGAATTTAACCGTATCTCCACATGCAAGTTCGCATACGAGATATGGAACACGCTGCAAGTCACCTATGAAGGTACAATAAGGTAAAAGAAACACATATTTCTATTCTAACAGAAAGCTATGAGTGTTTCAGGATGCAGAAAGGTAAAACAATTAAAGGGATGTACACAAGATTTGGAGAGATCGTAAATCCAATGAAGAACCTTGGATTCAAGCTGAAGGAGGAGCAGCTTGTAAAGAAGATCTTGAGATCCCTTACAAGCGATTAGTATCCAAAGACCACAGCCATCCAAGATGCAAAAGACCTTTCTACTGTCTCTTTAGATGACTTGATTGGAAGCCTCGTGACATATGAAGTCCAATTGGAAGATATGAAGAAGAATGAAGAAAAATCCGTAAGCAAGAAAAAGGAGCTTGCTTTCAAGGCTATAAAGGAAGAGTCGGACTTCAATGATTCCAACTCCGACAAAGAAGAAGAGCTTGCTCTTCCAATGAGAAGGTTCAGAAGATTCATCTGAAAATAAGGTAAGAAAGTAAATAAATTTACAAATGACATTATTTGTTTTGAGTGAAAGAAGGAGCACGTATGAAAAGATTATCCAATGATCAAGAAAAAGAAGGAAGAAAAGAAGGACAAAGAACTCGATCAGAAGAAGAAGAAAATTTCAAGAAAGGCATACAAGGTGACTTGGGATGATAGTGACTCCGGCATGGAACCATCTTCCAAAGAATCTAAAGAAACGGAAGTTGCACATCTTTGCTTAATGGCGAACAATGACAGTTCAGAAAATGAGGTAGATTCTGAAGTCACTTTTAATGAGTTATTACAAGCATAAGAAGATTTGTATCACAAAGCTAAGTTGATTAAAAAGGAAAATAAGGTCTTGCATGATAGTTATAAAACTCTAGAAATAGAAAAATCTTGGTTAGAAATAGAATTAAAAATGTTAAAAGAAACTAATAATCAATTGCATGCAAAAATAGTAGAATTAGAAGATATTTATAAACACTTTGAGGGCACTTTGAATAACTTAAAAACAACTAGGCTGAATACAAAATTTTGTAATAATGTAAAAGCCAAGCTCAATAATAAAATGAACACAAAATAAATCACATGCACCTAGACATGCATGGATTTATCAAAAGGTCAAGAATCTAAAGAATTATAAATCTAACACTAAAGTGATCTATAAACCTAAGGATTTGAAGGGTACTAACCATCAAGGACTAAAATGAAAATGGGTACCTAAAATAGATTAATAAATTATTTTGCAGGTCAAGAAGGACAAATGGATCCTAGACAGTGGGTGTTCCAAGCACATGATGGGACACTCTGACCTCTTTATCAAGTGGACCAGAATCGAAGATGGAGGACACGTTAAGTTAGGCGACAACAAACGTTGTCGCATTATTGGTGAAGGTACAATAGGTAATTCTTCTTAGCAGGTATGTAATGTTCTTTTAGTAGGAAACTTAAAACATAACCTACTTAGTGTTAGTCAAATATGTGATAATGGATGTGATGTTTTGTTTACTAAAGTTGGATTTAAAATATTAAAAGAATGAACAAATACTATTTTGATTGAAGGCTTTAGATATGAAAATATCTATGCTCTTCATTTTTCACAAGAGAAATTTGTAAAATGTCTGCTTGCCTCCCATGTTGAAGTAGATCTTCGGCACTGTAGACTAGGTCACATTAATCACAAACATCTTAATAAGTTAGCCAAAAATGAGTTAGTAAGGAGCCTATCCAAACTAACTTATAAAATGGATGCTTTGTGCAAGTTTTGTGAACTCGAAAAAATGCACAAGGCTTCTTTTAAACCTAAAGACTTAGTTTCAACAACACGACCTTTAGAGTTGTTACACCTTGATCTATTTGGACTAACATGATTCGAGAGTCTAAATGGATCAAAATTTTTCCTAGTTATTGTTGATGACTTCTCTAGGTTCACTTGAGTCATCTCCTTGAAACATAAGGATGACTCATTTGATTCTTTCCTAAGTCTTGCTCGAAGACTTCAAATGGAAAAATCATCCTCTATTCTTAGACTTAGGACTGATCATGGGAGTGAATTTGAAAATGAAAAATTTTTAAGTTTTTTTGTCAATTCTGGCATAACCCATGAATTTGCATTTCCACGAGCACCATCTCAAAATGGTGTTGTAGAGTGCAAGAATCGCACTTTACAAGAATGTGCCCGAACTTTGCTCTTAGAGTCTGGGCTACAAAAATATTTCTGGACAAAAGCCATTAATATGAGATGTTATGTTCTTAATAGAACTCTCTTAAGGCCTAGTATTAAGAAAACTCCATATGAGCTTTATTATGAGAAGTCTCCTAGGATTTCATATTTTAGGGTGTTTGGAAGTTGATGTTATTTATTAAACACCCGTAATCAGCTTGATAAGTTTGATGCTAAAGGTGATAAAGGCATTTTTATTGGTTGTTCAACAAGAAGCAAAGCTTATCGAGTCTTTAATAAAAGGACTTTTGTTATAGAAGAATCCCTGCATGTTTCATTTGATGAAACAAACTTAGGTGAACCTAAACCAAATCATTTAGATTCTGATGATGAAGATACCCCCTTTATCGATGTATCAAAAATGGAATATACACAAAATGTACATGATCTTCCAAAAGAATGGGTTACACCATAAGGATCACCCTCAAGAACAGATCATAGGTAATATTGAACAAGGTGTAAAAACCTGATCTCACTTTAGAGCTGATTTTGTCCTTAATGCCTTTGTTTCTCAACTTGAACCCAAGAAAGTTGATGAGGTATTAAAGGATGAGTCATGGGTTTTAGCTATGCAAGAGGAGCTACTCCAATTTACTAGGAACAATGTATGAACTTGGTATCCGCTCCTAAGGGTAATTCCATCATTGGAACCAACTGGGTGTTTCGAAATAAATTAGATGAATCTGGTTCAGTGATTAGGAATAAAGCCAGACTTGTAGCTCAAGGCTATAACCAACAGGAGGGTATTGACTTTAATGAGACATATGCTCCTGTTGCTCGCTTGGAGTCCATACGGATGCTACTTGCCTTTGCAAGTGTAAAGGACTTCAAGCTATATCAAATGGATGTCAAGAGGGCCTTTCTTAATCGTTATATTAAGGAAAAAGTTTATGTTCATCAGCCTCCTAGGTTCGAGGACCCATCACACCCAGAGCATGTATACAAGCTCAATAAGACATTATATGGACTTCAACAAGCTCCCAGGGCCTGGTATGATAGTCTTAGGACCTTTCTTATTCAACACAGATTTAGAATTGGAGTTGTTGATTCAACTCTTTTTCTAAAAGAAGGAAATGACATCCTACTGGTTAAAATATATGTTGACGATATTATATTTGGATCAACTAAGGAGTTCCTGTGTCAACATTTCTATCAGACTATGAAGACTGAGTTTGAAATGAGTATGATGGGTGAACTCAGACTCTTCTTAGGACTCCAATTTCAACAATTATACATAGGAATTTACATTAGTAAAACAAAATATGTTCTTGAAATTCTCAAAAATTTGACTTTGAAAATGTAAATGGCAAAGAGACTCCGATTACTCTATCTACTTCTCTTGGTGAAGATTTATCCAGCAAGAGGGTAGATGAAAAGAAATACCAGGGCATGATAGGTTCGCTACTATATCTTACAGCTTCAAGACCTGATATTCTTTTTGATACATGTTTATGTGCGAGATTCCAATCCGAACCCAAGGAATCTCATTTTAATGCAGTAAAAAGAATATTTAAATACCTAAATAGCACAAAAGATCTTGGTCTTTTCTATCCTAAAGCACAATCCTTATATCTATTATCCTATAGTGATGCAGACTATGTAGGGAGTTGAATAGACCGAAAGAGAACTAGTGACACATGTCATTTAATTGGAGAATCTCTAGTCTCATGGTTCTCTATGAAATAGACTTGTGTTTCACTTTGTACGACTGAAGTAGAGTATATTGCAGCTTGTCTTGCTTGCTCTCAGGTCTTTTGGATGAGATAGACTTTATCTAACTTTGGATTGATTTTTACGCAATCCAAAACTTTATGTGATAATACTAGCGCAATAAATTTATCCAAAATTTTAGAACATCATTCACGTACCAAGCACATAGATGTTAGACATCATTTCCTTAGAGATAATGTGCTTCAAGGATCAATTCAATTAGAATTCATTGACAAACAAAACAAATTGGCAGACATCTTTACAAAACCTCTTGCAGTAGAGAGATTTTGCTTTATAAGAAGAAAATTAGGACTTTGTACAATAAAAGAGATTCAAAACTAATAATTTGATTGATATGGAATTTGTTTGTATTTATAAAAATCTCTAAGGGCCTCATTGCAATTTACCCATGCTTGCTTAAAAAAAAGGGGTAAGCTGTAATATTTCCATATGTCTAGAAATATTTTGGTGTTGTTTGCAATATGGTTGCTTAACTTAGGTTGACTACATTATTTGTTCAACACCAAAGTTGTAAATTTCATTTCTCTCAACCACTTAAGTGGTTATGTGACAAGCACATGACCCAACCCATATAAAAGTGGCCAAGTGCAAACACTTGCCTCATTCCACTCTTTGCAAACCCTAGTTCTCCTCCACAAGTGTCTCTCTAAGCCCTAGCCAAGAAGAAGAAGTCTCACCTCTAAGCTTCTACTCTAGGTATATTCTTATCTCCTAAGTAGATCTTGCTATCATGAGTCATTCTACATCTTGACTTTTTCTTTCTCTCAAGTCCTTTCTTGCTGCTGCACTTGTTTCTTGTTGAGTACCAGATGGTACCGGTAATAGCTAGGAGCAGCAGTACTTGCTTTAATGAGCAGGTACCGGTACTGAATATGAATACCGGTACTAGCTCGAATTTTTGGTTGGAATAGAAACCAACCAATACCGGTACCAATCACCAGTACCAGTACATGCAGGCTTAAATGTTTTTTTTTGTACAAACACATGAAAGGAAGCTTTCTATATTTCTAATCATTTTCCTATTCCTTGTTATTGCATGTTTACAGATGGCACCTAAATCTAAAAGTAAGGGAAAAGCACCTCAAGATGCTTTTCAGTAGTTTTGCATTAATGAGGATGCTAGGTCAAATTTTGATTGGTATAAAGGCCTAAAACTCCATCATCGTAGGTCAGTTGACTGGAAAAACTCATGCATTTCCTAATGTTTCTGGAGTATACCCTGATGTCAATTGTCTATTCTTTAGTTTTACCACTCGTCTTTCCAAACAAAAACTCATGCATTTCTTTGATGAATCATTCTTTGCCAATGTTCCTGGAGTATACCTTGATATCAATTGTCTATTCTTTGCTAATCTCCAAGAATAAGAAAATCAAGGTCACCTTGTCTTAACAACAAATGTTTTTGGTCAGAAAATTACCATCACACCTAAATTCTTGTCAACAATTACTGAATGTCCTAATGAAGGTCATGCATTTAACACACTTAAGAAGCAATTTCCTACTCATAAAATCCATGAAACTCTATTGTTCGCTAACTGCCAGGGCAAAGCATTGGTTTCCCCAAATATGACCCTATTTGCTTGCGTCCCTTTTCGTATCTTAGCATGGAACTTAAGGGCTAAAATTTCAGGATTTCACAAAATACCTATTGATATTTTACCCTTAATTTATGCTATCATAACGAACTTTCCAGACAATTTGAACACAGTTTCATTCACTTTCTTTGACCCCATTACCGTGCATCAGCTTTACCATTGGATATTTTGGTGTCTCACATTCTTCATAAAAATAAAATTAACCTCTCTAATTTTACTCCTCTTAGAAAAGTGGTCTATTTCAAATGGTCCACTCTACGAAAAATGGGAGTGAAACCTGCTAGAGAGGAATCCTCCAGTGATGATGGAGAAGAAATTGATCCAAATACTCTATCTTCTCATCCACCTCCTGAATCATCCTCCACTTTCGTTCCTATAACCTACCCATATCCAGAAGCTAAAACACCTTAGGTAAATCTATCTAATGTGTCTAGAACTGATCCCAATTTGATAAATACCTTCAATTACATTGGTCAAAATTTAACCAATCTAAATTTTGCCTTCCATCACAAGGAACGCAAATTCCATGACCTTTCTCTTTCTATTGAGTCCTCCCATGTCACTTCTTCCACTCAAAAACCTAAACAAAGGAAGCGAACTCAATCGAAAGCACCTCAAGAATACAGTGAAAGAAGGCAAAAGCATTTTCAAGATCCATCTCCGATTTCATATTCAATGGCTGAAGAAGAACTTGTTCTTCATGATGATGATGAAGAACACACTGAAGATGATGAAGTTTCATATAAAGATAATGATGATGAAAATGAAGATGATGACGACAACGATGATGATGATGATGATGGTGGTGGTGGACATGTGCAAAAGCTTATTAGAAAATGCCCTAGAAATTATTTTAGTTTTCATTTTATTGCTTATTAAATTTGTATGACTTTTCAGACAATTATGTGCTAAAATTGTCTCAAGCTTTATCTTTATGAAGTTTATCATGTTATGAAGGTTGAATAGAGTTGGTTATTCATGTATCATGCTTTGTTTTCTTATGTGAAATATATCATGTTTTTTTGAAACCAAAAGGAAAGCTATTGTCATACGATAGCAATCCGGGAGAGAAATTTATTGATAAATGAATAAAAATTTACAAATCAGATCCCCATCTACGTATGAGGGACCAGCACTCATTTACAATTTGCTCACAGCAAACCGGTCTTTCCTAAAAAAGCCTCCCATTCCTTGCCCTCTACACACACTAGAGAGTTGCAACCATGCGTAGGTGTGGTCTCTCCACCACTACAAAGTTATGGCACAAAGAGTCCCACAAGGGGAGTGGTTCCTGGCAAGTCCACCTCCAAATTACATCAGTAATCAAGCAAGAGGAGAAAATGTGCCTGAGATTATCAGTGTCCATTCCACATAGGTGACATTCACGAAGAGCAGCTCCCATTCTTTTGTGCCTTAGATCACCTGTTATCAAGCCCTCCCTCCTACATAACCAAAGAAAAATTTGTACCTTGAGGGGGATCTTCAAGAGCCATATTTTTTTGTCAATGTGATTGTAGCTCCCACCTCTGCCACCTTCCATAATTTTTCTATACCCACACTACACTGTATATATCCCATCCCAAACATAGCTATCATTCACTCCAGGCCTGGGTTTGAACCTTTCCAGGTCTGAAATCAGGTTTCTTCTTTCTTCCCACAGCCGAGTGCCCATCCTGATGGATTCATCTTCATTCAGCTGCCAACAGGCCCTAGTTTCAGACCAGTAGCAGGTAACAGTCCCTGCATTGTCTCTTGTACAACAAAGACCCTTGGGTAAGACTCCTTCAAAGAGCCTAGTAGAGACCAGTGTTCACACCAAAAGTTAAATGTTCTGCCATCTCCTAATATTGGCTGCTGCAGATGCCAATTTTCTTTCAATGCTCGAATCACAGACTGCTAGAAAGGTGATGGTCTGATAGGAAATAATCTCTTTAGTGCACTGTTGGACTGACCATAACTATCCTTAATCAGCTCAGTCCAAGGTTTCTCTTCCCCTTGCAGAATTTTAATAGCCCATTTGAGCAACAAAGCCTCATTGAATTCTTTCAAGGATTTGATTCCCAAACCCCCACTTTCCTTGGGTTGACAGATTTGCTCCCATTTTTAAGGTTGCATAAATCTACCTTCATGCTTGGAACCTTTCCAGAAGAACCTCTTTCTCATTAAATCCAAGCACTTCCACCCAGATTTTGGAACCTTGAATAGAGAGAAATAGAAGATAGGGATGGAGGTAATAACAGAGTTTAGCAAAATGAGTCTGCCACACTTAGATAAAAATTTGCTATTCCATCCAGCCAGCTTCACAGAAATCTTATCAAACAGAATGTTCCAGTCACTTTTTTTCATTCTTGAGCATCTCAGGGGCAACCCCAGATATCTGATGGGGAGATTAATGAGAGGGGTCCCCAAAGTAGCAGAAATAGCTTCTTGCTCTGTCTCATTTAATCCAAAACACACCAGATTGGACTTCTCTCTATTTAGTCTCAAACTTGAGATATCCCCAAATATGTTAACCATATGGCCAAGTGCACGGGCTTCACCTTCTGCTCCTTCGACAAGAAAGACCGTATCATCCACATATTGAAGAATAGGAGCTATAGCACTCTTGTTAGAAAGGGAGTATCCTTTGATAATACCTACCTCAGCAAGTTTGCAAGCATACCTCGCCAAATTATCAACAACAAGATTAAAAACTAAAGGGGCCAAAGGGCATCCTTGCCTCACCCCACATTGTGGTTGGATCCAGGCCCCACAAGGCTTCCCATTAATCAAAGGAGTGAAAGAAGTAGTTGTAATGCACCTTTTCATCCATTTAATTCAGAGAGAGGGAAATCTTGTTCTCTTGAAAACTTCCCACAAATAGGGCCACGAAATAGAATCATACGCTTTATGGAAATCAACTTTCCACATAAAGGCTCTACACTTCCTTTTTTGCCAACCACACACCATCTCCTAGGCCATGATAAAAGACTCTTATAAGGATCTGTTAAGAAGGAATGTAGATTGGACTGGATGAATCACACTCTGTAGAATTGGCCATAGCCTATTTGCCAATACTCTGCTAATCACCAGATAAGTAGAGTTCGAGAGAGCTATAGGTCTGAAATCCTAAAATGTCTCTGCACCTTGTGTCTTTGGAAACATGAAGAGGAAGGATATGTTGATTTTATCAAAGCCAGAATTTTGCTCCTCGAACTCCTTAATAACATCCATCACCTCTTTGCCAACTACACCCCACATCTCTTTGTAGAAGAAAACTTGTATACCATCAGGACCAGGAGAACCTTCATTGTTTAGGTCTTTGATGGTAGCCACTGTTTCTTTCTCAGTGATAGTTGCTATCAAGCTAGATACTTATTCCCCAGATATTTTAGGTGAATCACTCACTGCCATTCTCCATTGGCCTCTCCCTGTAGCCCTTGATGAATCCCTAAAGTACTTGATGGCCTTATCTCTAATGTCTGACATTGATGAGATTCTCTACCCATCCTTGAGTATTGATGAGATTAAGTTGAACCTTCTGTGAGAGCTGGCAACCAAGTGAAAAACTTTGGTGTTGGCATCCCCCTCCTTAAGCCATAATTGCTTGGAACGTTCCCTCTAATCCATCTCCAATTTCAGATCTTCTTCAGCCACCACATCCTGCCACCATCTTCTAGTTTTGAGCTCCTGATCTGTTAGAGGGCCAGTAGCTTCTTTTGAATCAAGGCCATGGATTTCCAGCAATGCCTCATTGCGCCTCTGATGTCTCACAGCAGATACAGTAGCCCCATATTCCTTTAACATTGTTCGCATAGCAGTTGATGAGAACCTCATCATGAGCCATAACTAGCTCATTTTGACCTAATACAAAGGATAAAAGCTCCTACATAACTCAAGGAAAGGCTTAACTCAGAGAATTCTGAGTTTAAGGAGAAAACAAGTCATAAGGGGCAAAAATGTAATTTTACCAGTATAATCTGCATACAGGGTAATTCAGGGTCCAAACATAGGTCAAACAAATCAAATAAGAAGGAAAGTGGGATGATCTGATAAGGGCTACAGCAATTCCAAGGAACTAAATGATAATCTATAACCCTAAAACAAACCCAATTCAATTCACGAGGTTCGAGGCAAAGTAAAAATAGAATAAACCCTCTAAAATTCATAGAAAAATAATCTCTAGGGTTTAGAACCTTCAATTTGGCCTTCAGAACCCATTTTGACCTACATTGAGAACCATACCCAATTAATAACTTAATTTGGGTTTTTGCGTAAATTGACTAGTCAAACAAGGTTTAATATAGAAATAAAATTCACCATCAGATTCCTTAGGTCCTAATTAGTCATGTATAAAAACTTGAGCCTAAGAAGAAACCTTCTTGACCAACTTTACACTTTGGCCCTCATATATTTACTTTTTGGCCCTCAACTTTTGAACCCTCGCATTTCAGCCCCTAACTCTCCTTCGTTCTTTGCATTCAGGTCCCTCCTGCCAAAACCTGACCAGCACCATGCTCCGGCGACCTTGCGCGGAGCATGGCGCCGCGCAGGGTAAGGGGGAGGGTCTGGCAAGACAATCGGGGGTGCCCTACGCCGTCAGCCGTCGCAGGAACACCCCCTGGTCGCTGCAACCCACCATACCGGCTGTGCGAACGCACGGACGGTATTGGTTTCCATCTCCGGCGTCCTCCGGCGAGGGAGACACGTCGTCTCCCTCCGCCCTCCTTTCTGATTCCGCCTCTATAAATACCCCCGTCGCTCCGCCGTTCTGAGCAGCTCGGATCTGACGGAGAAAACCCCCAACTTTCCTCTCTTCTCACTCCGGCAGACGCCCACCAGCTCCGGCGGTTCTTCCTCCTCCTCCTCTTCGCTCTGCCGCAATACCAGCAGCAGAGACTTCTTCCCCTGCTCTTCCCGCGTCGCGCAATACCGGCGCGCGCTGCCTCTGCCCCGTCGTCACCGCCGTCCTCCCCCACTGGGCACCTTCTTCTCCGGCGACAGCAGGTACAGCCGTCCGCCTCCTCGCCCCCTTCGTCACTGTAGTTAGGTTAGAACTACTTCCCTCTATTCTCTCTCTCTTTTCCCCCTGCTATTTTTATCTAATTACCCCTCGACCGCGCCTAATCACCCTCACCTTCTCCGCCTCCGGCCATCCTCCGGCGAGCCGCTCCCATCACTCCAGCAACCCACACGGCTCGCCGACCACCGCAGAACCTCCGCCTCCTCACCCTGATCAACCTCCGCCCTTCCACTTCCCCCAAATCACCCTCTGCAACTCCACCGAACAAACCCATCTCCCGACCCACAGTCCGACCTAGGGCAGCTCTTAGGCTCCGCCCCGCCGCCTGCACACCCCCCGACCACCTTCGCCGTGCCACGGCGAAGGTCCTCCGCATTTCTGATTGGGCCGAGAGGCCGTTTCTCTGTGGGCAGGTACCTGCGCTCGTCGCCGCCATTGTTGAAGCGAAGCAGCTTCGACCTGCTGTCCCAGGTGCACTGCGCCCAGGTCACGCTCCCAGGCTGTGCGGGGGCATTTCGGCAAAGCGTTAGGCTGCAGTTGAGGCGAATCCCTCGCGCGAAGGCCTCGCGGAAAGCTGTGATTACCAGCTGCTTCCTCCGCGCAGGCGCGAAATTGGGGGTGGGACATTTAGTCCCACCTCGGAAGGCTCTGAAGGAGCGCAGCGGTATAAAGCGAAAAAGTGCTGGAGGCTTATTGCCTCAACACACGGGGTGAGGTCCCCTTCACCCGCCCGGTTACCCGGTCTCGTTCGCGCTCATGCCCCGCGGACCTGGCCCGACCTGACTTAGACTGACCTGCACTCCTCGCCCACCACGCACGCCGGTGGGCCTGGACCCGGGCGCGACCCGTACCCGGCAACCCGGTAGCTCTGGGAGAGCTTTCCTAAGAGTGGCTTCTGTGAGAGAGAGACGCGGGGGAGGGTAGAGTTAGGTTTTGCCCCTCTGATCAAGCTGTGTAAGTGTGCAGGCACAGGTGAAGAAGAACCGTGGAAGATGACGAAGGCTGAAGGAAGGAGGAGCACCGAGCGGCACTGTAGCAGCGGCGGTTTAAGTCGTCTGATTGGAAAATCAGACGACGTCCTGAAGGCAAAGAAGGAGAAGGAAGGCGAGGCAGAGGAGGAACACAGAGAGGCCAAGTGAAGACTCTGCAGAAGAAGAAGAGCACGAGAAGAAGATCTGAAGAAAGGGAAAGAAGAAAGAAAGAAGAAGAAGAAGAACAAAGGAAGAGAGCAGAAGATCTGAGAAGGAAGAAGAGGAGAAGCAAAGAGAAAAGAAGAAAAGCCAACAAATTCTCTCTCTCTCTTTCTTTATTTTTGTAAAAGAAACTTGTACCCCTAGAATACAACTTGCTCCCTGAGTTCGACCTCGGGAACTCTTTTATTTTCCGAGTAACAAATTGTATTAAACTGGTAATCACCTCTCTCTATACTATACTACGACGAAATAATAAAACTATAGAGGAAGGTCGCCACCAGTTTTTGGCGCCGTTGCCGGGGAGCAACGGCTATTCTAGAGGTAAACATTCCTGTTTCTTTTTAGTTTTTGATAATCTCCTCTCTTTTGTGCAGCTACAGGAAATCAAGAAGACAAGCAACCACACGACAACCACTCCGAGGACAGGTAAAATTTTTTTCCTCTCGCTATTAACCCCTAAACTCTAAAGAGGAAGAAAAGAAAAGAACAAGCAATATAGGGCTAACCTGTCTTCCATACTTAGTAACCATAAAGAGTTGCATGTTTTCAACTCATTAGTCCTGCACACTATTAAGGGTATTTAAGGGCTAACACATTCTTGCTTGAGCCCTAATTACCCAACAAAGAACTAACTGGACCAAGTAGAGCCAACCTAAGATTCAACATTAGGGTTTTAGAGACACACTACTTAAATCAAGAATGGAGAAAATCCAAAAGAAGTGTGCCTAAACCATTGATTGAACATACTTATTCAGAGAAACCCTAAACAATTGGCTCTCTAAACACTTGAACCCAAACAGAAAGGACCCAAAAGCTCTCAAAGGAACAAGAGGTAAAGTTGACTCCTTGGGTCAACCAACCTTAAAATTAGGTCACTTTCTCACTCAAAATACCTAAGAGATCAAGTGTAACTTTAAGCACCCTGATCTTATGCTAAAATTGGTAGACTTAAGAGGTCAAGATCCCCATCCTGGTCTACCTGGAATCTCAGTGACAAGAGAGGTCGGGTGGGGGAAACCCTGCAACCCGTGGGGACGCTCTACCATGTAGGGGTCTTCGCGGGACTCTCCCTCTCTGGCTGCCCAGGTAATTCTCAGGTGGACGATCTTTCTGATCAAGGGGTCCATCTGCCCCGAACCTCTATAGTCACCCAACATTTTTTGGGTGTCTTGGTTGGGTCCAGCACCTGCTTATCTCATCCAGTCCTTCAGTATTTTGCAGGAGGTCCTTGAAACCTCCTATAGAAATTCACTCTCTCCGAGGCTAAGCCTCGGCTCCCTTGTTTTTGCAGAAATCATTCACATAGCCCCTCTTTCCTCTGATTCTGAACAAAGTCCCCTTCTTCCATTAATTCAAACTTTTGATTCTATATTGATTCCACCACCTGATTCGAAGATGCAGCCTAATTACCTAGCAAGACTACCATATAAAAAACCTGAATATCTGAGATCCATGAAAGATAAGATGATTGAGGATGCCCTTGAATTCTATGAAATCAAATATAAACCCTCAACACCAATAGAAAACATTCAGGTTGATGTCCCAACAACCACAACTTTCATCATAAACTGTGCCAAGATTCTATTGACAGAAGTTATAAAAGGATCAACCCGAGATATGCTCATGACAGGATACATTGAGATGGAAAAATTACACCAATCTGAATACCTTCAATGCTTGACAAATCCTGTACTTTGGGAACAACACCAAGATGCCCTTATGAAACGGGTAGAAAGGATGAAATCAGTAGAACAAATTATCAACCAGAAATACCCGTATATACCAGAAATAGAGGATGAACCATCTTGGAACAATATTAAGGAACAATCCAGTTTCCCAGATCTCGGGACTGGGGCACAAAGTGGTTGTGAAATCCCAACCCAAATAGAAGACAATGTTGAATTAGGTTGGGATATTGCAGGAGAACACAATGATGAGCCAAACTTAGACCATGAATTGCCAAGCCTAGAATTTCAAAACTCCTGCAATAATGAGATCAGAACTGAACCTTCTGAGGGTATAAATTCCGCCCCTTATTTTGATAAGGTGGCCCTCGAAGGTTATTCGGACTTAGGTTCTAACAATTCTACCCACATCCTAAGCCTAGAACCTAGATCTGAAACTTATTGGGAAGATTATGAGGCCCCTTATGAGAAAGATCAAATTTTTACAGAATATGATGCCGGGCCTCTATTTGATGAATATCCCTCTCCAACATCTTCAGAAAATCTGATCGATTTTCCAGAGAACATGCCAATTTATGATACAGAGACTGAGGAGTTGGACGAGTTGGATTTTAATTGGGTCTATCCTACCACCTTGGAGCTTGAGCCTAGATAGAATACCTTTTCGAGCCCAGAATTGACATATAGGCTAGACCCCAATCAGGCTGCTGATTCCACATCTGATGATTTTTGCTGTGGCGGAATTCATGATCATGAATCTCATTTTCGCCAACTCTCCGACAATTTCAAATCTGACTATAATTGCGGAGAGATTCCCCTTCCTGAACACGCCAGGCCTATCTACGACCTCAGTTCTCATGACTCTAACTCCGACTCTGAGGTCCTGATTCCCGAGATCACTGATAACACAGTATCATTCCTTTTCGATCCTCAGGAACCAAAAACAGAAAATGCCAAGAGTGATTGCAACCAAGAATCCAAATTTTTTCTCGAATCCGATTCCTTTCATCCTACAAACACTCTTCCGGCATTTGATAGTTACCCAGAGGACTCTCTACAGAAAATCACCTATCATCTGTTTCTAGAAGAGCCCTCGTACACAATGGCCACCTCATCCGCACACACAGAACGGATCAAAACCTCTTCCAAACCCCAACCCGCAACTAGACTCAATTTCTATTCAGATTCACCTCTCACCGAGCCGATTGCATTTCCAACTCAGGTTCTGAACACTGATCAGACTACATACCATGCCCCATCATTCTCTGATCACCCCTATAGGGTTTCTGCGTCATTCATTGATTATTCTACGGATCCCTACTCTGACCAGGCTGATTCGACTCAGCCAAACCCTGCGTTTACACTTCCACATCCATTTGAGCTTCATAGTTTATGGTGGGCTCCACACCTTTTTATCCACATCTATCAACCCACCAGATTGATTGGGTTTGGGCTGCATCATCAGCCTGTTGATCTGAACAAGCACCTGGTTGGACCAACCAGGATCTTAATCAAGGTGCTTGTCTTACAAAACTCTGTTGATTTGACCATCCCCTCTCCATCGCATTTCCCGCTTGGCTGAAGGCATCAAATTTAGCGCTCAATGGGAGGCAGCCCGTCATTCTCTTTGAAAACCTGAAACTTGTTCTGACACCTTTTTGCACTTGAAGTTCACACTTTAGGACAGCCGACCCCACCTCAGATGCTTGCATCTGGGATTAGAAATCGTCCGCAAAAATTCAACCCGACCCATTCACTCATCCAAATTTCTGTCTTAAGGAATGAACTAAGTTAAATAAAAACCCCCTAGGTTACAATGAGGACATTGCAAATCATAGGCATGGGGGGGGGGGGTATGAAAGTGCAAAACTTGTAAGAAAAGGTTTCAAACAAAAAATTCACATATGCCAAAAATACCATAAAAATTAAAAATTTTTCGAAAAAAAAAAATATAATAATAATAATAAAAGGAAAAGAGGAGAAGGAAATTTTGTGAAGGAGAAGGAGAAAAGAAACAAAATGAAAAAGGAGCACAAAATTATGAGAAAAGGTGATAGTCATTAGTAAGGAACTAAGGAATTAACCTAAGTTCTAGACCTCATTCAAGAAAATAACTGAAAAGTGCATAATGAGATTAGTAAGAACGCAAACCTTAGGCATTCTTGAATAGACTCTTAGTACCCATTAAGATCTAGACATTCCTCAAGAGGTTGAGGAAAATGAAAAGCTGAAGTATTAGGTCTAAGGCTTAGGAAGTATTTGGCCTCATTAACTAATTTTTGGTTTACGGGACTCAGTAACCTAAGCACCCTAACCTCACACACAGCCTGGTTCAGTAAGCGTAAAAATCAAAATCACGCAGAAGCGTCACAAAATTCTGAAAAGAACACCTAGAGTAGAGCGGCCGATCAACACAAGTTGATTTAGACGAGTTCCCAGCGCGGAGAGGCGGGAAATCCCCTCGAAGATGCGTAACAAAATATCATCTCCTCGGTGCTTGTCTCTTAGGATATTCACATATCCTACTGGGGGCATGTAAGCACTCCGCTGGTTCAGACACCATGGATGGGATTATCTCGAAATCTCAATTGCCAGGGTCTGGATTCGGCCACGGAACACCATGGATGGGATTATCTCAAAATCTCAATAGCCAGGGTTCCGGGGGTTGCCATGGGCGGTGCTATCTCGAAGCATCGATCGCCAGGAACCCTTGAGGATTGATGATGGGAGCAAGGAATCTGATACAGACCGTGTTGAAAAGCCAATCCTAGGCTAGAACTAAAAAGAAAAAGAGAGAGAAAACTCTCCAAATAGAAAAACTTTCTATCTCTCTCTTATAAAACGCACTGCGAACTGAGCCAGGGCTAAAATCATTTCAAGCACGGGTGCTTTAACCACAAAGTCCAATAAACCTTAGGTTAGTTCTTGTGGGCCTTAAAAACCTTTGCTAAAGACTGAGGCTAAAGCTAGACAGATTTGGATCTTGATTGGTACTAGAGTACCTTTTAGGCCTATGGTCAGCATTCTAACCTAATCTAAGCTCAAATGAAAAGCACTTATCTGAAGCTATTAAGAACTTCATGGTCTAGAACAAGGGTTGAAACCTTAAGTTTTTGCTAAGGGACTAGCAAAAGCTAGGCATGGGGGTATGATGAGAACCTCATCATGAGCCATAACTAGCTCATTTTGATCTAATACAAAGGATAAAAGCTTTTACATAACTCAAGGAAAGGCTTAACTCAGAGAATTCTGAGTTTAAGGAGAAAACAAGTCATAAGGGGTAAAAATGCAATTTTACCAGTATAATCTGCATACAGGGTAATTCAGGGTCCAAACATAGGTCAAACAAACCAAATAAGAAGGAAAGTGGAATGATCTGATAAGGGCTGCAGCAATTCCAAGGAACTAAATGATAATCTGTAACCCTAAAATAAACCCACTTCAATTCATGAGGTTCGAGGTAAAGTAAAAATAGAATAAACCCTCTAAAATTCATAGAAAAATAATCTCTAGGGTTTAGAACCTTCAATTTGGCCTTCAGAATCCATTTTGACCTACATTGAGAACCATACCCAATTAATAACTTAATTTGGGCTTTTGCATAAATTGACCAGTCAAACAAGGTTTAATCTAGAAATAAAATTCACCATCAGATTCCTTAGGTCCTAATTAGTCATGTATAAAAACTTGAGCCTAAGAAGAAACCTTCTTGACCAACTTTACACTTTGGCCCTCATATATTTACTTTTTGGCCCTCAACTTTTGAACCCTCGCATTTCGGCCCCTAACTCTCCTTCGTTCTTTGCATTCAGGTCCCTCCTGCCAAAACCTGACCAGCACCATGCTCCGGCGACCTTGCGCGGAGCATGGCGCCGCGCAGGGTAAGGGGGAGGGTCTGGCAAGACAACCGGGGGTGCCCTGCGCCGTCAGCCGTCGCAGGAACACCCGCCTGGTCGCTGCAACCCACCATACCGGCCGTGCGAATGCACGGATGGTATGGGTTTCCATCTCCGGCGTCATCCGATGAGGGAGACACGTCGTCTCCCTCCGCCCTCCTCTCTGATTCCGCCTCTATAAATACCCCCGTCGCTCCGCTGTTCTGAGCAGCTCGGATCTGACGGAGAAAACCCCCAACTTTCCTCTCTTCTCACTCCGGCAGACGCCCACCAGCTCCGGCGGTTCTTCCTCCTCCTCCTCTTCGCTCTGCCGCAATACCAACAGCAGAGACTTCTTCCCCTTCTCTTCTCGCGTCGCGCAATACCGGCGCGCGCTGCCTCTGCCCCGTCGTCACCGCCGTCCTCCCCCACTGGGCACCTTCTTCTCCGGCGACAGCAGGTACAGCCATCCGCCTCCTCGCCCCCTTCGTCACTGTAGTTAGGTTAGAACTACTTCCCTCTATTCTCTCTCTCTTTTCCCCCTGCTATTTTTATCTAATTACCCCTCGACCGCGCCTAATCACCCTCACCTTCTCCGCCTCCGGCCATCCTCCGGTGAGCCGCTCCCATCACTCCAGCAACGCGCACGGCTCGCCGACCACCGCAGAACCTCCGCCTCCTCACCCTGATCAACCTCCGCCCTTCCACTTTCCCCAAATCACCCTCTGCAACTCCACCGAACAAACCCATCTCCCGACCCACAGTCCGACCTAGGGCAGCTCTTAGGCTCCGCCCCGCCGCCTGCACACCCCCCGACCACCTTCGCCGTGCCACGGCGAAGGTCCTCCGCGTTTCTGATTGGGCCGAGAGGCCGTTTCTCTGTGGGCAGGTACCTGCACTCGTCGCCGCCATTGTTGAAGCGAAGCAGCTTCGACCTGCTGTCCCAGGTGCACCGCGCCCAGGTCACGCTCCCAGGCTGTGCGGGGGCATTTCGGCAAAGCGTTAGGCTGCAGTTGAGGCGAATCCCTCGCGCGAAGGCCTCGCGTAAAGTTGCGATTACCAGCTGCTTCCTCCGCGCAGGCGCGAAATTGGGGTGGGACATTTAGTCCCACCTCGGATGGCTCTGAACGAGCGCAGCGGTATAAAGCGAAAAAGTGCTGGAGGCTTATTGCCTCAGCACATGGGGTGAGGTCCCCTTCACCCGCCCGATTACCCGGTCTCGTCCGCGCTCACGCCCCGCGGACCTGGCCCGACCCGACTTAGACTGACCTGCACTCCTCGCCCACCACGCACGCCGGTGGACCTGGACCCGGGCGCGACCCGTACCCGGCAACCCGGTAGCTCTGGGAGAGCTTTCCTAAGAGTGGCTTCTGTGAGAGAGAGACGCGGGGGAGGGTAGAGTTAGGTTTTGCCCCTCTGATCAAGCTGTGTAAGTGTGCAGGCACAGGTGAAGAAGAACCATGGAAGAAGACGAAGGCTGAAGGAAGGAGGAGCACCGAGCGGCACTGTAGCAGCGGCGGTTTAAGTCGTCTGATTGGAAAATCAGACGACGTCCTGAAGGCAAAGAAGGAGAAGGAAGGCGAGGCAGAGGAGGAACACAGAGAGGCCAAGTGAAGACTCTGCAGAAGAAGAAGAGCATGAGAAGAAGATCTGAATAAAGGGAAGAAGAAAGAAAGAAGAAGAAGAAGAACAAAGGAAGAGAGCAGAAGATCTGAGAAGGAAGAAGAGGAGAAGCAAAGAGAAAAGAAGAAAAGCCAACAAATTCTCTCCCTCTCTTTCTTTATTTTTGTAAAAGAAACTTGTACCCCTAGAATACAACTTGCTCCCTGAGTTCGACCTCGGGAACTCTTTTATTTTCCGAGTAACAAATTGTATTAAACTGGTAATCACCTCTCTCTATACTATACTACGACGAAATAATAAAACTATAGAGGAAGGTCGCCACCAGCAGTCAACTTGGATGCAAGCTTGATAGTGGTCGTGCCATCTACATGTTTGGTCCTCCACCAACCTTCAAGCATCTCTCTGAAACTCGATTCTCTCAACCAAGATTTTGTAAACTTGAAATAAGAACTAACAAGCACTTGTTCCCTAATATCCCATGCCAAGGGTGTGTGATCAGAAAAGGGGCATTCCAATCCACACACGAAGGATAACTGGAACATATCCAATAGCCCAGCATTGCAAAGAATCTATCAATTTTGGACATGAGGCCACTACCATTTCTCCATGTGAATTCAATGACAGAAGAAGGGTACTCACTCAAGCCTAATGTCTGAACCATCAGTTGGAATCTAGTGGTTGCACTATCCACCATGCCATTTGGTCAGTCTCTCCTCGTCAGTACATAATTAAAATCTCCTCCTACAACCTAAGAAGCCCCATTCACAAAGTCAGTAGCCATACTCCAATCATCCCACAACTCTTGCCTTCTATAGGGGTCACATGGGCCATAGACTCCTGTAATGTAGAGGTCACACCCCCCTGAGTTCGTTCAAACTTACAAGTCAGCATGTGTCTAGCAATAGAGACCTCAACCATTTGTAACACATTTTTCTTCCACCACATAGCAACACCCCTAGACCTGGCATGTGAATTAAGCATCACACAGTAATTCACATCCCCAACCTTCATATCAACCCAAGCCCTATCATCTTCACTTTCTATGTGTGTCTCTTGAATAATGGCACAGTCAATCTCCCATTCTCTTATATACCTCAATAGAGAAGCCCTCCAACTTCTATCGTGCAGCCCACGCACGTTCCAAGATAGAATCCTCATATAGTTTCTTGGGTGCCCCCCTTTTTTGCAGTTGAGACTCTGCTAACCTTTATCACAGCTACAATGGCATTTTCATTAAATTTCTGTGAAGTGTTTTGTTTCCTTTGTCTAAGTTTATAAGGGGGTCTACCCACACTGGTCTTGGAGACTATTCCTAAACCAAATTTCAGGCCCTCAACTGCAGGTAAGTTAGTTTGTAGATTCAAGGAGTTTACAAAAATCTCTTGTAACACACATTGATCAGGTGTACCGACCCTTGGTACAGCTACCTTCATATTCTCTACCATACCACCTTCTACCAATGCCACATCCATCCCTTCCTTCTTTTTCTCTGCCATACCACCTTCTACCAATGCTACATCCATCCCTTCCTCCATTTTCTCTGCCATAAAATCTTCTACCAATGCCACTTCCATCTCTTCCTCCATTTCCTCTGTGCAGTGATGGTCCTTGCACTTTTTAGGCTCAGGCGCCTCATCAAGTGTCACACGTCCTGGCTGCAATGAGGTTGCCTTAGGTTGCAACACCTCTGCATAAGACGGATTGTTTGGACGATCACCTGTCCACTGAAAAATTCAAAATCAACAACCAAGAGCTCCCCCCACATCGGAGGATCACCTTCTCTGGCACAGAACCTGCTCTGGAAACATCAACCCAGACATTCAGCACACGACCATCTCCTTACAGCAGTCCAACCTCAGCATCATCATCCAATGTAGCAAACCCTGCTATCATAGCTGCCACCACCGCTTTTGATCTTAGATGCAACGGTAGACCCCTGATTCCTAGTTTACTCGATCTTGAGGCTACTCTCTAGGGCGGTCGTTCAGGCAGTGAGCCTTCAAACGGAGATACCAGCCTCCAAATCACCATCAATCCATCCAAATCACTCGAGCAAAAATGCAAACGCTCTACATCCATCATCCCCAAACCAAAAAGCACAAACCGCGTAGGGGAGAGGGACGCAATCTTCCAACCACTAGTCGACAAAGATAAAGAGCTTACCAGCTGATGAACCTTTTCCGAGGAAGGGTTGCTTGTCATCACCTCTCCAATTAAGGCCCCTTGTAACACCATCTCCGCCATCCTGATGTCATCGTTCATAGGGATTTCCACGTCCACCGTGTGTCCCCCATAGGTAGATGGAGGTAAAGGCAGAGGTGGCTACGTTTCATCCCTCTTTGCCCTATTACCCATGCTCGTCCTTTCCCTTGGTTGTCCATTATTGGCCATGTAGGTGTCTCATTTGTGGCCATGTCCCCGACAAGCAAGACAAACCAAAAGGGAAGCGGCACATCGACGCCATATGCCCTCGACGTCGACATCGAAAGCACACGATTTCCTTGTTGCCCCATGGCCTACCACTGTTAGCCCATCCTCTACCTGCAGCCCTAGCTCCATCAACCACCGAGAAGCTTCTCTCGCTCCTCTAAGCCCTAGATCTCTAGGTTATCCACCCACCATTGCCATGGATTCTCTCTCCTGTCGCCCTGGGGTTCGCCATGGAATCTCCTCTAAAAATGTTATTCGAGAGCCAAAATATATCATGTTTTACTTTTAAAATTCTATTATTTGCTCAACTTTTTGATTGCTTGACAAAAAGGGGGAGAAATGATTGGATACTTCACATTTAAAATAGGGAGTGCTTAGTTTGAGGGGGAGGCTTTTCACTCCTTGTGGAGTTTTTTATTCTTCTCTTATTAGGTCTCTGTTTATTTTTAATATGAGTATCTTGTTTGTTCAGTCAACACCAAAAAGGGGGAGATTGTTCGAACCTAGTTCCATCTCTCTTCTGTGTTTTGGTGTTAATACAACTGTTTTAAAATCTAATGTGTTTATGAAGTATTACAGGTCAAAAGAATCTGTGGATGCAAGTAACAAGATAGCATATGAAGGAAGAAGACTAGAAGACTATAGTTTTTGTTGTATTCATTGTATTTTAGAATCTTTGTATGTCTCCTAACAAGTAAAACATAATCTAGGAGTTAAAATCAAAGTAGAGATAATTAGGGTTCAGAATATCGTTCATTCATTTGCTTCAAAACTCAAAATCGATTCTTTCAAAATAAAGTCGTTTAGAGTAGATGGGATAACTCTAAAAAAAGACTTACACTTATAATGTTTGGTACTTGTAGCAAGTACCGGTACATGTTAGGCACAGGTTTCGGCCTAAGTCCCAAACTGTGAACAACACGTACCGGTACTCATCGTGAGTACCGGTACCAAGTGGTCACAGTTTGTGCACTTGGTTTTGCCTGGACCTTACAAGTACCGGTACTAATCACTAGTACCGGTACATGTAGGTCACTAGACCCAAATCTGTGAGTCACAAGTACCGGTACTCATCATTAGTACCGGTACCTAGTGACTTAGTTGGGTTGACTGTAGGCAGTTAGTACCGGTACCAACTAACTGTTGTGACTAATCTGAATGGATATTTTGCAATTAAACCTATTTCTAAGCTTCCCAAATTGCCCCTAATGGCTAGTAATTGAAGGGAAGGTTTTTAGTGGATTATATAGGCACTCGTTGTGTGTCTTTTGCACACAACCAAGAAGCCAAAATTGTATCCTTGCCTACACTTTCAATTCTCAATTTACTAGCTACAAAAGAGCTTGATTATTGCATTCCTTTCAAGGCCTCTCTCTATTTGCAACAAGTCATCAACGGCATTCGTGTTCTTCATTGTTTAATCATCCATTTTATGCCTTAGTATTCTTCTTAGATTAATTTATATACTTTTATTAAGCAGTATACTTGTTGGAGACTTAGGAATTTGTTGTAAGCTTTTATTTGCATCTTACTTACACCTATATCTTTATTTCTTTTTAATATCTTGTTATTGGGTTGAGGTAACCCGTTAATTACCTTAGATTTTAGTAAATTGATTCCCTTCGGGTTGAGGGAATCGAGTTAAAAATCCTAAGTCGGGAGACTTAGGTAGTGAAGTACTCAAGTGAGGGGAACCACTATATATCTTGTGTGTTTTTGTGGTTTTCTTTGTCTTGCAATTTTTTATCTACCACACTATTTATCCCTCCTTCTAGTGTGCTTGTGATTTACAGATCCTACAATGGGGACCCGACCCCCTGATCTCTTGGGCAATCCTTAAGGGCACAAGATCCCTTTTAAGCTCACATCTGACTGCTATTTCAACTGAGGTGGGACTAAAAGTCCCTCCTCCCTTCCACGTCTTCTTCTTTCTTCACCATGGAGTGCTTCTGCCAATTGTAGGAGGATAGTAGTTGGATCTTGAAACCAACGGGCCAGAGAGATTACTCACACAAATCTGCACCAAGAGAGGATGTCCTTCTCGAGTGTTGGCTCGCCAAAGGTGGTACTCGGAGTCGGGGAAGATAATGGCACCAGCAAGTCACCTAAAACACAAATATGGGCTCTTGGCCCCAATTAGATACCAAGAAGGCTTCGCCGTAACACAACAAAGGTGGTGGTGATTTAGTAAATGGTGGCTTTATGAACCTGGTCGAACGTGGTGGAGGTGACGTGCGACGATGGTTCTGAAAAAGGTCTTGGTGAATCAAAAACCCCAATTTCTTGAGGGCTTTTGATCTCCAAGGCCATGTGATGTTAGTGGTGTGGGTGGCTTGGTGGGAGGTGGCATGGTTCGAGCTCGCCATAGCTCTTGTCAACCGCGGGGAAGAACAAGGAGAACGACGAGAATAAGGGGCTAAATTCTAACTTTAAATAACCTAACCTAATCTATGGGAGGAGAAGATAAGCTACCTAATTGGGACGACAGGGGAGGAAGTGCATCTGGCATTGGCCGATCGAACGCGAGGAAGAAGAGAAGTCCAGTGGGAGGAACAACAATGAAGAAGGGATCTAGGTTGGCCTAGCTTTGACCAGCTAGTATTGAAAGAAGATAAGGAAGGAAGAAGTGGTGCTACTTTTTGGTTGGATGCATGTACAAAAGAAGGGGTTCAAGGAGGTTGCCAGAGTTGGAGAAGATGAGGTCGTAATGATGAAGAAGGGGGAATCAAGGCTAATTCTCCACCAATTCATGCTTGGGTGTTCCTAAGCACTTATATAGAGGATGATTTTCCAACCAATTGTCTCAAATCCCCAAGAGTGAGTTGCTATTTTGGCAATTCATTATCCCACTGATTTTGGTTGCCAGAGCAAATTAGCTCCAAATTGGAGCATGAGATTGATTTCAATCAATATAGCAAGTTCTAATGAGCAATCCCACCAAATTTGGTGGGCCTTTCATGTGTTGGGTTCGTTCACTACTGTTCATTCTTTGTTTGAAATGGTGAAGGAAATCAGGGACCTAATTATGAGAAACATCAAAACCTAGGGGGTTCTATGTAATAAGTTGAGACAAATGAGCTAAAATGAAAATTGAGTAATGAGGAATTCCGATTGGGCTCAAAATTTAGAGTTAACCTAATTTTGACCCAAGGAATATAGTGGTGACATCAAATTTGGGCTTTGATGACATTTGACTAGGTAATTTGGACTATAGCCCAAGAATGAGGTAATTTCCCACCTAAGTCTATTTTTGGTCAAAATGGGTTCGTTTGGTCAAAGTGAAGGTTCTAAACCTCATAGAATATTTTTCAATGATTTTTAAGAGGTTTAGATTACATTTATTTCCACCAAAATCCATTCAATTGAAATGAGGCTGAATTAGAGTTTTTATTATTAAAATAATCTTTAAATCACATAAAACCCTAATCCAGTCAGTTCAAGCCCAATTCTTGAGAATTTAAGTTATTTTGACCTTGGATTAGGCACTGATGAAGCCTTTAGTTAATCTGCATTCGTGTTTTTCGTTAAAATAGCAGAATTAACGGAATTTCCCTTTTTCTTCTCGCACTAAGCTCAGAACAGGATTACAACCTTCTGATGGTTATTAAGGATCATTTATCACTGAAAATAGACTAAATTAGGCTAGTTATGCCAGATGATGGTGTTACCATCATACCCCCATGCCTAGTTTTTGCTATTTCCTAGCAAAATTCTATGCAAGAAACCAGATCAGTAGACTAGATTTTACCGTCAAGATGCCTTAGCGTGCCACACCTCTAGAGATTAGATCAAAATACCAACTTTAGGAATAGAGGTACTCAAGTACTAGTCAAGATACGGACCTGGCCAACCTCAGTCTTGGGTTTGCAATAAAGGTCTCTAAGGCCCCAGAATCTGCCCAGAGGTTCATTGACCCCAATGATTAAAGCACCCGTGCATTCATACAGCAAGGTCCAAGTTCAAATTCCCTATGTATTTTGAGAAGAGAGATATTTTTGAGATTTTTCTCTTTCTGTAATTTCTTTTTGATTCCCCTAAATCCAACATCAGATTAGCCCTCAACACAGTATGTATCAGATTCCTTATCCCCATCATTAATCCTCGAAGGATCCCTAGCAATCGATGCTTCAAGATAGCACTGCCCATGGAAACCCCCAGAACCCTCGCAATTGACATTTCCAGATAATGCCGCCCATGGCACCTGAACCAGTACATGGCACTTACATGCCCCTGGTAGGATATTTAGATATCCTAAGAGACAAGCTCCTAACACATCTTCAAGGGGAGTATTTACTCCTCTCAGCGGCGAGAACTCCTCTAATCAACTTGTGTTTTCGAGCCGCTCCTAAGCTAGATCTTCAAGAAACCATTTTCTTTTTTGGAACAGAACACTTTTTGGCATTATTGTTCGTTAAGCTCATTGAATCAGACCAGTGTGTGCATTGTGGATGCCTAGGTTACCAAGTCCTATAAACCAAAGGGCAAACAACAAGGTTGAATAGTCCCTAAGCCTTAGATGTAATACATCAGCTTCGTAACCCCCTCAACCTCTTGAGGAATTGTCCAGATCTTAACAAACACGTGAATGTTTAAGACCAAACCAGCCCAAGAGGCCTAAAGTCGATATCCTTCACTTATCTCCTTTTCTTTAGCATTGCAAGGCTTACTTTATCATTCGATTTAGCCCAGAACTTAGGTATGTTCCATACTCAACTACTAGGAAAAATAAATTTCTTTTGATCTTTTTCTTTGTATATTTCTCCACTTTTTCCTCATTCTGGATTTGCAATTTAGCTCAGAAGTTTCCTCCCCATTTTATCCTCTCTTTTTCTTATGTGAGAACCCCTCAAAAGAATCGAATTTTGAGTCATTTTGCAATTTAATACCCCCCCATGCCTAAGTTTTGCATTGCCCTCATTGCAAACCAAGTAGGTTCGAATTCAGCTTAGTTCATATTTTAGAATAAGGGTGGGTGATCGGGTCGAGATGGCTGTTGTGAATGATTTTAAGCTCCAACACAAGTGTCGAAGGTGGAGTCGGCTGTTCTAAAGTATGAACCCAAAGGTGCAATAGGAATTCAACTCAAGAAGAGTAAGAAGGGTCTTAGGTTTTCAAATGATGGGTTGCCTCCCATTAAGAGCTAGGTTTAATGCCATCAGCTGGGCGTAATGTAGCTCACGGGGAATGGAGATCAAAAGATTTAGCATCCAGATTCGAATCGGTAATCTTGAGGAATGGTTTCAGTCTTTGACCATTCACTACAAAAGGGTTTGAGTCATGGCTGAGTTCACTGATTTCAATGGGTCCATTTCCAAAGATCCTCCAGACAAGAAAAGGTCTAGTCCATCTCGATCTCAATTTTCCTGGGAAGAGCTTGAGTTGGGCATTGAAGAGCACTTTCTGACCATGATAGAAAGATTTTCGTGAGATGTGCTTGTCGTGAAAGCCCTTGATCTGCTTCTTATAGATACGTGAGTTCTCATATGCATCATTGCATAGTTCATCGATCTCGCACATTTGCAAACGATAATCAATTTCGGCCTCCCTAAGATCCAAAATGCATTTTCGTACTGGTTAGTGGACCTTGTGCTCCATTTCTATAGGAAGGTGACATGCCTTCCCGTAAACAAGTCTGAATGGAGACATCCCTAGCTAGGTTTTATGGTAGTTCTATAAGCACATAATGCTTCTAGAAGTCAGGATGACCAATCTTTTCTATCAAGTCTGACAGTGATTTAAAGAATTTTCTTGATCTCTCGATTGGAGAGCTCAGCCAGTCTATTAGTTTGTAGGTGATATGGAGTCAAAATTCGATGCAACAACCCATATTTCCTCAATAGGGACTAGAAGTGCACATTCACGAAGTGGGATCCGCCATAGCTAATGATGGCCTTGGGAACCCCAAATCTGAAAAAGATGTTCTCCTAGATGAAGCAGAGAGCAACTTTATGATCATCCGTTCCCGTGGGGATGGCTTCGATCTATTTTGAGAAGTAGTCAACAACAAGTTGGATGTACCCAAAGCCATTGAATCCAGGAAATGGTCCCATAAAATCAATTCCCCAAATGTCAAATATTTCACACACAATGATCGGATTTAAGGGCATCATATTGCATGGGCCCATGTTGCTGAGGGTTTGGTAATGGTTACATGCCCTACAATAGGCTTGTGCATCTTTGAACAGTGTAAGGAAAAAGAACCCACATTAGAGGATCTTTGCTGCGATCTTATGCCCATAGAAATAGCCACTGTAGGCCTGGTCGTTACAGAAAAATATAGCATCATTGACCTCATCATCAGAAATGCATCTTCTAACAACTTGGTCATTGCCAATGTGGAACAGATAGGGATCTTCCCATAAATAATATTTAGTGTCATAAATCAACTTGTCCCATCTGTTCTTGGCCCAATCAAATGGGACTTTCTCAATGACCAAGTAGTTCACGATATCAACAAACCAGGGAAGTCCATTGATGACCAAAAGATGTTCATCCGGAAAATGCTCGGTAATAGGTCCAGATGGGTCAATGATTAAAGAAGATGGGATAAATGGTCAACAACCACATTCTGTTTTTCCTCCTTATTGCGTATCTCGAGGTTAAATTCTTGCAAGAGCAAGATCCATCAAATCAGCCTCAGTGTAGCATCCTTCACAAGTAAGTACCTCACAGCGGTGTGATCCAAATAAATAATGACATGGGAGCCCAAGAGGTATGATTTGAATCTCTCTAGAGCAAATACTACAGCTAGCAACTCTTTCTCCATAATCATATAATTAAGCTGAGCCTCGTCCAGTGTCTTGCAGGCATAATATATTACCATCAGTTTCCCATCAATCTTTTGCCCAAGTACTGATCCTACTGTGTAATCAGACACATCGCACATGATCTCAAATGGCTAAGACCAATCAGGAGATTGTAGGATTGGAGTCTGAGTTACTTGATCGCCTAGGATCTCTAACGCACAAACATACTCGCTTTTCATCTCAAAGGGTGTGTCCTTTGAGAGAAGATTCATCAGGGGGCAAGCAATTTTGGAGAAATATAATATGAATTGTCGATAGAAACCGACATGCCCCACGAATGATCTAATGTCTTTGACTGAGGAAGGCACAGGAATTTTAGAAATCAAATTCACCTTAGCTTGGTCAATTTGGATACCTTTCTCAGATACAAAGTGTCCAAGTACGATGCTCTCATGAACCATGAAATGGTTCTTTTCCCAGGAGAGAACAAGATCCACTTCAGTGCATCATTAAAAGATCTAAACCAAGTGTAGAAGGAAATCATTGAAAGTCTAACTGAAAATCGAGAAGTCATCCATGAAGACTTCAAGGTATTTACCTACCATATCAGAAAATATGGTTAGAATGCACCATTGAAAGGTGGCAGGCACATTGCATAGCCCAAATGGCATCCTATGAAATGCATATGTCTTGTAGGGGTAGGTAAAGGTGGTCTTCTCCTGATCTTTAGGATGAATTACCACTTGGTTATATCCAGAGTACCCATCCAAAAAGTAAAAAATTCAATTCCCTTCTAGTTTCTTAAGGATCTAGTCAATAAACAGGAGAGGGAAATGGTCTTTTGTTGTGAACGTATTCAATTTCCGGTAGTCTATACAACCTCTCCACGAGTTGGCAATCCAAGTCGGGATGGTTTCTCTAAATTAAGTAGTAATCACGCTAAGTCTCACCTTTTTAGGCACAACATGAATGGGACTCACCCAACGGCTATCAAAGATGGGGTAGATGATTCCTGCATCAAGCCACTTAATGCTTTCCTTTCTCATGACCTACTAGAGCTTCAGGTTAAGTCTTCTCTGTACCTCATGAGAAGGTCGTGAGCCCTCTTCAGTATAGATATGATGAGTGTAATAAGAGGGACTTACTCTAGTCAAGTCATCTAGAGTACAACCAATGGCTTTATGATGTTGCTAGAGGACTGAGATCAGCTTCATTTCTTGATTAGGAGTGAGTCAAGAATTGATAATCACTGGAAATGTCTGATTTGAACCCAAAAAAATATACTTCAGTTGGTCCAAGAGAGGTTTCAGCTCTAGAACCGGGTTATCAGTAGTGGGTGGGGGTTCGGGGTTGGCCTCAGAAGATAGGATGGATGTTAGGGATAGGTGTAGATCATATTGAGGTTCCCTAATTTGTGGGTCAAGATCTTCTTGTGGTTGAGGTCCATGGAGAATTAGGCTCACCTCGGGAATCGGATCCTCAACTAAAGAGCCTATGTCACAAACTTCCCTAAATGCCCCACAATTTATTCCTTTCTGGGCCTTAACAATATTGATCCTTAATGTCTTATCCCTAAATTTTAACACAATCTGACCCTCTTCACAATTTATTTTCACCCTAACAGTCACTAGGAACGGTCTCCCCAAGATGATTGGTGTGTCTCTCAGATTCTCAGGAGTATCCATATCCAAAACGATGAAATCCACTGAGAAATAGAAATTTCTTACCCTAACTACTACATCCTCGAGAATTCCTCTTGGTGACTTGATCAGTCTATCAATCAATTGTAGAGTCACCTTAGTCAATTTGAGCTCAGTTTCCTCAAAGTGGTCTAGTAGAGAGGTGGGAATCAAGTTTATGGATGCTCCTAAATCTAATAAAGCTCGATCAAACTCTAGGTTCCCTATCTTGTAGGAGATCAAGGGGATGCCAAGATCATTTGCTTTCTGTGGGAGTTCACTCAAGATTATAGAGCTAACTTGCTCAAATAGTACAATCAAACTCCCATCTTTGTTTCACAACTTATGCTTTGGTGTACATAA
The DNA here is from genome assembly GCA_037157565.1 of Thalassia testudinum. NCBI lineage: Eukaryota > Viridiplantae > Streptophyta > Magnoliopsida > Alismatales > Hydrocharitaceae > Thalassia > Thalassia testudinum. The sequence continues at coordinate 119,171,992 of JAZHRO010000014.1, forward strand.
GTCCTTCAGAAATCATATAAGTTAGTATGTGGTCAATCACATCCATCGAGGGAATTTTTACTTGGAGTTGCTCAAAGAGCTTGACCAAGTCCTCCTCAGGTGCCATGGGTTTGGATTTCCTATTTCCTTTGGTCAAGGACTCAAGAAATGGAACATCTTTAGGTTTTCCCAAGATTGGTTTAGGCTCTGGATCTGGGGTGGGTTTGTCCTTGATATCCATCCTAGGTTTAGGTCTTGAACTACTCAGACCAGATTGACTCAGATAAGGTGGGTCCTGAGTAGTTTTGACAATACGTGTATTAACAGAGTTTAGGCCTGCTCGGTTTGGATTTGGAGTTGGCAGGATGGGAGGTTGTTGTTGATATCCTGTATACAAAGCAGAAGTCTCCAACCCATCAAGTGGAAGTGTAGAAGGGGCCTGATAAACGTAATGTACTTGGCCCTGATTTGGGTTCATAACATGCCTTTGGTGTGACACATTGTTCGAATTCAGCAACGGTTGGGAAGGAAGTGCACCAGGTTGCGAGTCCCAACCATCTGTGCCAGTTCATTATGAACCTCTGTAATTTCCACATTATGTTGTCTCTGCATGGCACCATTGGTCTTTTGCATATCAGCCAATGTTTGTAGAATCATGCTAATCTGGTCTCCCTTGCTAGGCCTGATTTCAAAGTTTGGGTTAGGCCTAGGATGACCGAGCTGAATGGTCACAGATTTTTTTGTCAGGGATGGAACTGAGGTCTAGAGTTCTGACTATTTCCTAACCAGGAGAAATTCAGATGATTACGGAGTTACTTCCACAGGCTATGATGTGTACACATCTAATTGGCCTAAAATGTCTATTTATGCATGTTCCCAGGCTCATAACTGCATTCAGCATTATAAATATTGCATAACATGCATTATCATGCATTTAGAATAATTTGTACAAATTGTATAGTAATTCACCTCTTATTATGGCCAACGGATAGGGCAACATCATTTCAGAACCTCAGATTGAAGATCCAACCGTACGGATCTAGTCAGGGTGATGATCGGAGTCTAATGCCTCTAAGATCACCCCAATCAGACCTCTGTAGCATCAGATGTAGTCCGACGAAGATCAGAGGTCAAGGGGTAAGGTGATGAAAATTTGGACTTTAGATGGTAAATCCAACCGCACGGATGGGTTCGAATCGACGATCGTAGCCCAGCAGTGTGAAAATTTGTTCAATCAAACATCAGTGGCACCACCTAAGAGCAATAAAAGATGGATAGTCCAGATGATGCGACGTGGCACCATCCTAGCTACCCAAGACCACCTACAAGACTTCCTCTTTGATTGCGCAGCAATCATAGGTCTTAATTGACCTAAATTAGGCTAGGACCTAGGATAAGTTAGGGTTATTCATGCATGCATACGCATTATCTGCATCTTTACTGCTTTCCTTTAGCTATGCATAAAATAATGTTATAATGTGTTGATTAAGTGCATTATGTCGATTGCAGGGAATAAGCTGATCAGGAGCTGGATCTGAAGCAGGATCAGGAATAACAGGAGTTGTAGCAGAGCTAGAGTAGAAGGCCTAGTTTAGATGTAGGAATAATAATGTAAAGGGGTTAAAAGTTTGCTATTCTATTAAGTAGGAATAAAGCAGTAAAACGTAAAGAACTTAGGTCCATCCTAGCCCTAGGATAGCCTAGAGACTTCCCCAAGCCTTAGCCACCCTTAGATTAGGTCACAGCACTCTAGGAAGCCCTAAAACCCTAGTTCCAACCCTTCTCTGGATGTCCAGATAAGTTTTAAGACGTCCAGGACCCTTAGCCAACTCCCGCACACTTCAAACCCACTTCTGCACTATTATTGGACATCCAGACACTTTGTTAGATGTCCAATTTCTGCAGAATACCCAAAACAGAACCCAAAATCCTTGCTGACTCTGATTGGACATCCAGACAACAAGTCTGGACCTCTGATTTTTTAGTATAAGACGTTTGATTATATTATTAGATGTCTGATACTGCTCTCCAATTCTAGTTTTGAGATTTAAGCCTTGATCTTGGATCTCTAGGTCCCTAAACCCAATTCCAACCCCATAGGAACCCAAATTAAGGTGCCCTAACCCTAGTACATCACCTCTAGACCTCCCTAAGGACCTAATTAGGTCTTCACTAAACCTAATTGACTTGGATCTTAGTCAATTCCATCAGCCTATTCAATTGGACTCATTGAGTACAATTGAGCCCTGATCTCAGCACACACTGTCCAATTGGACTCAGTGAGAGTCCAATTGACCTAGACCTCACTTAATTGAGTTGTTTTACTCTCAATTAAGTTTCCACACACCCAATTAAACTTGTATTAAGTTTAATTGCACTTTACCATAGTGAATTAGGGTTTATAACCCTAATTTGAGACCTACCTTGGCCTAAACCCACTAGAACCCAACCAAATCAACCTAGCCACCTAAGTTTCGACCCACACACACCATCCACACGAAAATATCTATCCTTGAGTTCTCTAGAACTCTCTACCATGTGTGGTTGCCTTGGATGCCAAAAATAGCAACCAAGAGCCATTCAATTTTTAGATCCACATTTGGTGGATCTAAAAACCACCATCCACCCTCTCTGTCTCACTCTCCCACGAGCTCCCACCATAGGCCTCTCTAGAGAATTTCATAATTCTCTAGAGAGCTTCCCTTAGGTCTATAAAAAGACCCCTTGGGTGGCCATTTACACCCATTCACTTCCTTGGCATCCATTCCACTTAGGCTAGCCACTTCCATCTCCACTCCACCTCCACGAGTTGAGCACCACCATGGAGGCCACCATCTCCACTCCAGGAAGCTGGATCAGCTCCCCAACCTCTCTCCAAGGGCTGACCTAAGTTCCATTGGCCACCCCTCGTTCTTCTCTCAACCACTCAAAGGCCATCGGGGACCACCCCTGAATGCCCTTCCATTCTGCTAGATTTAGATTATGCTCTTTGTATATTTACTGCTTTTATTTATTGCTTAGTAACGTAGTCTTTCTTCTCCCCCAATGATGCATGCGAAATCCCCCCATCGATTCTTGTATGCGATCATTTTCTGATAGCTAGATTTAATTTTCAAGCATTTATGTACAAGCTTCCCTCTACGTTTTATATTGCAAAGGACTCTCCCGCTGAATGAATGAAAAATGCTTATATATATATATATTTGGCTCTATATGTTTGAAATCACCCTGAGCTTAATACTTGTCATTCTTTTTGTGTGATTCAAGTTGCCTGTTTCCGATTCCTACTATTCTTGCAACTAAGCATGTCATACCTAAATACGTAATAATCACGAACTGGCATGCGATTCTAAACAAAGTAGAGTAAGATCGATTTCAAAAGTAAAAGCAACGCCTCCCAGAGATGAACAACCGGGTCTCAAGTCTCGTTATCTTTAAAAATCAATTTTTGATTAATGTTTTTGCGCGACTATACTACGATTTCCGACGACTTTCAAATGCACGAAAATGGCTTTTGGCCAAATGGCGTCGTTGCTGGGGAGGCAACGTCATTTTTCTAGATTTCGACTTTTTAATCTATCACTGACAAATCTACCTCTACTTTGTTTCTGATGTGTAGGACAATACGGAACGAAAAAGGTACCTGCGCACACATCGAGCGCGGTAAAGAAAAATCAGGTGCACATCATCTATCGTAGATTAGGTTTATTTTCTGAACCCTAGGATTAGATCTACTTTCTGCAATCTCTTTTGAAAAAAAAAAGGATTTTTCTCATTTTCGTGAAAAAGAAAAAAAAATCTTGATTAGATTTCTTTTCGAGCTTAGGTTAGTTTGAAAAAAAAAATTACTTTTTGTGAATCTTTTGAAAAATTCCTTTTGAAAAAAAAAAAAACTTTCAAAAGTTTTGAAAAAAAGAACATCCTTTTTGGTGGAAAGCCTAGATTTTAATTCAAGCCTCTTTAAAAAAGCTTTTCCACCATCTCCTAATTTTCAGCCATATTTCAAGCTTGACTTAAAATTCGATTGCCGAAAAAATAGTAAGCAAAAAATTGTGAAATTTGGGCTAAACCTTCATTTTCAAACCATCTTTTAAACGCCACCATTATTTTGAAAAAATTATGAGCATAAAATTTTTAAAAATTTGCGAAGTACATGGGGTCAGATTGACCCAAATTCAAAATTTTTTGAATTTCAAAAAGTAATTTCGAGCAATTCACAAATCTATTTTGACTAAAAATGGTGGGGTTTGAAAGCTGATCTCATTGGATTTATTTTCCATATTTTTCCAGAATTTTTGAAGATCATTTGATACTATTTCAAAGCGAAAAATGATCTGGGGTCAAAATTCCAGATCTAACCCCCTGATATTCAAAATTCCCTAAGAATTCGGTTGAAATAGTAAAAATTCTAAAAAATATTCTATGAAAAACTAATTGAAAAAGGAATCTACTTGCAAAATTTCAAATTAATTGATTGCAATTATTAGTAGAAAATCAACATTAATTTTGTGGTCTGCTGAAACAAAGAAAAACCCTAGAAGTGCATGCAACCTAGGTTAAACACTTAGGGTTACAACTAGAGACCACACATTAGGCTAACTTAGACTTAATCAAGTCTAGTTAGCTGGTGAGCTTGGTCACCTTGTGCGCCACTCACCACAAACCCCACTGAAGAAAATAGGTTAAAATTAACTTTAAAATATGAAACCAACTCGAGCTTGTTGTCGTACTACTGGGTGAGTTTAATCTCTTTTGCCAAACCTGGTGACTAAGTCTACGGGGTAGTGTCAAACGACCACGGCTAGAGGGTCAATGGAACCGGAGGCATAAGCTAAAGGAATAACCTTTCCCTTAGTCCCCTCGTAACCAGACTGGCTGGGTTAGCTTGAGAGGTGGGATTCACTTTCAGTCGGTTGTATGACGAACTTATCTTTAGGAATTTAGATCCATAATGAAAAATCTGGTCACCTGATCTATAAGGACCATTTGATTGATAGGGCCTTAGCCTTGTCTTGCGTAGCTACACCAACCCAGGGGTTGGGCGGTGTATGAACGGAAGGAGGTCACTTCGACCTCACTTGGTTGGACCTTGGGAGCCACTCCCAAGGAGGTGAGTCACCTCGCTTGTACCATCTTCTCCCCACATTTCTTCTACTCCAAGAGCCACCATGGCAAATCCTGGACCTGGACCTAGACCGGGTTAGGACATTGAGAATCTAGACCCGATGGCTCGTCTAGAAGCCTGGGTCGCTGAATCTGAGGAGCGGCATCAGCAGAGCATGGATCGTATTCTGATGGTGCTTGACAGGATGTAGCACCCGCCACGAGGAGAACAACTGCAGGATTTTTACGACCCAGCTGCTCCTATCGTCGCACCGCTAGTCAGAATTCCCGCAGGCGGAGACGTGTTTGAGCTCAAGCCCAATGTAATTGGGTTGATCAGCACTCATTTCTACGGGAACTCAAGCGAAGATCCGTTCCAGCACCTTGAGGACCTGAGTCGACTTGCTAAAACGATCCGATGCAGGAATATTGATCTCGGGATCGTTCTGATGAAGCTTTTCCCATTCTCTCTAAGGGACAAAGCTTCATACTGGTTCAAGACTATTGGGAAGCCAATTGGAACCTGGCCAGAATTACGACGTGAATTCCTGCAAAAGTTCTTCCCAATCGGTCGAACAAATGCAATGCGATGTGCAATCACGACTTTCTCCTAGGGAGCTAGGGAGAAATTACATGAAGCATGGGATAGATTTCATGACCTTCTCCGAAAATGCCTGCATCATGGTATACGCAGATGGCACTTAGCTAAGATTTTTTACCATGGGCTAGATGACACACATCGGTATCTGGCCGATGCATCTAGTGGCGGGAATTTTCTCACAAAAGATGAGAACAGCGCATTTGAGTTGTTCGAATCATTAGCGGAGAACTCGATGAATGCCGCATCTATGAACAAGTTCCAGCAGCCTGGTCAGTAGCGGGTTGGTGTCCACGAGGCTCACATCGATTCTATTCGAGCCAACATGGATATCATCGTCAAGCAGCTGGATAGAATGAACCTAATTGAGAAGAAGATTGACCAGATCAGTCGAGGTCAATCCGACTCGAGCTCTGTCGCCGCAAGATCCTCTTATGCACCTCGAGCTCCACTTGCTCGAGTTAATCTACACACTCAGGATGCACCTTCTCCGTATTTACGAGATCCCGCATATCAGGATCCTGTGGATAATCCAGATCTGGCACCCTACGACCAGGGTTAGGCACCACCCGCAGATTATAATGCGTATCCCTTTGATGGATAAACGTCTCAGACATCTTCGACCTATTAGGATGTCAGTGCTATCAGATAAATGCCAGTTTATCATCATTCTTATGCATTAAAACAAACCTAGCTCTTAGGATTTTACTCCGCAAACGGGTTTTTGGGCTGCATTTAAGCATAAAATAGGTTAGGCATGCATTGCATTTTTTATTATCTTTTTAATATGTTTTTGAGAGTGTTAGGGATGTACAGATATATAGATCCCTAAAACCCTAGCACTCAAGAAGGCAAATGGTGAAGGAGAAGCCCAGACTAGCTGAAACTTAGCTTGATCCAGCTCACCTCAGCTTGATCCAGCTCACCGCAGCTGGAACCTAGCTCACTTGAACTAGGGTTAGCTCATCCCAGCTCCATTCAGCTAATCTCAGCTGAATGGCAGCTTAAGAGAGTTCATTTTAGCTCACCCTAGCTCAAGTCTGCTCAGATCCAGCTCAACTTAGTTGAGTCTAGCTCATCTCAGCTCCCACTAGTCCACAGGGAGCTCTAGCTAGTTCAGCTGAGTTGACAGGAGTTCACCCCATCTTAGATCCAGCTACATCCAGCTCCACTCAACTCCAGCCAGCTGAAGAAGAACTCATCCCATCTCAGGAAGCTCAAGTCCAGCTCTCGAGGACTCAGCTTAGCTCAACTCAGTTGAGCTAAGCTACCTTAGCTGCCTCAACCAGCTTGATTCTCCCCGGAAGCACCAGACCTAGCTCACCTCAGATCATTTTGGTAGAAGCTAGCTCACTTTAGCTTGGCTTAGAAACTAGCAAAGAACTAGCAAGCTAAGCCAGCTAGAGTAGCCCCATGCCAGCCTCTTCAGCAGCAACCAGCTCCAGCTCCAGCTCCAGACTTCTCCTCCTCAGCTCCTTCCGCCAAACCCTAGCTCCATTACCTTCTCCTCTACTCCACCTTTAGCTAAGCTAGCTTAGATTATCTTATCTTAGCTTATTTTATCTAACAACCAGCTCCTTGGCCATCCATTACCTTCAAAATCAACCCTAGCTAGCTCCACCAACTCAAGCCTACCTAAGCTAGCTACCCTACTCAAGTTGGCGCCACCTCCTAGCCATCCCTTCACCCCACTATCTCCACCAAAAGACACCTAAAGTTGGCGCCAAAAACCACCCCTAACCACCTCTATATTGGCGCCACTTTCAGCCCCTTCATCCACCCTACACCTACCCACATAACCCATCCTAGCCATCCACATACCCCCCTTCCAGAATCCTAAGGTGGCGCCACCTAATAGCCTTCTAGAAGGCCCATTTTGGCGCCAACATCAAGGGGTTCAACCCCCATAACTACCCCCTTGGTGTCTCTTAAGGTGGCGCCAAACACCCTTGGCAATTGGATCCTTAACCACCTCCATCATTCCATCTTGGCCCTCCATTTCAAGGGACACTTTAGCCCCCTTCCTATTCTATAAAAACCCACCACCTACAACCATTTTAGAGGATCCTCCATTAGTGTATTTTTCTACCTACGTCCACCTATACCTACGCCCAAGGAGAAGGAGTAGAGAAGGAGATTAAAGGGGCACATCACCAGCCCTTTTGGTGCCTTCTTCTCCCCACTCTCTTCAACTTGGGCCACGCCAAGGAGGAGGACTCTTCCACTTCAAGGAGGACGGCCAGGCAAGGGAGAAGGACCTAGGGTGGATGTCCCCCCTTGGAGAGAAGCTTAGGGCAAGCCCCCTTAGGGCTTGCCTTGGAGGACATCACCTTGGCGGAGCACTGCAAGGAAGGAGTTGAAGGACTCTTTTCAAGATTGGGAGCCACCAACCTTGGAGCAAGAAGCCCTCTTCTTCACCATCTATCTAGAGGATTTGTGTTTTCTTTTCTTTATTTTAATTTTCTAGTAGTAGAAGCTTTCCTCTACTAGGCCTTTTTGTAAAACACTTTTTCAATTATCTAGTTGCCTTCTTTGAAATTTCTTGTTTACATTTCTATTTGCTTGTTTTTAGCATTCCTCACTCCCTCTCCCTAATTATTCTAGGCCTCCACTTGCCTAGAGTGAGCTTAGGGAGAGGCTCTACTTGCCACATAGAAGTAGTATTTAAATTGAAGTGTAAATCACCTTTTCTACCACCAGTTCGCATGTTGCCTTAGTTTAAAACAAAAAATGATATATTAAAAAAATTACCAAAAAGAAAGTTGAGATTTGTATTTTGAGCAAGACTAGATACTCTCCTATCTAGGAATATAAATTTAAGAGTTGATCGATTTACGTGTTACAACGACGTATTTTAACAAACCGCGTGAAATCGCCAACACTATCCAAGGATACGAGCGTAATAACCCATATTCAGAGACATATAACCCTGGTTGGCGCCAGCATCCGAACTTCTCCTGGTTTGGTAATTCACAGAGACCACATGAAGATCCACACTACCAGACCAGGCAATACGAGAATGCGCAAAACACGTATCCTAGGCAGCAGCCATTCCTGCCTCAGTAGCAGCAACCCCGCTCGTTATACCAGCCGCTGCACCAAGCTGCCAACCACACTCCAAAGCGGGCCAACCCTTTTGAGGCACTGAAAGAGGAGCTGCAAGAATCGATGAGAAAGTCTACACAAGATAGCTTGCAGATAATGAAGGCGATGGCTGATCAGATTCAGACCATACAAAATACGCAGAACCAGCTGTTACAGGAGCATAGGACTCAGGGAGCCTTGCCCTCCCAACCTGTACCAAATCCTCGATATGTGCAAAACCAGAGCGCCCCGCCTAGGTTTCAAGCACCGCAGGGACAGGCACAAGCCATACTACAGGCACCTCCTGCACCACCCGGTTACGTACAAGGCCAGCCGCCTTTGCAGAATCCCGTGTATTCTGCCCCATCCGCTCGCCCAACACCTCATGGACAGCAAGCTGATGCACACACTGTCTCATTGCGAAGTGGAAGGAAGACATTCAACCTACCACCTAGGGAGGCAGGTTCTGATTTTTCCCACCCTTCGCCGCAGGCAGATTCAACTCCTTCAGCATCTCAAGAGCCACCTGTGGTAGATAAGGGTAAGAGGCCACTTAACCCTGAGATTCCCATCCCTTTTCCTGAGGCTCTGACACAAAATATAGTACTGAAAAAGGGCATGTGAAATTTCGAGGACCTGAAATTGATGTTTAAAGAAGTACATATTCAGGTCCCCCTCCTCGAGGCTATCGATCACATTCCCGCTATCTCTAGGTTCTTCAAGGACTACTGTACCCCGAAGCGACAGCCGAGAATTGGACGATAGGCGGTACTGTCGAAAGAAGCTAGCACTGTGATTCTAGCTGACCTACCGCCGAAGGAGAAAGATCCTGGCACCCCACTCATATCTTGCTTTTTGCAGGATTTTCCCTTTGATCAAGCCCTTCTAGATTTGGGTTCATCGATCAACTTAACTCCAACCACCGTATTTGATCGATTTCGATTTGGGGAGTTGAAACCCACCTCGGTTACGATTCAGCTGGCTGACAGATCAGTCAAAACACCAAGGGGGTGGTTGAGAACGTGATCGTAAAAGTCCGTGGGTTCTGCTTTCCCACAGATTTTTTCGTTCTCGATATGGAAGTTCCTCCTAATCTCCGAGATGCACCAATTATTTTGGGTCGCCCATTTCTGGCGACATCCCGAGCGGACATCGATTGTGCATCCAGGTGTATGGAGATTGCCCTAGGCAATGAGTGACTTCAACTAGACATATTCAAGGCAGCAAAGAACTTCGACTGTGATTGAATAGAGGAGGATGGTGAAGACGAAGATTCGGCTTACTGTGGTAACATTGGGCTCCTTTGTGATGACCCAATGTCTCATTCGTCTACACTATCAGGGTTCTCAGACCTCGATCCACACGGGATTGAAACCACTGCATTACACATATCTCCCCAAAGATCTGACTGTTTGGGGTGTGCTTCTGACCACAGCACCCCTGAATCCAACTATCTTGATGCATATATTACTGAATCGCCCATGTTATCACAGGAAGATGTGACTATAGCTAACGGGTTTCCCATTAACACAGTCACAATAGATTTCATAGGGAGTGACTCAGTGGGAATTCATGTGTACATGGATCAGCTGATTCCCACCCTCAATTCTACTACTCCTACTCTCAGTTCTGATTCTTACCCACCCGTAATTGAATTGAAGCCCTTACCTGACTCACTCAAGTACGTGTTCTTGGGCGAAAGTGAGACATATCCAGTCATTATCAATGCCCACTTAACCCAAGAATAGGAGCATCAATTAATTTCTACACTTCAAGACCATAGGGCTGCTATCGGGTGGAGTGTTGCTGATCTCCATGGTATTCACCCCTCGTATTGCACTCATCACATTTACACGGATGAGGGGGTGAAACCTTCGAGACAACCTCAAAGACGGCTAAACCCGAATATGCTAGAGGTTGTTAAGAAGGAGATCACCAAATGGCTGGATGCAGGCATTGTATATCCAATCTCAGACAGCCAGTGGGTGAGTCCGATTCAGATAGTGCCCAAGAAAGCAGGACTCACCGTTATAAAAAATGGTAAGGGCAAATCCATCCCGACCCGCACTGTGACATCTTGGCGGGTCTGCATTGACTATAGGAAACTGAACACGGCTACCTAGAAAGATCACTTTCCTTTGCCGTTCATTGATCAAATCTTGGAACGGTTAGTTGGACGCAGTTTCTTCTGCTTTCTGGATGGATACTCCGGGTATAATCAGGTAGCAATTAGCCCAGAAGATTAGGACAAGACCACATTCACATGCCCCTTTGGAACATTCACCTTTAGGCAGATGCCCTTTGGCCTCTGCAACACACCAACGACATTTCAATGTTGTATGATGGCTATCTTCTCCGACATGATTGGGGATTATGTGGAGGTATTCATGGATGATTTCGCATCTTGTTTTGATAACCTCACAAAGATCCTGAAATGATGTATTGAGGTAAACCTAGTACTATCCAGGGAGAAAAGCCATTTCATGGTGAGGGATGGTATAGTACTAGGGCACAGGATCTCAAAAAATGGACTCGAGGTCAATCGGGCTAAATCAGAGATCATCTCCCACTTACCACCACCTAGCTCGATCAAGCAAATTAGATCATTCTTGGGCCATGTCGGCTTCTATCGGAGATTTATATGTGAGTTTTCAAAAATTGCACGGCCTTTGACGAATCTCCTTGTTACTGATGTCCCATTTGAATTTAATACCTCGTGTCTCAGCGCCTTCGAGACTTTACGAAGCGCTGTTTTCGACTCCCCAATTCTCCAACCACCCAACTGGTCGCTTGATTTCAAAATGATGTGCGGCGCTTCTGATTTTGCCGTTGGTGCTATTTTAGGCCAGCGTCGAGAGAAACAACCTTTTGTCATATACTATGCTAGCAAGATGCTAAATGAGGCTCAGCGCAATTATACTGTCACCGAGAAAGAACTGCTAGCAGTAGTATTCGGGTTGGAGAAATTCAGATCATATTTATTAGGGTCCAAGGTCATCATCTTCACTGACCACTCTGCCCTCCGACACTTGTTGGCAAAGAAGGATGCCAAACCACGACTCATTAGATGGATCCTTCTATTACAAGAATTTGATATCAAGATCCGCGACAAAGCTGGGAAACAAAATGTTGTGGTGGATCACCTATCCAAATTGGACCCAGACCACATTCCTTATTCCCTGCCTATCCATGAACAATTTTCGGATGAGTCACTTTTGGCAATTCATTCTGATGAGTTCCCCTGGTATGCGAATTTCGCGAACTACCTTGTTGCAGGCAAAATTCCCGCGAACCTATCCAAAGACCAGAAACTCAAATTCACTGCAGAGGCCAGATACTATCTCTAGGATGACCCACTGCTCTTCCACATTGGAGCAAACCAGATTATCTGCAGATGCATCCCAGACTCTGAGATCCCTAGTGTGTTATCTTTCTGCCACAATGATGCGTATGGTGGCTATTTCTCAGGACGGAAATCCGCTGCAAAAATTTTGCAGTCTGGATTTTTCTGGCCAACCATCTTCAGAGATACACATGATTACGCACAACGCTGCAAACAATGTTAATCGATCGATTCTATGACCAGGAGAGACATGATGCCACTCCAATCCATCATGGTCGTAGAAGTGTTCGACGTCTGGGGCATAGATTTTATGGGCCCTTTTCCAAACTCGCATGGCTTCGAGTACATATTGTCTCGAAGTGGGTCTAGGCCATCCCAGCAAGACGGGCTGACCACAAGACCGTCATTTCTTTCGTACGGCAAAATATTTTCACGAGATTCGGAATACCCCGTGCTCTGATTAGTGATGGGGGAAGCCACTTCATCCACGCCTATTTTAGGTCGTTATTAAAGAAATACGGGGTACATCACCGCATAGTTATCCCGTATCACCCGTAGACCAATGGGTAGGCTGAAGTGTCTAACCGTCAAATCAAGCGGATTCTCCAGAAGACGGTTAGACCAGACAGGAAAGACTGGTCCAACAAATTAATTGATGCACTCTGGGCATATCGGACCGCATACAAGGCCCCACTCAGAATGTCACCATATCGCATGGTATATGGCAAGGCCTGTCACCTTCTTGTAGAGCTGGAACACTGCGCCTTTTGGGCGGTGCGAAAATGCAACCTCGACCTCGGTGCAGGAGGTCGAGAACAGAAACTCCAGCTCAGCGAATTAGAAGAAATCCGGCAGGATGCCTATGAGAATGCATTAATATACAAGGACAAGACCAAGGCCTTTCACGACCGCCACATCCGGAGGAAAGTATTCACGCCCAACCAGTGAGTCTGGTTATTTGATTCAAGACTGAAACTGTTTGCGGGGAAGCTTAAGTCCAAATGGACTGGCCCGTATGTTGTGATGCAACCATATCCTAATGGGGCAGTCCAGATCAAGGACCCCAAATCTGGGCATATATTCACGGTAAATGGCCAGCGCCTCAAGCCATTTTTGGCCCAGGAACCTCCTCCACCTAACGAGACTATTCATCTTACTGAGGACGTGTGATTGAGTGCTCGCCCAGCTGAAGGCATTAAACTCCGCACATATAGATACCATTCACCCCACATTCCACCACCATTTATATATAACCATTTTTATACATAGCATATTTTTGTTTTAGCATATTTCCCTTTTATATTGCATATTAACAGGTTGGCCGGTGCTGAATATAATTTCAGGAGCAATTACAGGTGATTTCTACCCATTCTCTCCCTGTAGCATTTATTTTCTTTTACATTCATGCATGAGGACATGCAAGAACTTAGGCATGGGGGGGTAGATACAGAAAAACTAAAAAATTTTTTTGTGCTAACACTTAGGAAAACCTTGGAGCTGCATGCAAAACATACTTTAGGACCTTAAATAAAAGAACAACTGACTCCACCTCCAATGCTCTCATTGGAGCTAGAAATCGTTCGCAACAGCCACTTCCGACTCACCTGCTCACCTTTTGTTCTAAATTTAGGGTCAAGCTGACTGTAACCCGATGCGGGAAATTCACGAAGTACAAATTATATGAGGTTACATGTTTATAGCATATATAGATATTGCATTCATGAATAAGATTATTTTATTAAGAGAATGCATTAGGGATTTTATCCTTTAGTTGATTCCTGTAATCTGGAATCCAGTACAACTTTTCACACACATGTAGAATTTGCAATGGATTCATGGTGAAGGCTGATAAACGTCTTCAGTTTGTCGAGAAGAAGTAGTGCTTCTTTTCCTGAACCCTTGGACAATGTTTTGGGAGTCAGGCAGATTTTCCTCCAAAAATCCACCAAATAATGTGATATGAAAGTAGAGTGTACTGGTGCTCTAAGATTAGTCCGAGGAATCTGGAATCCTAGACAATTAGGTGATGATGCTCTGAAATGAGACATAGTTTTTGCTCTCGATTCCTACATATGCATTTTGTTCGAAATTGTGAGAGCCACCGAATAAGGCAAATACGTGGAGAGCGAGTTTTCATAAAACTAGGGCTAAGGTGGATGGTTATGACCATTCTTTACAGAATCCTCGACTGAAGGAGGGTATTGATGTAAAGGTCAGAAATACACTGTCCTATCCGTCTCTCCCAGTGCCGCGAGTAGGCACTTCCACCAAATAAGTCACCCAATGTCTCTTGAGTACCACCAATCCCCAATAATGCCTCCTTAATAAAGTTCATGGATGTATGCCAGTTGTGTTATGCTGAAAAAAAAAATTAAAAAAAAATGAGAAAAAGAAAAAGAAAAAGAATGATGAAAAGAAAGAAAAACTAAAAAAAAAATTAGAAAAAGAAGAAAAAAGAAGAATAGAATGAATATTTAGTGTTTATCAAGGCAATACCATCAAATAAAATTGAGCTCCACCAAATATGGCCTTAACCTATGTTTCTTGTGTTTCTGACCGCCCGAATACTGGCTGAGGAATCCTGACTTAGTGTCAGGGTTATGAGAACTCAATTAAAGTGTTAATGCCTAGTGAGACCACCAAATACAGAACATATGTGTGAATTTGGTGAGGTTGTGAGCTCTAAGAAAAAGAAAGAAAAAGAGTAAGAGAGAATGAATACAAAGGAATCAAAAGGGAGCATAATTTTTCTCATCTTTCTCTAAGTTGAGTTACTTAGTAATCCGGGAATCTGGATTCTGTAGTACTAGTCTCTATGTAGCACCAAGTGAGAATGAGCCACCAAATATATAATCCTTTCCCTCAAAGATTCTCTACCTAAGCCCAAAGCCAGGGTGAAATTCATAGAATATCTTGAATACCCCGAGGGAAGAAATACGCCTATCCCGCTAGAATTTTTATTAGGGATCAAGTACAGGCCTTAGAGGTGTATTAATTTTCACTCAAATCCATTGCAAAAGCTACATAGCTACACCTTCATGATTGTCTGGATTTCTAGAGCATAGGATGAAAACAAAAGAGAGAAAAATCTCTATGCAAACACTTGATAAAATAACCAGTCCCTTAGGGACCCTTGTTGTAAATAATTTAGTCTTGTATTTGCTAGGGACTAGCAAGATTTAGGCATGGGGGTATGATTGCGCAGCAATCGTAGGTCTTAATTGACCTAAATTAGGCTAGGACCTAGGATAAGTTAGGGTTATTCATGCATGCATACGCATTATCTGCATCTTTACTGCTTTCCTCTAGCTATGCATAAAATAATGTTATAATGTGCTGATTAAGTGCATTGTGTCGATTGCAGGGAATAAGCTGATCAGGAGCTGGATCTGAAGCAGGATCAGGAATAACAGGAGTTGTAGCAGAGCTAGAGCAGAAGGCCTAGTTTAGATGTAGGAATAATAATGTAAAGGGGTTAAAAGTTTGCTATTCTATTAAGTAGGAATAAAGCAGTAAAACGTAAAGAACTTAGGTCCATCCTAGCCCTAGGATAGCCTAGAGACTTCCCCAAGCCTTAGCCACCCTTAGATTAGGTCACAGCACTCTAGGAAGCCCTAAAACCCTAGTTCCAACCCTTCTCTGGATGTCCAGATAAGTTTTAAGACGTCCAGGACCCTTAGCCAACTCCCGCACACTTCAAACCCACTTCTGCACTATTAATGGACATCCAGACACTTTGTTAGATGTCCAATTTCTGCAGAATACCCAAAACAGAACCCAAAATCCTTGCTGACTCTGATTGGACATCCAGACAACAAGTCTGGACCTCTGATTTTTTAGTATAAGACGTTTGATTATATTATTAGATGTCTGATACTGCTCTCCAATTCTAGTTTTGAGATTTAAGCCTTGATCTTGGATCTCTAGGTCCCTAAACCCAATTCCAACCCCATAGGAACCCAAATTAAGGTGCCCTAACCCTAGTACATCACCTCTAGACCTCCCTAAGGACCTAATTAGGTCTTCACTAAACCTAATTGACTTGGATCTTAGTCAATTCCATCAGCCTATTCAATTTGGATAGTTTGTGCTGAGATCAGGGCTCAATTGGACTCATTGAGTCCAATTGAGCCCTGATCTCAGCACACACTGTCCAATTGGACTCAGTGAGAGTCCAACTGACCTAGACCTGACTTAATTGAGTTGTTTTACTCTCAATTAAGTTTTCACACACCAATTAGACTTGTATTAAGTTTAATTGCACTTTAGCTTAGTGAATTAGGGTTTATAACCCTAATTTGAGACCTACCTTGACCTAAACCCACTAGAACCCAACCTAATCAACCTAGCCACCTAAGTTTCGACCCACACACACAATCCAAACAAAAATATCTAGCCTGGAGTTCTCTAGAACTCTCTACCTTGCGTGGTTGCCTTGGTTGCCAAAAATAGCAACCAAGAGACATTCAATTTTTAAATCCACATTTGGTGTATCTAAAAACCACCATCCACCCTCTCTCTCTCACTATCCCACGAGCTCCCACCACAGGCCTCTCTAGAGAATTCCATAATTCTCTAGATAGCTTCCCTTAGGTATATAAAAAGACCCCTTGGGTGGCTAGTTGCACCCATTAACTTTCTTGGAATCCATTCCACTTAGGCTAGCCACTTCCATCTCCACTCCACCTCCACAAGTTGAGCACCACCATGGAGGCCACCGTCCCCATGCCAGGAAGCTGGATCAGCTCCCCAACCTCTCTCCAAGGGCCGGCCTAAGTTCCATTGGCTGCCCCTCCTTCTTCTCTCAACTACTCAAAGGCCATCGGGGACCACCCCTGAATGCCCTTCCATTCTGCTAGATTTAGATTATGCTCTTCATATTTAATGCTTTTATTTACTGCTTAGTAGTGTAGCCTTACTTCTCCCCCAATGATGCATGTGAAATCCCCCCATCGATTCTTGTATGCGATCATTTTCTGGCAGCTAGATTTAATTTTCAAGCATTTATGTACAAGCTTCCCTCTATGTTTTATGTTGCAAACGACTCTCCCGCTGAATGAATGAAAAATGATTATATATATATTTTTCTCTATATGTTTGAAATCACCATGAGCTTAATAATTGTCATTCTTTTTGTGTGATTCAAGTTGCCTGTTTCCAATTCCTAATATTCTTGCAACTAAGCATGTCATACCTAAATACGCAATAATCACAAACTGACATGCGATTCTAAACAAAGTAGAGTAAGATCGATTTCAAAAGTAAAAGCAACGCCTCCTAGAGACGAACGACCGGGACTCAAGTCTCGTTATCTTTAGAAATCAATTTTTGACGAACGTTTTTGCGCGACTATACTACAATTGCCGACGACTTTTAAATGCGCGAAAATGGCTTTTTGCCACTCTTCGCCCGCACAATCAATCCTAGCCGTTGGATCATGATCCCACAGCTGAGATTCAATATCACCTGCGCCTCTCGACTTCTGAAGGCAAGGGCTCGAGCGATTTGACCATTGGATTCCCATCCAACGGTCATGAGCACTCAAGCATTAAAACCAAAATGCAACACAATCAGCCCCTCAGCATAGCGATGAAGAGCACTACGTGGAGCACAAGCGCGTGCTCGAATCCACGCAAGCAAATTAATCCTTAAGGAGAGGCACACAACAAAATTCAGTCATGCTATCGTGATCGAGCGACTACAGAGCGGCAACGTGGTGCACTCCCGAGCAGCGGATGGGCGAGCGCACTGAACACGCATGATGATGTGCCATTAGATGCGCCATCATATGCAAGCACTATGTGTGGTGAAGGTGAAGCACGCTCGCATGTTTTAAGCCGTTCGATTGTGTGATCGGACAACTGAGATTGCTCGAAGCCTCTCAACACTTGAAGCTCAAGCAGCATTCGGCTCGGGGTTGATCCACGCATGCAACGCTTGGAAATGAAGAGGCGGTGACGCAGCCGCACAAAAGCTGTCGGATCGACCATGAGCGGCTCACGTTGAGGCACGTCTTTAGCAATGTGCAGCTACAGTGATGCTCATAAATATCACTAAAGACCCTAATATTATTGCTTAAGCTTTGAAATGACCTTTCTACCCCCATCACCTCACCTATGTAAAGGACCCTACACCCCACATATTTCACCATCCGTTCCTTCATCTCTCAACCTCCAACAGAGCTAAGAACAACATTCTCAAGATCTCTCTAGTGCTCCTAAGCCACGGGAAGCTCTGTTAGAGTAAAAAAAACATAATTTTCCACTTCTTACCCCCTTCGCGTCCTCTCACCCCCATTCTGGAAGTTGATCCCACGATGTTGACGCCCTGCCTCATGCCCAATACTTCCATATTCACCCTCATTCCTCCAGGAAATGTCTATCCAGCTCATCCTCCAAGCATTCATCGAGGAGGATAATCTATCATCCCCTATCTTTTTATCACTTTCTAGAGTAGATTTTTAACTTTATAGTTGCAGCAAGTAGTTGTAATTGACATTATCTTAGATATAAAAATTATTCTCTCTCTCTCTCATCTATAATGTAAGTAAATTAGCTATTTATAGCCATTACGAATGTCTCCTTTATAAAGACAATACAGAAAAGTATAATTGTAGATATAATCAACGTAGCCTCCTCGTGTTCAACTCAAGACTCACCAAAGTTTAAGTAAAATTTATTTGGTAGTGAATTTTCTTGCGAATTTTACAATGACTCAGGTTTTCCAAAATCCAACTCTTCTTTGCAATGATTTTCTCGCTTATAATTTTTTGGCTCTGCTACCGAGGAGGCAACGAATCCCAATTATTTTTCACATTCTACTCACTTATTTGATCTCTAACCTCTCTTTTCTTTCTTCTATTTTCTTGTAGGTATACTGACAAGGAATCTACGAGCGGTAGAAAGGAGTAAAGTGCGATTGAAGAATGTTGTAAGTGCTTCCCCATTCTTTCCCCCTCCATGGATTCCATTTAATCACTTTAATTCAAACCATAATTAACCTAGGTGCTCTCATAAACCCTAAGGATACTTTGGTTGTTTGGTTGTCACCTCCACCCACCTCACCTTCCACTTATAAAAAAAAATCTAAAAGAAATCTTATATGATTATGGCATTTCCTTACCATACACATCACATCCACCCATAGAGGTATACAATCTCTTTTGATTCGTTTTACTCAACCGGTAAACCAATCTTTAAAATCGATACACTCATACAAACACATAATTGAGTAGAAATCAAATTAGGTAACTAATGTGCATACATCTAAATAGCCAAAAATATCTATTAATGCATGTTCTTAGTATCATATTAGCATCATACATTGTAAATATTGCATAACATGCATGATCATGCATTTAGGTCAAATTGTATAAATTGTATAATAATTATCCCCTTTTATGGCCAGGGATAGGGGGACTTTTAAACTGGGCTTCGGATCGAAGATCCAACCATACGGATATGATCATGACGATGATTGGAGTTCAACGGCTTCAAGATCGCCCTGATCAGACATCCGTAACATTAGATATAGTCCGAGGAAGCCTAGAGATCAAGGGCCAAGATGGTGCCAAACCGTACTTCAAACGACAAATCCAACCTCATCGATGGGTTCGGGTCGATGATCGTAGCCTAACGACGTGAAAATCGACTCAATCCGACATTCATGGCACCTTCTACATGTCACAGAAGATGGCGGCCATGATGGCACCACGTGGCACCATCACAGCCACCCAAATCGGCAGTACCATCGCTTCTCATCTTCTGAAGGCATGGAGAGGCGAGATCTAGGCCATTGGATCTTGATCCAACAGCCGTAAGCACATGCGCTTAAAACATAAGCGCGACAAAGAGGAGGCACTAGGGCAATGGTCGAGTGCCATTGCACGAGTGCAGGGTGCATGTTCGACTCACGATTTGCACTGCGCGTGCTTTTAATCTCGATCGCGCGATCGGTTGCAAACGGCTCAGATCACCCAATCGGGCGCACACGCGATCAAATGCACCACCTCACGCCCGATCGCACGCGTAGGCGGGGCAGCTGAAGCTGGCGAGGAGAATCTGAGCAATCCAATCTCGTGATCAAACTATGATTTCGAGGATGTGGGCGAGCATTAAGCACGCAGCAAGTGAGGAGGAGGGCGTGCACGCGAGGCTACAGTGACGTGGGGTCTTTAGTGACACTTAAATCCGTGACTAAAGACCCCCTCATTTAATATTTTAACAATGTAATGACTAAATTGTCCCCAATCCTTGCAACTATAAAAGGAGACCCCTACCCTATGAAATTCTCATCCCTTCCTTCACCTCTTTCCCTCTCCAAAGCTCAAGAGAAGCTTGTCCCACATTCAGGATGTTATTCTAGAGCCAAATCCAATTTTCTCACCCCTATTCCGGAAGTGGATCCCATGACGACAAAGACGTGCTGCCTCGTTCCTGCTTCTTCTTACTTCATCCTATTTCTTCCCACTCTATCCTCTGTCTTCCAGGCATTGCTCGGTCGCTCATCCTCCAAGCATTCGTCGAGGAGGATAAGATCTCTCTCCCTTCTTTTTAATCACTTTATAGAATAGAATTTCTCGCTTTCTAGATGTAATCATTTCCCATTTTCTAGTTGTAAAAATATTATTATTTCATCAAGTGATTGTTCTCTCTCTATCTCTCTCTCTCTTATTGTTTATATTCTATTGTAATTATCTCGCTTTCAAACAAAAAAAATACAAAAAAATATAATCGTAAATTTAAGATCGACATAGCCTCCCTGTGTTCGAAATGGAATTTCTTTACAAATTTCCGTTAAATTTGTCTATTGACGGATTGCTTCGCAAATCGAACTACAACAATGGGTTTTCAAATCCAACTTCGATTGCGTAGTTTTCCGCTTTGAACATTTTCGCGCCGTTGCCAGGGAGGCAAGGATTTTTTATTTTCTTTCCGCATTTTGCACACTTTATTATTTTCTAACTTGCTTTATTTCTCATCTATTGTTTTGCAAGTACCTTAATAGGGAATCTTCAAGCAGTTGATCTGAGTAAAGTGCAGTTGAAGACAACTGTAAGTGCTCCCCATTCTTCCCCCTCCATAGATTTCATTTCACAACATTAATTCAAACTCCAATTAACCTAGGTGTTTGCATAAATCCTAGGGTTAGTTTGGTTGTTTGGATTTTCACTCACACTCATTTCACCATCATATTTTAAAAAAAGAGCAAAAAGATATTTGTTGTGGAGTAAATCAACATACACACTACAAACACCCACATTCAAGGCACATAACCTAATTAATTTTTATCTACTCAATCAGATTCTGATCTGTGGAACTGGTACATGCAGATCAACATATAAAAGACTAGAAACCAATCTAGGTTAATCATTTTTTGTGCCAAACTCAGTGGTGCAATTTGGCAAATTGCTTGAGTTGTTTGGACCGCATTACTTAACCTAAAATCAACTCACCAAGTAGCTTCCCCTTAGGGTTTTCAATTTAGGTCAATACCAGGCACTCCACTTTTGATTTCAAAAGGAAAAAGATCTTCACCCATGCTTGAAAATCTAGTTTGCCTCGAAACTTGATTGAATTAATCTAAATTTCAAATCCTAAAAGCTACTTAAGCAAGATTTTAACATTAAAATCCACTCATAAAAAATAATCTTGCTTGAAAACCCTGGTTGTGCACGCACTCACACATACTCAATTGATCATTAAGGACCCACCACATTCCATAAGCACTACAATCCTAAGCCTAAATAAAATCAAGTAGACATTGGCCTTTATGACTGATTCGCTCTTCGGGGCCCAGTCTGAGATTGTTTACTATTAACCTGCTTGTACCAATAAATATAATGTTTAGCTAAGAGAGTAGCGTCAAACGACCACGGCTAGGGGTACACTAGGAACCGGAGGCGCAAGCCTAAGGAAGAACCTTCTCCCCAGTCCCTCCTAACTGGTTGGAATGATTAGACGCAAGTAGAGTAAATCGTTTATAATCTTAAGATGGATTCTGAGAGTCTGTACATCCTTAGTCTACCCCACTTAAGGATAGGCTTGTTTTATTGTGCTGCACGGTTCTTATCCCCAGTTCTTCCGACCTCTTCCTAGTTTATGCTGGGAAGGAGGTCATTGAATCCCCAATTAGAAGAACCACTGGAATATTCTAGGAGGCGTAGATTAGATTTTGACCAAGTTGACCCCATGGCTGATTAACAACCTCCACTGCCTCAAAATCCACAGGAGGTATTACAAAGGCAGCTAGAACAAATGCAGAGAATGCAGGGCACTCAGCCCTTGAAGGAATTTTATGATCCTTCAAATTATGGGGAACATCCCAGCACCTAGATTTCTGTCGTAGACATAGAAATCAAGTCCTAGGTACTAAGCCTGATCAAACACTTTCATGGGCTTGGCTCTGAAGACCTGTTTCAGCACTTGGAGGACTTGACCACTTTGGTCTAGACCACCAAGGTGCAAAATGTGAATGAAGAGCAGATGATCATGAGGCTCTTTCCCTACTCTCTTAGAGATAAAGTTGCTCATTGGTACAGGACCATAGGCAAGCCGATCGCAACATGGAATGATCTGAAATCGGCTTTCCTGAAGAAATTCTTCCCTGCCGATGTACCAATGCTCTGAGACGGGCAACTACTACCTTCACCCAGCAGCTGGGAAAGTAGTTTCATGTTGCCTGGAAGCAATTCCAGGACTTATTGCGAAGATGTCCACACCACGAGGTGCCAAAATGGCAGCTCGTGCAGATCTTCTACCATTGGTTGACTGAGCAACTCAGAAATCACATGGACGCTTCTTGAGGAGGCAATTTCCTCAACAAAGATGCAGATAGCGTGCACGATTTGTTTGAGGAGATGAGTGAGAATTTGATAAATCATGCCTCCATGGATACTTTTAACCAGTCCCAACATCCTAGATCGAATGTTAATGAAGTTCACAACTCTCATTCATTTGATATGGACTTGATTTGCAATAAACTAGATAAGGTGGACTTGGTTACTAAAAGGATGGAGGAGTGGACGGTTGGAAATTCAATGAACAATTCTTGATCCACTCAATCCCAAAATTCAGGATTCCATTGGGTGTGAGCTCCTTCTGGAAGGGAGTTCGTGAATCAACATGATGCGGCTCAACTTGTGAGCCAGCATTTTTCGGAACCCCACAGGTTCTAAACAGGGGCCTTTGATCCCATTTTTTCTGATCCCTCCCTTTCTTTCTCTCCATCCTCACCCTATGAGGATGTCTATGCTGTACAGGAGAACATTAGGTCCAACCCTTACTCCAATGCTTATGATCTAGGTTGGAGGAACCACACTAACTTCTCCTGGAAAAACCCGAGGCAACAGACCCAATTCTGACCCAGCAACTATGCTCCGCACAGACCAATGGGTCAGGGTCATGTTTACACTCAGCTACCCCTGAATCAGGTCAATTAGCCAGCTTGGAATGCCCGTCAACCTATAGGGTAGGCTGATCTGAACTGAGAGATGGTAGAAATGAAAGGATCTATGCTCCAGCTCATGCAGCAGATGAAAACCTCACTAGACAACTTGCAAATCAGGTTCATTGCTAATTCTCGTCAACCCGGATCTATGCCATCTCAACCCGTACCCAACCCACATAATATCTAGAATCCAAGCAATCAAGCCCAAGGGTATAGGAATCAAAGGGACCTGCACACACATGCTCAAGTGGTTGAGCAGGGTCCTTCCTCTTCTTCTTCTTCTTCAAATCAAAGGTTTCTGGCTATTGAAGCCCCTCCAATCTTTCCTAGCCCTCCCCAAGACCCAAACCCATATGCATATGCTAATGCAGTTACCTTGAGGAGTGGAAAACAAACTCAGGATCCACAACCACACTGTTTTGATCTACAAAATCCTGGAAAGCCTGAGGGGAGAAAGGAGAACTCCGAAGAAGAAATCAAGGCTTAGGAACCTGATTCCAAAGATCTGATTCATGTTCCATTTCCTGAGGCCTTGATTAAACATAGGAAGAAGAAGCCTGTTGATAGTTATCGAGGAGCTCTTGAATATATTCAAGAATGTCGAGATCAATATCCTTCTCCTCGACGCTATCAAACATATACTGGCTTACGCTAAACTTTTAAAGGATTTATGCACACAGAAGCGTAAGTCGAGGGAATATGTTCCGAGGAATATGGTACTCTCCGAGCAGACTAGTTCTGTTATCTTGCATCACCTTCCTCAGAAAAAGAGAGATCCAGGTGCTTCTTTGATTTCTTGTGTCATCGGAGATTACACTTTTGATAGAGCACGTCCGAATCTAGGCGCATCTATTGACCTAATTCCGACTTCTGTTTACAAGAAGTTCAGATTAGGTAAACTTCAGTCGAATTCAATAACACTGCAGTTAGCAGACTGTTCAATCACAAATCCGTGAGCCATTATTGAAGATGTTATTGTTAAGGTTAAGGATCTCTATTTTCCTGTACATTTCCTTGTCCTTGAGATGGATGTACCTGAAAATCTAAGGAACATGCCCAACATTCTGGAGCGTCCATTCTTGGCAACCGCTAAGGCCAATATCAATTGTGAAAGCAGTAGCATGGAAATCACCTTTGGGGATCAGAAATTGAAATTGGATATTTTTAAGGCGATTAACAAATTCGAGGATTATGGATTTCTAGAGGAACTTGAGGAAGACAATTTGAACATTGAAACTTGTATGGCAGTTTCTATAATCAAAAGTTCCTCTTGTTATGATGGATCCAACCCGCAACCCTCTGTGGCAAGTGATGAGTGGCTACTCATCATGGCTAAAAGGCCGAAATTAAGCTAGACACTAAGCAAAACAATATCAAATTAACACATAAAAAGGGTTAAGTGTGGGAATTAAAGAAAAGACCTAAAACTTTTAATGTGTGTTAAAACCTCCTAATTAGGTCACAAAAATGAGATATTATGAAAACTAAAGAACAAATGATGATCCATGCATCAATTGAACACATAAACAAGTTTGAAAAGATAAATCAGAAGTAAAATCAATGTCTTAAATGTTCAATTAAGCACATGTAAAAATTTGAAAGCAATTGGACATCATTTAGGCTTAGAAATAAATAGATTACAATTAGGTCCTTCATGCATTACATTTCTACCCTTCAAAACTCCTTCTTGGACCTTTTTGCAAGCCGCAGGGACCCTTCTGTATGACTACAAGGCCCTTCCAGTTATAGTTCTTCTCACTTTTGGACCTGCACGCTATTCTTCTACCCCTTCGTTCAAGGGTCTTCCTGCAAGTTTTCCCTCATTTCAGAGAGAAGACTGTGTTCTTCACGCGCACTGTAGCACGCGAAGAACACAGCCATTCTCCACCGTCCATCGCACTTTTGATCTTGATCTGCGGCTGGATTCTATTGGAACCTTCGCGCGATTCGGTGCGTGCGTTCACCTCTCTTCCCAGATCACATCTGACGGTCAGATTTCCCTCTCGACTCGCCCCGCGCTCTACTCATCTCATCCTCACCGCTGGCCTAATTTTGATTAACCTCACCCTTGCGGTGATTCCAGTCACTGAGCTGCTATTTAAGCACCTCAGTGGTGTCGTGCGCAAAGGATCGCTCCCTCCTACATCTCTTAGCGATCAGTTCGTCCACTCCAGTCTCTCCTCCTCACCTAGACCCTGATTTCACAGCCACCGGCTGTGGAATCATCGCCTGCACTCGACCCTCCTCGTCGCTAAGGACCTCGTAGCACCTGAGGACGACCCTGGAGTCTCACTAGCAGACTCTTCCCTTCGCTGGAGTCACCCTCCTCCTTTCTTCCTCCTTAGCCGCCGGCTAAGGACCCATAGGTCCCATTCTTCCTTTTAGTTTAGGTTTTTAATTCTGCACAAGTAGTGTTAGATTTAGTTTGCAGTAGTTTAGAATAGATTTAGTTTTAATTGTTAGTGTTTAATGTTAGCTGTAGTTAGATTAGTCTTAGGAGTAGAATTAGTATTAGATCCCCTCCCTCACCTCCTCTGATCAGTCCAGATCAGAGGGGAAGAATCATCTGTTCATTGTTCAATTTATCTCCCTCTTCATGTTTTGTTTTTCCATCATCCAAATTCTGATTCTTGTTTTTTCCTTTTTAACGACGAATTTTTCATCAATCACCCACACATCCTGACCCAATTTCAGATCTGATGGCGCACTGCCTCAGATCTGAAAGTGGCGTCACAAGCACCATTTGGGGCTTCTCACTCACTCCATTTGTTTCACAAAAGCCCCTCTGTTTTAAATGGATTGCCTCAGTTTGTCAGAGCACTTTTGATTTGGATTTTAAAGGATTTTTACTCTCTGAAATGTTTTGACAGATCTGACAAATTGAAGGGATTTTTGGTTTTCATTGTAGGCAAGGATTCTGAGAAGTTCTCTGGTGACAGAGAACCAATCAGAAGAGCCTTTCATGATTCTGTTTATACTTTGTTCTGAATGCATTCGCCAGCTTCCATTAAATTTCCTTAATGCATTCTTAGTCTCTTTTTGCTATTTCAGAACTGCCATGCACTATTTGTGTTGATGATCATTTCTGTATGGTGATTCTCTAACCTAAGGAGTTTTCCATACTCCTTAAGGTTGCAAGAAACTGGGATTGTGTTTCTTTGGTTTTAATTGATCGAGCTAAGTCTTCCTTCATGCTATCTATGGCATTAGGAAGAACTAACTCAATGCCATTTGTTGTTTTGATCTGAAAGGATGCTTCTGATAAGGTTTTTCCTAATGAGTATTTGAGCTGAATTTACATGAGATTTTCGTGAGATTTAAACCCCTTTCAGATTTGGATTTCATCTCTTCAATGTTTAGTTTGTTTTGAATTTAATCTTGTTCCCAGTTATACAGCAACATGCTGCAACTTGCAGCTACATTTCCCTCCATCTCCAAATTCTCTTCTCCTCCAAATTCCCCTTTCATCTGTGAATTTTTTGTTCCCCTTTCTCCAAGTGGACTAACTGCAGCAGCAGTTAGCAATTTGATAGTGGCTTAAGCCACTGCTGCTGCTACAAAAACTCACCCTGAACAGCAACTAAAACCAACACTAAAACAGCACATTCTTCTCTTCTCCATCTCCTCTGACAGTAGCTGCGGCTGCTGTCTAAACTCAAATAAAAACTCAATCAACTCTAATTCCCTAACTTTATACAAAAGCCTAATGACATAGACTTATTTTAAAACTGTAAATATACCTATCCATAGTATTATAACTATAACATATAGCCTAATTATATCAGTTAGATACATAGTTATACTGTAAATATGTATAAAACCTGTACAGAAATTCATATACATATGTAATCTATGTAAAAATATGTATATATACTAATCTATTACGCATGTATTTACTGATTTATGTATATATGTATGTACAGATTTATATTTACTTATTTAGTAGCTAAGTTAATAAGTTAGAGCAATAATCAAGTAAATAAATCTATAAACTTGGGAATATATATATATATATATATTAAGTAATTTAAGTTAGTCAAAGTATAATTATACCTAGTATAACTTACTGTAACTTAGTTTTAATTATAAACTACACAGAATTGCTATTTTAGCCTAAATAAAACATAAATAAATTCGTAAAAATACAATAAAAATATGTATTAAATACTTAAGTATGTAAGTTAAAACTGTTTAAGGTCAATTAGACCATTTATTAATTATTTTATAAGTAATTAACCATTTAATCACTTAAATAAAACTGTATAATCGGCCTAGTTTAGCGAATTTATTTGTATAGTAAATATATTTAAAATTAAAAATTAATTAATCAATTATGTAGTATTATGTAAATATTTTATTTACCATATTTGATTTTATTTTTTTTAATAATTTATGGCCCCCAAATCGAGGGCCAAAAACGCGCACAGACGCAACTGCGTCTGATTTCCAGCGCACGATGTGGCGCTGGAATAGCGCCACATCGTGTGCTGCAAACCAAACGCAGCCATATAAATATAATTTATGCTATAGTTGAAGCAGTCGTCACGGCGCCGGGCGCTCGAAACGCGATCCCTTATCCGATTACCCGATTTAATCGCTGAACTCTGATATGTGATGATATTGAATATGTGATGTATGTGTGGGGCTGGAGGTCCGAGCGTGCGAGTAATGTCTGGCGTTGGGCTGAGGCCCTGCGCTGATACGAAAACGTAATTAAGGCACCTAATCTGAGATTAGGGCGCGCTTAGTAGAGGTCTGGTCCCACCCGAAGGGTGCTGTGTATCCCTCGAAAAGCGTGCCCGCTAATTAAGCACATTTTACACTAAGGACGTTAGCCTAAGCCCGTCTCCACCGCAGCCTCTGAAATACCATACAGAAGAAATTGAAAGGACAGACGACTTAAAAAAAAAAAGAGAGAACACAAGAGATAGCAAGAACAGAAAGACTTACTGTACATACAGCAGTAGAATAAGAAATATACACATACGTATAAGTAAACCCACATAATTACTAACAGAATAAAACGACACTATAAATGTCGCTAAAGACCTCAGTTTGCTTCTTTAGGTTGTATATAGTGTTTTCTGAGATTTAGCGACGTTTATATCTGTCACTAAAACTGATATATATGTCACTATAAATAAAAGACTAGTAAGTTAAGTTTTTACACTATGGTATCCTCATGTAGTATGAACTAGCATATTAGTGTTAATAGTATAACTTGTAAATACATAGTTTAGAGTATAATAATAGATTATTTGATGCTTGTTCATAGTTAGTATTTTTTACAAGCACTTCTTAGTAACTAAGTAGATAAAACATTCATTCATTCTTTAAATGTAAAGTTTCTTTTTGAATAAGAAGATAATTTTGGAGATAATCAAAGAGTGACCGAATTAAATTCAATAAATTGCCTCCCAGAGAACGACTTGGAACAAAACCAGTAAAAATTAGATAAATAAGGAAATGATAATAATGGTTGTAATGACTGGTACTCACCCATACTCACAACTATACGACATCCTTAATGTTATATTATACACCCTATACTACAACGACATGATCATAACAATAATCATTACAATTATCACCAACAACCATTTTCATCATCATTTTTTGGCGCCGTTGCCGGGGAGGCAACGCTCTTTGCACCAAAATTTTCTTTTTATTCTTTTGTATATAGAAATTCTTTATTTCATTCATTCATTCATTGTAATTTCTTTTATTTTCCATTGAATTATTTGTGTATACATTCCTTTATTCTTTTACTAATCATTTGTTTTTCCATAGCACTTGAGGAGGAGTGTCGTCTTCCTGGTGGAGTCGCTGCGCTCCAGATCTGTCTTCCTGGTGGAGTTTTGCCTCGTAGTAGCTGTAGGAGTAGTGGTAGTATTAGTTTTAGTTTAGGTTTATTGATTAGGAGCAATTGTTTGTCATAAGTTGTGAGAGCTTGTTCTCACACAATTTTTGTAATAATTCTGGACTGTCTGGACTTTATTTCTTTATCTTCTTAATTTCTTTCCTTACTTTTGAATTGCATATAAAATTTTTTTCAGAAAAATCAAAAAATCAAAAAAAATCAAAAAGATCTCATACTTATCTAGCAGCAGCATAACCTTAGGCATCCATTTTTAGGATTGCATTTCATTCCTGCTAGATTTTAATTCAAGTCAAATCTTCATTAGAAGATTGCTGGAGTCTGGTACGCATTTCTTACCTAACTCTAACTCCTGCCATATTTGCATTTGACTTAAAATTAAAGAAGACCATTACTTGTTCTGAATTTATTAAAAAGTGAGACGAGCAGCATAGAAAACACATTTTAATCACTTCAATTAAATCAAAAAGGAGATAGCAAAATTGGGTGAAACCATGTTTGAGATTTTAATCGCCTTGTGTTGAATGTTATCGTGCACACAGCACGATCACTTAAGGCCACAATACACGGGTTTCTACCTCATCTTTCTGCAACCATAGGATCTGGATTCGCACGCTCAGTCTTATCCAGATTCCCAGTGGATTTTAGAGGTCTGCACATCGCTAGGTTTATCTTAGGATACGTACAATTGTTTGAAACAATTGTTTGCGTATAACATACTTTGCGTAGCAGCCTCTAGGAAAAATTTTCTCCGATTCATTTCGATTGATTGGTCTTCTTGAATTGAGATTTTATTGGGATTCTTCTGTTTTATTGTGAACGTTAAAAATTTTTTCCCATTGAGTTGGATCGAATTAGAGTAAACGGGATTTCAAAAAAAAACCAACTCAATGGAAGGTAGGAGATCCCAAAACCCAGAACTTGTACTCCCCTTGGGTACTGCTACCCAAGCTACTGCATCATCTTCTTTGCCTTCCACTTCTAATCCCTTACCTCCTGAGTCTCAAAATACCTTTCACAATCCCCCTCGCCAAGAGGATGATCTTGATTCTTCACACTTTGAGGATTTTGAGGAA